>VDFB02193867.1:216100884-216382651 GCA_007258455.2 Sequoia sempervirens
CATTCTTGATCCTCACCCCAAAATGCCCTTTAGAGTGAGGTAAGTTAGGGCAGCCCTCTATCACCTGGAGCCTTGACATGGTTGGTTCCCCTCTCTTACATTTTTGGTGAACCTGACGTAAACCATTTTGGTTTTGTTTAGCTATGTTGAAGGCTCATTTTCTCGTGTTCTAGGAGTGTTGTAGGTGTGAGTGTTGTGAGGCCTTTCGCCTTACAACCCAACTTGCGACCCCTAGTAGGCATAGTTGGAAGGTTTCGTAGGCGTTGTGGAACAAAGCCTTAGTTGGGTCACTGTTTGATTGCGAACCTTTGGGGGGATTTATGAGAGTATCATTTAGTGTGCATGATGGTCTCTTTCCTGCATCTGCCTATCCCCTCTACGCAGCCTGCAAGTAGTGGTCTAGGTATAACCTTCACCTTCTAGGACCTGCCGATGGGTTTTAATAGAGAACCATCTCCTCTTTACATCCCTGTGCAAAGCAATAGAAATATTATGGTAGGTGTTCTTCTTGACCCAACATGCTAGGTGAATGTGATTACTGAGGAGATTATGTTAATCAACTTCTTGCATAAAAATGGGTACAATGCACTTGTAAGCACCATCCGTACACATAACAGACTTTCTGTACCTCCCCTTGGTAGCATTGACATGTCGGTCCTTATTGGACCTAAATCGGTAAACATGCTCTTTGACATAATCTCGAGGTCTGAACTCTTTAGAGTGAAGTTGGGTATCCCCTAGTTAGCAGCTATGAATGCAATTCCCTTGGTTGTGCATAAATTTTGAAAGTTTATCCATGAGGGTTTCGTGCATGTGATCCACAACACTGGTTATAAGTCGCCAGTTGAGCATGGTAATTATTCCTTAGACCACTTTTGGCCTGCACCTGTTGGTCCGCTCTTGCCTAGGAAGGACCTCTTGTACCAAACATATGAAAAGTACAAGAAAGGGCGCTTAACGCCTAAAGTGAGGTACCCTCCATCTCCCTATGTTGTCTCACATAGGGCTTGTTTAAAAGCTGACAGTGATGCTGCTTGTTGGCCTCCTACAATGACTTAACAACTAAGCCCTTAAAGATGTGATTCAAAGATTGGACATCTAATTTGAATAGCCATCTCAATCATTATGAAGGTTCATTTAATTTTCAACCCAGGGACGTAGACTTGAAATAGGTCAACACGATATGTGCACTAGGAATCCATAGTAGCCATATTCATCCTACAGCTTAAGAAAAACATAATGTTGAAAGTAAATTGCTTAGAAGGAAATAACATAAGTACTGAACATTAATCAACAACTATACTAAGCTGAAGTGCATGACAAAAATAAAAATATGAGCAAATAGACATGAAACTACTTTGTCTGCTTTGGCTGCAGGAATAATCACAGAATGGAATTCTCGTGGCTGTAGGAATAGACAGTTGCTAGATTTATAACTATTACTTAACGAAAAAATAATAACTAAGCTAAAGAATGGAATGCTCACCAAGTGGGCCCCCTTGGATGAGTATCCCTTATGACAAACTTAGATTGAACAAACTTATAACTTCATTTTATTCATTGGAAAGCATGATTACAATAGAGCAATGTAACTATATTACTGAAAAACGAAGAATGCAAGTACATCATCAGATCAATCAACCTTTTGAGAAGGAGCATCCGAGTCTTATTTATAGAAGGAAAAACTACTAACTAACTACCTAGCAAGGCGGTCAACTCCAATAGATTAGGAGGATGCCACTTTATAGAAAGCATAGAAAGTGGGAAGGAGGTTATGCATGCGTGGAATCTGGTCAAGCATGTTTTCCTTAATGCAAATCCAACACAATAGTAACTCCTATATTCGCTCAACAAACTATTATGATCATTTACAAGGCAGTTACAATTATTCAATTTGAACTAGGAATTTCCCTACGCTAAGAGTCTTCCCTCCATTGACCTTGTTGACCTTTATGGAAAATGACCAACTGGTAGAATCTTCCTCAATTTTGTAGGCTGTAATTAAATTTGCATGAAAACATTAGCATGCACAACAATTGCATATCTATAACTATCTTAAAGTAACATTCATTAATCCACATGTAAAATTAACATAGATAGTTCATATAGCATGTTAATGTCATTTAAAGGTTACAAAGATAAACTTATGCCCAATGTCTACGGTTTTGAGGAAATATCATGAAAATGTCAAACATCCAAGTATCAAAGTCTATGACAACAACAACAAATGGGTAATAAACTCTATAAAAATTGAGCCATAAATTGGACTCATCACTACCATGGCTCATAGAAGAGAAGCACTCTCAAGGTTCCTCTTCTTCCTCTTTCGCTGTCCAACTTGACACTTCCTCTTGCCCTGCTGTGGTGCCATCATATTCTACTTCATGTTTGTGAGAGAATCTTATGGTGCTCGCTTGGAAAAATCCCAAGCGTCTTGCATTCAAACTTCTCGTTCTGCCATGGTGCTTAGGCCTGTTCGATATGGTAGAGGGAAGGGTCCCCATGGGGAATCCTCTATGTCTTGGCCTCTATGGCCTCCCACCACTCCTGCTCCCAAAGTAGTGAATGGGAAGAGGCCCGTTGGTGAGGTGCTAAAGCCGACTCTCCTTGCTGTCTCTCAACCTCTTCCTCCTGCTCCTGTCCAGAAGTCTATCCCTCCACCAGAAATGGTTGTGATGGACACCCCTATGGCTGAACAGGAGCTTTCTGTCCCTTCATAGCTCTTGGCCTCTAGCTCAAAGAGTCGTAGAAACTGCCTTGCGCATGAGCGCAAGCACTGACAAAAGGCTCTGGCGGCTAAGCATGCCGCTTTGTAGAAAAAGGAAGAGGAGTCAACCACCCCTATTTCAAGGCCTCCTCTTATGTCCTCCTCTCTCCTCCCCTTTGCTTCCGTTCAGTTGAATCTAGTTTCGCTTCCAATTCCCGCTGTGAGTATGAGTGCACCTGACCTTAAAAAGGTATAAGTGTTTATCACTCCTTCGGTCAAGCCACCCATTTTGATGTCCCTCTCAGACATCCCACCATTCTGTAAACCTATGGACATGTTGAATACTTCAGTGGTGTTCGTCATGATTTTCTCCTCTTCTTCTACGCCTCTTTCCTCGTCTGTGGGGAGTTCATATCCTTGAAAGAAGTAGATCGCGGAGGTTGGCCCTTCTAGTAATGGAGGGCGTAAGAGGAGCCCACCTTCTTCAAAGGGTGGTCATGTGCTAGCTTGTTTCGTTCTAGTGACAACGCAAGTTCCGACTTCCCCTAAGTGTGTCACCATTCCCAAGTCACTAGATGAGCCTAGCGGTGAATCTCAAGCACCGCCCCCCATCCATTGAGGTACCATATGGCACTCCCATAAAGTGCATGTTTAATTCTCTAGACGAGGCCCCGATCTTGTTGGTGACCTTCACAAAATTGCTGACCATAGCTCCACAAGATTCGAAGGGAGATTGGGAAGTGGATGACCTCTTGGTTGATTAGATTGGGAAGTGGATGACCTCTTGGTTGATGAGTGTTAGGGGGAGGCCTCTTCTTTACCTTTAGATTAGGTGTGTGTTTGTTGAGATGTGTTCCCCCGTGCTTGCGTTATGTGTTCTTGGATGACCCTTGTCACCCTTGTAGGTGCTTGGATACATGAGTGTTTATGTGTTGTGAAATTTCTTCTATTTGTGCCATCATTCTTCCTCTATTATGTGTTTTGATTTTCAACAAATTGGGGATGATGCAAAGTGTTGGGGGCATTTAGGCTTCCCTTCCATGTTGACCCAATATTTCATTTTTACTTTGTCTTCTCATGCATTCTTCATATGGTCTGATATAGTAGGGGGTTGATGACAGTTCATTTATATACTACTATTATACTTATATATATTTATGAGTAGCTATGACCGCGAAATATCACACTGCCCTTGTGTCCTCTGTTTGTGATGTCTTTGTTTCTTTTACACTTTTGTTATCTCTCTCTTCTTTGCTTGATTCGTGATGTTGCGGTGCTTATGTGTTGTCCCTTGTGTGTGCAACAACATCACCACGTTGACATCTTGCTATGTCCTATGGGCCACAACATCACTTTTCCATTCTTGCTTTTCTCTCCTTAGGACGTCATGTGCCTTTGCATTCAACACGCACCACCCTAAGGGAGGCTGCCATGTCAACTCTGATTTTCAAAAAATGCATTCGTTGCCAACAATTTTTTTCTTGAAAATCTTTTACAAGCTTTTTCAAAAATTGCATTCCCAACTTCGATCCCCAACAAAATGTCTTTCCTTCATCATGGGTTCACAAAGAAAGAACTTGAGAACTTTTGTCTGAGGAGGGAGTAGCTTTTCTTGCGGGAGAAGCCTCGACCTTCCCCTCACGAGGGGAATTTTCTTCCTTTCAAATTCCTTGATGAAGTGAACATCTTTCGAAAGGATTCCTTGATGATGAATTGATTTGAGAAAAAAACATCTCTTTTACGCTTTCAAACAACTCATCCCTTGAGTGGACCCCTCTTCTTTTGAAGGGTTCTCAAGGGACCCCTTTGAAAGCCTTTCAATTTGTTGACTGTCTATGTGACTGTATGTCTTTTTGCTTGTGTGGCTGCTTTGTGTTTCCTGACATGTTTTATCTATGGATTAACATGTTGCTTTGTAGGTGCGCCTATGAAGCCACTTTCTGGTCTGGCTCTGCAGATTCCCCCTACACTAGGCTTCCTTCATGAAAGAGTACTTGGGGGATGCCTTCTTGCAAGTCTGCAGGCCTGTAAGGTACTTACATCTTGCAGAATTTGTCCATCGTTGGTCTGAGGGCCTTCAGTGTACTTTGTGTAACATCATAGTTTTGCAGAGCTATGGAGTCCTTTTGTTTGAACTTGCTCAGGAGAGAGTACCTATGGAGTCCTTTGCTCTCCCTATGCTTTCGAGCTCGCCAAATCACGGTCTGCTTCCTCGACGGTTCAGGTATACATTTCTAACTCTTTGATCTACTTTACCGAACACTCATCGATACTCGTGCTCACTAAAGTGGGGGAAAAACGTATAGGAGCAAATTTGCACCCCTTGTGTAAATTCCTATTTCACATACCCTCACCTTAAAAAATCAAATCCAAAGGAAAAATTCCACATCACCCACCTTCCTTCCACCCACTTAGCGTTTGTCTTGTGTGTCGGTGAGAGAATATTTGTCGGGGATGTGAGTGCGGTGCGTGGATGTTAGCGCAATGTGCTGCCCTCCCTAACAGATTCCCGCATCTGAAGTTGGTAGAGGCATTACACTCCTCATTAGGATGAATTGTAACATCTTTCTGTTGACCAACTGACCCAAAAATGACCTATTCCTTCTCATCCCACCTTCATATTCATTCCATTCACTATCACTTCATCTTCTTACCTGATCTTTTCACATATTTTGGGCATTCTTCACAACCTCTTCACATTGTCAAGAAAATTCTTCAGCATTCTAGCACTCCATTTGAGCATTGTAGTAGCTTGATGCTCCATCAATTCCACATTGCATGTGTGAGGCCACGATAGCAGTTATGAGCTTGGAGTCTAGTGAGACCTCCCTTCATCGCGGTTGTGATGGTGGTGACTTTGCCAAGTTTGTTGCTTGCATTCTCCCTTCATTGGTCTTGAGAGGCTTTGGGTGGAGGTGGTAACACTTCATTCCTCTCCTTTGTGATTTGATAGAGTAGTTTAGTCTTTTGTAGTGTTCATTGCACTTCCTTTATCTTCTTTATCACATATTCTTCTCTGTTGCTTTCTAGTTGTCCGTGGAGGTGGAAAACCAAAGCAGGGGTTTGACTGAGGCAAACCCCTATACAACCCCAACAATTTTCCCCTTCTCGCTTGTGTGTAGGTGAACGAGTGCGTGGAGTTAGCTGGCCAACTGGTGCTTAAGTGAGTTATTTTTCAT
Organism: Sequoia sempervirens; assembly: GCA_007258455.2. Taxonomy (NCBI): domain Eukaryota; kingdom Viridiplantae; phylum Streptophyta; class Pinopsida; order Cupressales; family Cupressaceae; genus Sequoia; species Sequoia sempervirens. Next base: position 216,106,771 of record VDFB02193867.1, read on the forward strand.
CACCCTTGTGTTCATTTATTTACTTCATCATTTCCGTATTTACTTTCTATATTTCATCATTCTGTCTTTTTCATTAAAATCAATTAACTAGACTTTAAAGTAGGTTTCTATTTTGTTCTACTGTAATTTACATTTTTTGGCCGTATAGATGCCAACGCGTTAGAGAGACGCCAATGCGCTGCATTGTCGTCCCAGAACCACACTTCCATCCTCAGATAGAGAGTTGTCTGAGGTACAGTTAGGACTCCAGAGACCAACTCGTTTAGCCCCAAATAAACTTTCAGGTTCATAGAGTGATAGAAGTACTTTATAGTGCTCTTCATTCTTGATCCTCACACCAAAACAACCTTTAGAGGGAGGTAAGTTAGGACAACCCTCCACTCTCGACTCTTTGTGACCTAGAGCCTTGATGTGGTTGGTCCCCCTCTCTTACAACCCTATATATGATACATTGATACTTCAAAAGCATCTGAAGGAATTTGAGATTATGCAAATATATGTCAATTAAATACTTGGATTTCAAACAGTAGAGCGAACAATGCAACCCTTGTTGAACAGAGCACGAATGAGATAAGCAACAATGAATCCTATGCCTCTTGTCACACACATCTCCTTACCATTCTCTATCATTCTTTACTGAAACACTTCTCCATTTTGGCGGGCTACGCCTAAAAATAAGGTTTCAACAAAGGTTTTAGAGTATGTTTATTAAAATGAAAACTCCATTTTGGTAGGATACGCCTAAAAATAAGATTTTGATGAAAGTTTTAGAGTATGTTTATTAAAGTTTTAGAGCATTTTGGTGGGCTATTGATTCTTGATTCCTTAAATGATTTATTGAAATGGATTGTGACTAAATAAATGACTAACTATTTATTCATTTTTATTTGTGTGACTAAATAATTTTTAGTCAACAACCAAATTAGTTATTTATTTACTCATTTATAGCTGAGTTGCAAAAAATTAGTAGAATTTAGTCATTTTTAGTTGTTATGACTAAAATTTTTAGTCACGTAGTCATTTATTTACCAAATTCTACTAGTAACTCCAAGAAATAATTGATAGGTTCATATATTATTTCTCCTTTAACCTAGACATGGATGTAAACCTAGAGGAGTTGTACACTCTCAAGCAGAACAAAGGGGAATCCTTCACTAATTTTCTACAAAGGTGGAGGCAAAGAGCTAGTAAGAGCAAGTGGCCCATTCTTGAAGAACAACAAGTAGGAATTATCATTGCTAATGTTGATGGGGACCTGTCCTTCCAATTAAAGATGCAATGTGTTACCACTTATGATGAGCTTATCCCTAGGGCCATCAACATCGAGAGAGCCCTAATCTCATAGGGAAACTCACAAGCATATAGAGACAACTGCCCATCAACTAGCTCTAATGACAAGCCCCGTGTGTGGGCTAAGAACAAGAATGTAACAAATGGTGGCGTCATTGATGCTAAAGTTGTCATAAGTGCTCCTAGACAAAACACCGATCAACCAACCAACACATAGCAGGGCATACAACAAACCACCACACCACCACAGAACAACCAAATCAATAACACCGACACCCAACAAAGAGGACCCCCCAATAGGAAAAACTATCCAAAATGAAAATATACACCATTGGGGGAACCTATTGAATCTGTCAAGAAGAAATTGGTATAGTCAAACTTAATTACACTCCCAAATTTTTAGAACTATCAAGAACCTCAAGTTAAGCCACCTTGGTATAACGAAAAGGATCTCTGTGACTTTCACAAAATCAAAGGACATAAAACATCAACCTATATGAAGTTGAAGAACATTATCCAAGATCTTATAAAAAATGGAGATGTAACTATCAATGTACCAGCCGGTAACCAAGACCTCAAGATATACAAGAATATAATGCCATATCAAAACAAAGGGAATGAAAATGGCAAGGGGAAAAAGTATACTAACGTAGGACATGTCTATTCCAATGTGGTCACCTCTTGTGACAATGTCATAACAGTTGTCACCATTCGAGGACCTAGTGTGGAGTGTAGGGTCACTGCATGACGTGGCAAGGTTATAATCCTAAGAGCTTCATCTCAACCTAGGGCACAACCTACATTGCCAACGTCAAATGCTAGTAACTATAGTCTACTCAATCAGTTAAAAAAGACCCCCGCTCAAATCTCTATCCTATAATTATTGAAGCTATCCCCCTCACATAGGGATATACTAGAAAAGGATTTTTTAGCTTCCTTCGTCCATGAGAATATTGATATAGAGCAGTTTCAAGCTATGGTAGGGCATATCACTACCCCCCATCTTCTCACCTTCTCAGAACAAGATCTCCTAAAGCAACCATCTCACAATCACGCTTTGCACCTTGAGGTCATTGTTCATAAGAATAAGGTTAAAAGAGTCTTAGTATATGGATGTGCTAGTCTAAACATTTGCACCCTTCAATTGGTTAAAAACTTGGGTTACGTAGAGGATGCTATTGAAAAGACAAAGAGTACAACCATAAGAGCATATGATGATCAAGAATGGGTGTCTCAAGGCATCATCAATCTACCTATCCAAGTGGAACCTGTCATTGTTGGAACCACATGTCAAGTGCTAAATCTTGACCTCCCCTATAACATCTTGCTTGGTCAACCATGGATTCATGCCATGTAAGTTATAGCTTCTACCTATCACCAATGTGTCAAGTTTCCTTTGAGGATAAAGAAGTTACTATCCATGGAGATCTTGAGCCTTTCTACTATTGCAAGAACCTTGAGGATAAGTTCTACAAGATTCCCCAAATACCTAAAAATGATGAAGGGCCTACATCCTCCTCATTTGTTGATCCATATTCCCTTGCATCTACCTCATAATCCAAAACACCCATTGTGCAGAACATACCCAACATCAAGGCAGTAATCAAGGATGACAGTTGTGGGGATTATAAACTGAAAAAGGACACTTTTGTGTTGGGTGAGTTACCTCTTTCCCCCAAATATCATGGAAAACCCACACCTATCAACAAAGTAACTGAAACATTAAAGCTTGCATCTACCACCTTCACCAAGTGGGGGGACTTGAAAAAAGAGGATGTCAATGAGGAAGATGTATCTAAATTTCTCTATTAGGACAACCTACCAATGCCTATTCTTCCCATGGAAGATGATAATAAAGGCTTAGAACTAATGATGGGATGGGGATACAACAAGAATGAAAAGATGGGACAAAATGGAAATGGTTTGCTAGAACCCATCGTTCCTGAGAGATGTCCAAAGAATCTTGGCTTAGGATGTACTACTAGCAAGGTTACCCTTATTTTCGAGGGTACTTCTAATAAACGGGTTAAGGCTTCCTCTTGGTTACCCACATCACGTGATACTACCCTAGATGACTTTTCCCTTGACGTCGTTGATCTATTTGAGGATACCCCTATCTTTATGATAACCACGACATATTTCACCCCAAATGACCAAGCCACTGAATTAAGCCTAGTATACCCCCAACTCATTGATTGGGACCAACAAGGACCACCAATTCTAGATATGTTCAAAAATGATGAAGTGATCTCGGAATTCATGCGACTCCACAACAACTTACCATGTGGGGATCATAAAGCAAGATTTGACATAGAGTTAGATACACATGCGTACTATGGAGAGACGATTGAATCCCTCAAACGAAAAAATTGATGATATGAGAATAACATGTAGGTATTTAAGTGAAAACCACACTGTGAAACTTTTAGATCACAAAATAGTAAAAGGAAACGATGTATCTGAAGGTGGAAACCTCTTTGAGGCACCCAAGGATGATGGATTCAATCTCCCTCTTAGTGCAATGCATCCAAAAAATCAATAGTATTAGCAGAGAAGGCTACTCTAGTGAATGTAGGAACATAGGAGGCACCTAAGATAACCTTTTATGCTGAACCATTATTAGATGAAGAACAAAAAAACTTAGCAGCATTCTTGAAAGAAAGAAAAGTTTATTTGGATGGTCCTACACATACATGCCTGGAATCGATCCTGAAGTGATTGTACATCACTTAGCAGTCTATACTAAAGCAAAAGTAGTGAAATAAAAATTGAGAAGGATGCACCCTAAAACAACACTCTTGGTTAAGCTAGAGTTACATAAGCTTCTTAACATCAAATTCATTTGACCAATTGACTATCCTGAGTGGGTTTCCAACCTGGTACCAGTCTCCAAACCCACTGGGGGCATTAGAATATGCACAAATTTTAGGGACTTGAATAAAGCATGTCCAAAGGATGATTTCCCTCTTGCCAACATCAACATCATTGTTGATCTAACTACATGACATGAAATGTTATCACTCATGCATGGATTTTCAGGCTATAACTAAATCATGGTCGCTAAGGAGGATCAACATAAAACTGCATTCACTTGTCCATGGGGAACATGCTGTTAGAACATGATGTCGTTTGGGCTAAAGAATGCTAGAGCGACCTATTAAAGGGTGATGAACTTGATCTTTCATGATATGATCCATAAAATAGTTGAAGATTACACAGATGATATTTTGGCCAAATCAAAGACAAGGAAGGGGCACATAGAGGTATTAGGACCCATCTTCCACACACTCAAAGAATATAAGTTAAGACTAAATCCAAAAAGGTGTGTCTTTGGGGTAACATCAAGAAAGCTTCTTGTTTACATCGTGTCACAAAGAGGGATATAGATAGACCCAACAAAGGTGAAAGCAGTCTTAGACATGGAGCCACCACAAACATTGAAATAGACGAGAGGGCTACAAGAAAGGTTACAATCCATTAGAAGGTTCATAGAGTAACTATCAAACAAGATTCACCCTTTCTCGCATCTTCTCCATAAAGGAATAAGATACAAGTGGGATGAAAAATGCGATAAAACCTTTCAGCAGATCAAGGACTACTTATTATCACCACCAGTTCTCATACCATTGATATCAACACAATCCATTGATCCTATACATCTCAGCAACATCAATAGCACTAGGTATGAGAAAATGGGAAAAGAAAGAGCCATCTATTATATCAGTAGGACCTTGGTAGGATATGAAATGAATTACTCATCCATTGAGAAGGAATGCCTAGTAGTGGTCTTTTCTTTACAAAAATTTAGGCATTACATGCTTTCACATAAAATCAAGCTTATTGCTAAGATCGACCCATTAAAATATCTATTATCCAAAGCAACCCTCACCGGGAGAATGGCCAAATAGGTAATGATCTTAATAGAGTTTGACATAGAGTATGTGGAGTGCAAGGATATCAAAGGACAAGTAATTGTGGACCAACTAGTAGACGTACCCATTTATGTGGAGAATCCTTTGATATCTGAGTTTCTTGATGAATTAGTCTTTCTCCTCAATACAAAAAATCAATAGAAAATATACTTCGATGGATCATATACCCAACATGGACCAGGGGCAGGTATTCTCCTTATCACCCCCTCAAGGTGATTGCATCCCCAAATTAGACTGGTTATCATTTCCATGTACCAACAATATTGTTGAGTATGAAGGTCTAATAATGGGGTTAAGAATAGCAGTCCAGTGGTAGATATAGGAGTTAAAAGTCTATGGGGACTCACAACTAATTGTTAACCAAGTCAATGACGACTACCAAACCAAGGATGATAAACTCACTCCTTAAAATAAGATGGTAGAAAGTCTTAAAGTTTTTTTTATTGATGTGACCTTTGAGTAGATACCTCATGTAAATAATCGAGTAGTAGATTCCATGGTGACAATTGGGTATTTGTTAGACATGCCACAAAACATCCTTAAATGTGAATTCTTGGTAGAACAAATTCTCGTACCAGCTTTTGAAATACCTAAATTTGAATTTGTGTGTAATCGTTGGTCTTGACTCCTCGTGGTATCACAATATATTCACTTATCTTAGTAGAGGTACCCTTCCATCTAATATCACCTCCAACCTTAAGAAAACCTTCATTAAGAAGGCATCTCGATTCATCATCTTAGGTGATACCCTATACCATAGAAGCATCAAGGGGACATTACTATGATGTCTCAACCAAGAGGAAGCCTCGACCACCTTAAAAAAAGTACACAAAGGCATTTGCAGTTCCCATTCTAGTGGTATGACCTTATCCAAGAAACTATTGAGGATGGGGTATTACTGGTCAACCATGGAAAGAGAATCTCATCAGTATGTACAAAAATGTATCCAATCTCAACAACATGGAGATCTAATCCATGCTCCAGCTCAGGAGTTACAACCAATGGTCACACCTTGTCCTTTCTCGCAGTGGGGGCTTGACCTCATTGAAAATATTGCCCCACCTTGTCTAATGGCCACAAATTCATCATCACGACCATTGAATACTTTACGAAGTGGGTGGAAGCTATTCCAATGACTTATATAACATGGAAGCAAATCTCCAAGTTTATCTTGATTTACCTTATTTACCACTATGGTGTTTTGTAAGCCCTTATCCTAGATAACAGAAAACCCTTAAAAAATGTAAGAGAACTATGCCAACAATTCAACATCCAACAACGGTTCTCTACCCCTTATTACCCCCAAGGCAAGGGTCAAGCTGAGGCTAAAAACAAGACCATTCTAAAAATCTTGAAGAAGATGGTCAATGAAGCTAGCTGTGATTGGCATCTGCAGTTAAATCTCCCCCTCCAAGCTTATAAAACCAATATTTGTACACCTATAGATGCAACCCCTTTCTCCTTGGTCTATGGATTAGAGGCCATCCTACCTATTAAGGTCAAGCTTCCCTTGCTACGAGTGTCACTACAAAATCTGATCACTGATGAAGAATATAGGGTATCTCAGGTGAATGAGTTAAAATTCCTGGATGAGCATCATCTTGATGCCCTAAATCATTTACAAGCTTACCAAAACCGACTGAAACAAAGCTACAACAAGAAGATCAAGAGTCGGTCTTTCTAGGTAGGAGATATTGTCCTTAAGTATAATAGGAAGAATGTTCCAAATTAGGATAGTAAAGGAAGGTTTGAGTGTAATTGGTTGGGCACATTTGTTGTCATGACAAGCTATGGATCAAGAGCTTATCAATTGTCAACGCTTGAAGGAGAACCCTTGCAGGAACTAAACAATAGTCTACATCTAAAAAAAATTTATACCTAGGCTTGAAGGGTGTAAATCTAAAAATGCAAAATAATCAAAAACATAACAAAAATCCAAAAAATAAGACAAAGGATTGAAAACAGTAAAGAAAAAAATTGTCCTCTAGTGAAAACCACTTTGGTGGCACTTTGGGCAGGTACCTTGGTGAAAACCTAGTAAATAGGTGCCTCGTGTAAATAAGCACCTCCATCTACCTTTGGCTCTTTAGCTTCTCATGCTTCACATCACATCCATCCATCACATCACTCATCCTATTTATTTAATCACCCATCCGCATCCATATCATAGCTCAATATTGTAAGTATCATGTTCCCATTAGTACTACCTGACACATTCCTAAGGCCAGTTTGTCCTACATATATCGAGGTAGTCTATCACATCACACTACGGGCAATTTCTTATGCATCAGATTGGGTTCTTGTATATCCTAAGGTTATTGGAAATATCTCAGAAAGGCCCAAAAAACATCCATAAAACCTCATCAAAATCCAAAAACACTTGCAAAATTAGAAAAATCCAAAAAAATCAAAATCTTGTATGCCAAAATCCAAAAACATTCAAAATCTTGTATTAGCCAAAATACAAAAACATCCAAAACATATCAAAATCCCAAAACAGGTCAAAAAGATAAAAAATGGTACCATTTCAAAATATGAGTCTTCGAGCTTGAACGTAGGAAAGGCAATCATTGATGTGCCCCTAAGACACCCTAGGTCAATCCTTTAGGAGTCCATAATAAACTAAAAATCCATCAAGTGTTCATGTCTCATCAATAACAAGTCAAAAAACTATATGATCCAAAAACTATCACACAGTTTAATCCAGAAACAACAAATACTTATTGATATGGACTGTGGAAATCTAATATCTTTGAGGTCAAGTTCAATTGAACTACGTGGTCTCTTCATGTATAACGTAGGCAAGGCTAATATTTGATAAAACCTCGAGGCCCTAGGTCAGTCCCTTTTAGGTCTTGGTCAAAACTTAGAATAAACCCAAAACATTTGAAAACATTTGAAAACTCAGAATACACAAAAACTCAAAACATTTGAAAAATATTAGAAAACCCTAAACAACCTCAAATAATCGAAAACCAGAACATCCACATAAACATTAAAAATATTAAAAACAACCTCAAAACATTTCAAAATGCCAAAAACATTGAAATATTCTAGAAAATCCCAAAACCATCCATCTCATTTTGCTTGCACCCAAAATAATCCTTCATCCATAATAAATCAATGGTCATCTTCAAAATTTGGTAAAAAAAGTGGAAAAACAAGTATGGCAGGTCATAAACTGAAAACCTAAATGCCAAAATCTAAAGTCTAGATCATAGGTGAATGAGTCGGTAGCATTTGTATCAATGACCTATCAAACACCTAGTCTTAAGTAAAAAAATATGATAAACATGTCCTAGGATGCATCTTTCCTACAATGGGCATCAACATTAGAAATCAGCTTAGCTATGTTACTTTGGCAAGAGGTATAGATAACAATGACTATTTGTTTTTTTATCTTTTCTTATGATTTATCTTGTTGACCCATTCTGAGGACCTCTCGATGATGTCTAAAAGATTTAGAGAGAAAGGAATGGGGCATCGATCATTATCTTTATGTTTTCTATGCTTGTGGAGTATTCTTGTACAATAATCTTGGCACATACTTGCTTAGTTGTGTGTAGGGAGGTCATTTGGAGTAGATTTTTGACTCGTGTATGCTTTGGTCCGAGATATTCTAAACTTCTAAACTACATTCCAATGAGGTTTTTGTATGTCAAAGTGTGAACAAGAACTATCCTATTTGTTTGCAGAGTCAAAGTCCATTGCACTAGATACAACAACATCCTAGTTATCAATACCATGATGCATCGTGTCTATGTGTTATATAAAAAAAAAAGGAATAACAGAGAGTCCCAATCCCAAAAATGAGCAAATCATAATCTCATCACCATATCTAATAAAGTCTCAATTACTCATGGACTTGTTGGACTTCTAAATCAATCTTGAAATCACTGATCAAAACCATTCGTCTTATTCTTCTATCTTCTTTCCACACTAACATGGTATCATGTGACAGTCAACAAAAATCATAAACACATCCATCTTGCATCCATAAACCATTAGCACACATACATCCTACATAATCATAGCATACTCATATCATAAAGAATGACATCATCATATGGGAAATTTCAGAAAGAAAAGTATATCCATCTCATAGCATGCCATAGAAAGATATTTCAAAAAGAATAAAACATCCATTGCATTGCATCCATGACATACCATACATCACATATCACATAAGTATCACATCATAGATCATCTCATGTCACAAAGAATAGATAAAGAAATGCATCCATAATATCAACATTCATTCATATACATGTGCATCCATACATAAAGCATGCAATAAATACAACATCACATCATAGATCGAATTAGGTCATCTCATATATCGTTAAAAAATGAATGTCATGATACAAATTTCAGAGTCAAAGTGCATCTATCATCAAAAGTACATATACAAGAGGCTATCAAAAATGAGCCGATGAGTGTGTATACATGTATAAATTAGGCTATATATCAAATGTGTCTACAAAATGAGCATGAGTTATCCCTTGCTTTTTTAGTCATCATGCCTCGAATGGTCCTATCTGTGGCTGGGCTCTCCCGACTGTCTAATGGATGGAGGACCCTCTGAACTCCATGGCACTGCCCCACTCCTCTGGGAGTAATTCGGCTGCCACATCTCTTGTGGAACATCCCAATGATATAATGTCCTATAATACACCACCTTTGACACAACCTCTCTATACATGCACATGGAAACAACTTGTCCCTGTGCTGCTACTCTCATAACCTCTAGTTGTTGTCGTCTCCCTGTCTCTTGGGCCAACTATAGGTCCAACTAATGTCACAAATATACCTCATAGTCTCTCTCGGTTGTCATAGCCTACAACTACTATTGTAACTAGTTCCTCTCAGCTGTAAGGGCTTGGATCTATCCATCTCAAGAATCTAGCCTTGGTGGCTGCTACTCTGGCTATTGGTGGTCCTGGTACCCCAAATCATGGTGCCCTTGATCCTGCCTAACCTTCTCTCCATGTCCATGATCCTATGGAGGTTGCTACTCAAGCTACTATCCCCCTCTACCTGCACCTTGGCCCTGACCTTTACCTCTGCCTCAGGGATACCCTCTTGAGGGATTTTTTAATCATATCAAACACACCCACCATGCATCAAAAGCTAGGGTGGTTCCCGCATCCACTAGCCCTTGAACAATATACCCATGGTCGAGCAACCAAATGTTGAAATTCATTGATCGAAACCTATGGTTGGATCTGAGGTCCCCACTGGACCTCTCTTTGTGACCATGCAAACAATGTTGTGTAATCACCCGAGAGTGCATCCTATATTGTGGCCTGGTAAATACTGCTTGATCATGGTATGCTCTCGACCCTATAAATATCAGGCCTTCCTAGCAAAGAAAAGTTGTTGGTGATCATCGTACCATGGTGGTACTTGTAGCCATGGCCTCCATCTGAAAATGATCATGTCATCTATGAACCTCCTATAATAAGAGATCCCTATCGGCCCTATGTGTTGTAATGTCATAGCCACTCAATATTAGTAAACAATGGGCTCATCTTGATCTATATCTGCTAATACCACCATGAGTCTTAGCACCACAATATGCTCGTATGCCCATATGTGTAGGAGAGTGGCACCAATTCCAATACCCCTCCCATGACAGTATATTGCCTGATGCATATCATGATATAGTGAGGCCAACATGACTGAACCCCACGCATACTAAATCGTCCTATGAATTGTGTCGTGCCATGCTAGTTCCCAACTTAGACTGAAACCTCTACCCTGTCAATCTAGGGCAATCACACCAAAAATCAGAGCAACTACAACCAGTCTGAAGGTCATAACTCATCCTCGGTATAAATCCAGATCAATCTGAGAGCTCAATAAAATGATATCATCTGATTGCAAGAGCTCGCAACAGACATCCATCTAAGACACTGTGTCATATATGACCTGCTCCCCATGAATAGGAAGCCATAGAATCTGCCAAATGTCCTCAAGTGTAACTGTCGCCTTGTCGGTAGGAAGGTAAAAGGACGATGTCTCACTATGTCAGTGCTCCACCAACGCCATCATCATCGCTAAGTGAGTATGGATCTTAGGCATATAAGCGATGAATTCTAACCCTAGGGCTCCCAGGTACTCTTGCTAATCCACATCAAAATTGCATGCCACTGACAAAAGGTTAGACCAATGCTCCTAGGACATAAGAGGCTGAATATCCTTCTGCACACATCCCACAAACAATGTCAATTTTCCTAAAATTTGGAAACTGATTAAAATCTAAGTGTTTGAATCTTGAAACTGCAATAACGTCACTCTTTTTCACATGCGTTGCTGTATTCCTTTTGGGGGTGCATTGCTTTTTTGCAACACACATTGCTATACTCAATAGCATGTCAGCATTTGGACATGCCACCACAATGAAAATCATTGAGGTGTTGCTAAATAGTTAGTGTGTCACTAAAATTCGTTAGCACTGCCAGGCTAAAAATCCCCAATGCGTTGCTATTTGCAACATGCATCACCTTGGTCTTAGTGCATTGCCAAACATAAATTGCCTAACACATCACTCAAAGCAAAGTGTGTTGCTATAACAATCAATAGTGACACTGACCATTCAAAACGCGTTGCGATATAGTGATGCCCTAAATGATCTAATTTGAAATCCTAATAAATGCATGAAAACATGTAAATCGAGAAATTTTTTGAAGCACATACCCAAGGTCCTATGACTACTCGGCGCTGGTACTCTTGAACTTGGTCAGAAAGGTGTGTGGGAAGCTCACATCGCGCCATCTCGCCAAGGTGTTAGAGCTCAAGAGTAGCAATCCGCTAGAGGTCAAGAGTGCAAATGAATTGAAAGTGACCCTTTAACATCTATTTATGCCTAAAATTTAGGGTTTTTTGCCCTAATTTGAGGGAAAAGCTAGGGTTTTTACCCTATTTATCCATATTTTGCGCCATGAAGCTTATTTTGTGCTATTTTTTGTGTTTTTGAGCTTGTTTTTGCACCCTGGGGCCTTTTATTGTTTTTTCTTTTTAACACCTAAATCAATGTTAAACCTTTGTCGTAAGATCAACCCAAAATTTCAAATTTTTGCCTGATCTCTCGAGGGGGTAGGGTACTAGCTTAATTCCTTCTGCTGGGGCAATAATGGGGCATCCAAAAAATTAGGAATTTTCAAACTTTTGATTTGAGCAACAACATTAATCTAAAAAGTGTTAGTCTTTGAACCAATGTAACATGTATCTCGCTTCAAAAAGGGGCAAAATGTAGACACTTAAAATTGTCCTGAATGGTATTACACACTTGAATCTGATGTACTGACATCGTTTCATCCTAAAATTCATCCTCTTTCACTTGTTCGATTGAATAAGCCTAGTTATTTAATTAAATTAATTGTTTTCATCTATTAATCTAATTAATCTAATTAGGTTAATTCCTACTCTCTCACACTAACATTTCATCTACTTTAATTGAATAATGCAAATTATTTAATTTAAACCCCCCTTATCTCCTCTCATTTAATTAATTAATCTAAATCATTTAATTAAATGTCATTTGCATCCCCTTTTCGTTAAATAACCTAATTATTTAATGAGAAATCTTTTCCCCTCAACTTGCACAATTAAAACTTAGTTTTAATTAGCAAATTGCTAATTTTCCTCACCCATCCACTTGCATAGGGAATATTCCAAAGCAATATTCTTCTATTTGGCTCCAAAAATGGAATATTATTTCCTAACAAACTTTCAAAGTTGTTACAAAGTGTGTTTGTTTGAATAATTGTGAGCCCTTGATGATTTCTTTGATCCATGTGATCTTTGATTCTCATCCATTGATGAGAATCCTTGATCCATGTCTTCACCCTTGCTTTCATCTTGACCATTGATTCTTCATTTGCTTTCCTATAAATACTTCACCATTTGGAGAGAAATGGATCCACTTCCATCAAAGCAAAGTTATACTGCCCATTTGAATACTATCTTTATTCATACTTGCACCATTATCAAACTTTTTCATCCTTTTTATCCACCCATAACATCGTTTTATCAATTTTAGCTTAGTTTTCAACAATGGAGTTTTGTTAATCGCTCATTTTATCCAAGGGATTGGGAAAGGGTCGTTATTTCACATCAATACGACACCACTCCCCCAATGGGATAAGGTTTGGAGTTCTAGACTAGGTTTCTTTTAAGCTTTTGTGTTTATTTCATGCTTAGTTTAATGGTTTCTTAGTTTTTGAAGCTTTCAAACATCTCATTGGGATTGTAGCTTAGGGGGTTAAATATGGCTTGAATACGTATGGATCTAGTATATTTAACTCATACTATGATTGCAATCACAATTATGAATAATTTATTTTTCCCATCTAAGTAGCTAATATTCATATGTGTATACCTTGACTTGAGATACACAAATGTCACCACTATGTAAGCAATTTTTGATTGATGATAGTTAGGTGTCACCTCTTTTTATTCAAGGTCACATTTGTCTTAGTTAGACTAAGCTAACTCATCTCCTAATTTTGAGTGATCGGGAGTTAAACTTATACCTATTAAACATGTCATCTCCTTGATTCATGCATCCATGAGGTCTCTTTAAATTGTATATACTCTTTGTAATGACGCTCTATAATATTGAATATAAAAAATATTTATTCATTTTCTTGGTTTCATGATTAGCTCATGGATATTAGGTATTAGGTAGATTTGTTGTTTATGAAAAATTCTAACATGGATTCAAAGCCATGGTGTCTTGAGCTAGTCCTTTTCTAGGTTTTCAGAGCAATTATATTAGAATTTAGAGGGTTTCTTTTATGTGGATTTTTATTCCAAGTTCCTTAAGGAGATTCCTAAAGTAAATATAAGCTCACTAATTAATTATAAGAATTTGAGATAGAAAATTTCATCTTTTTTGTAGCTAAGTTAAATATTACAAACTAAACCTACAAGGGTTTTCACATGGGAGGTGTAAGAAATTTAAGGTAGTAGAAAAACTTCCTACATTAATCTTGAGAGGAGGGTAATGCAATTTTTTTTAGATCTTTACAATAGTTATAGAAATTAAACATAAATAAACATAAATATCATGCATATCACAACACAAATATTTACGTGGGAAAAACTCTTTCAGGAGAAAATATCACACTCTAAAAGTCATCCAATATATTATTTAAAAATCACAAAGATTACAATATACTTGCAAAGCAAGTTTCTCACAAGAGTATAACAAAATATAGATTTGAAGGTAGCACAATAGCTATCAAAATCTCAGAATACATCACAATACCTAGACATAATAAAATGCCCTCATAAAATAGGATTTCCTTCCAGAGCAAGACAGGCCAATAAAATATCTACCATCAAATTTGAGACGTAATGATGAACAATTCAGATTGACAACCATAAAAAATACATAAAATGTGGATTTTGGGTGCATTGCCCCCAAACCCCCACCAAGGCATGTGGCCTCAAGACCCCTCATTGAGGGGATGAGCCTTCTAGACCCTATAGGGGGTACCCCTGCACCCTTCATGCACAAATTTATTAACCTGTTATAATTGCAAGGTTGAGACACCATTTTTCCTAGCATTCTCCCATTTGTTGAACACCTTGCAAGAGCAACGGGAGGATCAATACCATGATTTTATTGCTATAGGTTGAGAGGCTCATAGACTCCAAACACCATAAATGATCTTCTTGTTACTCACAACCTTAGTTAAGGAATTTGTAACATTCATCAAAGAATCTATCTTAACTAGCTTCACCTTATCATGTCCTCAACCATATATCTAACAAAATGATAATGTACATCAACGTACTTGGTCCTAGCATGAAATATCAGGTTCTTATCTAGGAAAATTGTACTCTAACTATCACAATAAACTGTCACTACACAATGTCTTATTCCAACACCTAAACACAGTCTCTTAAGTTAAATGGCTTCTTTACAAGCATGAGTAGTTGTCATATACTCATCTTCAATAGTGGACAAAACAACCATAGCCCGTTTCTTACTCATCGAATTGATTGTACCACCAAATAAAGTAATAACATAAGCATTGGTGGATCATCTACTATCAACATCACCTACCCAATCTGAATCCACATAACCATGAACATCAATGAAAACTTTTCCTCCTATCAAATTACCATGATAACACAAGGAATACTTTGAGGTACCCACAAATATTTGAAGACTCTTTTAACTACATCCCAATGAACTATACCAAGATTAAACATATATCTAGAAAGAACTCCCACTTCTTGGGAAATTTCTAGTCTGGTGTAGACCATAGCATACATCAAACTTCTAATTGCACTCTAATAAGGCACTCTACTCATGTCTTCCACCTTCGATGGGGATGGTGAATAATTTGAAATAGATAACTTTGCTCCAGTTATAAAAGGAACACATAATGGACTACAATCTTACATGTTAAACCTCTTTAAAATTGAATTGACATACTTATTGTGGCCAAGTCATAATTTTTTGTTTATTCAATCTCTTCTAATTTCCATCCCAATAATGTGTTTAGATGCATCAAGATCTTTCATTTCAAATTTAGCTACAAGTTGAGACTTCAATTCTAAATTCATTCCTTTCCCTTACCAATAAATAACATATCAATAACATATAATATAATAAATAGGAAACAATCACCACCAATCTTATAATAAACATAATGACCTAATTTAAAATACTCAAATCCAAAACTTAACACACATATATCAAATTTTTGATACCACATCCGTTTGAGACCATACAAATATTTCTTCAATTTACAAACCAAATTACTTTTACCTTTCACCACGTAATTCTCTAGTTGCGTCATATAAACATCCTCCTCCAAACCACCAAGAAAGAAAGTCATTTTCACATCCATTTGCTCAACCTTTATATCATAAGAAAAAACAATAGAAAGTAAGAATCTAATGAATGTCATTTTTTCAATAGGATATCTCACCATAATCAACACCCTCAACCTCAGAGTAATCTTTTGCAGCCAACTGTGCTTTTTACTTCTCAATACTTCCATTTGAATTGGTATTTTTATTGAGCACCCATTTGCAACCAACATATTTCTATCCTTCAAGAAATGGTACTAGATCTCATCTATCATTTTTTTCAAAGCTATACTTTCTCCATCCATAGAAATCTTCCAAGATTTTACATCATTCATACTTAATGCCTCTTCTCTATATTTGAGTTGATCTATTTTAGTATTCAAAGAAAAAATACATCTCAATTATAATGACTACCTCTGATTTTTTTATTTGTTTTGCTCAGTGTAATGTGAAGTGCGGGTTTGTTTTGCATTCAAGTGTTTGCAACATAACATGACATTCTTTCATAACATAGCAATGAAGAAAATCAACCATGAAAATGTATTATCTTCATATTGCATTATTATAGCATATATTGATGATAACATCCAATGAAATCATGCTTATTGAAATAATTTATAGACCTAATAACAACAGTTTCAGAACTGATGACAATCCCAAATGAAGCTCTTAAATACATAAAATGAGTAGCAATACATTCAAATGATGCACCCAAACCAAGTTGCAATGTAGGCCAACCAACCAAAGCTCTTATTCTTTAACAAGAAGCTACAAAAATGCTATAGAAGGTAGAATATAGGTTTATACAACAATAGGCTTTATTATGCACAACTTCAAAAGTTGCACAACTCCCTAGGAGGGGTGATTTTCTCCCTAAAATCAAAACTAAACCAAATCTTGTAAATGAATACTTGAAAAGTGGCATCTAGTTGTGAGGATTCCTTTACAACAATACCCAAAACGAGCCCTCAATCACCCATGAAGCTATGAACAATTTTTCACTTCCAGCCATTGTAAAAAGTGAGTTTCCAAAATTCTAGAAATGTATATCAAACCTCTCTTAAAGCATCTTTAACACCTCTAATCATCACCCAAATGAAGCAAATCAACAAGCACATTAAAATATTCAAACCCGCATCAAAACACTAAGAAACCCTAGAATGATCAATCCTCTGAAAAAAATGGTGATTCCTGAGGTAGAATCACTCCAACTAGTTAGGGTGAGTCTTTCACCACTGAAACTAGCAAATGAAGGAGAGGGTTTTCATCCTCAACTAGCAATGTGTAATTTTTGGAAATAATCCAGCAGAGTCTCCTTAAGTTGTCAAAACCTCCATATGTAAGTGAGAGCTCAAACTTATATTTATAAAGTGAGGGAAGAATTA
Source organism: Sequoia sempervirens (assembly GCA_007258455.2). NCBI lineage: Eukaryota > Viridiplantae > Streptophyta > Pinopsida > Cupressales > Cupressaceae > Sequoia > Sequoia sempervirens. The sequence continues at coordinate 216,124,211 of VDFB02193867.1, forward strand.
GGGCAACTTGCATTTGAATTTGAATATATTTTCCCTCATTTCACTTTCTGATATGACATGAAATTACCCCAAGAGGGGCCTCCAAATTTTTTCCTCCAAAATTCCACTTTTGATTTTTTATTTAAAATTAACATTAAGCCCAAACTAGGCGTCCCACCTTATGAGGCATACAATTAACCTTAAAAATGATAAATAAACCTCTTTTCTAGGCATCCACTTGAAATACATTGTCCTCTTTTTTAAAACAACGTTGCTCAACTAGTCCAAGGGGGGTCTTTTATAATGTTATAACATAAGTCATAAAATCACCTTTTGAAGACTTTAGTGAATAATATGTCAAAACATTAGAACTCACCAAACTACTTCCAAGCACTACCCAAACTAGAAACCTTGCATGACACTACTTATAAGACCAGTTACTAAATATAACACTTACTAAAAATAGTAAGTGAGTCAAATAACCGAAATGGCCCAAATAAGGAACATCAAAAAAGGGGACATTATAGTCCTCCCTTCCTAAAGATTGCTTGTCCTCAAGCAATGCCATCACAACTTCAGAAACAATAGACTGATACCCCTTAAAACCAAGTAAGACCCCAAGGTCCCAAGTCAACTTAGGAGATCTGTAGCACCATCTGCTCAAAGCACAATCCTGTGATGTACCAACACTTAAAGAGACCTCCTGATAACCTCTTGTAAGAAGAGTAATCAAATACTGCATAAACTCAATCAACTCCTCAAATAAATGCTCTTCAAGAGAACCAAACTAATATGCCATAGGAGTAAACTCTAGAAAGTTAACACTAGCTCTCTCATCCTAAATGATTGCAAAACTACAAAATAATATAATATCAGGTTCCAAGTTAGTCTCAGAAAGGAACCACCATGATGATGTTGCCCCGCTCTAATCATAACTATCAAACCATTGTGCCCAAATTACACTCCCTTATCTCAGAACCCCAAAAAGTACACATCATCAAAGCCCATACTGAAATACTTGAAAGGATTGAAATCAATGCCAAGAAATATATCTTACCAAGGCAACTTAGAGAAGACCATTCAAAAAAATCATTGCCAATCACGATCTTGGGCAACATAAAAAACACCTTGCTCAACCATAAAACATAAACCCCAACATCATACCTCGTGATGCCCCAAAGATGAAGCAAGTCAATCACTGGCACATCTCTAAAATTTGCCAACTAGGAAATGCCTCTGCTTTCACAAATCAAAATTATAACATCAACACTTGACCTCCAAATGTCAAATGAAAGTTTTTGAACATACCAACAAACCTAAACCATTGCAACCATTATGAAACTACCTAAAATTATGTATATCATCTCCATGAAGTAATTGCAATGAGTGTCACTCACTAGAGTGGAAGCAATAAATGAATGAACTATGTTCAGAAAAACACTCACAGCTAGTTGCCCAAAGGCTTGCCAAAGCTTAAATCAATCTTCTCATCAAAAGATGTCACCATAACCAACGAAAAATATAAGTGAAACACAACTAAACTGAAATCCTATTGAAAATATATGAGAGATGAGTATGGAAATAGCAACAAAATTATCTCCTATGATCAAATCACATCTACCATTCAACGTCAACCATGAGCTACTCAATTGCTAGGACTGGAGGAACCATCCAACTCATCTGCAAATTAGAATAAAAAATCAAGTACAAGTTGATCAAAAAGTGGGCAGTAGTACTAACATTGGAATTCGACCTGCTACACCAATCTTGAGACATCTCATGGCCGAAGACTACACTTGGGTCCCAAATCTTGTAATCAAATCCGCTCTCATTATTGTAATTGGTTAGGTCTTCATCATCCAACTAGAAAAGTGGATTACCATGAGCCAAATCAACATCCCACTCAAATAAAGGATTATCAACGAATTGAAAATTATCCTTGGCTCCAAAATTAGACCAATCCTCTTGCAATCCAAACTCTTATTTTTTGCATTTTTAGGACAATGAGCAAGATCATATTCCTCCTAAATGCGATCAAGCTCCTCTATTACCTATTATATCTCCTTGGCCCTTTCTATGTTCTCCTGCTCTTCAAATTGTTTGACCTCATAGAGATGGTCATTTACTTCAAGAAGTACTTCTTGGACACTTTCCAAACAAGCTTCATGGAATTAAGCTCGATGGCGAGCTCAACAACCTTTCCTCTTAATTGGATAAATTATCATCTGCAATCTTGGTAGCTATATCTCTATCATGCATCATGTGTAAGAAAACTGACTTTATTCCTTCCATAGTGTTCTTGATCATGTGCAAATCAGTGAGGGGAAAATTTTACTCATATTGGTTTCTTGGTGTCCTGAAGATGAAATTTTCAACAAGGCTTCTAATGTCATCCAATCTAGATAATCCATGCACTTCATTTTCAATAGACACCAATAACTAATTTTTCTAATCATGTTCATGTAAAGATAGTAAACTGCTACTATGATGAAAATTGAAATCAATATCTCTATCATACCTTTTAGTAGTGGCTCTATGGCTGCCACACATCTCATGTACCTCCTTTTTGAAGCTAGCCCCATAATCAATTTCAACATCATGCATTAAGTTTTTTTATTTGCATACAAATTTATCTCTTACTACTTCACCTTCCTTAATGCCATTCTCTATGCATGACTCCCAAGATGAAGTAAGGGTATTATTACAATCAAAAGGAAATTCATCCCAATGTGGATCCTCATCATACTTAGGTTTCAACACACTCAAATCCCATGTGTAGAAGGGTTGATCACTTTGTTCAAAGAATAAGTGTTTCATTGTGCCCCTCGTGAGTAGTTTCCTTTCTAAATCGGTCACTCTCTAGCTCATTAGGATTAAAATCATCATAAGCATCTCTCTCCATAGGCTTGGTTTGGTAGTTAAACCCAAAGCCCCTTGTGTCACCATTACCAACATGAGGTAAAGAATAATCATTATTAGCTGATTTGAAGACATCATCCCTTTTTTTTTCAATATGCCCATCATCTAAACGTATCTCAACTTCATTAGATAGCTCTAAAGGTGTATACAAGGCTGTTGTTTCATCAATTCCTTCATGCACAACCTTATCCACAGTAGTTGCATGCATGAGAAAAGAGTCATCCTGAGGCTCTATCTCACATTCATCATGTTTCAAAGCAATCACTTCATCAAAATTTTCTACTATGAACTTCTCTTCAACCAACTGTTGTTCATTAAACAAGTAAGGTTTCAACTTTGCCACCACCTTAAAATGAAGTTCTCAATCCTTCTTATCAAACATCTCTATGAGTTTCTCAGTAAACTTAGTATAAGATGTAATCTAAGCATGCCTCATTGTGATCATCCCATGGTGCCACCACTTATGTGCAAATCCATCAAGGTGCATAACAACCTATTTTATGGATTCTTATTTAGGAATTAGGTTTATATTGAAGTATGTGTCCACCCTTTGAACCCATGCTCTTGTTGAAATATCATCAGACCTGTCAAAATAAGGAAGGCTAAGTTTTCCAAATTTCTTTCACAAATCATTGTGGTGCTCTTTATTGCCCCTGTTGGGTGTATACCTCATCCGAAGATCCATATAATCACATAGGGATATGTCATGTTGAAACCCAAGATGTGCATCAATCTAGTCCTGTCTAAACTAATCCTGGATCTCAATCAAGGTGAGCTCCTTATTAGGTTGAGCTTCCACTTTTTGTGGAAAAACAAGCATGAGAGGTCTAGCCATGGCTGCCCTCTGGTGTTGATTGGATGCTCCATGATGACCCATATCATTTCTCTGAACCCATTATTTCCTTACTTACCTTCATTGTTGACTCCCAATCAATTTAACCTCTCAACCAATTGTGTGAGTTGTTGATTGCTTTTTTGAGCACGTTGGGCTGCCATTTCTTGTCCCCTAACCACAACATCCAAGAGAAGCATTATCTGATTTGGTTCAACATTTTCTCTTTTAACTCTTTCACCCATATTTTCAGAACTTGTTGATCCTACTGAGTCTGTTTATGTTGGGATATGGTGTTGTACACCATTACATATTTTTATATATTATAATTGTAATTAAATAATTATTTAGTTGTGATGCATCTAGGTGGTGTGGTTAATCACACTAGGTAATTATTTGGGGACCACTTTATGTTATATTGTAATATTGTATTATCTTTTAATTTGTTGGACATGGGATAATAATTTAATATTGGGGAAATATTTAAAAAGTGAAAATTTAGTACCCAATATTAAATAAGGGATTAGTGGTTTTGTGTTCACATGGTTTTGTGGCACATGGTTTTATCTTACTACTTGGTTGTATTTATTTGAGCTTGAATCTATAAAAACAAACACAAGTTTAGTGGTTAAGGTTGGTTGGGTGAGTGGGTTGTCATTATTGAGTCTTTCCGAGAAGTGCATATGTGAAGCATGGCATGGGATGTGTGGATTCATGCTTGGACACATGAGGATGTATTGAGAGGCTTGATGCTTTAAAGGTATTCAATGTAACTCTTGTATTGCTTTACTATTGATTAATGGATGGAGTGTGGATGCTTTTGGAGGCTAGGTTTTTCCTCTTAAGGGTTTTCCCATGGTATATCTTGTGTTATCTTGTGGCTTGTCTATTTGATCTATTCATTATGGTTAATTGTATGCATGCTTTTTTCTCACGGGGTTATGTAGGAAATGGATTAAGAATGTGGGTTGAATGCAATATTTCCTAACAAGTCGTATCAGAGCTTTCATGGTTGATGGGTTTTTTGTTATAACCCTAGTTTGAGAGATTTCTGCAAAGTTGAAGCCATGGATATGCATGATAGATTTGAGAAATTATAAGATATGGAACACATGTTGTAGGTGTTTGTTTGCAGATTTGGGCTTTTGGGCTGTCAAGATTTGTAGGGTTTATTGCAGATTTGAAGCTTTCAAGATTTGGATCAAAAGGGTTTTCTTGGTTTGAGTTTTCATATAAGGGTTTTGTAGAGGAAATTTCATGGATGACCTCTTGAGACAAAATGAATCTCACCATTGGATCTAAGAGGCATGAGAAATGAAAAATGATATAAAATTTGACCTATTTTGGAGACGTTGAAAAAAGGACAAAAAAATTTAGACCTAGGACCCTCGACCGTATGGTTGCAGGTTGTAAGAAAAATAAAATATTAAAAGAATCTACAATGAAAAAAAATTAATCGGTCCCTTGAAAAATTCAGGTGCAAAATAATAATAAAGTTTCATATTAAAATCCTTATAAAAAATTAAAATTTATTAAAAAAAAGGAATATACAATGGGGGGTACAAGGTCTGCAGACCTGTACCTACCTTGCGTCAATCCTATCGCATTCCACACATTTTGTAATTCTTTAATTGCCAATTAGTAAATTAACAATATTTTCAGCCTTTTTAAAGTTTGAAACATTGAATTAAAATGAATGGCTAAGCAAGTTTAAAAAAAAACAAAATCCTTAGTATTTTAAAATTTAAACTAAATCATTCTTAACCACCCCCCACCTCTCCACACATTTATGAAGGTTTTAATTTTTAACTATTAAAACATTTCATCACTTTTAAAAATTTAAATTTTTAATATTTTCTAAATTAAATCCGTTTTAATAAGCAAGTGGGGTCCATATGGGGTTGCCTATATAGTGAAATTGGTTGTTTTTTTAAACTTGCATAACTTTCACCCTAGGAGTCAGTTTTTCAACTTCTTATACTCGTTGGAAAGGTGGTTCCAAGCACTATGTAGTGGTATAGGTTTGGTTTCCTGATTTTTTTGTAGTTTTGATTAGTTTTTGGAGCCCAAAAGTCAGATGTTCTTCGTTTCACGGTTTTGGTCATAATTTTTGCATACAAAATCAAATTTTTGATTTCGAATAGGTGTTGGAGAGCATGTACAATGTACTACACAGCAGATCAAATTATTTATTAATTTGTTGTTCTAGATGAGTTTGGTACTTTTTTTATCACTTATAAGACCTAGTGATTCAATATGTGACTGTGTGAGCATCCAAACGAGTCAAGAGGTGAAACCTTGAGGGAGTACATGTTTTTATATGATATTTATGATGGTACAGATGATTATCAGTTTAGTGCTTCCTAGTATAGGTTTACATGCATTTTTTCAAAGTTGGACTTTAATGGTGATAGGTACACAGGTTGCCTTCAATTTTGAGGACATGGTTTGACACAAGTGGAGACTTGGAGTCTTGTATGTGATAGTTGAGTGTAGGTACAATGATGACTATGGTTATGGTGTCATGGGTATGCATGTACATTTATTCATTGGCATGACATGATCATGTATGTGGTTGTTTGGTGCTGATTTGGTTTAGTGTTAGGAGGTTGTTCTTATCTCCTAGATGCTTGTATGGTTCCTTGAATATGGTTACTCATTTGTGGACATGTTTGACAAATTAGATTTGTGGTTGATTTGGTGTTTGAGTCTTGATGCCTATAGGATTATCTTCTTTGATATCTCAGTTTGTAGGTTAGTAATGTGATGATGAGTTTGCATGCTTCATTGTTTTGATCACCAGTTATGCAGGTGTTTGGGTTGGCCACCTATTTATTTCCAATGGGATGACTCAGATGCGGATTTTCTATATCCACGAGATTGGTATAGTGTTGATGTAGGTTTTGTTAGTTGACCTTGTCTATGGTCATTTGTGCATTGGTATGTTTCTTTGGGATGAGAGGATGGATGATTAGAGTACCTGATTAGTTGATTATTAGGACTTGTAGCATGTGTTTTGATCACGATGCCACGATAGCTTGGTACACTCATTGGTTACACACTTTTAGTGGGAGATTTTGATAGTGATAACTTGGTGGTGTAGGATTGTTTCTTGATGGTTTGATGAAAGTTGTATGTATCTTCTTAGCTTGGAGATTCTGGTTCTACTTGGTATGTTACTGACATTTCAGTTATGTGTGTATACCTAGATGATCTTCATGGAGGAGATGGTTGTCACGATGCCATGTGTAGCTCGGTATCATGGTTTAGTGGGAGTTGGCAGTGGCATGGATGCACCATTGGTGATGGTTATCTTCAAGTGATTGGAGATGTGGTTTCTTGGTCTAAAGTGTTTTTGTTATTATGTCGTGATATACTCTTGATTATAGATTAGAGTTTGGCATGTTATATGTTCTCTTGAGACCAGGATGTATGCATTGGTGCATGTGATCTCCTAGGAGGAGACAGTTAGATCATGATGTCATGATAGGTTCTTGGTTTTGCGATTGGAGCTTTGACATTGATCTTGGTGGTTCTCTTTGTATTGAGTACTTGATCATTTTCTTGATTACGTCATGATGGTGCTATGTTGCATTTGGAGCTTGGCTTGTATTGATTTGTTATAGGTGCTCATGGATACTTAGAGACGTAGGTGAGGCTGGAGTTCTCTTGGGATTAGAGACATTTGCTTGAGACAATTAATCTTTGGAGGTTTCAATAGGAATATTGAGGAGCTTTCACCTAGGTATGGACATGATTTCATGATGGATCGATAGAGGAGATTGTTCTTGAAGTGAGTCATGATGGCATTGTCATCCTAGAGGAGCATTCTCATTTCCCACTCTTGGTCTACTCGGTGGTTTATCATTTGAGATGTATTTTCCCATTATTTCTTTCAGATGTGTTATGTTTCGTGCTTTGATTTCTCATGGTAGTGAGTTGATTCATGGTGATTGATTTTGGAGACTCATTTGAGGATTGTTTAACATGAGTTTATATTGCTTTATCTTTCATAGATATGACTTAAGCTATGGATAGTTAGTTCTAGAGGATTCATTTGAGGGATGTTATAGCATGGTTATCTCCTTATGCATTTGAGTAAATATGTTATCATTCATTGATGGGGAGTTTAGGAGATGATTTATGGACTGATTTCCTTGGTTTGGGAATAGTTATCTTTGAGTTTGATCTTCTTGATTAGAGAGACTTACATCTAGGTTGACATTCACATGATTCATATGTTGTTTGATCTAAGAGATTGAACGTTGTTTTGGGTGTTGTCGAGTCTTCTCATTTGGGGTTGTTAGGAGATCATTCTTGACATAGTGTTGTACTTTTGAGTTGTTGGTAAGACATGTTATGGTTTACAAGTTTTCTCTCTTCATGGTTCCTTCTTAGAGGTTCATGTTCATATGATTTGGGACCTATTGTGGAACCATGTTGTGAGATATTATGTAGCTATTTGGGTTGCATGTGTGGATCATTGTAATTGTTCTTTGTACTTCATTGTTGATTATACCTTGATATAGTGTTGATTGGTAGACATGATATGCTTTGACATTACCTATGCAGTGAGAGTTCTTGGATATATATGTTCTTCATTGATAGGTTTGATATAGGGAGCTTGTGATTGCAATTTATGGGTTGCATATGTTGGCATGAGTTTACTAATATTGTCGATACCTAGGAGGTATGGATGGTTGGATGTATTAGCATGTGTTGTGGATGCTATTTCCGATCATGTGGGTTTTTACTTGACAACAACTTGTTTGGAGCTTTTGCTATCACTTGGATTTGATGCTTGTGTTCTAAGATTGGTGCATCTTCACCTTGGCATGTTTCTTTTTCTTCCATAGGTGGCACGTTGGAGGATGAGAGGAGTTCTTTCTTGAGATGGTGGTCACTTTGGTTTTATTGCAAATATCCTGATGGAGTATGAGAGAATGTTGGAGATTGTGTGGTTTAATGTATGGCTATGATGATGTATTTAATTCATTGATCCCTTATAAAATGTATACAACAAGTGGGAGAATGTTGGGATATAGTGTTGTACACCATTGCATAATTTGATATATTATAATGTTGTAATTAAATAATTATTTAGTTGTGATGCACCTGAGTGGTGTGGTTAATCACACTACGTAATTATTTGGGGACTACTTTATGTTGTATTGTAACATTGTATTATTATTTAATTTGTGGGAGACATGGGATAATAATTTAATATTGGGGAAATATTTAAAAGGTGAAAACTTAGTACCCAATATTAATAAGGGATTAGTGGTTTCGTGTTCACATGGTTTTGTGGCACATGGTTTTATCTTACCACTTAGTTGTATTTGTGTGAGCTTGAATCTACAAAAGCAAGCACATGTTTAGTGGTTAAGGTTGGTTGGGTGAGGGGGCTATCATTATTGAGTCTTTCTAAGTACATATGTGAAACATGGTATGGGATGTGTGGATTCATGCTTGGACACATGAGGATACATTTAGAGGCTTGATGCTTCAGAGGTATTCATTGTAACTCTTGTATTGCTTTATTGTTGATTAATGGATGGAGTATGGATGTTTTTGGAGGATGGGTTTTACCTCTTGAGGGTTTTCCCATAGTATATCTTGTGTTATTTTGTGACTTGTCTATTTGATCTATGCATTATAGTTACTTGTATGCATGATTTTCTCTCATGGGGTTATGTAGGAAATGGATTAAGAATGTGGGTTGAATGTAATTAGGGATGACTTTAAAACCCTGACGAATCTTGTATACTTCCTGATAAAAATATTTTTATTGATAAATTTTTTCATTTTTCAAATAAAAATATCTCAATTGGCGAATCTTTTCTAATCGTTAGAAGTCTATGGAAAATCCTAGTGAATTACAATTTTTTTTAATCCAATAAAATATTTTCATTGGCGATTAAAACCTTTTTTCAAACCGATAAAATATTTCTATTAGCGAATAAACCTGTTTTCAAAACACAAAAAATATTTTTGTTGGCAATTAAAACTTTTCTTCAAACCAAAAAAAAAATTCATTGGTGAATTAAACCTATTTTCAAATGAAAAAAAAGTGGTATGCCAATAAAAAATCATAGTGTGGTTGGCGAAAATATCAAATTCCAGGTCAAATTTTCTGCACATTCAAATTCCTTCATAAAGTGTCTAGAATGGGGACAACTGTCAACATATTTATTATGTCTGAAGCTAGATGTCAGTGCAAAATAATATAACTCACAATCATTCGATGAATTTTCGATGGACGACTGTAGTTGCATTCCAGAAGCAAATCTCTGAAGCACTAGACTTGCGAATTGAAACCTCTGGAATAACACTAGAACTGTTAGATTTCTAGAAATCAATGGTTGACATTTTATTACTTATTAAATCAGTTAAAGTCATGACAACCAAAATAATATTTTATCGTTGACTGGCTACTAGTAGTTGAAGGTCACTTAAGTTATGACTTAAGCCTTTGGAGTCATCATGGTGACCGACCCCTCGACCTAGGTGAACGATGGGTTTGAGAAATGAATAGTCGAGATAGGGTGATGTGGATCAACCTTGACCGCTTCCTGCTAGCCTGTGGGGGACCCACCTACATCTCTCGTCCCTCAATGGGGAGGCGGGGAACTTCCACATGGAACGATTAGAATAGTCGAAGGAACTATAGCAAGGTGCAAAATATTAAGGAAATATTAAGGAACTAGTGTTAAAGCCTGCGCTACTAAAGGAGCCTTTTAAGCACATGTTTTAAAGGTAAGCAAGACATTTTAATCTGGGCCATCCATCTGGTCTGAGGGTTATGCACAAGCAAATGGTCTTAAGGTAAAGAACACATAGATGTGAAGCTCTAGATTTAATCTGGGTCGCTCCCCGACTTCCCATTGCTAAAAGTTGCGCACGGGTTAAACCCAACAGGGAAGCGGGGAGGCCGAAATGTGGATCTTCTCGTGGGTAACTTGAAATAATATTGTCACATCAATGATTAAGGATTCAAGTGGTGAATTAAATGTTAATTGTCACATCAATGATAGTGGTGAATTAAATATTAAGTGTGAGTATTTGATGTCATTGTCTTCATTCTAACTTCTATATATACTTCACCAACTTGATGTTCTTCATATCATTTATAATATATTCGGCTTTGATTTCTTTCTTCTCTATTCTCAATTTAACTATGATATTATGGAGTCTTCATGGCGTGTCATGCTACCTAAATATTTGTGGGAGAAAAGAAGGGACGATGCATACGTTAGACGGAAGTTGGGTATGGTTTTTACAATTCCTTGTGTACAGGTTGAGGATGCTATAAGAATAAATGTGGGTAGGGAATGGATTTAGAACAACCCTCGTACTCTATATTCTGAGGCACCTTCGACTTTCTTGTCAAATTACATGGACATTTTGCTCGATAAAGATTTGGTGAAGACGCTGACAATATGTTATTTGTAACCTTTCATTTACTCTATTTTTTCATTGGAGTTGGCACTAAAGCATTACAATTTTGAAAATGGGTTAATGTCTCTTGGTGGAATTTTCCAGAAAGTGGAATTGCATGCTTCTACAACACAGGCTCTTGCCTTGGTTAATATGAGATGGGGTTTGCTATGTGATACAAAAAATGAATCATTAAAGAGTCTAGAGTTTTGGAGGAAGGTTTTGGGTGATTTGCTTTTCTTCTTTGTTGTTACTTTGTTAAATTCAATTCACGTTCTACTCCTACACCTGGTTGATGGCCTCAGCTAATGTTACAAAAAAATTTAGTAATGAATTGTGTGATGTGTCACGTGTCTATATTTTATTGTACAACGTAACAGTTCTTGTGATATGTATTTTGTGACTGGTTTTTTATCACGATTAGTGGCTTTTTGGCCAGGTTGGCTATGTACTATGTACTTTAGTCTTTAGCAATAGATACTTAAATTAAAATACTTTTTCGTGGCTCCATTTTTGTAAATCCTTTTTGCTTTGATCAATATAAAAATGTGGCTTTTAAAACTAATAGTAATTATCAACATATAGTTCTGATCATAAGTGAGTGAAATCTATTGTAACTTATTAGTAGACATTGATAATGATTAAGGTAAAACAATTCATTTAATTCTCTCTTTTCAATGCGTCGAATTACTCTACCTTTCATTTATTCAATTGAAATTCTCAATCTTTTTGAAGAAAGTGTGGTTGTAGTATTGTGGGTGGCGGCGTGGATTAATGCCATATGAACATCTGAAGCAATTGATTGGATAGATTTATATTGAAAATTGCACAATGTACTATAGAATTGTAGATGATGATGTCATTAATCTAGTGATCTAGTGAAACAAGATTTGTAATGATTTCATATTGTTTGAGTAGCACTGGTGAATTTGACAGCTTGTCAGCTTGAGGTACAGTTTGCATGTAGTCAGACGTCAATCAAATTAAACATTTTAATTGTACATGTAAGGCTTAAGTTACATGAATTGATTAAGTTGGTTTTTTTGTTTGCGTGAATTGCGATTATCATTATACACAACCTCACATGTGACACAACTCATAAGTAAACAGGGATCAGGCTAGTAGTGACATTGGTGGCCCATAAATAGGGATAGTGAGCATAACTGAAATCATTCATTGAAGGTTAAAGAATTTACTATTGAGTGCAATATTCTGAATTGTCATAAGGGTATTCATTTTGCAGGGTTAATAAGGATTTAGGAAGAAGATGATGTGGTATTATTGGGGATACCCTAAATTCTCCTGCCTCCAGTTATGTAGTTACAGAGTAAAATAACAATTTCTTTCAAGTTCAAAATGGGTGGAATTGTCGGTATTGGCATGGTGTGATGGTTTATAGATGGCATTGTTGTTCTTGCCACCAAGGTTCAAACCCCGTTGGGGCGGTATTGTTGAATAGTTGTATTCCGGTTCATAGCTCTAGTCAAAAGTGTTTAGCCCCTGAATAAAAAAAGAATGGGTGGAATTGGAAAGAAGTTGATCTAGTTTACCTAACTTCTGAGGTAGGTTTTGAACTAGGATGAGGAGATCTAATGGAGATAAGCACTATCTCAGTGCATGGAAGCTGCATGCAAAAAATGGGAGCAATTTTACTACCCCTCATCTTCTGCATGACTCTAGTTTTCAATCAAAATAGATACATTTTGTATCCTCATAGGTCTCATTTCCCTAGCATGTTCATTAGGAAAGCCCCATGCATTTGTATTTTTAGAGCCACATTTGTATTTGAGAGCACATGCTTTCCCAGACAAGTCTCATGCATTTGTTTTCAGTGCCCATGGCCGACCAGACAAGTTCCATGCATTTATTTTCAGAGCGCATGGTTGACCCAGTAAGTCCCATCACCATGCATTTATTTTTGGAGCGACATTTGTATTACGTTGTCACCAACGTTCCAGCAGAAGCTTGGCGCTTACATTTGCATTTGTATTATGTAAAGTAACATATGTTATTTATACAAAACAAGAGCTTGGCACTTGCATGCTCTACTCATCTTTAAAAAAATATGTAGTAATGTGATATTGTAATTCAGTTGTAATAAAATAAATGGTTGTGTTATTCTTCGTTATTCATTTACAGTAAATAATTATTTTGAGTTAAGTGTTTATGAATCTATTCAAATCAGTTTTTTTTCCTTTAAGAAATTAATTATTATATATTTATGAAATAATTGTATGCAGATTTAAAAGTAAAACATAAAGCAACTCAACCCAACACCCAACTCGCCTTACCTTGGTTTACATTCTGCCAAGTTGGAGTTGGAAATGGGTGAGTTAGATTATAGGGATAAAAATTTTTTTAACACACTTTTGATCCAAAGGGTAGAGGAGAAGGATGTTATGTTACTTAATACAAATGGATTGTTGATGTATCAATCAACAAATACACTAAAATCACATTATAATTTTTTTGTAAATTGATATTGAATTAATCAAAATATTTTAATCCAAACCCATTTCAAAAATAATAAAAAATTATGGACTTCTCTCCTTTTTTTGATCCCCATGATCCAGATCAACACCCAACCAACCTTACCTTGGTCTTACATTTTGCCAAGTTGGGGTTGGAAAAGGGTGAGTTGGATTACAAGGATATAAATTTTTCTAAGGCACTTTTGATTCAAAGGGCAAGGAAATGGGTGTTATGTTACTCAATACAAATGGATTGTTAGTGTATTAATCAATAGGTACATTAAAATCACATTATGTTTTTTTATAAATTGGCCTCCAATTAATCAAAATATTCCAATTCAAACCCTTTTCAAAGACGATAAAAAATATAAACTTCTATTTCTTTTTTTGTTGACTCAAGAGTATCCTTGCAACCTAGCCCAACACCCAACCCGCCTTACCTTGATCTTACATTTTGCCAAGTTGGGGTCGGAAAGGGGTGAGTTGAATCATAAGGATAAAATTCTTCTAAGACACTTTTGATCTAAAGGGCAAAGGAAGATGCTATGTTAATACGAATGGATTGTTGGTGTATCAATCAACAAATATACTAAAATCATATTATAATTTTTTTGTAAATTGACTTTCAATTAATCAAAATATTTCAATCTAAACCCCTTTCAAAAATAATAAAAAGCTATGAACTTTTTTTTTTTTTTTGTTGATCCTTTTGACTCGAGTCAACACCCAACCCACCTTACCTTGGTCTTACATTTTGCCAAGTTAGGGTCGAAAAGGGGTGATTTGGGTCATAAGGATATAAATTCTTCTAAAACACTTTTGATCTAAAGGGCAGAGAAAGATGCTATGTTAATACGAATGGATTGTTGGTGTATCAATCAACAAATATACTAAAATCATATTATAATTTTTTTGTAAATTGACCTTCAATTAATCAAAATATTTCAATCTAAACCCTTTTCAAAAATAATAAAAAACTATGGACTTCTCTCTTTATTTTTTTTGTTTATCCTTCTGACCCGAGTCAACACCCAACCCACCTTACCTTGGTCTTACATTTTGCCAAGTTGGGGTCGGGAAATGGGTGATTTGGGTCATAAGGATATAAATTCTTCTAAGACACTTTTGATCCAAAGGGTAAATGAGAAGGGTGTTATTTTATTTAATACGAACGGGTTGTTAGTGTATTAATCAATAGGTACACTAAAATCACATTATGATTTTTCTTTAAATTGGCCTCCAATTAATTAGAATATTTTAATCCAAACTCGTTTCAAAGATGGTAAAAAAATATAAACTTCTATTTCTTTGTTGACTCAAAGGTATCTTTGCGACCCAACCCAACGCCCAACTCGCCTTACCTTGGTCTTACATTCTATCAAGTTGGGGTCAGAAAGGGTGAGCTGGGTCACAGGGATAAAAATTCTTCTAAGACACCTTTTATCCAAAGGGCAGACGTGGATGCTATGTTAATACAAATGGATTGTTGGTGTATCAATCAACAAATACACTAAAATCATATTATGACTTTTTTGTAAATTAGTCTCCAATTAATCTAAATATTTTAATCCACGCCCCTTTTAAAGATAATAAAAAACTATGGACTTTTTTTTTTTTTGTTGCTTCCAATGACTCGGGTCAACACTCAACCTATCTTACCTTGGTCTTAGATTTTACCAAGTTGGGGTTGGAAAGGGGTGAGTTGGGTCACATGGATATAAATTCTTTTAAGACACATTTGATTCAAAGTGCAGAGGAGAAGGATGCTATGTTACTTAATACAAATGGATTGTTAGTGTACTAATCAATAGGTACACTAAAATCACATTATGTTTTTTTTTGTAAATTGGTCTCTAATTAATCAAAATATTCCAATCTAAACCATTTTCAAATACGATCAAAAGGTATAAACTTCTATTTTTTGTTTGTTGACACAAGGGTATCTCTGCAACCCAACCCGACACCCAACTTGTCTTACCTTGGTCTTACATTATGCCAAGTTAGGGTCAGAAAGGGGTGAGTTGAATTACATGGATAAAAATTCTTCTAGCACACTTTTGATCCAAATGGTAGAGGAGAAGAATGCTATGTTAATACAAATGGACTATTGATGTATCAATCAACAAATACACTAAAATCACATTATGATTTTTTTGTAAATTGATCTCCAATTAATCAAAATATTTTAATCCAAACCCCTTTCAAAGATATTAAAAAACTATGGACTTCTCTCTCTTTTTTTTATCCCTATGATCCAGATCAACACCCAACCCACCTTACCTTGGTCTTACATTTTTCCAAGTTGGGGTCAGAAAAGGGTGAGTTGGGTCACAGAGATATAATTTTTTTTAAGGAACTTTTGATTCAAATGGCAGAGAAGGGTGCTATGTTACTTAATATGAATGGATTGTTAGTGTATTAATCAATAGGTATAAATTGACCTCCAATTAATCAAAATATTCCAATCCAAATCATTTTCAAAAACGGTAAAAATGTATAAACTTCTATTTCTTTTTTTTTTGTTGATTCAAGGTATCCTTACGACCTAGCCCAACACCCAACCTGCCTTACCTTGGTCTTACATTTTGCCAAGTTGGGGTTAGAAAGGGGTGAGTTGAATCATAAAGATACAAATTCTTCTAAGACACTTTTGATTTAAAGAGTAGAGGAAGATGCTATGTTTTTTAATACAAATGGATTGTTGGTGTATCAATCAACAAATATACTAAAATCATATTATGATTTTTTTATAAATTAGCCTCCAATTAATTAAAATATTTCAATCTAAACCCCTTTCAAAGATAATAAAAAGCTATGGATTTTTTTTTTTTTTGTTGATCCTTGTGACATGAGTCAATACCCAACTCGCCTTACCTTGGTCTTATATTCTGCCAAGTTGGGGTCGAAAATGGGTGAGTTGGGTCACAAGGATATACATTCTTCTAAAACATTTTTAATCCAAAGGGCAAAGGAGAAGGATGTTATGTTATTTAATACGAACAGATTGTTAGTGTATTAATCAATAGGTATACTAAAATCACATTATGATTTTTCTTTAAATCAACCTCCAATTAATTAGAATATTCCAATCCAAACCCAATTCAAAGATGGTAAAAAAGTATAAACTTCTCTTTCTTTTATTCTTTTGTTGACTTAAGGGTATCCTTGCAACCCAACCTAACACCCAACCCACCTTACCTTGGTCTTACATTATGTTAAATTGGGGTTAGAAAAGGGTGAGTTGGGTCATAAAGATAATTATTTTTTTAAGACACCTTTCATCCAAAGGGCAGAGGATGATGCTATGTTAATACGAATGGATTGTTAGTGTATCAATCAACAAATACACAAATAATATTATATTTTTTTGTAAATTAGTCTCCAATTAATCAAAATATTCTAATCCACACCCCTTTTAAAAATAATAAAAAGCTATGGACTTCTCTCTCTTCTTTTTTTGTTGATCCTAGTGACCTGGGTCAACACTCAACCCACCTTACCTTGGTCTCCCATTTTACCAAGTTGGGGTCGAAAAGGGGTGAGTTGAGTCAAAGATATAAATTCTTTTAAGACACCTTTGATTCAAAGTGTAAAGGAGAAGAATGCTATGTTACTTAATACAAATGGATTGTTAGTGTACTAATCAATATGTACACTAAAATTTGTAAATTGGTCTCTAATTAATCAAAATATTCCAATCCAAACCATTTTCAAAGACGGTAAAAAAGTATAAACTTCTATTTGTTTTTGTTGACATAAGCGTATCCCTGCAATCCAACTCAACACCCAACTCGCCTTACCTTGGTCTTACATTTTGCCAAGTTGGAGTTGGAAAATGGTGAGTTGGGTTATAGGGATAAAAATTATTCTAAGACACTTTTGATCCAAAGAGTAGAGAAGGATGTTATGTTACTTAATACAAATAAATTGTTGGTGTATCAATCAACATGTACACTAAAATCACATTATGATTTTTTTATAAATTGGTCTCGAATTAATCAAAATATTACAATCCAAACCCCTTTTAAAGACGATAAAAATGTATGAATTTCTATTTTTCTTTTACTTGACTTAGGGGTATCCCTATGACTCAACCCAACGCCCAACTCATCTTACCTTGGTCTTACATTCTGCCAAGTTGGGGTTGAGAAGGAGTGTCACACTAGGGCGAGACTAGTCCCTTGAGGATGTATGCAACATCCTAAAAACCATGTGCATCAAGTAAACTCAAACCTTGAAGTCAAACCCAAGACCATACCCATGACTTAGGTCTCCTCCATTATTCCAAACATAGAGATAAATATTACAAAAAGTGCCTGAAGAAATGACAATTAAAAAAAGGAAACAAAAATAAAGAAATATTGGTGAAGAAACAAAAAATCTTTAAAATAGATATGCAAAGAATAAATACAAAAAAAGAGAGAAACTAAAGAAATATAAGATAGAAATTTAAGTGATAGATATTGAGTGTTAATGTGATGGTATGAGAAAACTACAAAATAAATGATAGATTAAAAAAAGGCAAACAAAAAAGAGAGGAAATAATCAAGGATTTAAGAAAAAGAAATAAATACAAAATAAGAAATTAATTTAATATAAAATACATGAATGAAAAAAAGTAACATAGAAAAAAAGATAGATAATATGAAAAGTGTAGGCAAAAAAAAGAATGGTATATAGATAAAGAACGAGATAAATTTATTAAAAAATTAACAATAGAAATTAGAGACAAAAGGAAAGAAAGAAGGGAGAAAGAATAAAACAAGCATAAGAGAGAACAAAAAAGAATGAGTAAATGAAAGTGAAAGAGAACAAATAGAAAATTATTAGATAAAGAATAGTTAGTGAAAGGGAAAATCAATAGGATGAATGAAAGTATTAAGTGAGAGAAATAATAAATCATAGAAAAGAAAAAATGAATAAAAAAGAGAGTAAGAGAGTGAAATAAAAATAAAAAGAAACAAAAACGAAAAAAAGAAATTGAGAAAGGGACATAAAAATAAATAATGAAGGTAATTAAAAAAAGATTTGAAGAGAGAAATAAATACAAAACAAAAGTGGGGTAGAAATACGAACAATCATAAAGAAAGAGAATAAAAAGAAAGAGTAAAAGAAACATTGAATGTCAAATAAGAAATAGAGAGAGAAATAATCATGTAAAGACGAATAATTACATGGTGAAGGTAATTAAAAAAGGAGTTGAAGAGAAATAAAAATGAGGTAAAAAGAAAGACAAAAAAAAAAGATAAATAGAGAAAAATATAGATTGAAAGAAAATATTAATAAAAGTAACAAAAAATAAATTGAGATATGCATGGGCAAGGTAAGAGAGCGAGACATACAAAATAAGAGACATCGAAAATAGAGAAAATAATTAAGAGAGAAACAAATAAGATATAAAATATATGAATGAAAAAGTAACATAAGAAAAAAGAAAGGTAATATTTAAAACCAAGACAAAGAAAAATAAAGTAATAGAATGAGATAAATAAAAACAATACCAAAAGCAACTAAAAGTCAAAGAGAAGAAACAAAGAAGTGACTAAAAACATGGATTAAATAATGGTAGATAAAGAAATAAAGAAAGGACGTTACATTGAAAGTTTAAATAGATAAAACAAGAAAAAGAGTAAAAGGAAATAAAAAACAAGGAAAATAAAATAAAATGGAAGCTACAAAAAAGAGAATAAAAAATAGAAATAAATAGAGAGGCCAATAAAAAATGATAAAATAACCAAAAAATATATAGAAGAATAGAGAGAGAAAAGAAATAGGGGAGAGGTAAAAATGAGACAAAAATCACAAAGATAGATAGATGGAGAAAGAGAGACATAAAGAGGGAGAAATAATAGATAGAAGGTAAAAAGTGAGGATAAAAAAAGAAAGATAAAAAGGGGAAGAAAGAGAAAATAAGGAAAAAAGAGATATGATAGAGAGAGAGAAATGACAAGAAAGAAACAAATCAAGAAAGAGAGAAAGAACAAAAAAAAGACAAAAAACCAACAAAGCAGAGAGAGAAGTAAAGAGTGAAAGAGGTGGAGAGAGAGAGAGATGAAATAGATAAAATGAACCAAGAAACAAAGTGTGTGTGTGTGTGTGTGTGTGAGAGAGAGAGAGAGAGAGAGAGAGAGAGAGAGGATACTTACTAGAAAAAAAAGAAGACAAGAGAAGACAAAAAAGGGAGAGAAAGATGGAAGAGAGGTAAGCTGAAAATAATGATAAAAAAATAAAACAAAAAGAATAATATAAAGAAGGAAAATAAAATGTGAGAAATAAAAATAAGAAAGAAGAAAGAAAAAGGAGGAAAGAAAAACAAAGAATGATAAAGAAAAGAAAGGGAGAAGAGAAAAGAGAGAAGGAAAATGATAAAAAGTCAAAAAAATGAAGAAAGAAACAAAGTGAGAAAGAGAAACAATAAAAGAACAACAAAAGGAGGGATGAACAATATAAAGAAGGAAAGTAAAATTTGGAAAAAAATAATAATGAGAAAAGAAGAAAGGAAGAGGAAGGAGAGAAAGGAGAAAAAGAAAAGAAATGAAGAAAAAAAAAGAGAGAAGAAAAGAGGCAAAAAGATAGAAAAACAAAGAAATAAACAAATCAAGAAAGATAAAAAGAATAAAAGAAAGAAAAACACCAACAAAAGAATAAAAGAAGGGATAGAAAGATAAAGATAAAGATGAAATAAATAGTCAACATTTGTAGTGAAAAATGGAGTTGAAGATAGAAATAAATAGTAAGTAAGAAGGGATAAACAAAAGACAATTATAAAAAGAGAGATAAAGACAAAAATTAAGATTAAGAGGGAAAAATATAGTTTGGAAGAAAAATAGAAAAAAAGAGATAGAAGCACATATAGAGAGCATCAACTAATATAAATAAAGAAATAATAAAAGAAAGAGAGATAAAGAAACATCAACAAGGAAACGAATGAGAAATGGAAATAGATCTAAAGAGATTTAAACTATGAGATAAAGAGAGAATAAGATGGACAAACAAATACACTACACAAATAAAGGGAATGAAAGAAATGCATAATAGGGATAGAAATAAATAGTAAGAAAGAAAGGATAAACAAAAAGGTAATTATAAAGAGAGAAAGATAGAAAGAAAGGTCATGAGGGAAAAAATATAGATTGGAAGAAAAAAGGTTTCAAGAAATAGAGATTGAAGCAGAAAGGGAGAGCACCAGATAATAGAAATAAAGAAATAATAAAAGAATGAGAGATAGAGAAACACAAAAACAAAGAACTAGAAAGGGAAAAAGATCCAAAGAGATCTAAACTTGAAGATAAAGAGAGAATAATAGAGACAAATAAATACACTACAATAAAAGAGGGAATGAAAGAAAGGCATAATAGGGATAGAAAGAGATCATAGGGTCCAAGGTCTAAGCTCTCGAATTTGATGCTTAGGTTCCATGGGTCTACCATCTACAATATGAGGTCTTGTGTCAAAGATCTAGGGCCCATGGTTCAATGTCCATGGTCAAAGGCATAGGGAAAATGTTTCTTGGTCTACGATTCAATTGTCTAAAGTATAGAGTCTAAGGGATTACAATATTTAGTAATAGTTCCTTGATCTAAAGTCCATGGTCCATGAATCCAACTTAGAACATATAGTATTCATAGGTCCAAAAGTTAAGGTTCTAGGGTTTAGGATCCAACTTCCAAGGTAAAAGGCTTTAGGATCATGTGTCTAGAAACAAGGTTTGGCTTCAAAGATTTGATCTATTGGGTCCATGCTTTCATTCTATAGTCCAAATTCTAGGGCCCAAGATCAAGCGCTCAAGTTGTAATGTTCAAGAAGTCTTGGATTCCAAGGTGAATGATCAAGGGATACAATATAAGGGCATATAGTCTACGGTTTGAGGGAAAAGTTCTAACATGACCTAGGTCCAAAGGGTATAGTGTCCAAATCCCAGTGTCTAAAGTTAAGGATCTAGGGATGGGGTTCAATGCCAATGGTCCAATGATTTATGGTATAGGGTATGTGTTTCTTGTTGAGGGTGCATAATGCTAAGGTCCTAGTGATCCCAAATCCAAGCTCTAAGAGTTCACAATAAATGGTATAGGTTTCTAGGTCAAGGGTTCATGATTTGTAAATCTAACTATAGGGTCCAAGGTCTGGGCTCCAAGTTTTAGGTTAAACATCTAGCATAAAATGTTTGATTTCTTAGATTTATGGAATAATTATTTTCTATAATCTAGTGTTCAAATTCTAGGGTTCATAGTCTAGTATACATGGTCTTGGATCTAAGCTCCAATCATCTAACAATCCAAGGTTCAATATTGAAGTTTGAAGCTCTAAGGTCCAAGGTTTAAGGCTAGGTTTTTGGGATCTAGTGTCCATGTTTTATTTTCTAAGGTCAAATATCTAATAGCATAGCCTAAGCACTAGGGTTCATCTAGAAGTTTAAGGTAAAGGGTAAATAGTAATATTTCTTGGTCTAGGGTCCACAAGTACAAGGCATAGCCTCTAAGGTTTAGGGTTCAAAAATTAAGGGTCTAGGATCTAAGTGTTTAGGCTATAGGATAAATATTTATCAATCTAGGGTCCATGATCCGTGAGGCTAGGGTGTAGATCAAGGTCTATGGGTCAAAAACTTAAATTCTAGGGTCCAAAGCCCAACCCATATAGAAAGAGAAAAATAGATGGAAAGAAGAAAAAAAGAAATAGAAATAGCAATGTAGAGAAACATTGAAAAGAAATAAAGATATTTAGATAATGAGAGATAACTAGAATAAAATAAAATTAAAGGAAAAAAGATACACTAAAAGAGAAAGAAAGGAAGTATAAAGGTGCATGCGAGTGGGAAATACACTATGAGAGAAAAAGGAAAGAAAAAATATGGGAAGAGTAAAAGAAAAATTTGTATAAACATAAATAAATAAAGAAAATTTTGATAAATAAGAAAAATAGGAAAAGAATAAATAATGAAATTAATAAGAGAGAAAGTAAAAAACAATAAAATGAAAGAATAAAATTCATTAAGAGAACAAAAGTATATGTATATATATACAGAGAAACAAAAATAGAAAACACCAAGGGAAGGAAAGAGCCAGATAAATTGGATACAAAAAGAAAGAAGGGTAAGAGGGAGAGAGATTGAGATAAAATAGAAAGAATGACATGAGGGGAAATAAAAAGAAAGTTACAAAGAAAATTAGTGAAAGAAGTAGTAGAGAGAGACGAAGAGAGAACAAAGTAAATATAGAGAAAAATAAAAAAGGAGAGAAAATAAGGAGAAAAGATAAAAATACAAAAAAAGATCTAGAAATAGAAATAGGTATTAAAAAATATAAATAAATAAATAAATAATATAAAAATAATACATACCTATTAAAGAAAAAAATTAATATAAACAGAGAAAAATAAATGATGAAACATGGAGAAAGAGAGATAGACACACATAAGGAGATAGAGAAATAACAAAGATTGAAAAATATAGAAACATAACATAAATAAAAAGGTTTGAGAGAGAATGATCAACATAGAGATAAAGATTTTCAAAAGAGGGGAAAAGTGACAAAGCAAGGAACAAAAAACAAATATTGATGAAGAAACATAGAAAGGTAAAAATAGAGATGGAGTGAATAAATACGAGAGAAAAATAGAGAATCAAATAGAAAAACACTAAGAAAAAATACATAAAAAGAAAGAGATAAGCATAGAAACAAATATAATATGATAAAATAAGTAAACTAGAGAGCAAATGACAAATAGATAGAAAGAGATAGATATAGAGAAAAAGAGAAAAAATAAATACAAAATTTGAGAGAAAAAAAAAGGAGAAATAAAAGAAGAAAATAATTTAACACAAAAATGAATGAAAAAAGTAAGAGAGAAAAATGCAAAGATAAATAGAGAACAAAGAGAGGTAATATTAAAATAGTTATAAAGAAAAAGAGAGGTACATAGACAACGAATGAGATAAATAGATATACAAGAATATAATAAACATAAAGTAAGAGCCAACAAATAAGGGGAACAATGAATGATTATGAAATAAAAAATAAGGAAATTAAAAAGGTATTAAGAGTGAAAGAATAGAAAAGAAAAAGGAAAGAAAGAAACAATTGAACCAAGAAAAAAAGAAATTTAAAAAATGAGAGAAAAATAAAGAGAAAACACTAGAGAAATCAAAGAAAAAAAGATATGATAAAATAGGAAGATAGTTAGATGGAAAAAGAGAAAAACAAAAAGAAAGAGGGAAAAACAATACAAAGAAAGAAAGTACAAAGTGAGAAAAAAGAAAAAAGACAGACTAAGAAAAGAATGAAGGAAGAAAAAATTGAGAGAAAGCAGTGAAGAGTTGAAAAGAAAGATAAAGAAAGGGATAAAAAAGAATGAGAGAACATCAAAAAAAGAGGGTGCAGGAGAAAGAGGTAAAGGACGAGAAATAAATAGTAAAGATAACTAAGGAATTAAAGATAGAATGAAAAAGGAGAGAACAAGGAATACAATTCTAAAGAATTTTATTATATTGAGAGTGATCAAACGAGGTTGCTTCCTCAAAGAGCCTCATTATATGTTATATGATTTTAAACTCTTAATATAATATAATCTATTTCTTTTGATTTAATTATTAAAAAGGGCTATGTACCAAAATTGAAAATATACAAATTCTAACATGAATGAACAAAGAGTGATTGTCCACTTGGATGACATGTATATGGAAAATTCCTTACTAGAATGTGCACTAATTGGAAGAGGGATAAGTGGGAAAGGGATGTGAAACTAAATTGAGGATTTGATCCTCACCTCTTGGGGTGCAAGAGGTGCAATGAGATTCTTACCAAAGGGATTTTTTCTGGTGAATTTTGGAAGAGTGCTAGTAAGGATTTTGTTCTAAAGAACACACCATAGAAAGTGGGTGATTCCACCCTTCACATTCAAGAATGGATTCCAAACTTCAATCCCCTCTAATGCTCCCCTAATTATGCTCCATGTGGAATACAACAATACAATATTTTAGAGGAGTACTAGATCAACAATTATTTATTGAAGAACGATGCTTGTGTAGGAACAATCTATTCGAACAACAAGGACCTAATCAACAAGAATTCTCACATATATTCCCTCATAAAGATGGCCTTGATCCACACAATCCTAAACCAAATCACCATTTTCATATCAATTAGGGATTTGATCGAGAGGTTGGAGATTGAGGAAAATAAATTCGTTTATGTGCATTATAGAGGCCATGACCATGTGGACATCATTTGTGTAATGAAGCCAACTATCAAGTGACTCAATGCTCGGTTCCTAAGGAAAAGAACAACAAAACTAAGAGTTCGACTAGAACTGAGGAAATCAAAGAATAATCCAAAACAACAATAAATTTGGTTTTGGTCACTAATCCAAGAAAACTTTCTATCATTTCCTTTAATTCACTACCCTATAATGAGGAAGCGATGGTCCTGAATGTGAAGAATAATGAGGAGTGGTTGAGCTTTGAGAATTGATCAAAGGACTCTAAGGGTATTAGTGACATGAGGTGCATCAATTAATTAGCCTCTAGATTGCTCAAGGCCAACATTAGCATAGGATGCAAGAGAGGTAGGAAAACAAACAAATAGAAAAGGGAGCAAGCTACATTAGAAAAAAGGTCTATATTCCTTAAGAAATTATCTTCCAAGGTCTAAGGAGAAGTCCCTTCTCTTATAGAGCAATTTAGATCTATACCAAGAATGTTAGGGGCATTCATGGCCAAGTGCCAAATTGATCACATGTTGACTAATATAATTATACTTTAGGAATAAAACTAAAGTTGGAGGAAACGAAGTTGTTCCTTATTGCTCAAGTTGGATGGGTACTAGGGTCGATGCAATTAGTGCAACAATGGGGTAGGGGTCCTTTGGCATCCTGTTCATATTTTTGTGGAGGTTCTCACTCCACCCTAAATTAGATATAGTTAGAGGATTAAATAATTTTGTCTAGGCTATCTCTCTTGTTGATTAATGTTTACGACCTCGTGAGTTTAGGAGACAAACTTAAGCTTTGAAATGAAATCATATTCGTTATTCTTGCTTCCCCTTATAAATTGGTTGTTGTGGGGATAATTTTAACGTGATTATTTGTTTGGGGTAGAAATAGGGAGTATTTTCTCACACCTCCCAAGCGTAAAAGGGTTTTCAAGATTTGTGAGATTAGTGAATTTATTAGACTTGATACCTAAGAAACACTCATTCACATGGATGAACCAAAGTGTGCAATTCACCAACATAGTTGAGCGTTTGGATTATTTTCTTTATTCTACAAATGGGCTATAGGTCCCACACTTATTGGAATCTTTCATATGCACAATTTTAGGATCTGATTGTTTCCTTGTAATATTATCAATTCTAGAAGATAAATTCTCCTTAATTCACTAGTTCAAATTTGAATGAATGTAGTTCAAAAGAGATGATTTGATAAACTTACTCAAAAGGTGTTATTAGAAGAAGATGTACCTTAGGAATCTAAATGTTTTGTTTCACAAAGAAATTAAATTGTTAAAGGGAAGCTAAAGGACTAGAACAAGAACTCATATAAAAACATTTGTGAGAAGAAATTCAAAATTGAAAAGGAGCTACTTCCACAACATGACAAAATCCTAAGTAGAGAAGAGATTTATTAGAAAGATAGATCAAGAGAAACTTGGTTGGCAAAGGGAGATCAAAACATAAAATTCTCTCATAATACATTTAAGGTGAGGATTCAAAACATAATTTGTTGTATTTGTGGGGTGGATGGAAATAGTTTATTATGGCTAAGGATATTAAAAAGGTAGTTGTCTGATTTTCTCAAGAGCTTTTGCTAGAAGATGGTGCCTCGTCTTTGAAACATGAACATGCTTTTAAACTACATTCTATTGATGATTAGGGAAAAGAAAAATGAAATGTTGATGGTACCCTTTACCAAGGAGGAGGTCAAATTTGCTACTTTTTAGTTGCATTCAAAAAAGGCCTCAATTCCAAATGGAATTCCCGTAAGCTTCTACAAATATTGTTGGATTTCATAGGGAAGGACGTGATGAGTGTTTTTGGCAATGGCTATTTCTGATTTTCTATTTTGAAAATGAATGAGGGCCTATTTTAGGCAGCTTTAGTTAGTTTTATTTTATTAGTTGTTTTAGAGCAAAATTTTTTAAAGTATCTTTCCTTCCTAATTTTTTCTACAACTTTTGGAGAGGTTTGCTTTTAAACATTTTTTTAAAATATTTAATTATTATTTTCAATTCTCTAAAAGCATATTCATTGTAACCTATAAATAAGTGCCTTGGGCACAAGTCAAAATAATCGTTGAAGTTAAGCTTATGTTGCAAAGATTGCCATTCGTGTATTTGATCTAAGTTTTATGTGTTCTTGTGTGAGGTTTTATTCAATGGATTATAGTGGCGATAGTGTTGATCTTTGTATTAACACTAGCTTTCACCTTAGTAACTTTGTGTGCTTCTAGAGTTCACTTTTCTTAAATCTTGCATTATGGTTTCATTGTTAGAATTAGTAGTGGTTTGATCCACTCTTGCGTACATAGATCTACTGGTCTCTTTTACTTTTTTTAGTTGCAATTTTTTATCCATAAATTTGTTGGTGAAATAAGAACCTTTTAGGTCTTGTGTTCAACCTCAAACTTAAAAATATAGGTCAATTTACTTGTAGTTATTTTCCTTTATGCAAGACCCCATTGATGATTTTGTAAAGTGAGTAGTTGTAAATCTTGTTAATAGCTTTAGGTTTAAGAGTAGTGTTTACTTTTTAGCAAGCTTCTCCTACTAATTTGAAAAGAGGTTTATCCTTGTGTGTTGTCTTACAAGATACAAATTAAAACACAACAATTTTTTATGCCCACTATGGAGCATGTGTCACTAAAAGGCTTTATCTTGAAACACAGGTTAGTTTATCGCATCCTACAAAAGTATCTCCATTATCGTGAATAAAGTCTATACTAGATCACAAAGGAAAGATCTTCCCAACCCATCTTTCAAGCTAAATCAACCATCTACAAGCGAGGGTTCTTCTTCTTCAAGAGTTCCAAAGCTTGTTGAAATTTTCTTAGCTTTGGGAAAATAATTGTTTGAAATAATAGATTATCACAATAACCATAATGGTTCACTCCACTTCCCTTGTTGAGGGGAACCAATATTGTTCCCTTGGCTCTTGTAGAGCACAATGACTTCCCACATGGCTCAAGCAATAATTTTCTAAAGTTTCATGATGACAACACACAACATCCTAATGGACACATTGCAACCTTCACCATGTAGTATTTTTAGGGTGATGCATGAAGATGTTGCAATGTGATTTTTTGTCAAAACCTTTGTTGGAGTAGTAGCAAAATGGTTCCACCATCTTACTACAAGATAAAACACAAGCTAGGAAATCATGCGCAAAATGTTCTTGGCACATTTCAAGCTAGCCAAGGATAGCCATATCCCATTTGCACACCTCTCAAATGTAAAGAAGGAAGATAATAAGCCTATGAAGGAATATATTGCATGGTTTGATCAGCTAGTTGATAGAATCAACACTATTTTGAAGCCATCTCCAAAAATCCTCCTAAGTTGTTTTATAAATACAGTTATCTTAAAGATTGCATTCATGATCAAATCTACTGATATTGATGAACTTGAACAAGCTCAAGAGAAATCCGTTAAGTTAGAAGATTACATGATTACTACAGGAAAGATCAAGAAAGACACCATTAGACCGATGATCCAAAGTTCAGTCAATCCTCTCCTACAAAGAGTGGTGACTGATGTGACAAAAATGAAGAGACAATTCCAATAAAATGGTCCAACTCAACACTATCAAGGACATCCTCACATAAATTTTGGTCCTTCCCATGGGAATGTTAAACTCGGAAAATCTCTTCAACCTACAATGCTTGCCTTAGAGGTACCACCTAAATACAACTTGAATAACTTTTTCTCTTTTTGTGAGATGAGATCACAACAATATATATTGTCCAAAGATGATTCTCATGATGTGGCTCATGTCTTCTCAATCAAATTATCAAATATTTTTGGGTAACTTTCAACATCTTCAAGATGACCCAATGGCAACTCCAAAACAAAATATTTTCAATATGGACCCATTTTTGCTTAACAAGTAAATACATTTAATAACTACAAATGTTCGCGGAATCAAGGAATTGAGAAAGATCATGTTGCTAAAATAAGAAATCACAAAGGAAATTCATGGAAGGAGCCACCATTGGTGTCTTGTTTAGCGGTTATTTGACAAGATGAAAGACCTATAGACTATTGGATGTTGATACTAATAAGGTTGGTGCTAGTGGTGATGTTTTTGATGAACTATATTCAAATAAGGCTAATGCAAGGAAAGTTAAAGTGAGCAAGGGAAAGAAAAAGAAATTGAAGCACAAAAAGACATTCCTGAAAGTTAAATGTGAGGTTGTCATCAGCTAGGATCTGGCTACTGGCTAGTCCTATAGCTAGCTCTTTTCAATTTATCAATTCTTAGTTTTAATTGTTGAGATTTTCCAACTTTGATGTTTTGTAAGCATATTGACTAAAGCACCTTTGCTAAGAATACATTTACATGATTGAAAGTCTAAGAAAGGCTAGCGTACCCAATCTAATTATCTACCAGTTTGTAAATCAAAAAACAGATAATACATTTAGTGGCCAAAGCAAAACAATCAAATAGCAAAAACTAATGATGTAAATTGGCTCAAATACCTTAATCTATTGGAAACAAGAACCTATTGTTTACTAGCCTTGGTACAGTTTTGGATGGCACTCCTTTTATTAAGGTAAGAATTGCCTTGCAGTTAATCTGCACATTAAACGCATAGCAAAATCAAAACATTAAAATTTAAGCACAATGACAATAAAGATTCAACAAGCATAAGAGGTTTGTAATTTTATTCCACTAAGCAACCAATGCTAATGGGGAACAACATGGATAAAATTTTAATTTTTAATTAGCAAAACCCCATAATGGGATCTCCATAGAGTTCCTAAAAATCCAACATAAAGAATTACCTTGAGCACTGATCCATTCAAGATTAGAGGAGAATCTTGAACTGTACCACACACTACTAAAACGCCTCATTTGTTAGCTCGGGATTCTTGAAAGAAACATGCATACCAAGCCCATGGCCACTTACATGAGGACAAGCAATTCTGAATAGTCTGTTTATTCATAAAAAGAGAGTCATTATTACTACTCTTATGAAAAGTAGGCTTACAAAAGCATACAATACCAATCATATAAGGACAAGGTATACAAATTCACACATTAACTCTTTATACTAGGAGAGTACTGGGTAGTTCATACCATTCTCTATTTTCACTAAACTCTGAAGCATTATTTCCATATTCTTGTTCATGTCAGAATTATCTTCCAGAACAAAGTTGCATATTCTCTTTGCTGTCTCCACCTCTCCACTAGCCACCTGACTAATGGCTAACCTCATGAACTCTCCTGTCAAATCTCCAATCTAACAAATCACAATTAATACTAGAG
This sequence comes from Sequoia sempervirens, assembly GCA_007258455.2. Lineage (NCBI taxonomy): Eukaryota > Viridiplantae > Streptophyta > Pinopsida > Cupressales > Cupressaceae > Sequoia > Sequoia sempervirens. The sequence goes on from VDFB02193867.1 coordinate 216,154,324, forward strand.
TAAGTCTTCCAACATATCCATGAATCCATATACAAGAACATAGGTGTCTTATACTTACCCCTAAAAGATAATCCAGAATGTTGATCTTGAATTGGCTATAGATTAATCACCAAACTTTGAAATCTCATTTTTGAGATCTACAAGGGTCAAAAAGTTTCCCACTCATACATTCAAGCATGGTTGCTGCTTCTACGTACTCTTGAATCTTTGCAAATTCAACACCAAAAGAACATAAATGGATTGATAAATAAAAATTTCAGAATATCCCAAAATACTAACAAACAGATTTGACAAACCCCAGGTGAAAAATCTCTTCTAAGCTTCCAAGCATCATTGACATTGCCTTGCAAGTTTGCAACTCATTAACAACTCGTGAGAGGTGCTGCCGACTAACCCCATTCAGATCCTTTTGCACCTGTTTCAAAACTGTTTCCTTGTCATCGTTACCAATCCTACAAAATTAGCACAGCAACAAAATATTTGAGGATGTAAAACTTTATATGGTCACGAATGACTACATCATTTACAGCAATGGGCTATAATACTAAAGAATGCTATTTCCAGGAATATAATCACATGCCTTGAGCATAATAACACCACAAAATATGAGAGAACAATAGCTTTATAGTATGAGGTAGTGTACAGTTAAAATCTTGGTAGAGGGAGGACCTGTCAAATTTTTGCCTCTAACCCAACATTCATCTAACTATTTATGAATTTGTTGACCAAGCAGTTGTTAGTTATGACATAACCATTGAGTAAACCATACATAACAAAAAAATAGTAAGCTACCTAAGCGAAAAGTAAAATAATCACCAACCTAAGTCCACTACAAAATATATAATTTCTTAATGTCAATAAGAGCATGACTATCTAATTTGATCCCTACTCCTAAACAAGTTGGGGTCCTCTCCAATATGACCCAAATATAATATCAAGGAGGAGATGAAGGATGAGAAAAAGCCCTGGAGATACAGTTGCTCCTGCTCATTGTGAACATGAAGATTTTGTTCCACTTGATTTCAACTGCTTCACTTCAGCTCTAAGTGCATACACCTTCTCAATGCATTCATTTCACCCAATGAACAGCTTTTTGCAACCTTTCTTCAATTGGTATCTTCTAGTTTCCACCATGTTATGTTTACTACTAATCCTTCAACAGTGTCAACTACTACTTATACTCAACAACCTTATTAGCTTGGTTTGTGTAAGCTGGGTCTTCTGGCAAAGCTACTCTTTGAATCTTCAATGTTGCTCCTCCAAATGACTACACAAGTACTCATTTTTTTAGTGATTTTAGACTTCTAATTTTCTAGTTGGCGTTGTTCACAGAATACAAACCATAACATTATTCAGCATTGTTCACAATATGTACTATAACATTAAATACTGATGTCGGAAGGTGTGTTCAATAGAATACAAGGCTTCAAAGTTCAAACATAGTAGAGATAGGAGGATAAATGATTGGGTGAATCGTGGCAGGTAACCACTGGTGGAGTATCTCTGAGGTATTACACTCTGGCCACCCTTGTTTCAAAGTTCAAACTCCAAGAGACAGTCTTCTTCTACAAATTCTTGATATGAGTTCTCGCATTCAAACTCGGTGGGGCTTGAGTAACCAAACAGCTACATCTAAATATTTGACTCTGCTTGCAATTTTCTGCATAATCTATGCAAAGGATACCTTAATCTGCAGAAAATGATACAATGTACCTGTTAACTCATTTTAGTCTTTAGACTAAAATAGTCTTATAGGAACATGATATAGGGAAAATATAAGTGTTTATTTAGCTTTTGAGTTCAGCATTTAAGTAACATTATCCCCAAAACTCACGTTCACCAAAGAAGAGGGAAAATGTTGTGAAGGAATCAAAGGGGTTTTCAAGGGGTTTTTAGGGTTTTTGTTATTCCTTGTTGAATGAGTCTTGTCTTTCAAAGCATGGTGCCATGTTGCTGCCTTGTTCATGGCCCGTTGCAGAAGAAAAATAGAGGAATATGGCACGTAGTATGGAAAGTTAAAGAAAATTTCACAGGTTTTATTGGGTCTTTATCCCATGTCGCAAATTTCAGGAGTGGAAAATGGCATAGAAAGAGTCTTCCATCATGAAGGATGCACCTGGTTGTTGGTCTTTGACACGTATTGGACACGTTGCAGGGAGTAAAACATAGTTCTTCCATGTTGCTGATAGAAAGAAGAATGGAAGGAGCTTGGGACAAGTCATATCCCACGTGTTCAGAGGGTTTCAAGTATGGTTCCAGCATGATTTCACACATTACCAGGTCTGGTTGTTTCATTTATATAAGATCCTCATTTGTTTGACTATGGTTTGTTGTCCGATTTAATCCATTTGAAAGTACTGCTATCTTGAGGGGACTGTTATTTTCCTATATCAAACATTTTAATGTCCATGGAACACCAATGGGAAATATTTGTTAAAGTATTCAGTCCAATGAATTTGGTTCTAGATATTAGAAAATGCTTAGAACCAGTCACAGTTACACTGCATGCAGTATTTTGAAGGTGAAGGCAAACACAATGATAAGAAGACAGTGCAGATTTCCTTTAATAAGAGTGGCAGATGATAGGGCTAATCATTGCAATTGAAATTTTTCATACCCTAAAGGGTTGTAAATGCCTTGGTAAGCATGCATGCAAAATGTTGAAGTATACACAATGCATGTAGACTTCTTGAAGAATGTCTCAAGGATTGTAATCATTCCTTGAGGTTTCGAAGTCATAAAAACACCAAATTGTGTGCGAGTAAAAAAAGGTGAAGGCGTTGATTCACAACCAGTCACAAAAGAGACAGTTTGTGGGACTAATGGATAGTCATTTTATAACAGGGACCAAGGAAAATCAATAGTAATAAAGGCAAATGAGGGGCAGATCGCAGATCACAGAGCCAATCAAAAGATAGTTCGCAGTTAGGAATAACAGGGGTTTTGAATGACAAATACAAGAGAAGGACAGTCATGCGGATATGTAGCACAATGTCAAAATCAAAGACCATGCAAAGTCACAATGCATGAAGATATTTCTAGAAGTTTGTGCACACATTAAAGAAATGACTAAAGAAGCACTAACTTGGCCACAAAGGCCAACTGATGTAATCAGATTGGAAAAGGGCATCCATTTCTTCCATACAGAAGGTATAAATGATCTTGAGGTCAGAACAAAAAGCTATAATTTGGTAAACAAGGAAGCAGAAATTCAAAAGGAGGATGAACTGCTTACAACAGTGCATGAATTACTTGTTGAACATGGACTTTGTTGTGTTGGGAAAGATTACGAGGGTGGTGAAGACATACTTCTCAAACTAGCGATTAAGCATCTTTTGGCTGTGAAGATTAAAATGAAAATGAGTTTTAATTCTACAAATTGTTGAACATTATCATTTTCCATCTGGGTGTCAAAGAGCCAAGATTGCAACATCACAGACTACCAAAGAGTCAAAAAGGAATTTCATGGTTTTACCGGTTCAAGATGACTTTATATTACCAGGTTGCTTTGGTTTATATGCTTGTTCGACTTATAACGAATGTGTCACAGGTTCTTCTTGCTTTTCTATCTTATAGATGATCTTCAGATGGTGCAGTCTTCTAAGGCAGTGGTGCTTGCTATTATTTACATTTGCAGCTTTATGGCATCTATTGGTTTGCAGGAACTACAATGGATTGGCTATCATCTTAAAGCTTTTTTAACTGTTGGAGCACTTTTATGGACATTTTCTGGGTCTGGTTTATATCTTCTTCCAAGCAGTATGGAAATGTGTTGGTGATGGTGATTGCAATCAGCATGGAAAGCATTTTGGTTGGAAAGGATCTCAGTAGATATGCATTTGTCTATGGTTCACTGAGTTTCTTAGAGAAACTTTCATGTGGTAGTGCTCTTTACGTTATTAAAGATTTTCCTAGCTCTGCGACTAGCTGTTTAAAGTCAGGGGGTTTGGGAGCATACCTTCAATTGAAAATATTCTCTCTAGCTGTTGTCCCTGGAGGATGTGCCCTTTTTGGCATGATTGTGACACTCACCATGGATTTAGATGCGGTAGAAATGGCCTCCTCATTACATGAACTCTTACTTGTATGAAGGAATCTTGAACAGTTATTCTAATATAGATACTTTGAAAGATAGTAATCAGGAAACCCTGGACACAATTCACAGTCAAGACATTGGTCAAAAGGTGACAGTCGACAGATGCTGCATAATCAATGACAGAAGACAATGAAAGGTAGGGCTATTATAGGGTTTCTAGAAGGACAGCGTTGAGTTGCAAAAGGACAGCAACTTCATATTCTATGTGGAAAGGCCAAAAAGCTTGGTAGATTACAATGCTGAAAGAAAATAGATAATGATGACTCAAGGTATATAAAGGATTCAAAACATCAGAAGACAGTAAGAAGGTATAATGTGATTGACAATGTCATGATCTATAGATGATGGTGTGAGGTTCTTGCAGTGAAGTCTACTTCCATATGACAATGATTTTATGTGTAAGAGGACAGTCATGTCACTGTGGTAACCACAGTAATAAATGCATATCACAGTGAGTGAAATGATGGAAAGGACAATGCCTATGTGACAGAGGCATGATAGAAGACAGTGGCTTGCAAAGTATGACACAGAAGCATCCAGTGAGAACATAACTGTGGTAGACATGAAAGAGCTTCCAACTATGCATGAGGACTTCTAAAAGTCTATGAGAGGCATGAAAGGGTGAGAGTCCCAAATATTGTAGAAAATGCACATGAAAAACTCAAGGTTCCAAGACATTCATGAATGAAATTGCAATACTCAGTTGGAAAATATGCAAGAATTAAGAGTATTAGATCCTTTGCAAGATCCCACAACGACTGATCAGCTTGTCAAGTACCATTTCTTTGTCATCTAGTGTTGATCAGCCAATTGAACATACAAAGAGTTTTTGGAGGATGAAAGAAATTTCTTGGCTCTCCTTTACTCTTTTCTGATTTTGCTCACTTTTTTCGCAGTAAAATTTACATAGCATCTTCAGTCTCATTTTTGGGAGATATTGTAGATCTGTTACTTGGTTTTATAAGCCACAGCAACTGGGGATGATAACCAGGATTTTCAAGATAACCAACAAGAGCCCAATGAGAGGAGTTATGATTGAGTTGCACTTTATTTATTTGAAAGGGTTCTTTCAGAACATGAAATTTCAGTCTTATTTAGATCCTGAAGATACATAATTGCTCAACATTCATCAATAAGCCGAGGCTATCTATTTGTCAGATATGGACATGCTGCCTATTGAAATTTTTGTCTTGTCTCTAGCTGTGATGTTGATTGAGTAACCTAGCTTGAAGAATGAATATATGGAGAAAATCATAAAACTTTTCCACCACATTCTATAAAGAGGACAATACCATTTAAAAGGTAGATGCTATAAGTGATTTGGGGAATGTTTCTTTGGAAAGAGAGGATTTCTTAGCCTCTGCAGATGATTATTTGAGAAAAATCTGTCTATATTAGGGAAAAATGGATGAAGCACAAAGTCATCATATTGCTGAGCTATGCTTCAAAATATGTTTTTCTGTATAGATGCAGAACATGGTTTTTTATCCAAAATCACAAAACAGATACATATAAGACAAAATAGTAGGAGGGTACAAGGGTTAATCATAGCAGTACACGGAGCTCCCAAAAGGTATGTGATAGTCAACAAAGTGTAGTCCACTAGACAGAACAAGTATAGATAGAGTGAGTTGGCCTGAGATCATAAATGTAACTGGGATCCTATTCTACATCTTCAAGGTGTCAAGGCAGTTCAAGAAATAAGGGCACTCCAATATGCCCAATGGGTGCACTGATTAAGCTGGAACCAAAAAATCTTATAAATCTTGAAGAAATGGTGAGGTAATAGAATAATGATTATGGGTTAACCCAGCATGCCCATGTTTTCAAATATTAAGAACTCTGGCCAAGCTTAACCCCACACCATCTTAAAAGACGGAATATAATCTCACCCAACATTTACTAGAGGGCCACATATTCAACCTCAAGAACATAGCGTCTGGGAAACCCAAAATGCCAAAATCCTTAACAGACATTTAAATTAAAAAAATATCCTGTGCAAATCCAGTTAAATGTTTTTACGATTTCAATTTCTTGTCTGTGACGAAGTAACAAACTTAGACTTTATACTCCTTCCCACACAAACACAATTTAAATTCTCCAATTCAGAATTAACATTCGTCCCATAATCTATGTGACATAAGTAACTGTGAACCTGAAAAGTAACCTTCTAGCTGTTCTGTGTAACATTACGGCTTGCCTTCACAAGTCTCTCTCTTTTATCATTCTACATTCCAAACACAACATTCCCAGAAAAGAACATATCATTGAAATCTCTCACAAACTACAAGAAAAAGCCATACACAATTCACATTGAAGAACAATAGGGGCAAAAACTGGCAAGAATAAGTCAGGAAAATTGAAAGTGTACCAACTCGTTGAGATGCTCGCAATACTTTTCAAATTCATGCCTGAATGGATTTGGATTTTCAGCCGCCATTGTTGTTTTAAGCGTTCAGCAGAGGCCTCTGTGATCATATCAGGAAAGAAAAACCTGCAACGAACAAAAAATCATATCCAATGTTTAACTACACATTTGAAAGATGGGATTTAAAGCGGGTATATCAAAATAGTATCCGTTAGGGCCTCTCACCACTTATGTGTCCGCTAATCTCGTTAAAAATCCATCGCCAGTGGCTTCTCAACATTTTTAACTTTTTATTAAAATTAAACCCTTTTGATTTTGTTTTTGTAAGGAATAAAAACCCTTTTTCATAAATCTAGGCTAATTAAAAAATTGCAAGACATTAATCACAAAATTAATTTAGATTTAAGTTTAGGAGTTGAAATTGATAATTGAACAATAAATTTATTTAACTCTTATGTTAATGAAGGAATATAAATGTTGAAGGTGTATCAAAATAGTTTTCTATGTCTAAAAATTAATTGTTTTGAGGTGCACAATATAGTAGAATCTTTTGTGAGTTTATCCTGAGTTGCTCAAGGTAAATTCTCAACAATACAAAAACAATCTCTAAAGCACAAATCTGATCTAGCAAATGACAAACTTATATGACCTAGTTTGTTGTAATCTTTGTTGTCTAGATGTGCCAAGGACTAGTGGTATTTAAAAATATATTAGGGTAGTTATTGGATCACAAGTGTCATGTTCTTATAAGTCAAGCCTTTTGATAGATAAACTTTGCGGCCTTGTACAAATGTTGACAAATAGAAAACAAGCATGAAATGGCCAATTGAAGTGTTCCTAGAATGAACATTCTTTGTAAGGTAGATAATCCTTGTTATTCTCTTCTTCTTCTTTGATGATGTCAAAATGCACAAATGAATGTCTTTAAATACCAAATCATAAGAGACAATTGCACAAACAAGTATCAAGTCAACTCCCAACAACTAGTAGGAAAGGGGGTCAACAATTTTGAATTTTAAAAAATAAATTTTAGGCTCAACCTTGAGTGACTTGAGATCAACCCAAGACAAGGAATACAGATCCTTGGGATCTCATACAAATGCACAAAATTTTGATCTAATAATGAGGTGAATATGCAAGATTGCATATGAATGGAGCTAAGATAAGGTTGAATATATTGAAATGCATGAATATGAGAGTAGATGGGGGTGGATGATTATTGAAGGAGCCAAACTTAGCACAAGAATATGCCACACATTGCTATGTAATTATATCAAGTCATTCCATCAAAAGAGCCCATAACCAAATTAGAATTGGCATGGGTATGCAAATTTCACCATTACATTTTGCTCCACTTTGAGGTGCATGTAAATTGAGCATGAATATGTGTCTCAAAGGATGTGAACATTCTCTCCCATGCAAGAAAAGTAATATTTATACATATAAGGATATGGATTCATGTAGAGGAATGGACCCAACTTGATTTCCCCATGAGTTCATTGTCCTTAGCACAAACACTCTATAGGAACTTACAAAACAAAAAATATATATGTAATGAGTAGCTTTATCACATAAGTAAAATAGGCACAATTACACATTTTTCTTTAAAATGTGAAAGTAGGAAAAATAAAAGGGTTAGAAATTTTTCCTATATGAAATTGATATTAAAATACTTTGCCAAGTATGGTAATAGTAATATAGTATGACAACTCAACCATCACCATGTAATTTGATCAAGATCTATCTAGGCATAGTGATAAGTCTTTGTCTAACATAATGCACTTTTTGATTTCACAACATTAGGACATCAGTGATATTATATGCCCCCTCTAATTGGTTACATAAAACACGTGCAAGGAATTAGAGGAGAGGAAAAAATAGTACATAGATAGTAAATCTAATATAGAAAAACGTAATTGTGAAGGCATATGATAAATAGCATAAATAGCATCATGTGACAAGAAAGTAAGACATATCAAACTGAAAGCATGAAAATCATTATCTTGGAGATAATTGTTAAGGTACGTAATATAAATTTGCCCCCATTATAGGCATATAAAGGAGGTAAGGTGACTTAGAAGCACAACTTAAGTATATATGATATGGGGAAGACATGGAGTCCCCAATGTGGTTGTAAAGATCATGATAAGGCATGCAAACATGTAATAGGATAGAAAGTTGTGATGCCCCCTAATGTAGTAGGATGGCTATAGAACATGATAAGGCATATGAACAAAAATGCTATGAAAAAGGGCATGATGCCCCTAATGTAATTTTTAGGATTAAGGTGATAATAACCTTGTAAATCCTATCTACTCCATGTGTTTCCAACATTGTAATGCCCTAGTATTTTTCCTAGACATTAAATATTAGCAAATAATTTTTTTTTTTTGTGATACAAATGAGATAAACATGTCATATTAAACACCTACACACTCAAGATGTTATGAAACAACATAATGACATTGAAAGAATGTCATTCCAATACATCAAGCATGGGACCATAAGCAAAAGAGTTACTTGATCATAGTTCATGGTCATTGTGATGAATTTACAAAGAGGTACAATTATTTCTAAATGTGATGATTAGGATCCAAAACTATGATCTTCATTACTCACCACATCAAGAATAAGATGATAGTATCACATCATCTCAACCTTAAAGTGACTTAATCCAACATATTTTGACATATCAACAAGGATGTGGAACTGGCATCCAAATCCAAAGATCACACATTCAAAAGCTAAAATGCCAAGGAGACCCAATATCTCACCCAAGAACACTCTAGACTAGTCATCTAAACACCAAGCATGACTCCCAAGACAAAGAAGTAAAAAACCCCAAAGTACATAAAATACCACACAAACTCAAGTGTTAAGAAAGCAAGACAGATCCCAAGGAACAATGAAGGGTATCTTACAAGCCTACGTACACCCTAAACTCTCAACACATTCTTACCACCTCAAATGATAATAAATAGGGGATGAAACCCTAAAATGTACCAAGAGAAAGGCATAGACAAGCTTCAAACAACCTTTGTAAATAAGGAATATTTTTTCTCATTTTAAGGGTTGATTACAAACAACTTGAGCCATACTATCATGAGAGATGGGTTCTTGTGAACCACTATGTTGACGACGATTTTACTCATAGCAAAGATTCTACATATACAAGACCACAAAGAGCCTATCCTTCTTGAAAGATATGGAACAAAGACAACCTAAAGGGGGATTCTACATTAATAGGGCAAAGATTGGCTTTTGTTCAATCCCAACTCTCTGATAACCAGGTCATGGTTGCACTAGTGTCACTCTGAGGTACTGATGTGATACTGTTGTTAATCTCAAAGGGACTACTGTTGTAAATTGAATATTTTAGGTATTGAATTCTCAATGGAAGCATTAGATTCAAGTATCATGAAACCAAAAGATTTACAATAACATTTCATAAACATCACAAATTCTTTGCTATCACTTAAGTAGATTTAGCATTAAGCATTCAACAATTTTATGGAAAACAAAAGATTTTCAATAAAATTCCTTCCATTCATTTAAATTTTGGAACATTTTCAAATATTAAACATCTACTCTAAAATAAAGTATAAAAAATACTAAAAATTAAAAGTTTCTCCCGGTTATTCTCCATGGATTCCCCAAAGAGTCAATTAAAACAGAGCAAATTGCTTTATACTTCACCAGATTTCTTCACAGCTACATATAAAATGGTGCACGCTTTTAAAGAGAGGGGTTTCATTTCTGGACACTGAGTAGGTTCTATATGCACCCTTAAATGGTGCAACATACAATCTTGTTTGGCTGAACTAACAAAACTAGCTACAAAAGATACTGAGATAGGTAGCTATCTAATAAGCTCTGATATTAATCAATGTCTATGTGCATACAAAGTCTTACGCCATAATGGTTCAAAAAATAGGAAAAAAGAACAAAACTTAAAAGTTTATGCTCCTCCGATATCCACAAATTCTGAACTTAGAAATAAAAATAAAGATCCTTTGACCTTTTATAGAACACAAGGCTCAAATAGGATAAGAAAATAACATGAGAGGAAATCCAAGGGACCAATCTCGTCAAGGCATGTGGAATGTAGTGACCAATAGGAGAATTGTAATTGAAGTCAATGGAAGTCAACTCCATTCACACATTGAAGCTCTTCAGGTTTTAATCTTGAATCTTTGCCAAGATGATACTTCGAGTCATGATGATGTGTAGGAACTTCCCATATATTCAGAATGAGAAGGTAGAATTTTTTCCCCCACACATCGCTTGGCTCCGGTTCTATCACTCTCGGGAATGGGCTCTCCCAAGAATAGACATTTGTTTCCATCGTATGTGAAATACCAAGATCCCCAAAATTCTGGTGGACTCAAAGCCTTCTACCTTATAATCTCCCAGAGTAATCAAATTGGATTGAAAATTATTCCATCCATGATTCAAGTTTTCCTGGCCGTTCATACCTAAACTTTGCATCACAATCTACATCTCCTACAATCACTAATTCCACACATTAAATCCCTTTAAAAGAAAGAAAACATTTATAACATCTCATGTAAATAAAACCATTATTCAAAAGTTAGTACAAAAATCATGCATGCAGTTTGTCTTGTGGCAAGATTTCAAGAAGATCCTAGAGAATCATACATGTGGCAGTAGTAAAAAGGATATTTAGATACTTGAAGGGAATTCTGTACTTTGGTTTATGGTATCCCATGGATATTGATTTCTCTTTGAGTGCTTATATAGATGCAAATTGGGTAGGTTGTGCAAATGACATAATAAGTACAAGTGGAGGTGCTTTCTTTCTTGGAGATGGATTGGTTTCTTGGCTTTAAAGTAAGAAGAAGGATTCAATCTCATTATCTACTATAAAGGTAGAGTATATCGTTGCAACATCATGCTACACACAGGTGTTATGGATGAAGTAGATGTTAAAGGATATTAGAGTATCACATGATGAACCTATTTCTATCTTGTGTGATAATACAAGTACTATCAACATTTCAAAAAATTCAGTAATGTATTCAAGGACAAATCATATCTCTATCTGATATCACTTTCTAAGAGAGAAAGTTGCAAAGAATGAAGTGAAGCTGGAGTATGTGCCTACAAAGGATTAGGTAGCAAATTTTTTCACAAAGGCTCTTCCTAAAGATACTTTTGAGTATCTCTTATAGAAGCTAAGGTATATTGCCCCTCCTTTCATCTAGATGCATAAGATGGTGCATCTATCGAGGGAGAAATTCAAGATACATTCTTTTGTCCTTGATTGATGAAGGATACCTCTCAAGGGGAGTAGGTAGTGATGTTTTGGTTGGTGCAATCAAGGGGAGCATATATTGTGCCCCTAAGGGGGAGAGTATAGTAGAGAGAGTTGTGGAAAGAGAGAAAGTAGAGAAGAAAGAGAGTTTCTTGCAGGTTTTATCTAAAGTAAAGTTACCCTTGTCCACTAATGTCAAAGGGGGAGAGAGTGTTGTCTAAAAAATATTGGGGGAGAAGATAAGATGTTTGAAAAACAAAGGTTAAGGGAGAGAGAGTGGAAGAGAAAGAAAGAAGCCTAAAATGTAAGAAGTGTCCAAGTAAGGGGAGGGATTCTTGAGAGTTGGAGATGTAGAGTCACTTTTGTTGTTATGGTTTTTTAGAGAGTGTTACCATCAATGACAAAGGGGGAGATCGTTGGTGTTGCTATTAGTGTTGTCATTAATGTTTACCCCTAGTATGGAGATTGTTAGAGTTGTTGGATATTGTTGCACTATGTTGTCATTAGTTTTTCCATTGATGTCAACCTCTAGTGTGGTTATGAAGGTGTTCTAGTGTTGAGCAAGTGTTGCAAATACATCAAGTTCACTTGGTTTCCAAGTGCTTTTGAGAAAATCTAAATAAAAGAGTGTGCAAGGTGATAGAGATGTGTTATATGCGTTGCTCCACATTTCTTCATGGTTGGACATGTGCTTGTGCAATTTGAATGTGATAATCAAAGGTGTTTAGAGGTATTATATCCATAGTTTCATTTTATGGATCGTGTGGGATAGAAGTTGTGTTTGACAGAGTGTTTCCTATGAAGAAGGTTGTCTAGGAGAAATGGAATTGCTTCGTATTTCTCTGCGTTGAGTTTTCTTGTCTTGCAGATCTAGGAACATGCTTAAATTTCTTGTATCTACCTTTACCTGGAGTACATGGTGTCCAGGTGTTCTATAAGTGTGGTTGGTAAGTTGTATGTCTATGGCAGTGTGGTTGGTTGCACAAGATGAAAGTGTTTTTTAGTTTCAGGCAGTTGTGGCAGTATTGTTGAATATTTTGTTGGTGTTGGAATATTTCTAGATGTGTGATGTTCTTATGTGATATGCAAGGTGTTTCCAAACCTATAGAAGCATGTATGTGGTTTCTTGTAGTTTTAGTGCAGGTTTGGTTAGCCTAGCATGCTAGCATTATTTGTGGAGGCACTTAACTATTTGTGGAAGTGTGGTGTAGCGTGTCAATATAGATTTGCGTCTTGGTTAACCCATGGTGTGGTCCACCTTCACTTCTTTTCACCATGAAAGTGTTTGGTGCCGACCTATTTGTTGGTTGCACATTTGAGTGTGTATACGTTTTATCGTGGCCAACTTAGAGAATGTTTATGAAGTTGCAGAGCATATATAAGCAAGGTAAATTGTTGGAGATGTTGTAGATGTGAATGTGACCGTGTGTGGTGATCTAAGTGCGAGCTTAAATGCCTAAGGCTACCAAATGCAATTACCAAAAGGTGTCTACATTTTTAGTGTGCCTGAAGTTGCTAGAGGTAGTGAGCCAAAGGTTGTGGATGGTACAAAATTGTTGTGGTGCATCTTCCTATTGCTCTGAGGTAGTGAGCCTCCTTGTAATAGTCTTCTTCTATTCTTCTTTCTTCCAAACAGTGAGTCATTTGGGTAGTGAGCCATTCTTTTCTTTTGGGCAGTGAGCCTATTGTATTTGGTTTTTCTATATTCATATATATGTGAGTTAATCCTCACCACGTGGTTTTTCTCTGATTAGGGTTTTCCACAGTGTTCTCTTATGTATGGTTGTGATTGTGTTTATGTTTCATATGTTTACATTATGCTGATGCTTAATAAGGGTTTAAAGATTAATGAGGGTTTGAGGTTTTAATGTACAACTGATTCACCCTCCCCCCCCTCTCAATTGTCCTATGTGTCTAACAAGACATACATAAAATAGAAAAATCAAGAAAAAGAAGTAACAAAATGAGGACAATAATTTTGTTGATTTCTTTTGGGATAATGATGATAAATTAGACATTTGAAGAAAAAGGTTAAGTCACCTAAGTAAATTAATTAATTTATGACCAATTTTTTAATCATTTGCTTTTACCTTATAATTTACCTTGTTTTTTTTACATCCATCTTGATTTCTTATTTTCCCAATTGGGGGGAATGTTTGGTTTCATTGATCCTTCTTTTCTCCCTCATCTTTTGCATGCTTGTGATTTACACACTTATTATCCCTATCTTACTACAAATACTATTCTATTATCCTTTTTCAAATCATTGCTTATTCTCAATCCTCTGGTCCTTATCTTTGTTTGTATATATCCACAATCATTTTCCTTGTCTACTATGATCATTATATATATGATTTGATTTTATATTATTATGTCATGCTTCTAGAGACTTTGTAGCTTGATCCAATGTTGACATATCTTACCATTTAGAGTGCTTTATCAATCATGATGTATTAGCATATCATTGTTTCTTGATCCTATATAGCTACCTTGATCTTATAACAAGTACACTTATCAAATCCATCAAATTTCAGCTATTATTAATTTATAGCATTAGATTGACCTGAACTAATTTTAAAGGTTGTTCACTTCCCTTTTCGACATTTTATTATATAAATTAATAAAAAACCCCAAAAAAATCCTATTTGAATATAAATTTTGTTTTTAATATGACAACGTCGTCCTACAAATATATATGTATAAACTTTAGAATATAGATTTTGTTTCTAATATGACAAAGTCCTCCTACAAATATTATGTACAGACTTTAGAATATAATTTTTCAAACACAAAGATTTCTATTTTTAAACCAAAATCTAAATTATTAATAGTATAAAATTTGAAAAAATTCACATTTTAATATAAATATATACCTCCCTTATATAATTTATTATGTTAAAAAACAAAGATACCAAAGTATATATGATCGAGGTGTTTCCACGAAGAAAATCACACGTCAAAATCTCAGGAATAGTCTCTGCTTTTAATATTTTGGGGGCCACAGCAAGTTCTCAGCTAGTTCTGGAGCAAAACATACCAGACAATGTTGACAAAATCGCAACAAAATTGTGACTCGAACACGAAACTTGTATCTGGATTCTGCTTAAGATGGAGAAGAAACTTCTATCTCGAAGTTTGTTGAAAAGGCATCATTATCTTATAATAACAAGAACCTTTTCCAGAACACCGTCGTACACAGAAACGACACGGGATTCGCTGACACTTTTGAAATTGGACGAAGTTTTTGAAGTGTTCACACGGAATTCGGAGATTCGCTCATCATCCTCTGCCTTCTAGAAACGCTTTTGGAAAATATTGACATGTACCTAATCGATTATGTTGGAGCTTTTCCAATCCATTGACAAATTTGCCACATGTTTGAGATATCCGCCATAATTTATATATAAATTCCGGCTGCAATTCTCTACCTGACATGGTTGAATGGCGCAATTGAAGAATCAAAGTGTGTTAGAGGAGAATATGAGTTGGGATTCCTTCCCACTGAACGAAAATGATTCAGAAGATATGGTTCTGTATGGAGTGCTGAATGAGGCTCTGAAGCTCGGCTGGTCTCCGCAGGACGGAGCCAAAAGTCCCCCAAAGACGGAAAATTTGGGGGAAAATCGGGGTTTTCAAGTGAAAAAGCAAAAGACGGATTCTTGTGCTGAGAGAAAGCATTACAGAGGCGTGCGCAGACGGCCCTGGGGAAAATACGCTGCGGAAATCAGAGAATCGGCGTCGAGGCGATGGTTGGGGACCTTTGATACTGAAGAGGAAGCCGCCATGGCTTATGATAAAGCCGCCTTGATCATGAGAGGCCCCCGAGCGCTCTTGAATTTCCCGCTTGAAATGGTTCTCAGTGCCGTAGCGCGAGACCCTGCGCCTCATAATCTGAGAAGGAAAAGGTTGAGGCGTACAGAGGCGCCGCTACAAAAGAAGCAGTTGCAGTACCAGTACCAAATACCAAGGGTTGGGATCGAGCAAATGGTTAAAAATTCTCAGTTATCTCCAGACTCTCAATCATCTCCAGAGAGGGTGGAGTTTGAGGACCTTGGTGCAGAATTCTTGGAGGAACTCTTGAATTCGTCAACAGAGCTTGACGACTGCTTTGGCTCCTTCTAAACATTAATGTTCCCAAAGCTTCTCATGTTACTTACAGCTTCAACTGGTCCACCTTTGTGGGGTTCTGTCCTGTCTTGCCATTTGGTGTTTATAATTACTTTGCATGCCTTACTACATTCATTCGGTATAAAGTCTGTAAAAAGTGAGTTCATATTGAAGGTCTTTATTGTTCTTTTGATGTGGATTCAAATTCACAAGTTCTTTTACTATCATACTAATTATGTATCAATGTAAAAAGTTAATATTATTGATAGATTATAAGTCTTAATACATTTTTAAAATTTTGTCATTCAATTTCAAATGTATTTTATGTTTAAAATTAGTTTTATTTTCATAAAAGGATTAATCAGCTCATTAATTGAATGTAAAAATTTTATCCACATATTGTAGTGGTGGTCAATTTGATTGAGTGGTGGAATCTTATGATTTATCCTACCAACACCTTTATGCAATGGTTTGACAATCAAGTGGGTCAAGTTATCAGGAGATTAACAAACCCATTTCCAAAAAGTTTGTGAAGGTTCCTAGAAAGCAAAAGAACTCATTTGATTCCCACCTTTAGACCTTGGCTACTTAGTTACATAGTATAAGCTCAAGATTACAAAAACCCATTAGACCAAGACATTCAAGTTCATGCTCACCTTCACTAAATTAAATAAAGAGATGGGATCTTTAAATCTTTTCTCAACGATTTGTGCATCAAACAAGATAGGTCTCAAATTAGTTTCATCAAATTTTCTCATGGAAGACTCTCTACCTTCTCAAAGAGTTTTCAAGCCTTTCTATAGATCACTATAAACTAATCTTCCAAGCACAAGAATGCTATATTCTATGGAAATGAGAAACTTCCAAGACCTAATGCAAGGACAATCACATAAAATCTAATCAACAAATTATCTAAAGATCTAAATAGTGGAAAATAAATTATTTCAACAATAAGGGAACCTACAAATACTCATGAGATAGAAGAATATCAATAAACAAGAATGCATAACCAAAATCTCACAATGACATGAATGAATACAAGCTATATGAATGGATACATATATAGAAAAGAGAGGAGGCAAATGTGACCAATGAGAGATATAACTCCAACTAGCCAAAAAGTAGGGGGAATTAAATTCATTGAAGATACATCACTTACCCTCACAAAGACTTTTTTTATTTATTCACTACAACCAAGAAAGTGAAATAAACATGTGGAAAAATATAACAATATCCAACCAAGGAAAATAAAAAAACTTACAAAAATAATCCCCATAAACATAGCTTAGGAAGGTGAAATGATGGGTCCCATAAATGAAACCTAAAGAAGTACTCATGTACATAAAAAATCCTTAGAAAGAGAAAAATCCTTCTATAAGAAAAGATAGAGGATCCCCCCAAATAGAGATATAAGAAACACCCCAAAGTAGAAAGAGAAAGGAAGGAGTAGGTAGCCCACCCAAATCCTAAACCCCCAAAAAATCTAATAAATGAAGAAACTTTATTCTACAAAGGGATAAGATGTCGACAATCTACTCAAAAGTGAAGTAGTAGTAGAGATCAATGACCTATTATGAATGAGCTCTCAAATGTAGTGCATGTGAGCCTCTATATGGTTGGTTTTCCTATAGAGAACCAAGTTCCATGAGATATGAATAGCACTCTAGGTGTAGTACAAAACGTAGATGGTTGCCTAAAGTAGATAGCAAACATTATTATAATATGTTGAATCCAAATAGACTTAGTGGTTACATTCATATGCTCTTAGTTTTTGGCTTCAATAGAAGATAGAACAATAACACACTACTTCATACTTGACCAAAATATAGAATCTAAACCAAGTGAGAACATGTAGCTTGAGGTAGATTTGCAATCTAAGGCACTCTCCCAATCTAAGTTTATATACCTAACTAGGTCAATGTTAATACCTCCTACATAGTGAATCCCATAACTTTGATATCTTCTACAGCATATTCTAGTATGACTCATGGGGATCCTACATAAACTAAGAATCCATGATAATAAAGTAGGAAATTGTAGTGTCTCAAATTAAAATAAATCTCAATTTTAATTAATTTTTAATGAAAACCCAGAAATTACCTTGTCTCAAATCTAGAATATCTTGAGATTTCCACAAAATAAACTTATCTTAATATATGAAACCTTAATTTCTATCAAATTCAAGACAAGGCAAATTGGATGTTCTAGAAACAACACCAATATGCATAAATTTGGAAATCGGGTGAAGTGCAAATGAGATAAAATAATTTCTTATTGAATTTCACATGGACTTACATTATATTTGTTGTCATATATAGTATATAACATCCATGAACAACTGCAACAAGTTACACACAGAGATCTCTAACTGAAAACCCAAAACAATCACTATAATTGAAGCCAACTTCGCACAATCTCACCACACTTCTTAATTATAAACAACAATAGAAATATTCTTCATAATAAATATAATGCTTCAATATGTTTCTTACAATAGAAACTACATTCATCAACCTAAAAAACTGGAAGATGCACACCAAACTGAATCCAAATCCTAAATCTGGAAGCCACAACCACGCTCTAAACTGAAACAATTATCACACCACTCACCAACTATCAAATAACTGATCTTAGATAGAAAATTATTTCAATTAATGAATCTTATACATGGATATATCTTGCATTCTATAGCCACACAAGACTGAAATCTAAAATACACTCTTAAACTAACAAACCCTTACCAAACTATTGCTAATAAAATTACCAAATTGAAGAGCATTGGGCACAAAGGAAATCTCTAGAAGAAATTGCACATGGAGACCCTTTGAATCACTATCTTTGAGCCTCAATCCCCTTGCTTCACTAGCCTCACAGATCCTTCCTTCATTGGTTTATCAACCTCTGAAGAATAACACAACCTGTGTGAGAAAACATGCAAAGAATGAATTCAACTTGGAAGACCAAACAATTATAAATCAAAATCCTTTCTAAAACCAACTTTGGCACACAAATTCAAATTCCCAAGGAAAGATATGCTTGCATGCCAAAATTATAGCTCCCATTTGCCAAAAGTGAAGTCACCAAAAATATTCTAATCCCAAATTTCCAAATTACATGTCACTTGCCTTTTTCAAGAAACTCATGTCTACATTGGACCCCATTAATATTTCAAAATATTAATTCATTTTTCACCATGATTGATTTAATTAATATCATTTGAAAAACCAACTTTCCCAATTTATCCACAGGTCCTGACTTACTATTTTAGGAAATCAAGTTTACTAAAAATAGTAAATGCTATTTAAAAAAGGGGACATTACATAAATATACATAAATGTATGAGTTAGGTAAATGAGGCTGTCAAAAAGATATCATTACAAAGTAACATCAAGCAACAGTGAAGAACACTATACCTAAATTTTTACTCTAGTAATAAATGAAGTTAGAGAATATGTTCAATCAATCATGTGGAACCATGAAAAAAATGAAGTGTATACATGGATTGTGAAATGGTAATCCCATAAGAAAATTGAGATATCTTCATCATGAGAAAAATAATACAACAAACCAAATTGATCATTGAAAAATTATCATGAAGTAAAATTTTATACTACTATGTTATGTACTTAGAGATATGATATTCTAATGTATTTAGAAGGATGGAAATGTCAACATGTGGCACACGTCCCTCAAGTTAGTTATATTTAGTCATGTGAATAACTTGTAATTATTTATATTAGGAGTTGAGTAGGCCTTCATCAGGATTACCTTTCCATCATATTGTTAAGAGGAGTTATATATAAAGGAGGTGTTTTATCATTATAAGAAATGTGTGAAGTATGAGATGGTATTTGGGATCTCTCAGAGATAGCATGGAGTGACTTCTTCCATAAGGAGTATTGTATGGTGATACCCTACCTTAAGGGTTTACTCTATTTCAGCATATAATGGATATAAGGCATATTGGACCACAAATATCTCTTGTATTGTGTGAGATCTATCTTTTACAATATATTATTTCTATTATTATATGTGTGAATCTTATCAAGTGGTATTAGAGCATCGATTTTGGAAAAAGTGGATAAAATGGACTAGTTTTTGAAGATTCGCCTATAATTTTTAAACAACTACAAATTTTCCAACAATTTTTTTCTGAAGTTGAAGGATAATATAAGGAAGCTACAATCCAAAAGTCAGGTTTTTATCATAAATATTTTGCAATTTATTGCAATTTTATGATTACTCATAAATTTGCCTTCTAGGTTGTAAATCAAGGTATATTTTGAGATTTTTACATTTCTAGAAATGTCATCAAAATTCATTAGGGGTGTGTTAATTTAATTTTTTACTTTGAGGTTGAATGAACATCATTTATTGTCTAGATCAAAGTTAAGTCAATTGGATTTGATAGAATGGTTATCTATTGCAAGATTTGTTTTCCTTAAATCTTAGTTTCAATGGAGGTTCCTAATTTTGATGGAAGTGGAGATGAATTGGAATGGTGGATCAAATACAAAATATCTTATGGTAAAAATAAATTATGGAAAATAAAGTTTTGGTGTTTATTAAGAGATGAACCTAGCACATGGTATTTATCATTGGATAAGGATATTTATTCCTTGGATGAATTAGAACAAGCTTTCTTAGATAGATGGGCTCTAAAAGAAGAAAAGGAGGAATAGGAAGAAGAAAATAAAGAAAAAGAGGAATAAGAGGAGGAAGAAAATACGAAAGAGGAGGAAGAAAATAAGGAAAAGGGAGAAGAGGAGGAAGAAAATAAAGAAGAGGAAGAAGTGGAGAAAGAAAAAGATGGAGAAGGAGAAGACTTAGAAGAAGAAGGAGATGATACATGTATGTGTACTTTAGCTCCAAGGAAGGAAGACACAATCCTTCAATTTCATGGGTGCATTCAGAAGGAAAAGGTTATTGTCTCTATAAATCTTAGCAACAAGTATAACTTCATCTACATAGAATTAGCCAAGAAGCTACATTTACAAGCAAATAACATCAAGGAAAGTCAAATATTAGGTATGGATATTCAAAATTAGAAGACTTAATGCTCTTTATGGATAAGTATATTTTGCATTCAAAATTTCATGCTTTGGATATATTGGATGGTTTGGATATTGTTCTTGGTTATCCTTGACATTACAATCTTTGGGAACAATAAATATCAATGTACACAAAAGAAGTTAAAGGAGCTTTAGTATAGTTCAGGAAAAAATATATTATAGAATATTACACATAAAGAAGTCCAAAGGAAAGTCAAGGAAGCAAAAATTCAAAAATCTCATGAAGATTGTAACAATGAATTAGATGAAAAGCAAGAGAATCAAGATGTTGATAAAAATGAAGAAACAAATAATGTTACTAAATAATCACTAACAAAAGTGGTAGGAAATGATCAAGAATCAAAGAAGGTCTTGAAAATGGAAAAGGGTGCAATATATAGGCATCCACATCATTGTGAGAGGCAAGAATCATGGAGGAAACCACAAGGAGACATGACAGTATATGGAATTGACAAGGAAATTACTATGGACCTACATGGAATCAAAGAAACAATCATACCAATTAGTGGTCTCATCTGAAGTAATGGCTAATTAGGGAAACACATGAGGACTTACTATGATAAGGAATGGAATTGGAGGAATATGAAAGAGCATGGTTCAATGATGGGGTCTAAGAAATATCAAGCAAGAGGAACAAAGATCAACTATGGATGGTTAGAATATTGTCCATGGCATCATATTTGTAATAACTTGTGACAATCATACTATTTAGCTCATTCTCATGTTTCGAGGATGAACATCTTAAGGAGGGATGACATGTTATGTACCTATGGATATGATATTATAATGTATTTAGAAGGATGGAAAGGAAAAAATGTGGCACACATCCCTCAACTTAGTTATATTAATTCATGTGAATAACTTGTAACTATTTATATCAGGAGTTGAGTAGGCCTTCATTAGGATTACTTTTCCATTATTTTATGATCCGGAGGATCTTCACCAAAAATTGAAGTTTCTCAATTTTCTCGAAAAATGGCATCATCAGAAAGAGGCCAAAATTTTGACTCCAACACAATTCGAACGAAGTCAAATGGAGCTAAGAAGCCCAAGATATGCATAGTCAAACCTTGGTCAACTTAGGGCTCAAGTTAGAGGAAAAAAGGGTCAAAATTTGACATCGCCAAAAATGGTCGAAGTTGGTGTCATCGTGAAGAGCTTGTCGAGAGCTTTTTGATGATGTTAATTTCACTTGAATCAAACTCTGTTTGCCCAACTTACGAGTAGTCAAAGGTCACAGTTGACTAGAGTTGACCAGGTACAATGATGATGTCAGCATGACGTCATCATGTTAACATGGACCGCTCAAACTCCAACATGTGGCATCTGCGTCAACTTGTATGGACCAATCATTGGTGAACACGTGGCATCCGTACGCCAAGTTAGCAGACACATCATCAACTAGTCAGCATACGCGTCATTAGGGAAGACTTTGACTAGCAAATGAAATTTTGCCAAGTGGCACATCGTATAGGTGCCATGTGGCACCTGCTCCATCGGCATCCCTGCTATGGTGGTCAGTTGAACAAGTTGGTTTATATTTGTTAATAAAAAGTCAAACAGCCCACATGGGGCTTGAACCATCAACCATCGGTGGGAAAACCAAAGCCACTCACCGTTATGCCACAAACGATGCGTCTAACCATATGTGATGCCTGGTTGCTTTTGTTAGATGTCAGTTGCAAATCGGTTATTAAAATCCACCGGCCAGGTTGGAACCCCCAACCATCGGCTTAACAAAAGTATAAGCCACCAATAAGCCACCGTGTGGCTAAGATATATATGGGGGGTTAGTTTGATTTTGTTAAAACTTAAAAACCGTATACCCCTTAATTTCAAAAATATCCCTATATTTTGAAAAAAAAATTAACCACTAAATTAAAATAATCTCCTAAAATGATAAAGCCCGAGAAAATGACAAAATTAAGGGGCTTAAATAAAACCATATGATATTAGGGGATTTTTAAAATGATTTTTATATGTAAAAGGAGGTTATTTTGAAGATTTTATGTAAAAATGGGGGATATGGGAGATGTGGTAAAATCATTTGGTTATACACCAAATTGAGTTTTTTTTGGTATAAAAAGGGGGGTAGCTTAGGATTTTGGCTAAGTGGTGATGGAGAGGAAAAATACTTGGTGAAATTGTGCTTGAATTCCATGCTATCCAAGGACTGAACCTGCACACTTTGAAGGAGAGCTTTTCAAAATTTCTTTGTACCAGGGAGAACCTATGCTGGAATGTTGTAACCGTTATTCTGGAGAATTAATCAAATCGGTCCACTCATTTGAGAGGGGCCCAGAGACATAGTCGTTCTTACGATGAACTCTATTACCAATTTTGTTTATGTTCTCTCTCTTTTCTCTCATTCTGAATTTCATCACTTTTGTTATTTCAGTTTATTAATCATGTTCGTGTGTTAATTTCAATTATGTAATTTGGATTTCGTTCATTGTAATTGTTTACGCATTCAATGCAATCATCATAGATCCAAAAAAAATAGATCAAATTTGGTATCAGAGCTATGTTTAGACTAGTATTGCAAAATTGGATGCTAACACGATCCAGGAAACAACGAAGTGAAGGCGAACTTGAAGAATACAATCCTAAGATCGGCAAACGAAGGACTTTTCCAAAGATGGACGAAACTAAAGTTGGGAAAAGAACTAAGCAAGAGCTTGATGATAAGTCTTTCCAGTGATCCTTTCTCGACATGAAGGCTATGGTGGAAGAGCTTTATGCAGAAAAGAAGAAGCCTGAAAAAGGAGAATCATCGAAGCAAGAAAAGAAGGAATATCGAAAGGAAAAAGGAGGAAAAGATCCAAAACCTCCATCTCCTCCATCTTCCCCTTCTTCTCCATCTTCCCCTTCTTCTTCTTCCTCTTCTACTACTATTAATCCTTTCAAAAGCAAGTCTAAGCCTATTATCAAACTGGATGTAAAATTTGAATTTCCTAAGTATTGTGTTGAGTTAAATGTGAAAGTTAGATGATTGGATCCAACAGGTAGAATTTTATTGTAGGATTCAAGGCCTAACATAGGATACTTTTATGATCTAGTTAGCCACTCTATGATTAGGAGGTACAACTCTCACCTGGTGGGAGAGTAGGACTCGGGAGGAAATTGCTTGCCACGGTAAGGTCAATATGACTTGGATGGAATTTGTTGTTTCCCTTAAAAAATAGTTTTATCCTTTAGGTTATATGCAACAATTAACAATGAATTGGAAAACCTTTAGGCAAGGTAAGGGTCAGTCTATCCAAGATTACACCCATGAGTTTAGAAAATGGGCTATTGCTTTAAATGTTCCATTGTATACTTAGGATACACTACTTAAGTACATAGGTGGTTTGCATTATTACCTAAGACATACTATTCTAATGTTGAGTCCTAATAATTTGGATGAAGTGTTAGTCCAAGATACTCATTTAGAGTCAAGGGGTAAGAACACTTTCAGTGATAATTTCTCAAAGAAACCATCTAAGTCTGAGGGGAAGTCTAAGAGTAAAGAAAAAGACAAAGATAAAGGAAAAGGGAAGAAGACAACTACAGTTAAGGAGGGTGATAATCCCACATGCTCCCATTGCAAGAAAGAGGGGCATGATGATTCAAAATGTTGGAAGTTGCATCCTGAATTAAGGCTGAAAAGATATGTAGGCAATAAAGGCAAACAAAAGACTACTACAGTGATTCAACAAGATCTTAGATCTGACTTTGGAGATGAAACTCAGACTGTTGTTGTTGGGATCCAAGGTAAAGGGAAAGGTATAATTCTCTCTTTTAATGCAACTATTTCTAATACAAGTACAAGTAAAGTATCTACTCCTAAAGCTGAGAAACAACAGAATGAATTGTTTCATATTTGAGTTGTAACTAAGCACACTAAGATTGACACACTGTTTGATACAGGTTCTCAAGTCAACTTAATGTATGAAGAGGTGGTAAAGAAAATCAATCTAGCTACAACACCTCATCCAAAGCCATATCCGCTTGGATGGGTTTGCAATGATGCTCAACTATAGGTAACAAAATAGTGTAAATTGAAATTTGCTATCACTGCAAACTTTGTTGATGTGGTAGAAGTAGATGTTGTTCCTTTGGATATTTGTCGGCTTGTGTTAGGGAGTCCTTATCTGTATGATAGAAAATCAATCCTTTATGGGGGGAGAATAAGTATCATCTCTTTAAGGATGGGATAGAATACATTGTACGTGCACACAAAGTTAAGACTAATCTTGCACTAGTTAATGTTAGCCTTGAGATGAAAAGGTTGGTCAATTCTAGTAAGAACTTTGTGTTAATTCTTGTAAAACCCAAAGAGGATGAAAAATTTAAAGCATTTAAAGGGTGTGATCCAAAGCGTAAAACTAAGATGGTCAAAATTGTTTCTGCTTATGATGACTTATTTCAAGAGCCAAAGGGGTTGCCACCTAAGAGAGAGATACAAAATGAAATCCAGTTGCAACAGGATGTGCCTCTTCCAAATATCGGCATGTACCGTTTATCAATTTTGTAGAATGAAATAAAAAAGAAAGTTTAGGAGTTGGTGGAAAAAGGAGTTATCTTTCTTAGTACATCTCCTTGTGGTTCTCCAATTATGTTGGTTCCAAAGAAAGATGGATCTTGGAGAATGTGCATCGACTATCGAGCCCTAAAAAAATAATGGTAAAGAACAGGTATCCTCTTCCCCGAATTGATGATTTACTTGATCAATTAAAACATGCAGTTTATTTCACTAGGTTAGACTTGCATAGCGGATATCATTAGATAAGAATTGCAGAAGATGACATTTAGAAAATTGCATTTAAGACAAAATAGGGACTTTACGAGTGGTTGGTCATGGCCTTCAGGATTTGCAATGCACCAACTACATTTATGAGAGTAATGAATGATGTCTTTCATCCTTTTATTGATGATTTTGTCATAGTCTATCTAGATGATATTCTTGTATTCAATTGAACTTGGGAAGATCATGTAATTCATGTAAAGAAAGTTCTTGATGTATTGAGAAAAGAAAAACTTTATGTAAAGATGTCTAAATGTGAATTTGCAAAGACATCTCTAGTGTACTTAGGCTATGTCGTAGGTGGTGGTCAATTGAAAGTAGACCCTACGAAGGTTGAAGCTATTGTAAAATTTCCTAAGCCAAGTATAGTCACTAAAGTCAGAAGTTTCTTAGGTACAGTCTAGTACTGGAGGAAGTTCATTGCAAACTTCTCCTACATTGCATCACCATTGTATGCCTTGACTAGTATGAAGATGAATTTTTAGTGGGGAGGTCCACAACAGAAGGCCTTCAACACTTTGAAGGAAAAGTTGAGTACAACACTAGTTATGGCTTTACCATATTTACACCAACTGTTTGAGATCAAGATAGATGCAAGTGGATTTTCCATAGGAGAAATGCTAATGCAAGGAGGTAAACCAATCTGCTATCACTTTGAAACCTTTTCAGGTATAGTTATTAACTATCCTACTTATGATAAGGAACTTTATGCACTAGTTCAAAGTGTTAAAAAATGGAAACACTACTTAATGGGGAAAGAAACTATAATCCACACTGATCACCAGCCACCTCAGTATTTTCATTCACAATCTAAACTGCAACAAAGTAGGCACTTTAGGTGGATGGGTTTTCTTCAATAGTTTTATTTGGTAATTAAGTACAAGAAAGGTGCCCATAAAAAAGTAGCAGATATGTTGTCTAGGCCTCTTGTTATGAATGCTTTGATTATCCTTAAAGGTAGTTCCATGGTACATGAAATTTTTCAGGAACAATATGCTAATGATGAATACTTTAAGGAAATCTATTCAACTCTAATTGCAGGCAAACATGTAGAAGAGAAAGATTACTATGTGCAGGATAAACTATTGTATCACTTGGGAAAGTTATGCATTCCAAAAGATGAGCAAGCGCAGGTAATCAAAGAAGCTCATACCTCATTAATTGTAGGACATTTTGGGGTAAGCAAAACAATTACTCAGCTACAAAAGTATTGTTACTAGCCTCATATGCAAGAAACTATAACTAAGTATAAGATTGTGTCATGTGTGCAACAAGTAAGCCTAGTAATAGGAAATTGGGGTTGTACACACCTCTACCTGTACCATCACATCCATGGGAAAGTGTTTCAATGGATTTTTTCAAGGGGTTACCTATGTCTACGAAGGGACATGTTTAGCTATTTGTAGTAGTTGATTGGTTTAAAAAAATGTGTATTCCAATGCCTTATAGGAAACAGGTCACTACTGAACTAACAGCTCAGATGTACTATATGGGTTCATTTTGTGTTACCTACTTCTATTGTATCGGATCGATATTCTTGATTCCTAGGGGAATTTTGGCCAGCTTTGTGGGGACTCATGTACACCAAACTAAAGAAGAGTACAGTCTTCCATCCACAGACTGACGGTCAGATAGAGGTAGTGAACATGACAGTTGTGCATCTACTCAAAGGTTACTGCAGAAAACATCCCAAACTATGGGATGAGAGTCTTCATTATGTGCAACATGCTTACAACCATGTGGCACACTCTTCTACAAAGAGGTCTCCTTTTGAGATTTGCTTCAGTTATGTGCCCAAAACACTGATGGATTTTTCTTTTGGGAAGGACGATGTTGAAGATGGATGCTATGATTCAGAGAAGTCTTTGAAGTTCATCCAAAAATTCCAAGCAATTCATCAGGCAGTGGAAGCATAGTTGGAGAAGATTCAAGCCAAATATAAGGCTTGACATGATAAGAATTGTAGTGATCACCATTTTTAGGTTGGAGATAGAGTTTGGTTACATATCAATAAGGAAAGAATGCAAGGTGAAGGAAGGAAGCTCAAGCCGATTCGGTATGGTCCCTTTCAGATCTTGGAAAATATTGGAACCAATGCCTTATGCCTTAATCTCCTCCATACATGCACATCTATTCAGTTGTCAATGTTGAGAATATGAAGTTGTACGAGCCTCTGATGATACTAGATGAAGACATAGACATTCAGGTTTCGTCAGTTGATGATCTTTCACCGGAATACATGTCAAAGTTGCCAAAGGATGTCATCCTAGACATGAAAACTAGGACTTCATGAAGAGGAGCAGTTGAGTACCTCAGATTGGGACTAAAGGGGATGAATCCAAGCAAGGAAAAATGGATGGAGATTGGTAAAGTGAGGGAACTTTACCCTCACTTATTTTCCAAGTAACCAGCTTTCGAAGGTCCAAAAGCTCTCTAGTGGGGAGGACTGATCCTAAGGATCTTCACCAAAAATTGAATTTTCTCTAGAAATGGCATCATCGGAAAGAGGCCAAAATTTTGACTCCAACGCAACTCGAACAGAGTCAAATGGAGCTACGGAGCCCAAGATATGTCCAGTCAAAACTTGGTCAACTCAGGGCTTAGGTTAGAGAAAAAAAGGGTCAAAATTTGACATCACCAAAAATGGTCGAAGTTGGCATCATCGCAAAGAGCTCGTCGAGAGCTGTCCGACAACATTCATTTCACATGAATCAGACTTCGTTTGCCCGAGTTACGAGCAGTCAAAGGTTGCAGTTGACTAGAGTTGACCAAGTACATTGATGATGCCAGCATGACGTCATCATGTTGACATGGACTGCTCAGACTCTGACATGTGGCATCTACGTCAACTTGTATAGACCAATCATCGATGGACACGTGGCATCTGTACACCAAGTCAACAAACACGTCATTAGCTAGTCAACATACACGTCATCAAGGAAGACTTTGACCAGTGAATGAAATTTTGCCACATGGCACATCGTTTGGGTTCCACATGGTGCCTGCTCCGTTGGCATCCCTGCTATGGTTGTCAATTGAATAGGTTGGTTTATATTTGTTAATAAAAAGGCTAACGGCCCGCATGGGGCTCAAACTGTCAACCATCGACGGACAAACCAAAGCCACTCACCATTATGCCACAAACGATGCGTCTAACCATATGTGATGTCCGGTTGCTTTTGTTAGATGTCAGTTGCAAATTGGTTATTAAAAGCTAGCAGCTGGGTTGGAACCCCCGACTGTCGGCTTAACAAAAGTATAAGCCACTGTGTGGCTACGATATATATGGGGGGTTAGTTTGATTTTGTTAAAACTTAAAAACCACATACCCCTTAATTTCACAAATATCCATATATTTTGAAAAAATAAACTTAACCACTAAATCAAAATAATCTCCTAAAATGATAAAGCCCAAGAAAATGACAAAATTAAGGGGCTCAAATAAAACCATATGATATTAGGGGATTTTTAAAATGTTTTTTATATGTAAAAGGAGGTTATTTTGAAGATTTTATGTAAAAATGGGGGATATGGGAGATGTGGTAAAATCATTTGGTTATACACCAAATTGAGCAATTTTTTTGGTATAAAAAGGGGGGTAACTTAGGATTTTGGCTAAGTGGTGATGGAGAGGAAAAATACTTGGTGAAATTGTTCTCGAATTTTGTGCTATCCAGGGACTGAACCTGCGCACTTTGAAGGAGAGCTTTTCAAAATTTCTTTGTACCAAGGAAAACCTATGCCAGAATTTTGTATCCGTTATTCTGGAGACTTAATCGGATCGGTCCACTCATTTGAGAGGGGCCCAAAGATGTAGTTGTTCTTACGACGAACTCCGTTATCAATTATGTTTGTGTTATCTCTCTCTTTTCTCTCATTCTGAATTTCATCACTTTTTTTATTTCAGTTTATTAATCATGTTCGTGTGTTAATTTCAATTATGTAATTTGGATTTCTTTCATTGTAATCGTTTACACATTCAATGCAATCGTCATAGATCTAAAAAAATAGATCATATTATTAGGAAGAGGTATATAAAGGCTCAATGATTATCATTGTAAGATATGTGTGAAGTATGAGATGGTATTTGGGATCTCTCGGAGATATAGCATGGAGTGGCTTCTTCCATAAGGAGTATTGCATGGTGTTACCCTACCTTAAGGGTTTACTCTATTTCAACATATATTGGATATTAGGGCATATTGGCCCACAAACATCTCTTGTGTTATGTGAGATCTATCTTCTAAAATATATTATTTCTATTATTATATGTTTGGATCTTATCATACTACAATGGAGAATGAAGAAATCCTCATGATTAGTAAGTCATAAACATATAAAACTAAAATTAGATGAGAATCATCCTCTTATAATATTTAGATGTTTGGATCAAAATGATAAGTAGACAAGTCAACTATGAGAAGGAAGGAATCTATCTTGATATACCAAGCCTAAGGGTCTTATTTCAAGTCATAGATAGATATCTAAATTCCATACACCATGGAAAAATCCTATAAAAACACATGTGGCTATTTCATACTCATCTCTTCCTCAAGGTCTCCATAAATAAAATAATTATTTACATGAACACAACATAATTTTTTAAAGAATTAATTAAGTCCATTGATGTTAAGCCTCACGTTATGACAATGTGAGTAGACATTATCAAAATTAATTAGTTCTTTTAAATTTGTTTTGTTTGTGGTGTGTTCATGATGGGTGTGACAAATGGACTTGGGACTCATGGACCACGGACCCTAGACCAACATATCATATACCATAAACCCTTGGACCCTAAACCCTCCATCTTGGACTCATGTACCATAGACTTTAGAATAAGAATTTTTTTCATGTGACTTGAACCTTGAATATTTGAGCATTTTCCTTGAATCTTTAACACACTAGAACACTCTTAGAATTTGGGCCTCAAACCTTAGACCATATAACTTAGACCCTATTGCCTCTCTCTCCCTCCATATATCTCACCTTATTATTTTTGTTCCTCATGTTTAGATCTATATGTCTTTTTTTATTTTTTCTTTATTTCTAGTATTATTTCCTCTCTCTCTCTCTTTATTTTTTCTTTATTTCTAGTATTATTCTCTCTCTCTCTCAACCTTAATTTCTATTTGTGTTTTAGTATATATTTCTCTTTTTACCTTTATTTGTATCATTTTCTTTTTTTTTTGTATTTGTTTCTCTTTACAATTTTTGTTCTTGTCTTTTTTGTTTCTTTTTATTTCTATATTTAATTCCTTTTTAATTATATTTAACATTTATTTCTTATTTATTTACCATTTTCTCCCTTGCCCTCTACCCTTTATCTTCTCTCATTTTCCCCCCTTTCTTTCTTTTTTTAAGCTCTTTCTTTCTTTCTATTTTCTTTCATCACCTTTTTCTTTGGTTTTTCTTTCTTTATTTTTTCTCTATTTTTTTTGTTTCCTTTGTTTCTCACTATTCCTCTTTTCTTCCTTATTTTTTTCACTTGTCTTCCTCTCTTATCTCTTTTTAATGTCCTTTATATTTTTATTTCATAATTCCTATCCTTTTTTGTCTTGTTTATTTTCTCTTCCTTTGAGCATATTATTTTATTTTACTTTCTATTTATGTAATAAATTATTTATCTACCTTTCTTTTTCTTTGCATGACTCTTTTCTTTTATAGATAAGAGAGTAGTTTTATTAATATTTCAAAAAATTACATAGCTAGCCCATAGGGGCATAAGGTTTTTACTCTTTCTAGTCTTTGTAACTAAGCCCCTACCCAAAAAACACCCACCATATTGTATAGATAAAGACCTCAAAATTGACCATGTAGGGTCATGTTACCATATACTAGTATAGAAGGAGACTAACATATCCAAAACCTATTAGCACCAGAGAACTACATAACCATGCAAATATACAGGTATAGCCATATTTACTAGACACTTTAACATACCCCCACCCAAACGCTAAACAAACACTTTAACATACCACCCATCAGTCATTACCAGGCAACATTCTGTTGCTTGAATATTTTGAACTCTTGCTTCCATGTAGAGCCTTGCACAAGTGTAAGATGAAACTTTTTCTTAAGGAATGTTGCTCATGTTGTAGCTAGCCTATGATGTTCAAGTAATTCAGACCCATACAAGTCTAGGATAAAAGGATAATATTTAACTGTTTCCCACAAGCCCTTGAGAAGACCCAAATCGTGAGGCTGAGGGATCCCAGCCCCAAGAGTAGCCGCAACCATTGTTTTTGTTGGTGTAATTAATTATTAATTACACTTTGCATAAGTTTACTTAGGCTTTATTTAATTCCTAAGTTATAGGTTTTTATCCTTATCTTATTGAGCTATCTTGTTGCTCAAGATAAGATTAGGGTTATGCATCTTTGCTTTTATAAAGCAAATCATTATCTTGTAATTATGAATTCTTGAATAATAATTATTTGCACATCTTCTTGCAAATCTCTACTTTTTTTGTTTTTCTCTTTTGTGGAAGGATATTCTGGTTTGCAAATCTAATCTTGGTTTCTAAGATAGTATTAGAGCCTTGATTTGCAACCCCTTCTTAGATTTTTGAGAAAATCATTGCAGGGTTCGTTTGGGATTCCTCGAGGGTATCATTCCTTGAGTTCATTCATGAGGCATTTTGGATTAGATTGGGCCTCACCATTGGATTCAGAGTGCTGGAAAAAGTCAGGATTGGCTTTTATTTTGCAGATTTTGGTCATCATTTGCCAGATCTATGAGAATTTGAAGCTCGATGATTTTTTGCAAGCTCTAGGGGTAGCCAATTTTTTGGAGCAGTTTGAGCAGAAACAGAGGTCACCATCGCGTTCGCAATGGCCAAAAACCCTAAGATCACCTTTTATTTCATCGATTTCAGAGAAAGTTGTTTCTAAGGCAAAAAAAATTTGGCAGGGAGGCCATACAGCCTCCCCAGCTCGCTTCCTGAGGCACGGAAAATGAAAAAAAAATGAAAAAAAGGGCTTTCTCAGTTTCTGCATCAGCACTGCCAGTTCAAATGGTTTGCACCACCTGGCGGCCACCGAAACGCCGCCACCGCTAGGCTCCTCCGTCGGCCCGCCACCAGCCCTATGCAGCCCCTGAGGGCTCCTCCAGCATCTGCCCCGGTCACATGGAGGACCAAGGGCCCTCCACCAGCCCCTGAGGGATCCTCCAGCATCTTCCCCAGTCACATGGAGGACCGAGGGCCCTCTGCCAGCCCCTGAGGGCTTCCCTGCTTCACCGGTGGTCATATTGAAGACCAAGGGCCCACACCCAGATCCGCCAGCGAGAGAATATTCTCTGGGGATTTTGGCGCCCAATTATGGAATATTCTGGTGAGATTCAGTATATTTCATACCATCAATTTTTCTAATAGGGGGGCATTTTTTTGCCCCGACCACCTCCAGGCCATCAAATTTAATCTAGTGAAATGCTGACGTCATCCAGACGTACGGTGCTCCAAGCCCCCTCCTAGCCCTGATTTTTCTTAAAGGAGCAATTTTTTTTCTTTTGGTCATAACTTGGGCATACAGTATCGAAATTGCGCAAACAAGATATCATCGGAAAGCTGGTTCTGAGAAATTTCTAGTGGTATAGTTTATTTTTCAGTATTTTTCTATTTATATGCATTTATTTCTGTTTGAAATCAGATGTTCATTTTGGGCTTCTGAGCTCATAACTTTTTTCCACGATCTCTGATTTTCGTTTTCTTTGAGGCATTGGAAAGGTATTGAGGAGCTCTATCTTGTTGTCCATACACTTTTTTTTGTACCTATCCCAAGTTTATCGTTATTCCAAATTTTTCCTGATGGGTGTTTTGGAGATTACTTGGATGGTTTGGCAGTTGGAAAGGTGAAACTTGAATATTTGTACTTCATTTCAGTACCACAATATGTTATTTTATGTTTATGCATGCATTAGCATTCTCTACTTTTACAATCGTTGGGTTATTGTAATAAATGAACTGAGATAAAGTTCCATCAGGGGGGTTTCTTGCATATAAATCTGATTAGAGTGTGCATTCACTTTGATCTCCATCTTCATTTTGATTTGTTGGCAACTTGCATGGGTTATCTGGTTTCCTAGTTTCTTTTGGCCACATTTTTTCTCTTGGTTGACACATATCAAATTCACATCGGTTCACACTTTAGATTGAGAGCCTATGGTTAATGATCTGCATTGGATCCATCTCAGTTTAAGGGCCATGTTTTTATGGTTAATGTTCTAGAGTCTTAATGGTACTCCTTCCCATGGAAGAGTTTTAGTCACATTTTGGCATCGACATCAAGATACACGGTTTCCAGATTCTGTCATCATCTCATCTACTATTGCTTCACAGATTCCAAGGTTGTTCCAGTTTGTGATTTTTCTAGTGTTTCGTGGCATCAGGTTTGCTGTCACGTTATCATGATTCCAGTTTTGGTTTCAGTTGTAGATAGAAGTATCTTTCCTTGCTTGTCGGATTGTGGTTCTAGTGTTACTCCACAGTGTTCTTCCAGTGCTTCTTTGCAGCAGTCATCTCATTGTAGGGGGGTTTTGTCCCACTGGGTTTTCCTTCTCTACTTCATTATTGCATTTGTAAATGAGTACCTGATCAGGTCTTGTTGTCGGGACTCATTTTTGCATAATAATTTGTGTCTCCCTAAGTTGCACTTATGGGGGGGTGTTGGTGTAATTAATTATTAATTACACTTTGCATAAGTTTACTTAGGCTTTATTTAATTCCTAAGTTATAGGTTTTTATCCTTATCTTATTGAGCTATCTTGTTGGTCAAGATAAGATTAGGGTTATGCATCTTTTCTTTTATAAAGCAAATCATTATCTTGTAATTATGAATTTCTGAATAATATTATGTTGCACATCCTTTTGCAACCTCTCTGCTTTTTCTATTTTTCTCTTTGTGGAAGGATATTCTGGTTTGCAAATCTGATCTTGGTTTTGTAATAGTTTCATCCAAACCAACCAAAAGATCTTTCTTATAAAGTTTCTGCATCAAGATTTTCACTTTTTCTTAGGAACATTTGCATCCAAAAGACCAACCAACAATCTAGAAGTGATGTTCATGTCAAGCTAATACCCTTCGCCACCATTCATGAAACCTTTACCTATAATAAATTTCATATCTACAATGGTGAGGAAGTCTGGTTTATGAAGAGTGTGCTTCAGTCGAAGCGTAGTCACTGGGCCCAAAAAAAATATTTAACGCTTATTGCCCAAAAATTAAACTAGTGTCTCCATGCCTCCACAATCCAATTCACTTGTAGAAACTTTGATAATGAACATTTCCATAAGACTCAACCAAGATGATACAAAATTTAACCCTTCCCATGGAAAATAAAGTCCCAAGACATCGTTAAAAATATAGCTCACACCATGCACTGAGCATACAAAGGATGGATATGTAAATCATCATGAAGAAAGCCTCAATTTTTCGTGAATGATATGAGTCATTCATTTTACAAAAAACCATCCCTCAAGCATGTGAGAAGTCATAATGAAAAGGCCACTCTAAAATTTTATACATATTACACTTAGAACCATAATTAAATTGTAATTAATTAAGGCGAGACACGCGAAACTAGGGTTGTCATAACAAAAATGCCAGTGTGGATTGATTTAACCCATGTGTCACCAAAAGGAAATTTCCACCCAGCTTCGGTTTAACGCTTCTTACCTAAACCTTTCCAAATTTTCAAGGTGATCAACTATCATTCCAAACATCCCTAGAGAAGTCGATAAACAACCACCTTCACCGCGTTATATGACTCTCCATAACTACATTTGTGGAGAGCCACCCACCCAACCACCCACTGTAATAAATTTATCACTTTGTGACAGATATGTCAATGAGTTCTTTGACCAAGATCATGTTAGCTCCCATATTTGAAAGATTGTCCACCTCTTGATTTCCTTCTCTTAATATATGATTTATAGTGTAATTCTTGAAACCTTTAAGTAACTTCAACGTGTTTTCTAACAACACCCCAAGTTTCCAAATTAGCATTTGACCAATACAAAGGGTGTTTATGACCATTGTTGAATCCCCTTCAACCACTATATTGGATAATTTCAATTCTACACAGAGTTTGATTCCAAGAAAAGTGGCTTGCATTTCAACTACATTGTTGGTACCAATGGACAACAACTTTGCTAATCTTCCTACAACTTTACCGCTCTAATCCCTAACAATACATCTAGCTCTAGAGCATCTAGGTTTTCCTCTATACGCCTCGTCAAAGTTGACCTTATACCAACCCTTTTTAGGAGGATGCTACTTCACATTTTTCCTTTCCTCTTATTTTTTTAGGCCACCTTCACCGAAAAATGTAGGAACCTTAATATCATTCCAATATTTTCTCATGATAGCATCCCAATTGGAAAAATTGGCCTTTTTCTTGCCTAAATTCTTAGTTCTCAAGTTGGTCACCTCCACTATTCTTGCTTCCACCTTGTTAAGAAAGGAGAGAATGGGAAATTCTTCGTTTTAAAATATACATCGATTCCTTTTCTTCCATACTTCCCAAAGACGTATCGAAGGACTTGTCAACCAAAGGCCAACAAATAATTCATTTTTTTTAAGGATAGGCCACCCTTTAAACATGCTCAAAATATTGCATGGGAAGGTAGTAGACCATTGCAACTTGGCACATAGCCACCACTCACATCTTGAGGTGAAAGGGCAGTTTAGGAAAAGATGATCACCAAATTCTTCATCTTGTAACTTACATAATACACATCTAGATGGGCCACTATAACCCATTTTCTTGAACCTATACTTGTTTCTCCTTCCTCCAAATACTTGCTTTCATTATTTTCACCCACTTAATGTCTTGCCTTGCATACAACCTCCAAACCAACTTTTCCCCCAAAGCCTTGTCCTGTAAAATCAATCTTTTCAATCCTACACCATCCACCTCCCTTGATTTGCATATCTTACCCCAACTTATTAGAGGAAACATCCTTTGATCTGAGTTTCCTTGCCAAATTTTTTTTTTCATTCTCTAATTGATCCTACTACTAGCACCAATAGATAGAGGTAAACATGAAATCATGTAGATTGGAGGGTTGTAATTACTGCCTTCATTATTGTGTCTCCCATCCCAAGAGAGTCATTTACCTTTCCAAGAGGACATCCTATTCTCTATTTTTGTCACCAATGGGTCCCAAAGCTTCCCAAGTTGTACCCCAAAGGCTAAAGACAACCCCAAATATTTGCATGGGAGTTTTCCCTTACTAAATATTAATATTCGTAGTCCATCTAATTTTCACTTATTGGTTTTGTAAAGAAAAAGAAAATTTTAGGCTTTTCAATGCTTATCTCTTTCCTTGAAGCCACAAAATATTTGTCCAAGATCTCTTTGAAATGTCTTGCTTCTCTCCCCTCGTGGATCCAAATAACATGGTATTTTCAACAAATTGCTAGTGAGTAATTACAGGCATACACCTTGTGATTTGAATCCCATTAAACTTACCTTCTTTCATTGCTTTGGAAATTGATCTGCCAAAAGCCTCAACCATGATGATAAATAGAAAGGGATACAAAGGGTCCCCTTCTCTAAGTCCCCTCGAAGCACCAAAGAACCTTTATAGAGTGTTGTTTATCAGGATTGAGTATCTAGGATAGGAAATACAGTTGAAGATCCAATCTATCCAGCTAGTATAAAAGCCAAAAGCCTCTAATACCTTGAATAGAAACCTCCAATTTACTTTGTCATATGCTTTCTTGACGTCTAGTTTTATCAACATTGATTTCTTTCTTGTTTTTGAAATCGAGTGCATTGCTTCTTGGGAAATGATCACCCCATCTAAAATTGATCTTCCAGGGACAAACCTTGTTTGTTCATTGAAGATTATATTAGGGAGGCTTCTTTAGATGTGGAATTGTACTTTTAATCCTTATTGTGTTTCATGTTTTGGTAGAAACACATGTGTAAGAACAACCTTGGGATACTAGAGTAGAGAGACTAACTATGTGTTATTATATTTATTATTTAGACTTATAACCATCATGTTTGGGATGATATTCATTTCATTTTCATATTTGTATATTTTTAGTTGAATTGTTTTTTCTTACTATCTTATGAAGGATTCAACATGTTTGGAGTTGTCCTCATAATAAATTGAATAGATTTAAATTGATTTTGAAGTTTAAATGAAACTAGAAGCAATACATCGCTCATCATTTGAATGCTACAAGTAGATAACAAATGAAATGTGTTGTGAGATTGACATTTTGTTAATGAGTTGTGAATTGATCTTTAATGCTTGTTGCATTTGACCTATGATGTCAATGCTTATGAATGACACAATAATTTTATGATATTACTATCAGGATTCAATCGTGTAGTTTTATTAGTCAAACTCATTGACCCATGTTTCATGAGTAGTGTGTTGTGTGGTCTCACAACATGCCCCAAGACTGAAAAGACTTGGGGACCCAAGTGAAAAATAACTCTTATGGCAGAAGCTAGCAAATTGGAAGATCATCAGAAGTAAAGAGAAAAAATCTCTGGTAATAAAAGTACTTTGTAATGTAAATGTTTCGAGCACCGGATACCGGGTACCGGAAACATGTGAAAGGCGAAAGGTAATACAAGTTAAAACAGAAGGCTCATGTCTGATATGAAGCGTTCTGGTATGAAGTGTTCTAGTATGAAGGAGTCTGGTATAATGGAGTTCTGGTATAACCAAGGTTCAGGAAAGTAAGTGGGTGAAGCTGAATACCAGGTACCGGGTACCGGGTTGTAATGTGAAGTAAAATGCTAAAATATTAAGTTTATCTAATGATCCCGGTGATCCGGTATAGTTTAGAATCCTCCATTCCAACCTTCTTCAACATTTCCTTGACATACTTTGACTATGAGAGGAATATACCTTTTTCTGATTGACTAATTTGTAGCCCAAGGAAGAAATTCATCTCCCCAAACATTGACATCTCAAACTCATTTTGCATCTCCTCTACAAACCTCTTGCACATTCCTTCATTTCCTCCAAAGATAATGCCATCAACATACACTACCACAATCAAGATTTGATTTCCCTCAACTTTGAAGTAAAGGTTGCTATCTAAAGATCCCTTTTTGAATCTCTACTGCAACAAGTATCTATCCAATCTTGAATACCAAGCTCTAGGAGCATATTTGAGTCCATATAATTCCTTCAACTTATAGACCATATCATCATCTTCTGACAACTGAAAACCTTCTGATTGTTCAATGTATACCTCTTCTTCTAACTTGCCATTCAAAAATGTAGATTTGACATCCATCTGATATACCTTGAAGTCTTTATGTGTTGCAAAATCCAAAAACATCCAAATGGCTTCTATTCTTGCTACTGGAGAAAAAATTTCTTCAAAATCTATTCCTTCCACTTGTAAGTAGCCCTTACACACAAGCCTAACTTTGTTCCTATGAATATAAAATTCCTCAAGCTCCCTTCGGGTGGTTGTGTTTTTGCTAAGTACCGGCCCACACCTCATATGTTAGAAATGTTGCCCTTCGCTTCTCAATCAGGCCTCTTTTTCATAAACTCTGTCGGCTTCCGCCATGTGTCTGCTAGGCGCTCCTCACAGTGATTGCTTCCTTTGCTCTTCTACTAGCTCCCGCCATGCTTCCACGTGTTGACACTGTGGGCTCTTCAAGGCTGCTTCCCTTCACTTGTTAAACTAGCCCCATCTGTGTGCCACATAGCCTTCACCTACATACACCTTTTGGGGGACCCCACAGTCAGTGCTGATAGTAAAGAATGCCACAATGTGTCTTCCTAGTGCAAGCTTTAATTGCAGAAAGGGATAAATGAACCACGGGCTACGACCTGCCGCCATGTGTCTCCTTGGTGGAGATTCTACCGAAGAGAAAGATGGAGTGAATAACAAGATGCAACATGCCGCCGCATGCCTTAACTTCCTTCATATTAGGTAAATGACACTTGTTTGCATAGGGTTTTCCTGGGACCACTACCATCATTTGCAGAGGATGTATCT
Organism: Sequoia sempervirens; assembly: GCA_007258455.2. Classification (NCBI taxonomy): domain Eukaryota; kingdom Viridiplantae; phylum Streptophyta; class Pinopsida; order Cupressales; family Cupressaceae; genus Sequoia; species Sequoia sempervirens. The sequence continues at coordinate 216,194,010 of VDFB02193867.1, forward strand.
GGCTGGGGAATGACTATGCGCTATGGCCCAAATCTTTTCTATTACAATGGCTAAGGGGAATCATTGTTGCAACCATCATTGCTTGAGATACATAATCTCTTATGTTGTTGGCCCTCTAGGCGGTGGGATTTTAGCTATATATACTGCTTCTTTCTTTGAAAGAAGAGTTCAGAAGATAAAGGAAAATTAGGGGAAAGACACCAAGCCTTTAATATTTCTTTTAGATTATTGTATGAGACTCAGACTGTGCCATTGTTTGGCCTTTCTGTTTTCTTAGCATATTTGATAAAACATTATACTGTGCTATTGTTATTTTGGGTTGTTTATTTGTAGAACTTCTATGATTTTAATACAAGTTTGCTGGTTTAGATCATGTCTTTGACTCTTCTTTTCAGTGAATGTGTATGAAAATTATTTTATGTCATTGAATGAATTATTCAAGATTCTATCTTCAATTTTTGTTATTCTGGAACATAGTAGATTGTTGAACGGGCCCTTAAATCGCATCCAAAAGATAGATTTATCATGCCTTATATCTAAATCTTGGCACATCACCTTAGTTAGATCCTTATTTTTTTATATCTGCTTCCTTTTCCCATTCTAAACCCCAATTACAGAAGAAGCCGACTTCTTTAAAAACTCGGAAGTCACTCAGTTTAGCGCAATTGGTCCCACCATTAATTGAGTTTCCCATAAAGGTTGTTACCTTGCCAATTTTTGGCATCAACAGTTCCTAACAACTTTTCCATCCTCATTCAACTTGTTCCTAAAAACTGATTTAGTTCCTCTCACATTCTTGTTTGCTGGTCTTAGGACCAATTCTCAATTCTAATTCTTCTCAATCTGCCTCAATTCTTCTTCCATAGCTTTGATCTAGTTCTCATCCTTGTATGCTTATGTTATTGTTTTAGGTTCTACCTTAGAAAGTAAAAAAAAATTTACTTGTTCCTTTTCCATGGCATCTTTTCACCTTTTCAACACACCTTTGCTCTTATGTCCAATGATTTGATCTTCAGAATGATTTCTGTGTACATAATTAGGAGCGTTAGTATTATTTTCCAGAGCTTCTTCCTCTTCTACTATCATCTCTTTTTATTTTTCTTATTCACTGCAAGGGGGCCATCATATTCATATCCTTCTATCATCATTCATCTTTGATGTGGTTCTTCATCTACGATAACACTTTCACTTTCAACTATCTTCTTCAAATCTTTTGTTATAGCATCTGTATGGCTTGTGTTAGAACTTCAAATTTTGCTCCTTGTGATTCACTCATGCCCTGCCTTCTATTACTAGTCTTTCATGGTGTTTGGAAAATCCTAGGGTTGGGGTTTTAACTTTCTTTTCATATAAAACCCTAGTGTTTGTTTTCCGCCTTGGTTGAGATTCTATTTGGACGTTACCTTTTTGAAGGGTCTTAAGACAACTTGTGCCCCATCATCTCATCTAGGATTTGGTCCCTTTGGTTTTAATTTTTGTAGCCTCCACTAGTTTTATTTTTCCATATGTCTAGGCTAGGTCCCCTCATTTTAAATTTTTATTTCCGGGGGATTTTCTTCCATTTGCCTATGTTTGGGTTGGCCTCTTCTAGAATTGCTTTAAAAATAACTTATGCTGTTGTTTCTCGTCGGCCTAATGAAGTCCCCTTGTCCTTTTAACAAGCGTTTTATTTTGCAGAGGGTTCATTTCGCCCTGTCGTTGAATGTTTGCTTTTAGATATCGACGGTTTCCCACCATCGCGCGATCGAGAGTTGCCGACCCTTTATGGTTCGCAATATCGCGGGCAGGCGCCATGTGTCCTCTTTGGGGGATGAAATTCGTGCAACATTTGATCAACTTCCGTTAGATCGTAGCCCTTGCCTGCTATTTCGCAATCAGAAGGTGCTCACTTTTTATTCATCACGAAGTGGCGAGATGTTGCCACATGTACAGGGTGGGGCCTGGGGAAGCTTTCAAGTGTTGGCAATTTATTTTAAATGTTTTATTGCTTCTGAGCAAAAAATTTAAGATATTATATTCAATAGGGCAGGGGAATTCATTAAATGTGCCAAATGGAGATTTTAGGGCTCCACGTGTCAAACCTAGAGCAGCCGAGGGGGATGAAGTTTGTAACCACCGATCAAGCATTGTCAGAAATCAACGGTCGCCCGCCATCGCGTGATTGAGAGTTTCTAGGTTTTTACCGATAGCGATATCGTGGGTGATTGCCACGTGTCCTCATTCGATGAAGCCGAAAGAATAAAGGAAATGCCGAAGGAGTAAAAGGGCAGGTTACTAAAGTGTTTGCGAGATGCACATGCTACAAATTGATGGAGATGTTATAATCTTAGCGGAAAAGTTGCTTGATAGTTAATGATAGGGCCGACGACTGTGTTGAAGGGACAAGATCATTGATGATGAAGATCAACGGTTGCCCACCATTGCATGATCCAAAGCTACAGGATCTTTACTGATTGCAATGTCGTGGGCGATTGCCAGGTGGATTTCTTCCTCAACATATGGTGTGATGGGTCCTTGTTTGCCACACTGGCGATTGTGTTAGCTAGTTTTGAAGACGATTGTTCGATGATTTGATTCATCTAAAGGATCGATAGCTAGAATTTAAAATCTGAGTCAAAGTATGGTTGGAGCAGTTTGTGCAGGCGAGCAGGTGAGTTTTAATGGTGGGAAGGATGCTTTCTGGCATGAATTAATCACTAAGTTTGATGTTGCGGTTGCAGCAGTCTTCTAGTTCTGCTTTAATGGTAGTCTTGGCATGGATTTCTGGTGATCTTTATATCTGCATCAAATTTTTCTAGGTGTGCCAATTGGTTGATGACATATGTACTCTCTGGCCCGATGCTTGTTTTCTCCTTCATTCTCTATAAGAAGGATTTCGAGGCCAGAGGTACGGGAGGTAGCAAGTTAGAAATTTTTTGTCGAGTCTAGGTGAAGTTGCAGAGCAACTTGTAAAGTCTGACATTTTTTAGGAAGGTTGCAACTTAGGTTTTGAGTCAGTCTGTAATAGGTTTTGAGTTCATGGAGGTTTAATGTTGTATAATAGTACTAGCATTTGATTTTAAATGAAAAATTCAAGCTCATGTCTCTCCATTTTACTTGCATATCTAAACCTTGAATAAAATTACCAAAAGGGTTGTTTTATCCATCTCACTGTTGTGGTGTGTATGATCCTTGTTCTGGCTTTAATTCAAAGAATTAATTAAAATGCTTGAATGGGATTATAGGAGGATATGTACTATATAAGGATTTGGAAAGTAGTATTGAGGTAGAATACATATTGATGAGATTGTAATGCAATATCATCAAGGATTCCATATGTTATGTGTTAAATCAATCATATACTTTTAGATGCTTATAAATTTGACTCCTGCCCAATAGATATGGCACTGGTCTAAGTTGTAGTTACCCGTATGATTCAGTATTTGATCGTCTTCGCCTAGAGCTTGTTGCAAATTACAAATCAATGACTATCATATACTACCTTATGTTGTAATTATCTCATGCTCTAGGTAGTTGATTGTATTGGTAAATAGCCAATTTATTTCAATATTATCCTATTGTGTTGAGCTATTAAGTGAGATTATCTGTTACTATTAATGTTGTTTATGATAAAGGTGCAGAGGTTGTAAACACATTAAGGGATCACCCTCCCGAGTCCTGTAGAGCCCAAAGTGTAGGAGGTTTCTTAAAGTCCTCGTTAGTTGGTCTAGGTCCTTCGAGCTGCCCTTGATTGGGATTGGAAGTCCCATAGGTAGAGTAGGAGACAAACTTGGTTATAGTGTAAAAAGAAACCAACAAGATGGCGACTCTACTGGGGAAAGTTTAATATCTCTTGTCAGTGTGTCAGTTGTCCATTTTGCATAGAGTTGTCATAGTATTTCTCTGACTTGAAGGTTGAGCCTAAAATTCTGTTTTGCCTGTCCACTTCTTCTGTAAAGCACTTTTGTGTGTTGACAGTACGAGGTTCCAAAGGTTTTCATTCTCTACCACATGCCTTTAGGTATTTGGTATTCCCAAGCTAATTGGGTGGCAACTCTGAAGTCTTTGCACCACTATGTACTTTACTATAAAAGATTTATTATAAGTGGAAGGAACTTTTGGACTAGTACGAAGAATGAAGAACACCAGATCATTCATGAGGAATCACCCAGAACAGAGATTGGAAGGTGGAATTCCCAAAACGAAGAGGAGGGACTGGATAAAGAAAAGACCAAAATTTGCTCCCGCATCACAGGACCCTGTACATCAAGGTACAAGTAAGCTTTTACACCCTATCCCTGAAAATCTTGAAGAGGTGTCTAGAATTTTAGTGTCTAGAAGTTCAGATTCAGACAGTTGTGGATTTTTTGATTCATTATTTAATACACCTGTTCAAGAAGACGTGACATGTCAAAATAAAGGGCCTCTTAGTGTCAAATATGCTGAAAAGAGATGAATTAGGAGTAGAAGTTGAAGCCATCATAGAGAATGCACCAGTGATGTGCCTCCTCCTGCTGAAAATGATGTAAACTCTTTATTGTCTGAACATGTACTGGAAGAGGTCAATTTAATAGACCTAAGTGATACATCAAGTTCTGATGTGACTTTGCTTGACCCTAATGATGTTTTTGGAGACATAAACTCCTTAAGGTGGGAAATCCAAAAGCAAGCTGAGCTCAAGAGGAAAAGAGAAGAAGAAAGAGAAGCAAAGTTGAGAAATACTGTGATTGAGAGGGATAGGCTAATGAGACAGTTGAAAAGCATGAAGTTCCTGAACCAACAGGGGCCTAAACCAAGTGTTGAGGGTCCGGTTGTACAAAAGATTGCTAATAGGGGAACAAAGCCTATTTTTGAAGAAAACCCAATAGGCCACATTGATGTCCAACCCAAGCTTGCTGACCCAAAGCCCTCTAATCATGTTAGGTCTCAACCAAATAAGCCTATCTTAGATAAGGGAAAGCAAAAGGTTGAGGGGATCAAAATAAATGAGAAAGTGATTCCTCATTCCACCCAAAAAAATCTTCAACCACAGGTGTCATTACAAACAAAATCTGCCTTGGAAAAGGCTAAAAAGGAGAATGAAGCTCTGGTAGAAGAGTTGGAGAAAGTAGAAATTAAGGCTACAAATGCATAAATGAAGAGGAAACTAAGTTTCCTAAAGATGTTAAACATGGATGAGGCTGCACAAGCTGCAACCTCATCAAGAAACCAATATGTTTTAAAGGACAGTCCTAAAATTAATCCAGACCCCACCATAAATAATTCTAGCCTGAAGACTCATGCAAATAGGTTTATAAATCCAAATCAGGATGGTTGTAAAGCACAAGATTTAGGGTCTGGTGTTGATCCTTAGAGGAATGAGGTATTTTTGCAATGACGAGCTATACAGTTAGAAAGATATATTCCACTTTTCTTTGATGGTATCCCTGGTTATCCAAATCCCATCCCTGCTGACTTGAGAGAAAAGATGAATAAGTTTGCTGGTAATAATGTTGTGACAACAAAGGAACACTTGAAAGCTTTTATGGATATGTTGAATGATTATGAGGTAGAACATGAAGATGTAATGAAATTGTTTGTACAATCTCTAGTGGAAGATGCGAGGGATTAGTATAGAGGTCTACCTAATGCTAGTATTGGTTCATGGGATGAGTTTGAAAAGTGTTTCAAGGAGCAGTATGGTGATAAAACTAATGCTAGTTTTATGCTAAATGAATTTAATAACATCAAGAAATCATTGAATGAGCCTGTGACAGAGTTTAATCTAAGATTTTAGAAAGCAATGTATAAATTGCTTCAGGTTTTAAGGCTTGATGAAAATGTTTGTTTGACTACATATTTCAATGCTTTTGATGCTAAAATAGAATATCTCCTTAGAGATAAGGACCCTCGGACTATGAGGGATGCATTTAGGGTGGCTATAAACATTGACAGTAATAGAAGAGCTTCTGGGAAGTGTGGTAGGAGAGAAGAGCCTACATTTAAAAAAAATCCTAAGGATAAGACTAAGAAGATTCTGGCTGCAAAGCCTAAGGATGATGAAAAGTGGGAAAAGGTTTATAATACTCTGAAAGACATAAAGAAGACTGTCTCTAAGCAAGAGAAGCGTATAGGAAATGAAAGGAAACCCTATAATAAAAATGATAGGCCACTCAGACAGCAAAATTATCCTTATAATACAAATTGGAAAGATGGGAAACCAATATTACCTAGCCAGAAGCCTAAAAATGATCAGCATACACAAGATCCCTTGCAGAAACATTCAGTGAATCTAGTAGCAGATAGGCCATGGTGTGAAGTGTGTGAACACCCTCATGATCAAAATTATTGTGGTGTTGCTCAGTTGCTTGTTGTTGAAGAAGGGGAAGAGGATGTTCATGATCAAACGTCAGAATATGAGCATGATAATGTAGATGTTTGTATGACTAGGTCATACATTGATGAGGTAGAATGTTCTTCTAATGATGAAGTACAGGAAGTTGATGTGGATAATTAGAGGCAGAGGAATGAGATGTATCATCAACAGATCTTTTCTGATGAGGAAGGTGATTTTGATCATAATGCTTGCAATATGGAACAAGTTGAAGATTCAACATCCTCAAGGAGACCGTTAGAAGAAGAGATTGCAAGATTGACCAAAGAAATGGCTGCCCAAATGAGAAGTTCACTTCAATTGAGAAATAGAACTGTGGGTGGTGAGCAGGGTAAACCTACTGGCCTATTTATTAAAGAACAAAAAGATAAAAAATAGGGGTGTTAAGGTTGACAACAAGAAAGATACTGTGAAAGTCAAAGAGGTTAAGAATGATAAGGTTTGGACACAAAAGAATGAAACCCCAAAGCCTCATGAAAATGTGACTGCGTCACTGATGAAGACCAAAGTGATTACAAAGGTAGCTGAACCTGTTGCAAAAGATAAGAAGCAAAAGAAGCTAGGAGGAAGTAATCAGCCAGAGAGAAAAGAAAAGGATGAAGGTATGATGTCTAACCTACCTAAATACACATTTGTGGATATGTTTCATGTTCTTTCTCAAAATAAGGTAACTACACCTTTGTTAGAAATGATGAGAATAAATGAACACAAGGAGAAAACAATAGCCCTTGATCACAGATGTAGTTGGTAATAAAACTGAATAAGGAACTGGAAAAAAAGAAAATGAAATGGAGGGAATTGTGTCACAAATTCCTCCTGTATATTTAGGAAGTTCTATTAACATGTGCCTTGAGAATATAACTCCCTTCTTCTTAAGTGTGGATATAAATGGGAAAATTTTAAGGAATTGTATGATAGATTTAGGGGCGTCAAATAATGTTATGCCATTCAAAATAATGGAGGCACTGGACTTGATAGTAGATATTGCTCAAGGTAAATGCTATGCTATGGACTCAAGAGAAGTGCCAGTTATTGGAACTATCAGGGCATTGCCTTATAAATTGACTTAGTACCCTGACAAAGTTTTGGTCATGACTGTTTTAGTTGCAGACATCCCACCTCATTTTGGGATGCTTTTGTCAAGAAAATGGAGTGCATCAATGGGGGGTAATATGCAATGTGATTTGTCATTTGCTACTTTCTCCATTGATGGTAAATATGTCAAAATTGAAAGGGAATAAAAAGTACCTCATATGATTGAGCATGGCCCAATTGAAAACATGACATTTTTTATTGACAGTGGTATAGATGAGTTCAGGGTTGAGGAGTTCCATAACAATTGTGATAAGCCTATTACATTGATTGACACAGAAGTAAAACAATTGTCAGAATCCGATGACTTGTGGATTATGTATTTTGATGGTGCAAGTTCAAAGGAAGGGTTTGGTGCAGGTGTCTTATTACGACCACCAAGTGGAAAGACATTTAGGTTCTCTTTCACTTTGTTATTTGAATGTACAAATAATGTGGCAGAGTATGAAGCCTTGTTATTGGGGTTGAGATTGGCTGCAAAACATGGAATTAAGAAGCTCAAGGCAATTGGGGATTTTGAGCTTGTGGTTTCCCAAGTTAGGTCCAAGTATGTATAAAAGAACAAGAGGTTGAAATAGTATAGGAACACTGTTTGGGATGAATTGGAGAGTTTGGATGCATTTAGCATAACATGGATGGAAAAAGGTCAAAATAAGGTGGTAGACCTATTAGCTAATATTGCATTAAAACCAGATGACCTGTCTTATGCTGGAATTTCAAAGGTTGAGGTACAAACCAGGCCATCAGTCCTTGATAACATAAAAAATTGGCAAGTCTTTGATAATGATGATGATGTGTTAAGATTCTTGAATTGTGTGGGATAGTATGAAAATCAAGAAATTGACTTTGGAGCTTTTGTTGAGAATGTTGATGGTAAGGATACCATATTTGGAAATGAGGTCATTTAGTTGAAGAAAAACACAATTCCCAAGGGTCTAGTTGTACTAGTAAGAATATTTGATAATCAAGATAAGACAAAGGCTGGTCACACTGCTTCCCATCTTGATGACCTGGAAGAGATAAATCTTGGAACATAAGCATCCCCAAAGAAGGTGTATATTGGAACGAAAATGTCACCAAAGGTGAGAAGGATGCTGATTGATTTATTAAGGAAGTTTAGGCATGTGTTTGCATGGTCCTATGATGATCTTAAGGCATATAGGGAAGATCTTTTCCAACATGAGATTCCTTTACGTGATGATGCCAAGCCATTCAGACAAAAGCAGAGGCCTATTAATCCCACTTGAGCCCCCAAAATGCAAGAAGAATTAATGAAATTAAGGGATGTAGGAATCATCAAGCCAATCAGACATTCATCCTGGGTGTCAAATTTGGTACTAGTAAGGAAGAAAAATGGAGACATCAGGTTGTGTGGATTTCAGAAATTTGAATGTGTCTTCATTAAAAGACAATTATCCATTACCCAATATGGAAGCCATGTTGCAAAAGTTGACCAGCTGTGAATTAATGTCTATGATGGATGGTTTTTTTGGTTATAACTAGCTTATGGTCAAAGAGTCAGAGCAATTTAAGACAACTTTTATCACACCATGGGGAGCATATGTCTATGTAAGAATACCATTTGGTCTAACAAATGCAGGAGCTACTTTTCAGAGACCCATGGACGTGGCATTCTCAGATTTCATTAATTTTTTTTTGGTGGTCTACCAAGATGACTTGACAACATTTTTTAAAAGGGAAGAGGATCATTGTGAGCATCTGGAGAAGATATTCATTAGAGCCTTGGAGTATGGAATTTCTTTGAATCCAAATAAATGTGTGTTCAAAGTACTAGAGGGAAAATTGTTGGGACATATAGTTTCCAACGATGGAGTGAAAATTGATCTGGAGAGAGGGTAATTGCAATTGATAAAGTTCCACAACCCCGAAATGTCAAAGGAATACAATCCTTCTTTGGATAGATAAACTTCTTAAGGAGGTTTGTGAAATTTTTTGCTGATATAGTGCACCCTATTTCAAAAATGCTTAAGAAAGGAGCCAAATTTGAATGGGATGAGGAGTCTATACAAGATTTCTAGGCAATCAAGCAAGCAATAAAGGAGGCTCCTGTGTTAAGAACCCCTAAATTTTCCAAACCTTTACAGGTCTTCCCATTTGCTTCATTCCACACAATTGTAGCCGTGTTGTTACAAAAGAATGTAGAAGGTTTTGAACAGCTTGTATCTTTTTTCAGCAAGTCTTTGCAAGCTGCAAAACTCAAGTATGATATAAATGAAAAATAGGCATATGCACTGGTAAAAGCAGTAAAGGCTTTTAGGAATTATTTAATGGGAGTTATTGTAATTGCTTATGTGCCTAATGCTGCTGTTAAGGACATCTTCACACAACAAGAAGTGTTAGGAAGAAGGTGTAGATGGATAAATAGGATCCAAGAATTCAATATTGAGGTCCAGATTACTAAACTGATAAGAGGACAAGGATTGGCCAAGCTTATGGCCCAAAGTAATCTGGAAGCAAATCAAATAAATTTTCTAGAAGAAGAGAATAGATCACACATATGTGATATGGATCATTCTGAATGGTATCAAGATGTGATACATTATTTGCAAAGAATGGAATGTCCTGATAATTTCAATGAAAATGAAAAAAGGACATTGAAGTTACATGCTATCAAATATGTTATTATAGATGGAAATCTCTGGTGGAGGAATGGAGAAGGTGTCATGCTAAAGTGCGTTGACCAAGATCAAGCTAAATAACTTCTGAGTGAGATGCACGGTGGAGTTTGTGGAGGGAATTATATGGCTAAAACAACTGCACATAAGATAATGAGGGCTGGATTTTGGTGGCCTATAGTTTTTAAGGACGCACACCAACTAGTGAAGACATGTGATGCTTGTCAATTTTTCTCTGGTAAGTTAAAGTTTTTTGGTAACTTGCCTTTAAAACCAGTTATAGTACAAGCTCCATTCCAGCAGTGGGGTATTGATTTTGTAGGAGAGATAGCATGTAAATATAGTGGAGGCCATTCATGGATATTGGTGGCTACTGATTATTTTACTAAGTGGGTAGAAGAAATTCCAACAAAGAAAGCTACTAGTAAAGTAGTAATTGACTTCCTGATGAGCAATATATTGATTGCATTTGGGTGTCCAGAAAGGATTGTATCAGATAATACAATGTGTTTCAAATCTGAGGAATACATAGAATTTTGTGAGAAGCATGGCATCCAAATTTCTTATTCATCACCATATCACCCACATGGAAATGGACATGCAGAATCAAGAAACAAAAGCTTGGTGAAGATCATTAAAAGGACCCTGGATTAGAATAAAATGGCTTGGGATTCTAAAATGAGATTAGCAGTCTAGGCAGATAGGGTAATTGTGAAGAAGGCAATAGGTTGTGCCCCATTTGATTTGGTTTATGGGATAAATTCCAGGCTACCCCAAAATAATTTAATGGAAATGTATAAGTTTTTCCAGATGTATGACAATGAAATTGATGACGAGATGCAATTGAGAGTGGAAGCTCTTATAGAGTTGGATAAAACCAGGAGGGAGGCTCAAAAGAGAAATGCAAAGTTGCAGTTGCAAATAAATAATTTGTATGACAAGAGGGAAACTACAAGGAGCTTCAAAGATGGCGATGTGGTTTCAATGTGGAATACCATATTAGAAGATAAAGGGAAACATGGGAAATTTGATGCAATCTGGTTGGGTCCATTTTTGATTAATAGTAAGTGGGGTGAAGATTTTTACTTCCTCCAAGATATGATGAGAGATATTCTTGAATTGCCAGTTCATGGGTAGTTCTTGAAGTTATACTTCACTTGAGGTATTATTTTCCATGAATAGTAGTATAGGTTTGTATATCTTGTATATATCTTGTGCGTGGTTTGGGTTGTTCTATCCAAACAATTCCTTTTTGGTCGTCTCTGCCTCTTGGTATGCTCCACCTGATATTTTGAATTCTCGCTTCATTCCAATGGAATGAACATCCCCAACTAGAGCCACTGTTGGAACTTCAAATTTTGCTCCTTGTGATTCACTCATGCCATGCCTTCTGTTACTAGTCTTTCATGGTGTTTGGAAAATCCTAAGGTTGGGGTTTTAACTTTCTTTTCATATAAAACCCTAGTGTTTGTTTTCTACCCTGGTTGAGGTTCTATTTGGACTTTACCTTTTTGAAGGGTCTTAAGACAACTTGTGCCCCATCATCTCGTCTAGGCTTTGGTCCCTTTGGTTTTAATTTTTACAGCCTCTCCTGGTTTTATTTTTCCCTATGTCTAGGCTAGGTCCCCTCGTTTTAAATTTTTATTTCCAGGGGATTTTCTTCCATTTTCCTATGTTTGAGTTGGCCTCTTCTGGAATTGCTTTAAAAACAACTTATGTCATTATTTCTCGTCAGCCTAGTGAAGTCCCCTTGTCCTTTTAACAAGCGTTTTATTTTGCAGAGGGTGCATTTCGCGTTGTCGTTGAATGTTTTCTTTTAGATATCGATGGTTGCCTGCCATCGTGCAATCAGGAGTTGCTGACCCTTTATGGTTCGCAATATTGAGGGCAGATGCAACGTGTCCTCTTTGGGGGATGAAATTCACACGACTCTTGATCAATTGCCGTTAGATCGTAGCCCTTACCTGCTATTTCACAATCAGAAGGTGCTCACTTTTTATTCATCACAAAGTGGCGAGATGTTTCCACATGTACAGGGTGGGGCCCGGGGAAGCTTTCAAGTGCTGGTGATTTATTTTAAATGTTTTATTGCTTCTGAGAAAAAAATTTAAAATATTATATTTGATAGGGTAGGGGAATTCATTAAATGCACCAAATGGATATTTTAGGGCTCCACGTGTCAAATCTAGAGCGGCCGAGGGGGATGAAGTTTATAACCATCGATCAAGTATTATCAAAAATCAACGGTCGCCCGCCATCACATGATTGAGAGTTTCCAGGTTTTTACAGATCGTGATATCATGGGCGATTGCCACGTGTCCTCATCCGATGAAGCTGAAAGACTAAAGGAAATGCTGAAGGAGTAAAAGGGCGGGTTACTAAAGTGTTTGCGAGATGCAGGTGCTGCAAATCGATGGAGATGTTATAATCTTAGTGAAAAAGTTGCTCAATATTTAATGATAGGGCCGACGACTATGTTGAAGGGACGAGATCACTGATGATGAAGATCGATGGTTTCCAGCCATCACGTGATCTGAAGCTGTAGGATCTTTACTGATTGCGATGTCGCGGGCGATCGCCACATGGATGTCTTCCTCAGCGTATGGTGTGATGGGTCCTTGTTTGCCACGCTGGCGATTGTGTCAGCTAGTTTTGAAGGCAATCGTTTGATGATTTAATTCAACTCAAGGATTGACAACTAGAATTTAAAATATGAGTCAAAGTATGGTTGGAGCCATTTGTGTAGGTGAGCGGGTGAGTTTTAATGGTGGGAAGGATGCTTATTGGCACGAATTAATCACTAAGTCTGATGTTGCGGTTGCAACGGTCTTCCAGTTTTGCTTTAATGGCAGTCTTGGCATGGATTTATAGTGATATTTATTGCTGCATCAACTTTTTCTAGGTGTGCCAATTGGCTGATGACATGTGTACTCTCTGGCCTGATGCTTGTTTTCTCCTTCATTCTCTATAAGAAGGATTTCGAGGCCATAGGTATGGGAGGTAGCAAGTTAGACAAATTTTGTCGAGTCTAGGTGAAGTTGCAGAGCAACTTGTAAAGTCTGACGTTTTTCAGGAAGGTTGCAACTTAGGTTTTGAGTCAGTCTGTAAGAGGTTTTGAGCTCATGGAGGTTTAATGTTGTATAACAGTACTAGCATTTGATTTTAAATGAAAAATTCAAGCTCATGTCTCTCCATTGTACTTGCATATCTGAACCTTGAATAAAATTACCAAGGGTTGTTTTATCCATCTCACTGTTGTGGTGTGTATGATCCTTGTTCTGGCTTTAATTCAAAGAATTAATTAAAATGCTTGAATGGGATTATAGGAGGATATGTATTGTATAAGGATTTGGTAAGTAGTATTGAGGTAGAATACATATTGATGAGATTGTAATGCAATATCATCAAGGATTCCATATGTTATGTGTTAGATCAGTCATATACTATTAGATGCTTATAAATTTGACTCCTTCCCAATAGATATGGCACTGGTCTAAGTTGTAGTTACCCATATGATTCAGTATTTGATCGTCTTCGCCTAGAGCTTGCTGCAAATTGAAAATCAATGACTATCATATACTACCTTGTGTTGTAATTATCTCATGCTCCAGGTAGTTGATTTTATTGGTAAACAACTAATTTATTTCAGTATTATCCTATTGTGTTGAGCTATTAAGTGAGATTATCTGTTATTGTTAATCTTGTTTATGATAAAGGTGCAGAGGTTGTAAACACATTAAGGGATCACCCTACCGGGTCCTACAGAGCCCAAAGTGTAGGAGGTTTCTTAAAGTCCTCATTAGTTGGTCTAGGTCCTTTGAGCTGCCCTTGATTGGGATTGGTAGTCCCATAGGTAGATTAGGAGACAGACCTGGTTACAGTGTAAAAAGAAACCAACACCTTGCTCTTTGTAGAGTATCCAAGGAAGATTTCTTCATTTGATTTTAGATCAAACTTTGCTAAGTTTTCTTCATATCTCATGATATAAAATTTACTTCCAAATACTCTGAAATATTTCACAATAGGAGGTTTTCCATACCATAACTCATAGGGAGCCTTTGAACTATTTACTCTTGCTTGTCCTCTATTAAGAATGTACACCGCATTATGACTAACTTCTCTCAAATAGACATGTAGTAGATTTGATGTCTTCATCATGGTTCTTGCTGCTTCCTAAATTTTCCTATTCTATCTCTCAACAACTCCATTCTGCTGAGGAGTCCTAGGAGCTAATAACTATATCTTTATCCCATGATCTTCACAAATAAGGTTAAAATCATTGGAGTTGAACTCACTACCTCTGTCAAACCTCAAGGACTTTATTCTCAAATCCATTTCATTCTCAACCATAAATTTAAATGCTTTAAACTTATCTAGAGCTTCAGATTTTTCTTTGAGAAATGTCACCCAAGTCATTCTAAAGTAATCATCTATCAATATCATTAAATACTAGTCACCTTGAGAGATTATTATTTTGGTAGGTCTACATAGGTCTATATGCACCAACTCCAAAGGTCTTGTGGTAGAATTTATTATTTAGTCTTGAACCTCTTCTTTGTTTACTTTCTAAACTGACACTGCTTGCAAATTCCTTTGATAGGCTTTGTAATCCTTGGTAGATCTCTCACAACATCAGTAGAACTAATCTTCACTAGGCTATCAAAATTGATGAGACACATTCTTCTATGCCATAGCCAACTTTCATCGATTTGTGACATAAAGCACTTAACATCACCACCTTTGAGTAGATAAGAATTTCCTTTTGTCCTTGTTCCTACTACAACCAAAGTTTTGAAGCTTCCTTTTTCGATTTCACAACCATCATCCGAAAAAACCAAATTGTATCCTTGTTGAATATTTTCCCTACATTGAGAAGATTGTGCCAGAAACTCTTGACATAGAGAACATCATCTGTCTTATGCTTGCCATCAAAACTAATTGAACCTTTTCTGAAAAAATTAGAATATGTATTATCAACAAACTTAACAAGACCACCATCATAATTTTCAAGCTTAACAAACTTACTCTTATCACTTGTCATATGATTTGAGCTCTCACTATCAATTATCCAATAGTTTCTCTCCTCTCTTGCATGAAAATCAGTGAACATAGTTCCTTCCAAACCATGACTTGTTTCTAGAGAACCTTTCTTCACACATCTTTTAGGATCAGTAGAATTATTTCCAACATTTAAAGCCATGAACAAGCATTCATCATTTCCATGATTAGGATAGTTTGATTCCTCATCATCAAATACACCAAATGTTGTCTTTTTCAAAATAATAAATCTTCTTAAAATATTTACTCTTATGATACTTTTGTTTGTCATTTTAAACTTTGATTGGACATTTAGAAGCATAATGACCTATCTTTTTAAAATTGAAACATTTGAAAGGTAATGTACCTTTGTATTTTCTAGTCCCCTTTTTAAGTCTTCTTACAAAATTTTCTCTTCCACCTCATCAAGATCATCATGATCAAATTCATCATCCTTATCTTTCTTGCTAACTTTAAAAGCAATTTATTTCTTTGCAAAATATTTTTCAAACTCTCTTAATTCAAAAGTAATCAAAGAACCAAACATTTGATCTCTAGAATATTGATCCAAATTCTTATCTTCCTCAATAGTAGAAACTTTAGCACTATAAGATTTAGGAAGAGTTCTCAATACCCTTTTTACAACTTCACTTTCTTCCAACTTTCCACCAAGATCATTGATGATATTGACAATTTCATCCACCTTGAGCATGTAGGTTGTAATATATTCATCTTCTAACATCCTTAGGGTTTCAAAATTGGATTTAAAATTATGCATCTTTTCTTTCTTGACCTTATCATCTCCTTCATAAATGCTCTGCAATTTTACCCATATCTCTTTAGCAGTTTTGAGGCTTATCACCTTCCCAAGTTTTGAATGAGAAAGTCCAATCAAGATAGAATTTTTTCTATTATTCTCATAATCCTTGATCTTATCATCACTTTCTAGAGCAATAAAAAGCATTGAATATCCATTTTCAATTGAATTACAAACACAAAACCCTAGAGAGACAAGAAAATATTCCATCTTGGATTTCTAGTAAGTATAGTTTGTTCCATCAAACATAGGTACTTTGACACCCTTCCTATGTGCCATCTAGATCTAACTCAAGTGGTTAAGCTTCTTCCGAGGAACCAGAACTCTGATAGCAATTGTTAGACACAAAATACAACTAAGAGGGGGGGGTGAATCAGTTGTACATTAAAACTTCAAACCCTCAGTAACCTTTAAAATCTTATTAAGCATCATTAGAATGTAAACATATGAAACATAAACACACTCACAACCATACATAAGAGAACACCATATTTACTCAAAAAACCCTAATCAGGGAAAAACCATGGTGAGGATTAACTTACATATATATGAATAGTAAAATCAAATATAATAGGCTCACTGCTAGAAGGGGTCACTACCTAGAAGAAAAGAATGGCTAACTGCCCGAAGGAATCACTATTTGAAATAAAGAAGAATAAAAGAAGATTATTACAAGGAGGTTCACTACCTCAGAGCAACATGAAGATCCACCACAACAATTATGTACCATTTTCAACCTTTGGCTCACTACCTCTACAAATTCAGGCACATTGAAAATGTAGAGACCTTTTTCTCATTGCATTCAGTATTGTTAGGCATTTAAGCTCACACTCAGATCACCACACATAATCAAATTTACATAATACTTCACATATACAACATCTCCAACAATTGAACTTGCTTATATATGCTCCACAACCTTAGAAACATTCTTTAGGTCAACCACAATAAAATGTATGCACCTTAAATGTGCAACTAACAAGTAGTCCAACACTAAAAACTTTAGTGGTGGAAAGAAGTGAAGGGAGACTACACCTTGGGTTAACCAAAATCCAAATATACACTGACATGCTACATCACACTTCCACAAATAGCGCTAGCACGCCAGGTCAACCAAACCTACACTAACACTACAAGCAACCACATACACACTTCTCTAGGTCTAAAAACACCACACAAACCACATAGGAACATCAAACAACATCCAAAAATTTCCAACACCAATATAATATTCAACAACATTGCCGTAACCACCTAAAACTAAAGAACACTTTATCTTGTGCAACCAACCACATTGCCACAAACATGCAACTCACCAACCAGACTTGCGAAACACCTAAACACCATGTACTCTAGGGAAAGGTAGATACAAGAAATGTAATCATGTTTCCAAATCTGCAAGACAAGAAACCTCAATGCAAAGAAATGTACAACAACTCCATTTCTCCCAGACAACCTTCTTCACAAGCAACACTTTGTCAAACACAACTTCTATTGCTGCACAATCGAGAAACTAAAAATCTGGATATAGCACCTCTAAACACCTCTAATCATCACATACAAATCACACAAGCACATCTTCAACCATGAAGAAATTCAAAGCAACACACAAAAGACATATTTATCACCTTGCAAACTCTTTTATACAATTTTTCTCAAAAGAACTTAGGAACCAAGTGAACCTTGCTAAATATAAGCTTTTATCTCTCCCCCTCCCCTTCCATCTAACCAAGTTCTCCTAACTTGAAGTCATAGTTCCACAACCCTTTCCAATAGAAGCATAGCTAGTTCTAGTCCGGCCCATTAGTAGTATCTTGATAAAAGCTCTTGTTGAGGAGGAACCTTGGACAACAATGCATCTCTATCCCTATGATAGTACACACAAAGGGTGACTGACACCTCGAGGAGATGGAAAACTCAATGTTGGTCAGGGAGGGACATACTACATCCGCAACACCTGCTCAAAACTACAATACCTTCATAACCACACTACAGGTTGACATCAATGAAAATACTAATGATAACATAGTGCAACAATCTCCAACAACTCCAACAATCTTCATACTAGGGGTTGACATCAATGACAACACTAATGATAATAGTAGTAATTTCCAACAATTCCAACATGTCTATCCCTCATTTCTATTCATATGATCAAATACTTAAAGTGAGGAGGGTATGTGTTCATAAGTGATGCTTATCTCCTCTTTACCTTTAAGACCTTGAACTTTATGTTTGATACACACAAAGGTGACTGACACCTCAAGGAGATAGAAAACTCAAAGTTGGTCGGGGAGGGACATACTACATCCACAACAACTATTCAAAACTACAACACCTTCATAACCACACTAGAGGTTGACATCAATGAAAACACTAATGATAACATAGTGCAACAATCTCCAACAACTCCAACAATCTTCATACTAGGGGTTGAAATCAATGACAACACTAATGAGAATAGTAGTAATTTCCAACAACTCCAACATGTCTATCCATCATTTCTATTCATATGATCAAACACTTAAAGTGAGGAGGGTATGTGTTCATAAGTGATACTTATCTCCTCTTTACCTTTAAGACCTTGAACTTTATGTTTGAATGCAATAAACCTATAGATATAAATTTACATGTGTGTTGATAAGAATGAAAGCATTTAGTCTACTGTGTTGTAAGCTTAGTCATATCATTTGGTTAATTAGAGGTAAAGTAATGAGATTATGTTGTAACAATTATTCCATTTTTTTTGGGTAAACGCTTTTGGCCCAGAGCTATGAACTGGTGAGGTCACAAATGGGGGCAATCATCCCAAATTTAAACATTCAACAATAACACCTAGTGGGGTTTGAACCTTGATGGAAAGAACAACACTAGAAAAACTTAACCATAACACTATGCCACTATTGGTGAAAAATTTCATATGATCGGTGATGCTGGGATCCATTTCTAGTATTATTTGTTGAGGTTCTTCCGATGTAGTGAAATCTATAAATTTCTTTTGTTGAGAATTATACATGATGATGATCATTAGGTACATCTTGTTTGTCTCTATATTCTAACTATGATAATGATGTTGAATCTCAAAAAAATGATCGAGTGATATAAATACATTGACATAAAATGGATATTTTGATACTTAAGCATGCTCACATTTAAGTACAATAACATATAAAAATGAAAATGAATGACATGACAAAAAAAACACTTGGATCTTAAATATTTAAACTAAACCATCCATAAATATATATGTTGAATCTCATCATCACATAATGGAGATAACATATTTGTAACCTAAGCTTGAAATCTAAAATTGTAATCTTTAAATGTTTCTTGTTATTTTTCATTGCATTGCATAAGTTGATATATTAGTGAACTGTAGGCTAATAAATTACAATGAAAATATCTCATGAAAGTACTAGACATATTTTTAAAAGAAGTGATAAAATCATGTAATAATAAACAAAACCATGTAGTGCATGATCACTTAACCTCAATGGGAACACCTTAGCAAGTAATTGATCCTCATGAAATAAGGTAGATTCATAATGAGAAGATATAAACACATGTTGTAGTAGATCAACTCTACTATGATATGTTTTGAATCAAGATACTATTTATCTATTTGGGGAAGGATAAGTCAAAATATCATATGCCAAAGGACTATGGGATATTTTGATATCAACATCATGTGATTGAACTTTTTGTGAATCAACCAATCATTCTTGATTATTAATCTTAGTGATGATGTATTTCACATAAGGGAAATCATCATTCTGAACATGTCCTATATCATTTTTAATCTTGTTGATAGTGTAAAAGATGTATCATTAACTAAGAGCATCATATCCTTACATATATCCCATAGAATGTAAGAGATATTAATGTTTCTCTTCTTCCTTAAGAATGTCTAAATCATGTGTTTGTTCGATAAAAGGTGTCAAAATGAATGCTTCATAATCACTTTAAGACAAACATAATGAAAATATATGAGTATCCATATGTGATTCTATGTCAAAATTATGTATGTCACATGATGCATGTAAAGAAGTCCATGGGATTTGGGTAATTAAAATGTGTGAGGTATTGGAAATTTGTACCCATAATGTAGATGATTAGTAGACTATGATAAAGAAATTTATAATAATTTAATGTAAAAAATAATTAGCAATTATTTTTAAATATATCTAAAAAAATTGATTTATGCATATATAATATTACATAAGACACCAAGATTTACATGGGAAATTCTCACAAGAGAAAACCCATTGTTGAAACATAGTCACTATTATATTATTTAAAGGATTCAATACATATTTCACAGAGTATTAATCTATAACTTATTTCTTTTGCAATCACTCTAATGCCTCACACCAATAATGTTATATTTGGATGTTAACCTTGGAAAACCTATCCGTCAACCAACCTTGGCACATTCACACAAGATGATACAAATAGACATAACATTAAATACCAACCCTCTAATTATCAAACCAACACATAGAATACCAAGGTTTATAAAATTCTATTTTTAAAATATTATGATAACTTATCATATATATCATCAAACATGATGTCTCCATGTGGATAGTTACCTTGTACATGTAGTTGAAGTTGCACACTATGAATCACTAATTGCTTACTTAAAATTATTGATTAGTTCATATTTTCTTGTATAGCTACCATTACTAGCTCCAAGCTTGTAGCAATACATACAAATATTTTATCACTTATGAATTTTTGTAGTACCTTGTGTGATCTTCCATTACATTATCAATGCTCCAAGATATTGCCTCATAAATTTTAGCTTTATCATAAGAAAACCTATCTCTTCATTCATGCTTCTAACAATTTATTGTATTATATATACAGTTGTGAGTTCTTCTCCAAATAAATTTTAGTTTCTACCACGACATCACCACATGCAAATGAACATACATATTGTACGATGCATTTAAAACTCACTGCATCTTACTACTTTGCATTCTATAGATAAAGTCATATTTTAAGAACTCTTTGTAGGTTAATATCACCCCACTCCCAATATTCTCCCACTTGATATTTATCATAGGAGAGAGCATAGTATGCAACCCAAGGTATTAATCTCAATTTTGGGAATGGTTCAAGGCCATCCCATCTCTACACCACATGAATTTGGTTGTACTTGCATAGTTTTCCAAATAATTAGTAGCATTTACTTGGGTGTCAATATTCTACATTTAAACTTTCCTGGTTTCAATCATATCCATCACAAAATGTTTTTTTTATATCAACGTGCTTGGTTTTCACATGGTAAACATGATTTATTGAAAGAAAAATTACCCTCTATGAATCACACTTCACCATTATATGACTCTTAAAACTGATATTTTCACTTAATATTTTTAACTACATTACTTATTTACAAGAATGTGCTATAGCCATTTTTTTTAATTATGGATAATTTTTTATTTCTTTCTCATCCAACTAATTGCTCCACTAAATATAATAAGATAATAATTATTAGTCAATGCTTGGCTATCCAGATCTTCAACGCAATCAAAATTTATAAATCTTAGTATGATCCAAGTCAAAAAGTAATCTAGAATTCCTCTCAAGTGAATAACACTCTTTTTACTTGTGTTCAATGGTCCTTATCTAGTTTAAAGCTATGTACCCACTTAGAACTATTATTTATTGGGTAATGTTTGGTCTGATGAAGACCATTGTATATACATGAGATTTATTATTGCACTAGCATATAGAACATTCCTCATTTCCTTCGAATCCTCCCTAGACTTAGGACATTATTCTAAAATTAATTTTGTAACAACTAGTAGGGGTGTACATACTAGTTTACTATCATGTATTTAAAACCTTCATAAAATAGTTTCATGATAATTCCTATTTTTTAGCCATAATTTCTTGTTAATATTACCCTAGTATATCTTCATACCAATTATGTATCTCATAACACCTACATCCTTCATATTGATCTTTAAGTTCTTGAATTAATGTGTTATTGTCTCTAATGATTAACAAACATCAAAATTAGTTAGAATATGATCATTTATCATCTTTTAGTAAATAGAATGATCAATATATTTTAGAAAAACCTAATTCTAACACATATAAGTAAAATTTTTGGTTTTACATATGTGAGGACTACCTTAATTTATATTGTGGCATTTTCATATTGCAAGCTAGTTTCTCTTTACCTTTCAAATTAGATGCTTCAAGATTTTCCATGTGTATTTCCTCTTATAAGTCACCATAAAATAATATTGTCTTCGTATTCATCTACTTGACTTTAGGATAATATTTCATAAATATGGACAACAACATGCTAATGGAAATCAACTTAGCTACTAGATAAAATAGCTCATTGAAATCAATTCCCTCTACATAAGAATATCCCTTTTCCACCAAATGTACTTTGTATTGATCAAGTGATTCGTTTCTTTAAATTTATTCTTGAAAACTTGTATCTAATGGTTTTCCTATCCTCAAAAAATCTTCCATGTCCAATTTCTTTGAAATAGGTCAACATCTCCTTTTCAACAAAAACCTTTCAAGAATTATTTTCTTAGGAAGTGATACATTTTCACATATAACTTTGTTCACTATCAACATAAATTAGAGAAAAAATACAATATTTTTTGGTGAATTATACCTTTTAGGTGGTCTTTTCCCCTTATACATCTTCTTACTTTACTGGTGAATAATTTCCTATTACATTTTACACCCTATTCTTCTTTATATTTTGTGTTAGATGTGACTTCCTCATCTTGATCCAAACTATTATGTCCACTAATCTATTCAAATTTATATGAATACCATTGATATAATTTTGATTCAAAATGCACTTTCTCTATCTCATGCTCTTTTGACTAATTTTCCCCATATAAGACTCCAAGTTCCATAATAGTAACATTCCTTAATATATAAGTTTTAGTGTTTTCAAATTCCAAATTTTATAGCATTTAATTTTTTTGTAGTACCCAATGAAAATATTACTTTTTTCCTTTGAATTCAACTTAGATCATCTCTCATTTTGAATTTGAATAATTTCTTAACTAAAGACCTTCAAATGTTTTTCAATTAGTTTTTATGTTAGTCCATATTTCATATTTTATATTATTTTCCAATGTAGAAGTAGGAGACATGTACATATTACTTCAATCTAGAAATCCTATCCTAAACCAACACTACTTAACATACTTCTAGATTGATCCAATAAGGTTTTATATAACCTTTTAGCTACTTTGTTATATTTTGGAGTATAAGGAGTTATTTTTGTTCACAATTCTAGTATGTTTATGTAGCATCATAAATTGTCATCCATGATAATTTCAAACTATTTTTTTCTCCCCCCCTAAGTTTATGGACCTAATTGAACACCTAATTTTCTAAATTATGCATTCCATAGCCCATTTGCATAATTACTAAGAAAACCCATATGGAAAACCAATATAGTCATTTAATATTTTGTCCCCGACTCCTTAAGTCTCGTAAAATAGAGCTGGGATATAGTCACCTAGGGAGACTTAGTCCCACTATTTTACCTCCAAAATAGAATATGTTGAAGGTGGAATTTTATTATTTGAATTTCAAATGTCTAATGTTGGCTATTAGGATTTAATTTTTGGGAAATTAGAATAATTGCATATAAATACCTAGTCATTTCACCATTTGAAAACTCATAAGCAATTATTGGAAAAAATATCATCAAGATAATTGTCAAGCAAGTCAAGAGCAACATTTCAAAGATTTATTGCAGTAATTTAAGATCAAAGCATCATGTCAAAGTGTATGTGAGTTTTTTCATATTTATGTTTTCATGTTGTTTATGAAGACCAATTCTTGTAGGTCTCCAAGCAAATCAATCAACAATAATCAAGCCTTGAGGTGATTTTTATGACTTCAGTCCTTCAAGGAAGGTATTGGAGGGTGGCGAGTTGTACTCCATTATTGATTCACCATTCATTTTTGTCATTTATACTCTCATCATTGACATTGCCATTGTGGAAGTGGAAACACTAACATGGGGTTTGACCAAGGCAAGCCCTTATATGGAATAACCCTTTCCCTCTCTTTGAATTTGTGCAGGTTTTAGATCTAAAGAAGATTGGAAGACGTTTGAAGGTCAATTATTCATTGTCGCATTCAAACCCTTGTATAGGAGTGAATCTGCACCCCTTATGCAAATTCCCCTTTTACCCCTCCTCACTTTAGAAAACCAAGTTTGAAGGCTAAATTCCATGTAATCCTGCTACCTTCATTCCACTTGGCACCCATTTTGTGTGTCAATAGAGGAATAACTATCGGGGATGCACGCATGACACGAAGACATCCATGTGACACACTTATATCCTTGACAAATTCCTATGTTTGGAGCTTGTAGAGGCATTACACTTCCCATTGGAGGTCGAATTGTAACACCCCCTTTGACTAACTGACTCGAATATGGTTGTTTTCTTCATTCTCTCCTTCAAATTCACTCCTTCATGCATTTCATCTTCTTCACAAGCCTACACAATTTCTTCAAGCATTCTCCAAGCATTCTAGCATTCACTTTTAGCCTTCAAGAAACACTTTGCACTCCATAGTAGCAACAACACTCGGTCAACTCCGTAGAGCAAGTGCGGAACCAACACCATTGTAGTAGAGGCTTGAGTCCTCTCATTTTCTCCCCCATTAGATAGTGGGCTCTTGGTGGAGGTGGTAAGATTTCTACTTCTCTCCTCTATGATTTGGTTGAGTAGCATAACATTGTTTTGTAGTGCTTTTGTGTTCTTTACTCCATTTCCTTCTTTATCATATATTTCTCTACAGTTTCTATCTTGACTATTTGTGGAGGTGGAAACACCAAAATAGGGGTTTGATTGAGGCAAGCCCCTATAAAGCTACCCAACAATTTTCCTCTCTCTTGTGTGTAGGTGGAAGTGTTCTTGGAGCTAGCTGGCGAATGCATACCTTTGTGAGATCATTCTTGGCACCCTAACTCTTATATATTTACTTTATCATATTTGTGCATATCTTGCCTACTTCATAGCTTTGTTTTGGCCATTTGGAAGTAATTAGCTAGGCTATTAGTCCATTTTCTAGTGTTCAACCTTTTCTTTTTAGTCTTATGGTTGTACTAACACTAGTGCACCTGAGAGATGCCAATTTGTCGCACTGTTGTCCCAAAACCACACTT
Organism: Sequoia sempervirens; assembly: GCA_007258455.2. Taxonomy (NCBI): domain Eukaryota; kingdom Viridiplantae; phylum Streptophyta; class Pinopsida; order Cupressales; family Cupressaceae; genus Sequoia; species Sequoia sempervirens. The sequence goes on from VDFB02193867.1 coordinate 216,219,122, forward strand.
TTGTCCTCAAGTAGAGAGCTTCCTAAGATGCAGTGTTGAACTCAAAAATCGGCTCGCCTAGCCCCATCTCATGTTTGGGTCTATAGAGTGGTTGAAGGACCTTATATTCCTCATCATTCTCATCCCACATCTCCTAAAACCCCTTTAACCTGAGGTAAGTTAGGGTAGCGTTTCGCTCTTGGCTCTCTGTGACCTAGGGCCTTGAACATGGTTGGTCCCCCTCTCTTAAATTTTTGGTGAACCTAACATGAACCAATGTCTGTTCATGCGTTGGTGTTGAGGATTTTCCCCTTGTGCCTTGTGGTTGTTGTGTACTTGAGTGTTGTGAAGGTTTATGAGCATCAAACCCAGTCCACAACCTTCCTGGTATATTGTTAGGAGAAGTATACAATACCTTCCAATGGAAAGGACTAAGGTCACTACTGGTTTCTCTACAGGCCTTTTCTCTGGTCCCATCGTTGGTCTGGATGTGCAAGAGTAGTTGTCAAGGGGCGAGATAGGATTCTCCAATGATATCAATCATGTCCCCAGTCCTCCTGCGTCTCCTACACCATCATCAGTAGATGAGCACAAGGATATTCACATACTTGCAAAATATGTGTCTTCCCTCTGGAAAGGGTTGGGTGACTTGGAACATCACTTGGAAAGAGACCCTAAGTTGGCTAGAATCACTTGGGTTATTAGCAAACTAAAGTATATGGTGGGAAAAGATCGAATAGACATTGAACTCTTGGCTAGTCTCTCTAATTTGATGGATACATGTGCTCCTCCAAACAATCCTAACATTATATGAGGATCCACTTTTGAAGATCATGAGAGACAAATAAGATTGTCAATGCCTCCTATGTCTGTATAGATGAATGATACCGTACCCTCAATTAGCATCCCCTCTGCCCCTGAGGGACCCGACACTGTCAAAGTGAACAAGATCCCTTTTGGTTTTAGCTTCACCCCTCCTATCACCTCTAACAGTGGATGTTTTGGTGGGATGAGTGGTGGAGGATTTGGTAGTGGTGGTGGATTCAAAAGTGGAGGTGGTTCTGGTGGAAGTGGTTTTGGTTGAGGTCATGGTGGTGGCTTTGGATGTGAAGGTGACTTTGGAGGAGGCCCTACTAGTGGCGGTGGCCTTGGTGGCTCTGGAGGAGGTTCCTATAGCCCTCTATCTTCTAATGACCATATTCTGAATACTCTTCGTCAGAATATGGGAAAGATGTAGAGCCAGTTAGCGAGTCTCTCCCGAGCCTCTACCCAGCCTATCTTCCAACCCTTCATCTGACATAGCCCATTATTGGTCATGATTTTGAACACTTCCTTCCCTCAGGGAATGGAGATTCCTAAATTTGAGAAATATGATGACAAAGGGGACCCACAGACACATGTTTCTTCCTTCAATGCCTTGTGCATAGACTTCTTCCATCACAATGCATTGATGGCCAAAGTATTTCCTCGATCTCTCAAGGATACAACACTTGAATGGTACTATTCCTTGCCCGATAATTCTATTTTCTCATTTTATGAACTTGTAAACTAGTTCCTACAAAGATTTCAAGCTAACATCGGGCCAAAGATGATATTTTTGGATCTCATCCGATGCAAACAAGGTGATAATGAAAAGATTACTGATTTCATAGTGTAGTATCAGGCGCTCTTCTCACAAATCTCCTATCTACTTCCCGATTCTGATGTGCATAAGGTATTCATAGGAAAATTACAAAGGCCTTGGAAAGAGAAATTTTCCCTTATGAAATACCCTTCTTTCATGCATTTGTGTGCAACCCTACAAGAATATCAGTAGATGGTGGTTCAGTTCGGGGGATCTTCTTCGTGCTCTCATTTTGAAGGAAAGTCCATTGTGTCAATCTTTGGGAAAGGAAAATATATTGCGAATGTAGTAGCTGATGCAGATGAAAATGACCTTAGACACAACCAAAAGTTCACAAAGTTATCAGAATCTTATTCCTCCATCTTGCAAAGGTTGTTGAAGGATAAGATTGTAACCCTGCCAAACCCTAAACCTCTTAAGGAACCATACCCTAGCTGGTATGATGCAAGTACCTACTGTCAGTACCATCGAGTTAACAAACATGATAATAAACACTGTATACACCTGCACCATGAGATACAAGACCACATCAAGGATGGTACTATTTGTCTCGATGGTAGCAAAAAAGATACAAAAAAATCGGTGGTGAAAGCGAATAGTGAACTGCAGATATACACAAACCCATTTCCATCACATTCTGCTAACATGATTGTCGATCCCACTAATTCTATCACTTAGTACGAGGCCTATGTTAGCATAGTCACAGTTACTTCTATTGTACAACTTGCGACTAGTTCACTGGATATAACATTCACTTCGTAGGACTTAACCCTAAATAACAAGCCCTCGCCTCTCTTTATTCCCGCTCGCCTCAATGGAAACATTGTGATAGGAGTCCTAGTAGATCCCGTGAGTTGAGTGAATGTTACCACCAAAGAGACATTGTGGCTTAACTCATTACATAGAAAAGAATACGAAGAGATGAAGTCTACCATCCATATACACGATGGTCTTTTTCTAAAACCTTATGGATCGATAACTCTGTCTATCCTAGTTGGACCTAGGACTGTTGACACATTTTTTGATGTCATTTCAGAGTTATATTTTTTCAGGATGAAGATAGGCATACCTTGGCTAGCTTCCATGAATGGAAGCACCTCTGTTATTCATAATTGTCTAAAGTTCTCTGATAGGGTAGGGTTGGATGAGACACTCACTATCCCATGCTCTGGGTCTCACCTTGGCAAACCCTTTGGTGTCACTCTCCACCTTCTCAACCTATAGGCCCTAATGCTTGTTAGGCACCCCTGGTTCTCCTGGCCAACCCTACTATCATCTTCATTTCCCTAACCAAGCCAATCTTGGTGCTCTCTCTGCCAATCTCTCCTTAGCCCTTAATCTTCCTAAGGACTAACTAAGCCTCCAACCTTCACTAATTTTATGTAAGGGTGTGGAGGTGTTTTAAAACATTGTAATCATTCAACTTTTGGTTCTGGTTTAACCTTCTTGCTCCAATTCCTGGTCGCTTTCATCAAAACCCTCTTTTGGGGTTAAAAGGGCTACTAGCCAAGAGCCCCTTTTAGGCCTCCAACTCTGAGTAATCTGGTATTTGTTCTAAAATATTACAAGAACACCCCATTCTTTCTCTGAGATCCCTGGTTCATTTACCTAACTCTTTAAGACTTTTGGGGTTTTGGGCCTTTACCAGCCGTACAAAGCCAATTCTTGAAAATGGCCTAAACCTAGGGTTTACAAGCCTTTCACCAGCTACTTCTAGACTATCAAAGTTTTCTCACACCAAATGGGTTGGTGGAGCCTCCTCCTGACCACCAAACCTTTCCAAGACCCTTAGCTAAATCCTCAAAAAGGAAAATTTTCAAAACCTTAACACCCCTGCAATTTAGGTGCCTTGCAATCCTTGTCTTCCCTAGCTGGACTCTACCTAGCTCGCCTAGGGCAAGACATTGCTAGCCACTCCTGCACACACACAAGCCCTAGAATCTAACATATGTACAAGCATGGTGTCTAGAAACTTTTCCCAAAGGGCCGTACAGTTTGTATGGTGGGAAAGTGCTCTAGCACCCCATTTCCTAAAACCTGTCTGGTTCAGACTAGCAACAGGGTAAAATGAAACTATTTACAAAAAGTGCTTACAAATTGAACAAAGAAGCTATTTAATGTTATAAAAATCTTGTAAACTACCAATGTTCACTACATTCCAAAACCAAAAATAGTAGCAGGTTTAATCCATTAAAGCACTATTTAGTTGCAAAAATTAGAAATTGCCTCACAGTACGCTGTTTCTTTCAATGTCACACAAATTCACTACAATATTAGTGCCTCCAACCCTACTCCATGGTTGAAGCATCTCTTAAATAGGCTCCAAAAATGGTTAAGCTCTTTTTGTCAAACCTATAGATGACCTAATGATGAAAGTTATAAAATCCACTGTGTTTTTCAACCTTTTGCAACTTTTGACAACTCAACAAGATGAGCTTCTAAACTTATTTATCTCATAAAAAATTCTTTCCTAAAGAAAAAAAACACCTCTAAGCTCACCACACAATGGTCAACATGACCATTATGAAAACAAAACAAAATTGTCCTTCTAGATTTCTTATTCACCTCATGAACTGCCTGTTGTTCCTTGTTGTTCCTTAGGTGCTCCTGCACCATTCTCCCCCTCTCAGCCCAAACACTAAGGAATGGAAGGAGAGATCAATGAAAGGTCAATACCAAGCTTATTGAATTGATCCTCTTGTACCCATGTAGCCTCTGATTCATGCTTGTTCTTCCACTTGATAAGGTGCTCCATGTACACCTTATGTCTTGTAGCCTTCTTCAATCTTGACTCCAAGATCTGCTCTGCTTGAGGCTTGTCTTGACTAGGTAAGGATACATTGCTGATGTCCTTGAAGATCTCTTGACTGTTCTGATCCACATCATTGACTGTCCCCTTATACTTGATCAAATCAGCTACATTGAACACTGGTGAGATTCCTAGATCGGTAGGTAACTCCACCTTGTATGCATTCTTGCCATACTTGGCCAATATCTTGCATGGACCCACTCTCTTCATCTATAACTTGGTTGACATTCCCTTCTGCAACCTTGATTTGTTAAGGTGGACTATGACATAGTCCCCTACTTGAAATTGCACATCTTTCCTTGACATATCTGCCTTCGCTTTCAATTTTTGTGTAGCCTCAGTGACTGTCTTCTTCACCTACTCCTGAATCTATTTCATGGTCTGACTGAAGTCTTCTGCATGTCCACTTATTTGTTCCATAGCTCCAAGATCTCTGAGCTCACATATGCCTCTTGGGTGCATCCCATACACAACTTCAAAAGGACTCTTCCCTGTGGTCCAGTTCACACTATCATTGTATGCATACTCAGCTTGTGAGATAACCATATCCCATGTCTATCCATATTCTTTAGTTAAGCACCTTAAAAGGTTACCTAGCACTCTGTTAACCACCTCTGTTTGACCATCAGTCTGAGGATGGTAAGCTGATCCAAAAGACAAGTTGGTACCTAATCTTCTCCATAGAGTCTTCCAAAAGTGACTCATGAACTTCACATCCCTATCTGAAACAATTCTCAAAGGCAATCCATGGATCCTTACAACTTCTTTGAAGAAAAGATGAGCTATGTAACTTGCATCATGAGTAGTTTTGCAGGGAATAAAATGACTCATCTTACTAAATCTGTCTACCACTACATAGACACTATCAAAACCAGTCTTGGTCTTAGGAAGGCCTACCACAAAATCCATGCTCACACACTCCCATGGTCTGTTAGGAATGGGTAGGGGTTGATATAGACCAGCATTGTTAGCTCCTCCCTTAGCTTTCATGCACACAACACATTTTGCCACATACTTTCTAACATCTCTTTCCAACTTAGGCCAATAATAGAATCTTTGCACTAGTTCTAAAGTCTTATTGATGCCAAAATGTCCACTAAGACTGCCATTATGCTTTTCCTGAATCAGATTTTCCCTTTTGACCCTCTTGGAACACATAACTGATATCCTTTAAACAATAACCCACTTTGTAATGTATACTCTGAGTATTGGCTATGGAAATGGTTCTCAAAGTTAGAACATACCTTATAGACCTCTGAAAAGTCTTCATCTTCTCCATAGAGATCCTTGAAACTCTCTATGACAATGCTCTTGATCTGTATCTCTTGCACTGTCAACAATCTCCTGCTCAATGCATTTTCCACCTTGTTCAACGGGCCCTTCTTTTGCTTGATGGTAAAAGTAAAAGCTTGGATGTATTCCATCCATTTCAAATGCCTATTGCTCAACTTGTCTTGAGTGTTGATAAAGCTAAGTGCCTGATTGTCAGTAAAGACTACAAACTCCTTGGGTAGAAGGTAATGCCTCCATTTCCTAAATGAATGAACCAAAGAATAAAGTTCTAAGTCATAGGTTGAATACTTCTTCTTTGCTTCATTGATATTATCACTAAAGAAGGCTATAGGCCTACCCTCTTGACTCAACACTCCTCCTACTGCCACTCCACTTGCATCACACTAAACAGTGAACAATTTGTCAAAACTAGGTAACAAAAGAATAGGTTGAGTTGCCACTTCTTTTTTCAGTTTCTCAAACCCTTTCTCAGCTTCTTGAGTCCACACAAACTTAGCTTTTAAACCACCCTTGATTGTCTCTAGAACTGGTGCACATATACCACTAAAGTTCCTTATGAATTTCCTATAAAATTGAGCCAATCCATGAAAACTTGTTACCTTTGTCCCTGTGGTTGGTGTAGGCCAATTTAGGATGGCTTCCACCTTGCTTGGATCCATCTTCAATGATCCTTTGGACACTACAAAACCCAAATAGACTAGCTCTTGCTTAAAGAACTCACACTTCTCTAGATTGATTGCTAACTTCTCCTCTTGCAACCTTCTAAGAACCAATTCCACATGTTTCAAATGCTCTTCTGTTGTCTTGTTGTATATGAGGATGTCATCAAGATACACTACCACAAATATCCCTGTAAAGTCTTTAATCACTTCATTCATGAGCCTCATGAATGTGCTAGGGGCATTAGAGAGGCCAAATGGCATAACTCTCCATTCATATAACCCATCATTTGTCTTAAAAGCTGTCTTCCACTCATCACCATCCTTAATTCTGATATGATGGTATCTGTAACATCTAGGAAAGGCATTGCACAATAGAAAACAAGATATTAAAAGCAAACAATGCAATGTTAAAATCTAGAATGCAAATCTAAATGTTAAGCAACAAAGAACATAGGAAAGTCAGAAACGTAAACAAAACTAGAACAATCTCACCAATTTTGAACGTATTTCCATGATTCATCTCGATTGCCCTTCTCCATTTTGCTTGTGTAGTATAATTGCCCTCAGATTTTTAGAGTTCGTGCAAGTATAGCATAAGATAGTGATTAGAAAATATCGAAGATTCAAGACAAAGTGCTCTCAAAGGTCATAAGAATTTGCGAGAGATTTAGAGAGATTTCAGAGAGATTGGAATGAAGAATGACAAATCAATTTATAGAAAATTGCATATTCGAAGGCCAGTTGAAAGATCAACGGACGGTTGAGATTATGATTAGACATGCATTCGATACGGCAGTAATGACATGAGTGATACAAACTAGAAATAGAATTAAAGATTAAATAAATGATTTAATCTTCAGTTGAATTGAAAACATAAGAAATATCTTTGCATGACAAAGATAAAGATTGATTAAAGAAACTCTTGTTCGAATGCACGCACGAGGTTTAATTAATTAAATAAGAATATTTAATTAATCCGCATGTACATGCAAATAAGTTAGAACTGGAGGATTAAATGATCTGACAAGAGATTACTTGAGAACGACCACTCAGAAATCAAATGAAAGAGTTAGTGAGCCGATTAAAATAGATGTCGAGTTGAGTAAAAGTGAATACTTAGATAACTCACATAATTATCTAAAATATAGAGGAATGCATTAAAATAGAATTAATGAATTAAATAATTCATTTAATTCAAGACTTGATATTCGAAAATAATTAAATAAATAAGATTTATTTAATTAAATGATGAAGGGATTTAAATGAATAATTAAATAAAGAATTTATTTAATTATAGTTGAAATATGATAAAGAGTAAATTAAATAAGAATTTATTTAATTTTGACAAGAAGGATAAAGTTAATTAGTAACATAATTAAATAAAAAACATTTATTTAATTAATCAAATAGAATAAAGAAAAGTGTGAATTAATTAAATAACTAAGATTATTTAATTAATAGAAGAATTAAAGTTAAAGTGAATAACTAAATAATTGACATTATTTAATCAATAGAAGAATACGAATTATGAAGAATATGGAAGTCGCAGGCCTAAACCAGATTTTGGTGTCTACAGTATCCACTCTTGAGATCCAACTTAGTGAAGTACTAAGCTCCTCCAAGACAATCCATTAAATCTTCAATCCTAGGGATAGGGAATCTATATCTGATTGTAATTCTATTTATAGCTCTAGAGTCAGTGCAAAGTCTCCACTTACCTCCTTTCTTTGTTGCTAAGACCACCGGTACTGCACATGGGTTGATGCTCTTTTGAATCAATCCCTGATCCAATAATTCTTGCACTTGCCTAGCTACCTCTAGATTCTGATTTGGTGTAAGTTTGTATGCTGCTTTGTTAGGTAATGAGGCTCCAGGTATGAAGTCAATTTGATGAATTATGGCTCTCTTTGGTGGTAGAGTTGCAGGTGTACCATCACTGACAATCTCCTTGAACTGATCCAACAACTTTAGGACTGCTCCGGGTATGACTGTCTTTTCAGCCTTGTCTTCCTCTTTAGGTTGTAACACAACCACATATCCTTCACCCCCTTGATGTAGGTTGTTAAGGAACTCTTTACCACTACTCAACATGATGTTTGGTGTCTTTGACTGTCCTTCTTCCTCTTTTGTCAGTGACTGCAACTTAAATGTCTTCCCATCCTTCTTGAAAGAAATGGTGTTCTCTTTTCCATCATACATGACACTTCTCTCATACTGCCATGGTCTGCCCAATAGCAGATGGCATGCATCCATGGGTAAAACATCACAAACCAACTTGTCTTTATATCCTCCAATGGAAAAATCCACCGTTACTTGCTCATTCACTAAAACACTTTGCCCTTTGTTTAGCCATGTGACCTTGTAGGGGTTAGTATGGGGTACCTTCTCCAATTTCAATTTCATTACTGCCTCCTCTGAGATGATATTGTCTGTTGAACCAGAATCTACTATGATCTTGCATATTTTATCAAGTATCTTGCATCTTACTCTAAATAGAGATCTTCTCTGTTTTGGTTCTTCTTTGATTGGTTGTCTAATCAAAACCCTACCAAACATTAGATTCTCTCCTACCTCAGATTCAATATGACTGACCTCAGATGAATTAGGACTCATGGTGTCCTCTTGTGCATAAGCCACTCTCTTCTCATTACTTGATGAAGATGCTTTCTCTGGGAACCTATAAGCAGGATGACCTACTTGTCCACAATGGTAACATTTCATATTTGCAAAGTATGAATTATTCCTACCTGCTCCTCTTCCTCTATTTGAACCTCCTTGAGGTCCTCTACCTCTATTATATCCTCCTCTAGAAGATGTTTCTCCTCCATTCTCTGTGAGTTTAGACTCTCCTTGGTTTCTTTGGTCATTGCCTCTTCCTTGGTAGCCACCTCGCTACCCTCTTTGATCTCTTTGATCTCTGCCTTTGCCTTTGCCCTTAGAAGCCTGGTCTTGCTTCCTCTTGTTTCTTTCCTCAATCTTGATAGCCAATTGGTAATACTGATGTACTGTCTTAGGACTTAAAAGATCCATCTCCTCTTGAATGTTCCACTTCAAGCCATTAAGATACCTAGCCACCTTGAGACTCTCATCCTCTATCACATTAGACCTCAGTGTAAGTGTTTACATCTTGGTCTTTCTGCCTTAGGCTTTGCCTCTTCTTGTGTAACTGATTCTCATAGTCATCTGGCATGTATGCTTCTCTTATCTTGGCAACCATTCCCTTCCAAGTAGAGATAGGCTTCTTACCTTCTTTTTCCCTCTCTGTCTGAATGAACTTCCACCATGTCAAGGCATAACCTCTTAGTCTTGACTTGGCCACCTTTACCTTCTATGCCTCAGTGACTCCATCACATTCAAAATGGTTTTCCATTCCCTCTATCCAATCAACAACTAAATCAACTTCCATTTTTCCACTAAATAGTGGTATGCCTTCAAGTCCTTTTCCACTCAATGCCTTTAATGCTTTCAAGAAAGGATCTTCCTCCAAAATAGGGTTAGGTTCAGGGATCTTGTCTTCCTCTGCAACCTCTTCTTCCTTTGGTATTTTTCCTTCCAACTTCACATTGTTTAATGCTTTCTCAAGATGCTCCATTCTTTCTTTCAACAACTTATTGTCCTCCTCTTGCTCTTCAACCATCTTGGCCAGTTCTGCATTTGTCACCATGATGGAAGAATCACTAGACTCAACCTCAGACATACAAGATTCTTTCCCAAATCTTTTACTTGCTCTGATACCAATCTGATAGGGTAGGTTTGGATGAGACACTCACTATCCCATGCTCTGGGTCTCACCTTGGCAAAACCTTTGGTGTCACTCTCCACCTTCTCAACCTATAGTCCCTAATGCTTGTTAGGCACCCCTGGTTCTCCTGGCCAACCCTACTATCATCTTCATTTCCCTAACCAAGCCAATCTTGGTGCTCTCTCTGCCAATCTCTCCTTAGCCCTTAATCTTCCTAAGGACTAACTAAGCCTCCAACCTTCACTAATTTTATGTAAGGGTGTGGAGGTGTTTTAAAACATTGTAATCATTCAACTTTTGGTTCTGGTTTAACCTTCTTGCTCCAATTCCTGGTTGCTTTCATCAAAACCCTCTTTTGGGGTTAAAAGGGATACTAGCCAAGAGCCCCTTTTAGGCCTCCAACTCTGCGTAATCTGGTCTTTGTTCTAAAATCTTACAAGAACACCCCATTCTTTCTCTGAGATCCCTAGTTCATTTGCCTAACTCTCCAAGACTTTTGGGGTTTTGGGCCTTTACCAGCCGTACAAAGCCAATTCTTGAAAATGGCCTAAACCTGGGGTTTAGAAGCCTTTCACCGGCTGCTTCTAGACTATCAGAGTTTTCTCACACCAAATGGGTTGGTGGAGCCTCCCCCTAACCACCAGACCTTGCCAAGACCCTCAGCTAAATCCTCAAAAAGGAAAATTTTCAAAACCTTAACACCCCTGCAATTTAGGTGCCTTGCACTCCTTGTCTTCCCTAGCTGGACTCTGCCTGGCTCGCCTAGGGCAAGACATTGCTAGCCACTCCTGCACACACACAAGCCCTAGAATCTACCATATGTACAAGCATGGTGTCTAGGCACTGTTCCCAAAGGGCCGTACAGTTTGTACGGTGGGAAAGTGCTCTAGCACCCCATTTCCTAAAAACTGTCTGGTTTAGACCAGCAATAGGGTAAAATGAAACTATTTACAAAAAGTGCTTAAAAATTGAACAAAGAAGCTATTTAATGTTATAAAAAGCTTGTAAACTACCAACACTACATTCCACAACGAAAAATAGCAGTAGTTTTAATCCATTAAAGCACTATTTAGTTGCAAAAATCAAAAATTGCCTCATAGAATGCTGTTTCTTTCAATGTCATACAAATTCACTACAATATCAGTGCCTCCAACCCTACTCCATGGTCGAAGCATCTCTTAAATAGGCTCCTGAAATGGTTAAGCTCTTTTTTTCGAACCTATAGATGACCTAATGATGAAAGTTATAAAATCCACTGTGTTTTTAAACCTTTTGCACCTTTTGACAACTCAATAAGATGAGCTTCTAAACTTATTTATCTCATGACAACTTCTTTCCTAAAGAACAAAAACACCTCTAAGCTCACCACACAATGCTCAACATGACCATTATGAAAACAAAACAAAATTGTCCTTCTAGATTTCTTATTCACCTCATGAACTGACTGTTGTTCCTTGTTGTTCCTTAGGTGCTCCTGCACCATTCTCCCATGAAGGTGCCATGCATGTAGTGCATGACACTGGATACCAACCTTTGGTGTCCCATGGTGGATATTCATTAGACCATTTTGGCCCGCCACGGTTGGTCCACTTCCTCCAAGAATGGACCTAATTTACAAGAACTATGTAAAGTACAAGACCAGGGGCAAGGGACAACCAAAATTGGCTCTTCCTCTAGCACAAAAACTAGTTGCCTCTCCTCGAAAAGGGAAGGAGAAGGTTGCCTCCCTTGAGGATGACTTGTCTACTCCCCTCTCTTGGGAGGAGTATTGGATGAGCAATCCTGACTTTTACATATTGAATCTGATGATCCCTCCTTGGTGTAGACCCAAGATCAAGATATCAGACCTCCCTACTAAACCACCTAGACCTTGGTACTACCTATATGGTAGAGAAAAAGGTCCTCATGGAGAGTCCTCTTCATCTCAACCTCCACGGCCTCCTACCACTCCTACTCCTGAAGTAGTAAACAGGAAGAGGACCATTGCCAAGGCACTTGAGTTGACTCCTCCCACTACTTCTCAACCTACTCCTCCTACTCCCATTCAGGAGTTTGTTCCTCTGGCAAAAATGACTGTAGTGGACACTCCCATGACTAAGCAGGAGCCTTCTATTCCTTTGCAGCCTCCAACCTCTAGTTCAAAGAGTCATAGAAACTGCCTTATGGATGAGCATAAGCATCAACGAAAGGATCTCATGGCCGAGCAGGTCACCTTATAGAGGAAGGAAGAGGAGATGACTACCCCTATATTAGGGCCTTGCGCTGTGTCCTCCTCTCTCCTCCCCTATGCTTCCATTCAAACCAGCTCTGTATCACTTTCAACTTTGACTACGAGTGCAAATGCACCTAACCCAAAAAAGGTGCAGGTGTTCATCACTCCTTTGGTGGATCTACCTATGTTGTTGTCCCTTTTAGATGTCCAGCCTTTCCCAAAACCCATAGATATGACTAACACCTTGGTTGTATCTATTGTGGTTCTTTCCTCCTCTTCCTTTGCACTTCTTACCTCATCTATGGGGAGTTCACCTCCTTCGATGAAGTAGAATTTAGAGAGTGGTCCTTCTAGCAATAAAGGTCGTAAGAGGAGCCCACCTTCTCTGAAAGGTGGTCTTGTGTTGACTTGTTCCATCTAGTGATGAAACCAGTCTCGGCTTCTCCTGAGTTCGTCACCACTCCCGAGTCACTTGGTGAGCCTAGCGGTGAATCTTGGACGCAACCTTCTTCATCTGTTGAGGTAAAATATGGAACTCCTATGAAGTGCATCTTTAACTCTTTGGATGAGTTTCTGGCCTTGTTAGAAATTTTTGTGAAATCACTGACCTTAGCTCCACAAGAGCTCAGTGGAAAGGACCCTGTGGGGCCCTCTTCCTTATCCCTTGTTGTGAGAGGGTCAAACACTCCTCTTAACATTCAACCACTGCAGGCTCATCCTCCTTCCCCCTATGATGATCTAGAGTGTGAAGTGGACAACCTCTTGGTCGATTAGTGTTAGGGGGAGGCCCCTTCTTTATCTTTAGATTAGATGTGTGTGTGTGCGTGTGTGTTGTGATGTGTTCCCCCTATGATCGTGCTATGTTTTCCTAGATGACCCTTGTCACCATTATTGAGGCTTGGATATAGGCATGGTTTTTGTGTCGTAAACCTACTTCTATTTGTATCATCATTCTTCCATGTTTGTGACTTGATTTTTGACAAATTAGGGATGATGCAAAGTGTTGGGGCAATTTAGGCTTCTCTTCCATGTTGATCCAATTTTTTATTTTTACTTTTTCTTCTTGTGCATTCTTCACATGGTCTGATATAGTAGGGGGTTGATGATAGTTCACTTTATCTACTATTACTATATATATATTTTTGAGTAGTTGTGACCCCAAAATATCAGGCTACCCATGTGCTCTTTGTTTGCATTTTCTTTCCTTTTTTCCTTTTCCTTTATCTTTCTCTCTTCTTTGCTTGAGTTGTCCCTCTCATGTGTGACAACACCACTTGTTCAAAACTTTGATTTTCAGAAAACACATTCAGTGCCAACGAATCTTTTCTTGAGAATCTTCACAATCTTCTTTTCAAGAATCACATTCTCGACTTGAAACCCTAACAAAATGTGTTTCCTTCATCATGGGTTCGTAAAGAAAGGACTTGAGAACATTCCTCTGAAGTGGAAAAAAATTTGATCTTCCCCTCATGTGGGGGCATCTTCTTCCTTTTGAATTCCTTGATGAAGTGAACATCTTTCAAAAGGATCCCTTGATGATGAATCAATTCAAGAAAGAAAACACCTACTTTTGGACAACACGTCCCTTGAGTGGACCCCTTTCTTCACACCGGGTTCCCAAGGGACCTCTTTGAAATTTTTCTAGCTTGTTGACGGTCTGCACGACTACCCACTTACTTGCTTGCGTGGCCACTTTTTGACATGTTCTATCTGTGGGTAAACATGTCACTTTACAGATGCACCTATGAAGCTACTTTTTGACTCTACAAAGTTCGGCTTCTTGGTTTTCCTCCATGTTAGAGATCTTGGAGGACACCTACCTACAGGTCTATGGGTTGTAGGGCGCTTCCTCCATGTGAGAGTTTTGGGGGTGGCTCTCCTACAGGTCTGTGGGTCTATAGGGCACTTTTTCCTAGGTTTCCTTCATGGGAGAGATCTTGAAGAACACCTTCCTTGTAGGTCTACGGGTCTGTAGGGAAATTTTTATTGGGTTTCCTTCATGTGAGAGATCTTGAAGGACACCTTCCCTGCAAGTCTGTGGTTCTGTAGGGAACTTTCCTGACCTCCTCCATGTGAGAGATCTAGGGGGATGCTTCATTGCAGGTCTGCGGGCCTGTAAGGTTCTTTTCTGGGTATCCTCTATGCAAGAGATCTTAGGGGACACCTTCCTTGTAGGTCTGTGGACTTGTGAGGTGCTTACTTCTCAGGGATTCCTTCATGTGAGAGATCTTTGGGGTTTTCTCCTTGCAGGTCCGTGGGTCTGTAAGATGCTTTCATTCTTTAGCTTCATAGTTTTGTGGGGCTATGAAGTCCTTTGTTTGTCCTGCACTCTTGAGTTCGCTAGATCGTGGTCTTCTTCCTCGACAATTCAGGTATAAATCTCTAACTCTACTACTTCTTTGATCTACTTTACCAATGTACTCATCAGTATTCGTGCTCACTAAAGTGGGGGTAAAATGTATAGGAGCGAATTTGCACCCCTTATGCAAATTCCCCTTTTACCCCTGCTCACTTTAGAAAACCAAATTCAAAGGTTAAATTCTACGTAAGCCCATTACCGTTGTTCCACTTGGCACTTGTTTTGTGTGTTGGCTGAGGAATAATTGTCAGGGACACCAACACAACGTGCATATGTTTGAGCAATGGGCTTATGTCCCTAGCATATTCCTACATTTGGAGCTTGCAAAGGCATTACACTTCCCATTGGAGGTCAAATTGTAACATACCCTTCAACTAACCAACCCAAATATGGCCATTTTCTTCATTCTCTCCTTCAAATTCACTCCTTCTTCATGCATTTCATCTTCTTCACAAGTCTACAAAATTTATTCAAGCATTCTTCAAGCATTCTAGCATTCACTTTTAGCTTCAATCAACACTTTGCACTCCATAGTAGCAACAACAACACTCCATCAACTTTGTAGAGCAAGTGTGGAGCCAACACCATTGTAGTAGAGGCTTGAGTCCTCTCATTTTCTCTCCCATTAGCTAGTAGGCTCTTAGTGGAGGTGGTAAGCTTTCTACTCCTCTCCTCTACAATTTGGTTGAGTAGCTAACAATGTTTTTTAGTGGTTTTGTGTTCTTTACTTCATTTCCTTCTTTATCATATATTTCTCTACAGTTGCTATCTTGGTTGTTCATGGAGGTGGAAACACCAAAACGAGGGTCTGACTGAGGTAGATCCCTATACAACCAGCCAACAATTTTCCTCTCTTCTGTGTAGATGGAAGTGTTCTTGGAGCTAGCTAGTGAACGTGTACCTTTGTGAGATCATTCTTGGCATCCTAACTCATATATTTACTTTATCATATTCATGCATATCTTGCCTATTTCATAGCTTTGTTTTGGCCATTTGGAAGTAATTAGCTAGGCTGCTAGTCTATTTTCTAGTGTTCAACCTTGTCTTTTTAGTCCTTTGTTAGCCGCGCTATCATCCCAGAACCACACTTTCATCCTTGGGAAGAGAGCTTCCTGAGACACAGTGTTGAACCTGAAAACTAGCTTTCTTAGCCCCATCTCAAATCTTAGATCTGCAGAGTGGTTGAAGGACCTTATAGTCCTCATAATTCTCATCCTACATCTCCTAACACCCCTTTAAGCTAAGGTAAGTTAGGGAAGCCTTTCGCTCTTGGCTCTTCATGACCTAGGGCATTGAATGTGGTTGGTCCCCCTCTCTTACAAGCTTACACCTTGAAAAAAATGAAAACTTACTTATAGAAATATTCAACAGTGATCCGACAATGCGACAAGCAAAAAAAAGAGGCTTTGATCTAACACCAGAGGATTGTGAAATCATATATGGGATCCTCCTATTGGTACATAGTCACCCAGGGTGATTTGGTCCTCAAAAATCAGTGAAAGGAAATATTCATCCACTCAAGATAATTTCCACATAACCCAAATAGAGAAATCTATGCAAACAAGTAATTAGAATTCATATGCAAAAGAAGAGACAACATACCATCAAATATGAGACAAGATATACCCTAGGAAAACCCTCAAGAGGGAAAAATATAGCCTCCAAAAGCATCCATCACTCATGTATTATTTAGCAATAAACATTATAATACATCTTCAGAGCTCTTTGTGAACACCTTTGAAGCATCAAGCCCTCTACAAGCACTCCATATGAACAAGCATGTAACCACACATCCCATGCCATGCTTCAACCCTCACAAATACTAACAAGAGTCAACCTACCAATTATCCAACCTTAAACAACTACCAATGTGTTTGTTTTTTACAGAAGAAAAGCTCACACAAAACCACCAAGTGTTGTTACATAAAACCATGTGACTAATAGAATGAGCTTACAAAACCATTAACCCCTAATTTGATATTGGTACTAATCTTTCCCACTATTAAATATTATTTCCATGTGTAACCCCACATTAAATATTTAAACCAATGTTGCATATAACACATAAAGTGGCCCCAAGAATGTTAGATCCTTGTGCATACCCCTAGATTTCCTAGGCGCACCACATAATAAAAAATAAAAAATTACATTAATTAAATTATGCAAGGTGGAAAACATACCTTTTCCTAAAATTCTCCCACTTGTTGTATACATTGCATAAGGGGTGAACAAGTAATCTCAAACATGAACAAGAGAACAATCCCTCTAGCCACATATTCTATGAAGATACCTATAACAAGAAACAAGGTGACCACCATCCCAAACATTAATGCTCTCATCCTCCATCATGCCAATGTACAAAGATAAGAATCCATCCAAAGAGAAGCCACACAATTTGTCACAATGAAGCATAAGTCCTGCCTCAACCAATATCTCAAACAAAAACACTCAATCCAAAGGTATCAATATGCACTAGTAGTTGTCAAGATATAATCACCATAGCTAAAAATAACACCCATAGCAAATGATAACACATATAACTATCCATACCTCAAAGGTGTACAACTCTTAACAAGTGAACTTCATGCCATCAACATATACAAACCATAACATGCAATCACAAGCTCCAAGTGCCAAACCTATCCTATGATGAACACAAACATCTAGGAAATCCCACTACATAAAGTAATTTCAAATCTAAAAATGATCAAGGAATCCATAGATCCACCAATAGAAACACATAGAAGTGTAACAAACTTCATGTAGTACCAAGGAACATCCACAAAGATATGAAAATCCTAAAAACCAATATGTTGCAATCTAACTCTCACCAGAAGTATCCATAGCCCTCCCAAGTTCTCCACACTCAACAAAGTAAAGAGATAAAGTAACCTCCATGTTGTCATCAAAGAATTATGAACAACACATGACCACAAACATAGTGATCACCACAACTCCACACAAGATCTCAAACCCAATGTCATGTGAATACAAACATCCAGGAAGAAGAACAAGACCAAAGAGAGAATATGTAAATCAAAACCTATAACATGTCCTTCTACACACACCTCTAAATGCAAAGTTGTGATCTAAGTATGATCTCCTCCATAAAAACCTAAAGAGAATAGCACCATTCACATCTAACCATAACCAAGATGTTTACATCTCAAACCAAAAGAAGATCAAACCAAATCCATTCCTAATGAAGGAAATACACCCAATAACATTGCCTAAACTCAACATCAATGAATAATCTCATGATGCATAAGAAGATAAACATGCCAACATCCCTCAAATGAACCATCTATAACTAACTATCCATACCTCAAGATCCATATACATGAGAAGATAAAGCATAAACATAATGCATCTGAAAGTAACAATTGGAAATACCTCTTGAATGATAAACCATTAAGTAGACCAAGAGTGGGGAATGATAATGCTCCTCCAAGATGCCCAAGTCATTATGAATCATCTAAAATATCCTTATAGGTCCATGTTTAACTCATGTCCAACCAAGGTGTTTTCTCCTTAGAATTTTAGTTAAAACCTCATCAATGAGTAACCATCTCAACAAATGTCTCTAAAACCTAAGGGATCTCCTAGCCTCACCTATGTCTCCAAGTATCCATGTGTACCTATAACCAATCAATCCATGCCAAACTCCAAATGCAACATAGCACCATCATGAAGTTCTCAAGAAAATGACCAATGTACTCAATACCAAGAGAACCAACAAAGATCAATGTCAAAGTCCCAAATGCATGTCCGCAAAATAAAAAACCCACCATGACATCATGATCTCACATCTCCTCAAAAGAAGATCATGTGCTCCAATGAACATATCATGCACCTATATCATTCCAACACTCTAATGGCCAATCAAGAGTACATCATGACATAATACAATAATATCAAACAAGGATCACATGTCAAATGAAAAATCATGACACCTCAACCATAGACTAATGAAGCCATCCATAGAAAATCAAGATGTCAACATCTTTGAATCACATAAAGATAACCATATCCTATCAATGAAACTCAAGATGCCAAAGAACCCTCACTATATAGAAGGGGGATCCAAGAGTCCATCCATGACACCAACAATCACTATAGAAGATCATCCATGACCAAGTGATGAATCCACATCATCACCACAAGCTCCCACTGAACCGTGACACTGAGCTCTCCAAGGAAACATGATAACCATCTCCTAAATGAAGATCCTCCATGTCCCAAACAAAATCAAAGAACTCAACACCAAGATCCAAGAGGGAAGAGTATAAACCACGATCTTTAAACAAAGAAGATACAACACTTCCAAACCATCATTGTCACAAGATCCCACTGAATTGTGTAACCAAGCTATACATGACATCATGATAACAAAATACTCAATGAAGAGCAATCATAACCATGGTACTCAAGCCAAGAAGATATACCTCCACAAACCAAAACATGAACCAATCCAACACTACCAACAAAGCACCTTCATAAATAATCATGTCATGCCAAAGTCCCTAAAGCACAAGGAACACCCATGATACCATGATCACCACCAAAAGTACTAGCATTAGAATCCAATCATGTCACACATGTCTATGTCACATTGTCAAATACATAGGTCTCACATCATGACTGCACCTGGTAATACCATCTCTCCTCCTCAACATGAAAACCAAACCAATAAAACAAGTGACTAAATAAAGCCACAAATATGAATTTATAACAAAATAGAAGCATCTATGAGCATAGACAACCCATATCCAAGTCATAAATGAAACTTGTAAGCATATACAACCTACAACACTACACAACTCATAGATGCAACAATGAAACATACATATCTAATAACATAAATATAACCATGTCAAACGAGAGTAATCAGAGATGTACATGTGAGTATACAATGTTGGCAATAAGTGTTGTCATTGATGTCAACGCTATTTGGGATGACATTGATGTCAGATGTGTTATTGATGTATGCATATTATTTGGAGCTAGTTGCTACATTTAATTGATATGTGTTGAGGCAAATCTACATGACAATATAAGTAAGAATAGTGATCTAAATATGGTGTGGAGGATAATACTCATGTCCTAATATGTATACAATATATCTACCTTAAAATATAATTTTGGGTTCATGTACCGCATGATGAGATAATTTGGAGAAAATTGGCTAAGGAAAAAACTAAGTATATCCTAAGGAAGTATCATGTATTTTTGGTCCGTGTCCATCCACTATGCAACATTTTTTCTTGCAGTTCAAATTAAATGTTGGCCATACTATGAATATACTATATCCACAAAATCAATTCTTCACACTTTTTGCAGTCAAATTTATAGTTGATAGTGTTCTTTCTGTGCCCTAATAGTGCGATGCAATGATAAAGGCTGGTTGGAATGCTCTACATTCCCATAGAGACACATGTTTGGTCTTGTGGATTTGAGGACATGATCAGTAGTGATCAATTATCTAATAGTATCAAGTGTGATAAAGATATACAAGCTTAATCTTCAATTAATAGTGTGTTATAATTGTTTTAGAATACTTTGTTTCTATATTTTTAGGAAGCTTCTTCAACTATGCTAGCATTTAATGATCAAATATTTCTGGAAGAGGTTGTAGGGATATTTCAAATTACCTACATTGTTCATATCTTGATCCATATGGTGTTTTGGTATCTCCCTGGTGGAGTGAATTCAAGTGGTAATTGTGTTGATGGTACTTGTCTAATTGGGCTGACATGACTTGTTCTCTTCATTTACAGTTGATCCTGATCAGTCAATATTAATTTGTAGGATGTGTGGTAATACTCTGAATCCTTAATAGGGAATGTTCTGATCCACAACCAAAGTTCTTTCATTTTGAATACGTTTTGGTGCTGATCTGTGCAATATCATTTGTTACATCTAAGGGTCATCTTGGAGTCAACTTAATTAGAAGTTTTCTATTGTTGTAGAGGATATTTATAGAAAGATAAATCATTTGTGAACTAAGTAGAGTGTGTGAGTGATGTGAATCAAGTAGAATGATAAATATGAACTGTCTAAAATTTGTATGATGGTGTAAATGTACGAAACATGAACTGGAATATCGACATAAGTCAGATGTCTCATCTACACCAGTTAAGTCTTAGTTTATTATCATAATTCTCATGTATCCTGCTCTATGAAAATGAGTCTCATCATGTCCTTTGTATCTTGCTCCTGAAGTTGTATTTGCTTTAGTGTGTACAAGTCTATAGGAAGTGAGCCTTAAAATACATTATAAAACCTTTTAAGTAGTGGGATTTTATATTGCAAGTTAACTCACCTCGGTTTTTCCCTCATTGGGTTTTCCACATAAAAATCTTGGCGTTATTGTGTGGTACATGATTTTCCTTTCTATTTTTCTTTTAGTTCATGTGATGTGATGTTTTATTTGAAAATGGGAATGATTTACTTTTAATGCATGCTGATTCACCCCCTCTTAGCATTGCTTTGTGTTCAAAAATTGGTATAAGAGCCAAGTGCCTTGAATAAGCCTAACAACTAAGGTAGATTCTACACTTAAACACATGGGGTCTATGGAAAAGATCAATGATATGTTCATCACAAAATCAGACTTAGAATCAATGGAACCTAAAAGCTAGGATATCATTCCGGAAGAATGTGAAGTTGATTTTGAAGGTGAAATAAGTCTACTCTTGAGGATTTAGGTGAAGCGAGGTTACAAAGTGTCAAATATGAATGCATGCTAGAAAAATAAAAAGAGACAATTGACAAATTGATGAAAGAGGGGTTCTCAAAAACCTTTTTAAAAAAAAATAAACACTCAAGGGTGATCCCACAATACTGGTTTACAATTTTTGGCCAAATTAGACATTGAACTGATTTTTTCTAACTAAATCTTCACTTTCGGGCACCTATAGCAGCTAAACCATGAGAAATTTGAAGATGATGCAAACTAGTAATTTGTGACATTTTTTCTGTAGATTCTAAATATATTTTTTTCAAAATTTTTAGAATTAGATTGCACTTCTTTTTCTATCTCCTTCAAAAACTAGTTTTTTTCAGTAAACACCATTTAAAAGGAGTGATGCTCATCGTATACAATGTAACTTTTTTTCCATGAAGGATAAAATTCTATTTTTTTTAATTTAGATTTGTAACTATGATACCTAGTGCATGGAATTGGTTTCATAACATTTTATTGAAATTTTTTTCCTTAATGAAGTTTTGAAGTCAAAACAATTACAATTTAGACATAGGAAGACTGTATACAACATAACATTTTTGTATGTATCGAAATTCAATTTTTTTTTTTTGGATCAAGGAGATCGATATCTAGTGTACTGATATTTTTCAATTTTTTTTGATAATCTACTATTTTTCTACATGTGCAGAACAAAGAGCTTGATTTTCGGTGAAAAACCTATGTTTAATCAAACTAAAAAAAAAACATAATAAAACCAAAACATATTAAAATTATATTTGTTGGATAGCTCATTTCGAGGACTACCGTCCTATAGTTGGGTCTATGAAGTCTCCTCCATTTTCATCCTCAACTCAAGCTTTGAAGTGAACTTTTTTGGAGATTTTTGGTGCCAGAGGGGGAGAAGGGGGGAGAAGGGGGGTTTAAGTGAACCCAGGTTCAAGAGAACCCCCCTTTGAGGTTTTCTCAAACCAGGGTTCGAGTGAACCCCCTTTCCACAAAGTTTTCTTTTGCTTTTTCCGGGAAATGTGGGGCCCAACATTTAATGGGTTCACTTGAAGGGGTTCTAACGAACCCCTTTTGGTTCACTCAAACCAAATGTTTGTTTGAACCCCCAAAAACCAATTTTTTTCCATGGGGGAATTTTTTGCAATTTTCCTTTTTCACTAGAATTGGAAATGAGTTTTGTGGGTTTTCCCTCAATCAATCTCAACAATGCATACAAATTTGCAACATAGTCTCATGGAATTCTTTGAAATTTGCAACAAAAGATATTCATATTAAATAAATATGATTACAAAATCATTTTCATTCATCAAATGACTGATGGGAAGAAACATATGCCCCATACATAATCTAAAAATGAACACAAAACAAACTACAACAAAAAAATAACAACTATGTGCTTCACAAGCATCTCCAAATATGCATCTTTCTCTTGCAATCAATCACCCAAAACCTTCAATCTTCAACCATGGAGCCTTTAATATTTTATAGCCACCTTAATCCTCTCAAAACCCCAGGATGCTCTTGCATCACAAATTAAAAGAAAAGGAAAAAGAAATGAAGAAATTAGCAAACTGAAAGCCCAAATAGAAGAAGGAAATGGACTCAAGTTAGCATAAGGTGTGATCTTTGATTTAAAAGTTAAGATTGAGGAAGGCAGGAGGATTGAAGACTATTTGAACACCAAGCTTCAAGATAAAACTACTAAATTTTCAAAGCTTGAGGAAGAAATTGCTACTCTAAGAAAAGAACTTGAAAAGGCAAAGGAGAAAGTTGATAAAGGTCTAAAAATGAAAAGAGGTTCTGAAATTCTTGAAGAACTGATTAATTCTCAAAATCCCTCTAAAGAGAAATTTGGGAAAAAATTAGTCCATCGCATATGTCAGACATTGAACCACATCTATTGAAAAATGAATAGCATTTGTCAGATATAACACTACATTTTTCAAAAAACCCTAGAAAAGCCAAAAATCTAAATCTGTATGTGCACTATAATTGATCACTTTTGCATTGCAATTGTCTGATCCTAAACCACATTTGTGCATTTCAGCACCACATCTATTGAGTTGTCCGCCACATATGTCAAAATTCAAAATTTTGGGTCAATTCCTGAGCCTCCACCTTTTCAATCCCATTTTAGATAGTGATCGTACATTCAGACCTGAGACTCGTTTAGTTTTCCTTTTTTTTTCTCCACATTTACCATTTCCCTAGCTTAGCTTGCATATCCTAGTTTGCATTTTCCATCTTAGATCATTCATAGTCACCTTTGAGTCTTAAAATTAGGAATCTTATTAGCCCATTGATCAGATCATAGTCACATATTTTGGGCATCTTGACCTTTCCATCTTTCATCTATCTTATCCCCAAGTTGAGCCTTAAACTCATGAGTCTAGTTTAGGTTTTCTTTTATCCAATCATCATCATCTTGGTTCATCCCAAAAATCTCAAAATAGAATAAAATTAGAAAACCCCCAAAATCCTAAAAAATTTCACAAGTCTTATATGGTCCTCACTAGGTCACAAAGGAAACGAAAAGGAATGAATCCTTCAAATGACCCCAACTTTAATCCTACTAGCACCATGAATTTTGGGTCATCTTCAAACAAACCACCAAATTCACAACCTCAAATGGCATCATCATTTGATAATCTTACTTTACATGATATGGAACAAGGCCTAACCCAAGAAGAAATTGACAATGCTTCCCAAGATCCTAGGATATTTTGTATTATAGAAGAGCTTGTAGCAACAAACCCTCATAGGCAATTTTTGGAACTTACTCAAAATGCGGCCAAAATTCTCACTGGTTTTGATATTTCCACAATCATCGAGTAACCATAAAATGACACAACACAAAATCAAGGTCATGTCCATACTACACTTCCACTAAACCATCCCACTTCACAACAAATACACACTAGTATGCAACTTGGGGGAACTATACATAACATGACGATTGTTAATATCCCCCTACTCTAGTATTTGGGTTGAAAGGCACAAATCCAACATCCCATGCACCAAGACCCGCATCAAAAAATCCATTTTCCATGACATCTCACACCATGGGTACCTCATTCCCTAATCCATTTACCACATCATCATCTCAATCCACTGCACCATCAACCAACACCATCTCTACAAGTCAAAACATCACAAATCCAAACCCACCAAATAAGACATGAAGGATCCATATTTCCACACCAAAAACACAACCCTAATGACCAACACTACGCCAAACATGAACATGTCTTTTGGGTCAAATCCAAACATCAATCCACCTCTATCTCAACAACAAATCAATCAAAATCCCAACTTCATACCACAATACCAAAAAATGAATCCGAATTCATCTCAATATCATACCAATTTGAATACCATGTTCACATCCCACTTGCAACAAACCAATCCAAATCCATCTCAAAAAAACATCAATCCAAATTCCACATTTACATCAAAATTTGAAAATCAAAATCCATCTTCATCATACAATAACCCCAACACATTCAACACAAACACCAATCCTTCCATCTCGAATATGGTTCATCAAAATGCATTGCTATTTAAACATCCTAGTATATTAAATCCCACAATACTGATTTACAATTTTTGGCCAAATTGGACATTGAACTTAATTTTTTTAACTAAATCTTCACTTTTTGGCACCTATAGCAGCTAAACCATGAGGAATTTGAATATGATACAAACTAGTGATTTGTGACATTTTTTCTGTAGATTCTAAATACATTTTTTTCAAATTTTTTGGAATCAGATTGCACTTCTTTTTCCATCTCCTTCGAAAACTAGTTTTTAACAGTGAACACCATTTTTAAAGAGCGATGTTACACAACTTTAAGGAAAAAATTCTATTTTTTTCGAATTTAGATTCATAACTACAATATCTAGTGCATGGAATTGGTTTCATAGCATTTCATTGAATATTTTTTCTTAATTAAGTTTCAAAGTCAAACCGGTTATAACTTAGACATGATTTACTTGCTAAAACATAGTTTTTTTGTATGTATCGAAATTCAATTTTATTTTTTTGTTGGATCAAGGACATCAATATCTAGTGCATAGATATTTTTTAGATATTTTTTTGATAATCTGGTATTTTTCCACACGTGAAGAATAAAGAGCTTGATTTTCAATGAAAAAACCTACAATCACAAGAAATAAAAAATAAATATAATAATCAAATTAAATTTATTTAAAATTATACTTTTTGGGAAGCTTATAATAAGAACTACATACTTACAAAAAATGAATTTTAAATGAATTCATTTGACCCCATAAAAGGTAAATCAAAAGTGGTTTTTTATCAACATTTTGATAGGTGTAAAGGATACTCTGTTATAGGTACGATTTAAAACTAGCAGGGTTCTATCTAAGAGGGTTTGATCTAAGGTGGTTTGAACAAACCCTCTTAAATTGGAATCCTTTAAATGGAATTTTTCAAGGCTTAAATCATTATATTTTCTAAAAATATGTGATTTCAACAAAAATCAGGATCTCTGAGAAAGTGTAAACCATCAAAATCCATCTTCATATACAATAACCCCAACCCATTCAACACAAACACCAATCCCTCCATCTCAAATATGGTTCATCAGAATGCATTGCTATTTATACATCCTACAAAGATTCAACCAAACATGTCACAATCACCCATGGATACTCTAGCACAACAAATTCAAACATTGCAACAGTTCAAATCTCCAATATGCAAGTAACCAACACAAAGAAAACATATTCCATTGAGGAACTATGTCCATATCCTTTTTATCTGAGTATATACATTCCTCCTTTCCCCCAACATTTTAATGTACCATACTTTAAAAAATACAAGGGAAAAAAAGATCCAGTAGAGCATGTGCGAGAGTTTGATATCGCTTGCATGGATGTCACATTTGAACATACATAATTGATGAGATTGTTCACACGAAGCCTTGTGGGAAAATCACTTGAGTGGTTTGAAAATCTACCTCTCAGGACAAGGACATGAAGTGAACTAGTTGATAAGTTCATCACATATTTCTCCCACAACATCGAAAGTGACACAACCCTTGCAAAATTGTGGCAAATAAAACAAAAAAAAAAGAGAATCATTTACATCTTTCTTCTGGAAATGGAGAAGTATGGCTAGTAAATGCCCATGTCACATACCTGAGAAATAGTTGGTACATATCTTTGTCAAAAATATCAATACCTGAGAAAAAGTTGGTGCATATCTTTGTCAAAAATCTCAATGCAAAACTAATGCACCAACTTCAAATCCATTGTTGTAATACATTTGAGGATATTTTTGAAAAAGGGGTTTCCATTAAGAAGACACTTGTTGCAAAAGGTTTGGTCAAAGTATTCAAAGAGAATCAAAACACTTATAATGACAAAAAAAAATTTGGTCTAGAAACAAGAATGTCACAAATGATGGGGTAGTGGATGCTAAAGTGGTAAACAATGCTCATCCCACCGTTAGTCTCAAAGGTCCATCTATATCAAACAATCAACCACCTAGTCATGAATAATCCAAAAATGTAGTTCAAAACAATCCACAATGATGGGGTCCTCCAAGAATTAACACACAAAGACAAACATATACACCCCTAGGGGAATCCATTGAGTCAGTTTTGAAGAAACTATTGCAATAAAATGTCATTCAACTCCCATAAATTAGACACTATGAACCAAGACCTCTTAAACCATCTTGGTGGAATGAAAATGACTTTTTTGAGTACCATCAAACAAAATGGCATAAGACATCCTCATGTTATAAACTTAAAACATCATTCAAGATCTCATTGACCAAGGTGACATATCTATAGACAACTCACAAGGATCATCAGACACAAACCATACCATTTTAAAAGATCCCTTACAAAATCATGGGTCAGGAAAAGCTTCCAGTTCATGTACTAATACAAAGAACCAATCCACTTATACCCATGTTGCATATGAGTATACTGTTAATAGTATCTAGCCATCTGATAGTATTCCCTTCACAATCACCATCAAGAAAAATCTAGAATGTGCACTTACAACTTGGAGATCCAAAGTGACCTTGCAAGGGGGCACTTCTAATTTGTAGCCAAAAACTTAGTACAATCTCTTAGATCACTTAGGGAAAACTCCCCCAAATATATCCATTCTTGAGTTTCACTACATATCTCCTAAATATAAAGCCATTTTGGACAAAGCTTTGTAGGAGTCTTTTGTCCCTATAGACCTTAATTCTAGTCAATTTCAAGCCATGGTAGGGTACTTAGCTACCACCCATCATGTTACATTTATCGAACAAGGTCTTCCTACACAAAGACCTAACCATAATGATCCATTACACCTTGAAGTATTCATTAAAAAACACAAGATCAGACGATTCTTGGTAGATGGTGGAGCAGGTCTAAACATATGCACTTTAAAATTGGATACTGTGAAGACTAAAATCTACATTGATGAAATATTAAAAAATATGAGTTAGATTAGTCAATATTGAAGAAATGAGATAAAAGCATTCCCCATGAAATTGTTAAGAAACGTAAAGGAAATGAAAACATTATCAAACTAACATGAAACTACAAGCAAGATGAACATGAAATCTATTCCTAAACTACTCAAACCATCATCCCATAGGGGGATTGGTGCTACTTTGATGTGGAAAGTAGCCCTTCCCAATCCCTTATGATAAGCTCTTGATCTTGATGAGAAGATGCAAAGATGACTTTGATGCAAAATGATAATAACAACAACCTAAGATGGGATGAAAATGCAAGTGATCCTTTAGTGAAAATGCATAAGATTGTAGATGGATTGTGGAGTAGAAGTGCCTTGTATTTATAGGTTGAAGGGTTGAAGAATGGAGAGATGGGAGGAATGTGGGACTAAAGAAGAACCAATGATATTGTGACACTTGTCACATGGCTAGTGGAGGAAGGTGGAAATTTTTTTGGAGAATGTGCATGGTTAATGCATGTGGTTGAGGATTTGAGAGGTGTAAGAGAGATTAATGCATGTGTAAGAGGCATTAAATGCATATGGTTGAGATGTTTTGCAGGGAAATGGTTTGGGCAAGAAATTCAAATAAGTGGAGTAAATGAAGGAATATTCTCAAAAAATATGCCTTGGTGAGGGAAAATAAGGTAATTAGATAATTAAAGAAATTGATTTTCATGTGCAACTAGGGTAGTTGACCATGGGTTTGCTTTGACCAAGGTTGAATCAAAAGCTAGAGAAATGAGGGATTAGTATTAGGAGTTAATTAATTTCGGATTAATTAACTTGGATGAAATTAACTGATTTATGACATTTAATTTAAATGTTTGGGTTTATTTAAATCAAATGAGAGGATGTTAAAACATTAGGATTTTATTTAAATATATTGATTTATTTGATTAAAAGAGATGACACTAGTTAGTAGAAAGTGAATTAATCAAATAAAATTAGTTACTTAATTAATAGAAGTAATGTTAATTTGATCATTTATATTTTGCCCCTCTTTGAAGCAACATACTTGCTACATTGGTTCAAAGAATGACGTTGCCAAGATCAAAATTCAAAAAATTTCTAATTTTTTCGGATGCCCCAATGTTGCCCTAGTGAAAAGAAGTACGCTGGTAAATTGCCCCCTCGAGATATTGGGAAAAAATTTTGATTTTAGGGTCGATCTCGTGACAAAGAGGTTCAAGATGAATGTATGGATGTTAGACTAATATATCTATATGATAATGACGATGCAAATGAGATGAATGATGTTTCCTATTATGATGATATGTATGAGTTTGCAGGATGGGTATGCTGATGTTTTATGAATACATGATGGATGCATGTCATGATAGCATGTTAGCGTGAAAGGGGATAGAAGAATGAGAGGGATCAACCCTTGATTTTGAGAAGATTCAAAAGTCCAACAAGTCTATGAGTCATTGAGACTTTATTAAATATGATGATGAATGATGATGATGCATTTCTTATCTAGGGATTGGGGATGTAAACAACATACATTTCCTTATGTTTGATAACACACATAGACAAGATGCATCAAGGTACAAACAACCAAGATGGCATTGTATCTAGTGAGATGGAATTTGAATCAAAAAATAGATAGGAGTATTCTTTTTCACACCTGACATGCAAAAACCTCACTAGGATCTATTTCAGAAGTTTCAAACATCTCAGACCAAAACACAGAAAGGCATAACCTATCAATGAAATAGTCAACAAGCTATCCAAAACTCCCTCCATACACACCTACCAAAGAAAGTATCGCCAAGTTATATTACAAGAACGTCCAACAAGAACAACAAACAAAATATAATGATCAATGCCCCATTCCTTTCTCTCTAAATCATTTTGATTAGATATCATCAAGAGGTCATTGGAATGAGCACAATAAGATAAATCAAAAGAAAATATCAAGCAAACAAACAAGCCAATTTTCTTCATACCTCTAGCCAAGGGGATGTGTTTTTTTTAGGATAAGTATCCAAAGTGATTTCCAAAGATAATGCCCATTGTAGGAAGGATGCATCCTAGGACATGTTAGTGGATGGTGACAAGTTGTTTTGTTTAGGATAAGTTTCCAAAGTGTTTTTCCAATAGATAATGCCCATTGTAGGAAGGATGCATCCTAGGACATGTTAGTGGATGGTGGCAATTTGATAGGTTGTCTGAAAGGTTGTTGATATAAGGTTTGATTGACATGTTTGCTAAAAAGATCAAGAGTTTGATTTTGCATTTAAAAGTTTGTTGTTTTGATTTTTATTTTGCGTTTGAAAGTTTCTTGTTTCAATTTTGATTTTGCATTTGAAGCTTGCTTTTACTGATTGTTGTGGGTGTTTTTGTTTGTTTTACCAAAGGATGAAGGTGATGATTGATTTATTATGGATGATTGATTATCATGGGTGAAGCAAAAATGAGACGAATGTATTTTTTCAAATATTTGGATGTTTTTGATGTTTTTGCAATGTTTTGAGGCTGGTTTTGGGTTTTTCTAAGATTTATGAATGTTTTTATGTTTTTATGTCTTAGGGGCTGATCAAAGATTAGCCTTTCCTGTGTTTAAGCTTAGAGATGACGTAGTTCAAATAACCACGTGTTTTGACTTTTTCAGACTTTTTTACCTATTCTTGGATTTTTTGATATGTTTTGATTTTTTTTGAATTTTCTTGGTTTTTTTGAATGTTTTTGGATTTTTTCGCATGATTTTCATGATTTGGATATGGATATGTGTGACAATATTAGTGATCTATTTGGGATTTTGTTGAAAACCAAGCTAAGGTTGATTGATCTGATTGATGGATTGATGATAATAACATTGTTGAGGATACACAACAATGCAAGGATAGTGTTAAGCAACACAAGGATTGGGGAGGATATCCTGAGATGATGATGGATTGATTGGATTTGATTGATGAAGATTTTGAAACTTGGTTTGGGACAAAATTTGTTTGGATGATTTGATGTGATGCTGAAGTACAAATTAGATACAACTGATATTGATTGTTTGGATTGATGTTCGATGAAAGATAATGCTTGATAAGGAACATCTTCTTTTCAAAATATGCCATGGGCTAGTGATTTGGATTTTGGCTCACAAATGCTTAGATCAATTTGACTTCATGTTTTCCAATTTTTGGATCACCACATAAGTTGGAAGATATAGATCAAGATTTATTCCTGAAGCAAGATGTAAATATCTGCCCCTAGTGTCTAGCAATGTATGGAATGCCATCGGTGGATGCTTGGATAGATGTATGGATGAAGGGATATGGATTATCTTGTGATAAGATAAGTTGTTCGAATAGAGGATGCTCATTTGGATAGTGCTTCATGGCTTAGATAATGTTGGATAGGATAGGATCAATGACAATGACCCATGTCAAGATGTTTAACATAAGTATAAAGTGTGCACCAAAGTTTTATCAAGATCAAGATAATGTGGAAGATGGATGTAGATGGATGAAAATGGATTGGATAAATGGTTCATGGATGAATGGATTTATTATGGATGAGATAGATATAATGTTGGATTTATTATGGATGGGATGAGATCCTTCCACCTGAAATAGCATACATAGATGCTTGATTCTACACATGATGTCTATTTTCCAGGTTTTCATCATGGTACCTATCCAAAGTGCCACCATAGTGGTTTTCACTAGAGGATGATTTTTTATCTTTACTATTTTAAAGATTTTTTTTTTTTTTTGGTTTTATGTGAAAGATTTTAAGCTCATGTTGAACCACCTAGTGGTATTGATGTAGATGCTTCTATCATAATGTGCCATCGATATCCTGCTTGAAGAAGATGCTTTGCCAAGATACGTGCACTTGAATACAAATTTTGAGATTCTTGATCTACTTTATGGATACCGAAGTTAACTCTATATTTGTGC
Source organism: Sequoia sempervirens (assembly GCA_007258455.2). Taxonomy (NCBI): domain Eukaryota; kingdom Viridiplantae; phylum Streptophyta; class Pinopsida; order Cupressales; family Cupressaceae; genus Sequoia; species Sequoia sempervirens. The sequence continues at coordinate 216,250,902 of VDFB02193867.1, forward strand.
TCACATCGTAATAAGATTCCTTCTGAATCCTTATGATGAAGGGTCGTTTCCAATACATGGTAAATATGAGAATTGGATACCATGCATGTAGGAGTGGATATTGGTTTGTGTTTAGGAATAGGAGATGGATTGGTTAACAACTTGGAACCTTTGACTCTCCAAACTTGGGAAGATGAGCAATGATGGGTGGATATAGAAGTGTGTATGGAATTAGGACCAACTGCTTGATATACTTTGTACATCACTTGGGAATCCTGCTTTTGCATTTGTGGATGTCTTTGATGGATACATTTCCTTTTTTATTTTTCCCCATAGTTTCTTTGACTAATGGAGTTTGATAGGGATACTATTTCTTTGTATTTTTTGGTATCCATGTGTATTTGATTTTTCCATTATACTTCCCAACTTCTTTTTATTTGAAACGTTCTTCGTGCTTTGATTCAAATATTTCTTTTGATGTTGGTCCCAATTTGTGGATGGGGTAATGGGTGGATGAAGATTCATGATGTGGCTAGTTGTAGTACTGGGATTGGTTTCATCATAAGGATTCTTTGTCTCCCTATGTTGATGTTTGCACTAGATAAAATTTCCCCTAGTATTATAGAGGTATCACTGATATTTTTAGATCCCTTAATTTTGAATAACCAAGACCTTGATGCTTAGGATTTTCAATAATATGCACTGGTTCTAGGATACCCTATTCATGTAGGCCTAATCCTTTGCCTTGATAATTCATTTGTTGAAACATTTTATTTGCAATAGGATATGATTTACCTTGGAAACAAGGTGCTAATCCTTCTCTGCTCTGTTGTGGATCTTCAAATATGATAGCTTCTTGATTGATAAGATAGCTTTCCCTAAAAAAGGTAAGTGATCCAAGTTTATAAGTGATAGGATCCTCCATAAGTGGGATAAATTCCTGATTCATATATTTGTCTTGATCTTGTGAAATATCATATTTTAATGCTTCTTCAAGAGGTGTTGATGATTCACTATCAACGTAAGTCTTCCTCATGATTCATTTTTGATATGCCTTCACAAGATGTTTCTGATTCACAACTTCTGTAGAAGCCTTCTTCATGACCCATTTCTGATATGTCTCTAGATTTTTCTATATCTTGATCATGTGTATAAATATTAAGAGTAGGAGACTCTTGTTCCTTGGTAATGATATCAAGAGTATGAGACTCTTGTGTTAAATGAAGATCATCTACATGCCCATCCAAAGAAATCATCTCATGGGTAGATGGAGGAGTATGTGCTATATGGATATGATAATTATTTATGACATCTTTTATAGATAGGAGAGTTCCCATTAGATCATTGGAGTATCATGGAGATACAAATTCTTGATCTTGGTTAATGTTGGAATTGCTTCCGATGTACTTTGGATTGAGTTCTTGACATGGGTCAATTTCAAAGGATGGATTGCTTATAAAGGGTTCTTGGATATCTTCATTAGGCATGGGAAGTGGCTCAATATCCTCTTGATCTTTGAGTGGACTAGGATCAAATGTTGAGTTGAGGATCCCTTTAGTGTCTATAACCATGAGGTCAAAGGATGTCAATAAGTCTTCGAAAGGACCATTGCTAGACTTTGGTGAAATATGTTGATCATGCTTTGGAATAAATTATTGAGATATGCCCTCTAGCTCATTAGGTGATGTAGAGACATTTTTGACATGATCATTGGTTGATGGATCATGGATTATTTCAATAGGATCAAATAATTTTAACACTCCTTTAAATATATTATTGTCGAATATTGTTGAGGGGTTTTGATCATGACTAAAAAGTGACTCTTGATGTATGTTGAGTTGATCATTAGATGAGGTAGAAACATCTTCAAGGTGCTCATTGATGGATAGATCTTAATCATTGTTTTCAATAATTGTGGTGGAGAGATTGTCAGTGTTTTCAACCATAGGATCAAATGATGTTAACATTTCTTGAATTGGATCATTGTTGGGTATTGTTGGTGGATTTTGATCATGATTGAAAAGTGACTCTTGATATATATTGATTTGATCATTGGATGAGGTAGAAACATGTTCAAGGTGCTCATTGATGGATATATCTTGATCATTGTTTTTAACAATTGTGGTGGAGAGATTTTCACTACTATCACTAGTGGTTGAAAATTGATCATTGTCCTCAACAATTATTATTTTTTAATCAATAAGGCCTTGGATGATATTTTTAAGTTGAATAAAATTTGATGTTTTATGAAGATTTTCTCTATGATACTCACAATAATATCTACCCCTATTCCAAGGGAATTCTAGGACAGAGTTGAAAGCACTTAATTTTGCAAGAGTGATGAGTTTTGCATTAACTAGCTTTCTTAGCACTGATTCGATTGGTACTCCAAAAGGAGTGTATTCACATTTCTGATCTTGTGAGATTTGTGCTTGTTGAGGTGATTCTTGTTGTGATTGTTCTTGGAGATGTGGTGATTTATCTTCAAGATGTGTTGATTGGGCTTGTTGTTGATGTTGTTGATCTTGATATCCAACCTCTTGACATTGGAGATATTGTTCTTGATGTGGTTGTGGACACAACTCAATGCTTTGATCACATGGTTTAACCAATGGAACAGTGTATTGATTTTGGGGTGGAGATGTCTGTTGGCACAATGAATCAACTATTTTGGTAAGTGTAGCAATTTGATCTCGCAAAATTTGATGTTTATTTTGATCTTGACACCCTTGATATAGTTGATTTGGTTTTTGTTCAAGCAGATTTGGAATGTATACTTGTGGTGTTTGTATGGGATTATGGAAAAATTGATTTTGGAAAATGTTCTGATATGGGATGATGTTTAGAATTGGCATTATAGGTTGAAATTGAACATTGTTGTGGTTGGGAATCACATTGCCTTGATTTAGGTAACTTTGATTTTGCATGGTGTTACCTTGACTTGGATCAATACATGGAGTTGTTAACATACTGTTTGGACTTTGAACAACATTGGTGTGATTCGAAAATATATCTATCGCAAAGTTCACCAAGTGTGGATTTGATATGTTCATGTTTGGTAAGTTTGTACTTGGTATATTCACATTTGGCATGTATGGATTTGGTGGGATAATGTTTTTTTGTTGAAGACTCATGTATTGATTGTTTGGTTGATAGATTTGTAGGTTTTGAATTTGATTTAAATCTACCATAGGGAAAGGTGTTCCAAAATCTAGATTGGGCATACTCACATTTGTTGTACCATTGTGGTTTGTAGGAGATAATTATCTCATGTATGGATTGTATAAATGTGAGTTTTGATAATCAATTGGCATTGTAAGGCTTTGATAGTTTGATCCATTTAGATTACTCATGATGTATGAATCAAGTTTATATTCCATGTTATTCTTGTGTTTTTACCTTGTTGACCTCTAAGGGATTTAGGACCAATGATGAGATGAAGGATGAAAGGGGTGAATGATATGGGTGTTGAATTTTTAGGAACTTTGGATCAATGCTAGACTTTAGGATTTGATTTTGATTGGTTTGATTTGGATAATGAACTTGTAGATCGCAAGATGTTAGATGTTATCTTAGGATGAAGTTGTTCAAAAGGGTGATAATTTAAAACTCATTCAAAAGGGTGATAGTTTAACTAAGTGTGTGAGGAAGGATTCATCCACACACACCTAAATAAACATATGATTTTTATTTGGTTTAAGGATGTACCCAAGTCTAGAATGATGTTTCCAAAGCTCTAAAGTTGTTTGTGGGATGGGATGATAAATGTTTGGGATGAATGAAGTGTTTGATTTGATCCTAAATGAACATAAGAGGGAATTTTTTTACAAGACGAAGATAGTGAAAAACATTCTTTTCCCTATGAGTAGTTCAAACCAAAAGACCAATTTTTTTCTTGGAAGACCATAAGACAAAAGATAAAAAGAACTTGTGTGGGGTTTAATTGATTTAATCTTGGTTAAATGGATTCTTTTTACCACATCAACACTTCTTGCTTTAGCTTTCAAATTGAATGTCTATGTCTCAATTCCTTTTCATTCCACAAGGTCCATTATGTTAAAATCAAGGAATCAAAGGCACAATTTTCCTATGTTGACTTTAGAGAGAGAAAATTAAGATATAGGCCTAAATATTTAGAAATCTCTAAGGATAGAATCCCTAGGGACAAGCAGTAATATGTAGACTTTTTCAAAGATATTTGTTCTTCCAAAGGGTTTGAAATTTGATGACTTCGTGGAATGTTTGTTTCCAAGTTTTGAGATTTCAAGAAATGTATTTAATTAACTCACATATTGCACAACCCTAGGATAGAAAAGATAATATTTTTTGAATTCCCACTTGGATTTCTCTTGTTACGCTTATTCAGAGCAAATGATTAGAAGCTTGACCACACTGGCTCTCCTCCACAACACTCACTTCTATGGGTCAGCCAAGCTTCAATTTCTCATGAATCTCCCATGACAAAATCTTCATCTCTACTAAGAACCGCAAGTATGTGGGACAAATTCAGAGGTCTGACCTCCTGACACCAACAAATAGTTAGGGATTTTGGATTTTATACAAATTGGTTCATAATCAAGGCACCCGTTCAGACGACCACATGAGAGGCAAGATTAAACCATATAAAGAGTATCACCTGCTTGTCCGAAGGAGCGCATGTAATGACGAGTTTCCTCAACATTCAAATTTATATACTAGTAGGGAGTAGCTTGGCGTTTAGCTTATTACCAGTTTGAGTCGTTCCCTTAGGGTGAGTACTTTTTCCCACCAAGGAAGGATCTCTAAAGGTAAACAAAAGTGAATGACTACATTTTTAGTTTGACCACCTAACACACTTAGGAGGGAACACACACAATGCCTTTTCTTCATGCTCGCATGATTTTTTCAATTTTAAACCCAAATTTGAAATGTGGAGGCAATATTTTAGACAACCTAATGTCACTAAAATGATTTTGATTCTCAAGATTGCCGTGAAGCGCGAGAGAGAAGTGCATACGCATTTGAATGACATGACTTTGTAAAGAAGAATACAAAACAAAGCAAATGCGCAAATTATTTTTAGTCCTCAAAGGCAGTAATGAGTTATTTTTATAGCACCAAAACCAAATGTGAAGTTGTTTGTTCAATTTTAGCCCAAAATTAAAGTCTAACAAGTTTCTAAGTTCACTTTTAGTCCAACTTTGAAAAGATCAAATCAATGATTTATTTTAAACCCAAATCGATCTAGTTGGCCTAAAACAAAAAATAAAAGGAGAAAATGGATGCTCTAGACTATTACAATAAGCATTTAAAAATGATTTTTTCAAGTTCCAAGTCCCTCTTCTTCAACTTAGATCTGTATTTTTCTATCTTTCTACTACATTATCTTCAAGAAATATACAAATCAATTGTTGACATATTCAAATTTGCAAATCAAATAACGATATATTCAAGAAATGTATCCAAAAACATATCACTTAAAAAAAAAAAAAGATGTTAAGAAGTGATAGTTTGCTAATTCACTAGGCTGCTAATCTTGCACTCAAAGTTCAAATAGATGTTAAGTCTCCATAATTTCACAACAAATTCAATTTGGGAATAATGCCCAATGTGGATAAAAATTCAAGAGAAGTATCCATCATGCTGTCACTTCTATCAATTTTTGGATTCACTAGCGTGACTAAAGATTTCTTTTCACTTAAAGGAAGTTTCTTATTTATGCCAGATATTGAACTAGTATAAAGAAACATACAATCAAGTAGTTGGTTCAAATGGTTGAAAAATAATTCCCTTTACTCCTCACTGTTCAATAGTTAAAAAGATAGACTTTAAGAACTATTAAATTTGTTCTAGACTATTTAAGATTCTATTATATAAATCGACGAATGTAAACCACTTTAGATTTACTGTAGGTAATATATTTGTCATGTGCATGTCATAGACCAATTTCCTTGGAAATAGATGAGACAAGTCTCTCTTTGAAGTTGACTCATGCACGATGATATGATGAAATCGACCACACCACACTTTTACCTTCACCACCATTTTATTTTACAAGATATTCAATAGAAAAATGATGGTGATGCCCCAAAAATACATGAAGATAACCTGCATACATTTTTCACTTGGACACACCCACTTGTACACACAATATACACCAAGATTAATGGTCACGAGACTGATAGAAAATAATTTTTTAAAAGATAACAAATTTCTGACTCAATGCGATATCTGAACCATAGATTTTTGGGTTAGGGATACTAGGTCTCTTTTACTTAATTAGGGTCTTTCACCTAATGGAAAGAGATAGATCCCACACTTAAAATCTAGGTGGTTCACTGAAATAGAAGATTGTATGATGTTATATGAGCTAAATGGATGATATGAATGCATCTAAGCTATGAAATTGATCAAACATGAATGCAAAATCTAAGAATTATGACTTGTTTGAAAACACATTGTGTAAAGCAAAATAACCTAAGAATGAATAGTAAACTACAACAAAAATGATTCAGATTGAAAGTGTGCACCTGGAACTTTGATGAGGACTGGAAATGGATGTTGGAATGGTGTTGATGATTTTTTTCAAGCCTGCTAGGACTCATTCACCATCTAGGGCGAATCAGTCCCTGTTCTGGTGAAAACTTCTGGAGACTAGTTTTTAACTGCTGAGAGATGAATTATGAGAAAAAAAAGTTTTCAGGCCTATAGATGTGACTAATTTTCCATGCTTGGAAAATCAATCCTCTTGCAAGAATTTGCAAAGTCAGGATTTGAATCTATAGCTTTAGATCTTCCTTTCTGTCTTCTACAGGTGTTGCTTCATAAATTGTCATAATCGGGTCTGAAAATGACTTTTCCTTGATATTTTGACTTGAATGATAAGGAGATGACTTGAATAACTTTGAAATGCAATCTTTAGTGATTTCCAAGCTTACAAGAGATCTAAATCTGCAAACAAACAAGACAAGAGAGAGATATGTTGAATGTTAGGGCATGGGGGTTTGCCTAAGTCAAACCCCATTTAGGTAATTAAACCAAAATGGTGAAATAAAGCATGCAATAATGGAGTAGATTACCTTTCCATGATGATTTATCTTGAAATTCTACAACAATACATGAAAATTTAGCCCTTGAATGCTTTAGAAAGCTACTTTAATGACTTCTAATGAAGAAACCCTAGCTTGCTTGACTTGGATGAGAAAATAGATGATGAATTAATGATAAGAGGTGTAAAAATGAGTTGTTAAAATGAGGATAAAAATACTTATTTATAAACAATTGTGCCTTAGTACCCGATAATACCTCATCATAGCCCGACATGTAGTGAAAATAAACTTTAAATTTCACTTTTTCCCGCACAAAGGTCAAAATAGGGGCCCACATAGGACTCATTCACCACACATGGTGAATGGGTCCCAATTGGAGGGGACTAATTCACCATGCATGGTGAATGGGTCCCACAGGGGCCATTTCGACACCTAAGAAGCCAAGGAATTAGGAAATAAGGTCTAAAATGTCACTTTGTCAGGTATTTGATCAATTAAAGCCTCGTGATGCATAATATGGATTAATATGGGACTATTAGTGATGATGTGAATGTAAAATAGGGATTGGGACACATAAATCAATGTGAAATTGTCATTAAATACATTTTTCAACACTAAAATGGGGCCCACATAGCCTAGGAAGGCACAAGAACCAATGTGAATGTACAAGACACATTACAACACTATTTTATCATTAAATTTAAGTTATAAACCTTCTAGATTGATGTGATGATGTATTTAAATAAATTTTATAATGTTGAATTAGGGAGAAATAGGTTAATTAAGTCTAGAAAAGTGTGAAAGCATCTTACAACACTTTACAACACCTTTACAAGATATCATTAAATGCATGTTATTCAATTTTACAGGGTCCAAGACCTAGTGTGGATGCATAAAATGCCTCACAACACTAGATTAAGACCTCATTAAGTACATTTATCATGAATTAATCCCATGTCAAGCAAAGGGTCCTTTTTTTCTATGACACATTTAGCCCCCACTTTAGTGAGAGGATGAACTTACTTGAAACTCACTCTAAAGTAGACATTCAAGAAATATTTTCATACACGGATGCAGATGACAAAGAATGAAAAGGATCAAGGAGGTTGTGTAAGCTCTCAGGATCGAAGATCCTAATTCAAACCATCAAGATACAAAATCATGCAATGACAATAGATAAAGTTGAAAAGGTGCATCAAGCTTCAATTGTCCATCCAACTAGTTGTGGATTAGATCTAGGCTAATTGTTTTGGAAAAGAGAATCTGTACTCAGTCTGGGGTGATAGAACATAGAAAGGTTTGCTGGGTGAGAAATCCCAAATGTACTCACTCTAGGGCCACATAACTAGTTGTCCGTGGGGTGAGAAGGCCCAAAAAGGGAAGATACGTACGCTAGTTGGTATGCACTCACAAAAACACAAAAGTGGCTAGGGGAAAAGTCATGCCACTAGGTGGGCTTCCCACTCAACCATGTTAAAGTTATCCCTGTTGATAACTTTAACAAGGTGCCACAAAGACAAATGCTTATGAATGAAAAGACAAGGGTACCACAATCATGCAAGTTGTGTTAAGCAAGGTGGGAAAATGCAAATTGTAATGTAAAAAGATGTTCAAAGGAGTCTTCTTAAGTTTATGCAAGGTCAATCAATTAGGGAACATTGTGTCTAATGTATCAAAGAGAGGACCAATAAAAGAATAGTATATTCACAACTTAGGGGATGTAGTGCATTGCATCAAACCACCAAGAGGAATGCAATATGCTAAGACAAATCACACTTATGAAAGACATCATACCCAATGTCATCCAAAAATTAACAAAAACATCACGCAAACGACAAGGCTTCACTAGGAACCAAGAAAGAAAGTGAATTATGGTAATTTATGCCTCACACTTTAAAGGAATTGCTACACATAATTCTATGAGAAATTTATTTAAAGTAGAAGAGAGAAAGGGAGAATATGAGAGCTTATTCAGAAATCCCTATGGCAAGTTTTTGATAAGCTGCATCATGAAGAAAGGGTAATATGTCACATGCGAGTCAATCTTAAGACATGTCAGCCACATCCCAAGCTTGCTCTTATATGTTCATGAAAGGTTAATGAATAGTCAAAAGAGACAATGAAAAGTGACATACAAGGGATAAGGCTATCTAAATCTTTTCCTCCCACTTAGTGTGGGACAAGAGTGAGCCAAAAGTGGATGACGATATGCTACTCCTTGCAAAGGATGCAGAACATACAATAGTGAGTATGCTACGATCCTACAACTATGGCATGGAAAGGAGCAACAACTAACAATATTTATGTGAATAAAGAAGAGTCTTGTGCTATAGTATTGATGTTGAGTGAAGGCTTGTTGATCTCGATCAAACCACAATAACCAAGACCATGAGTTATTTGTTGTGTGTTAGGCTATATAGGGTTGCAGATACCTTGTTATCGAGCACCACATCCTTTTCCACTATATCCAAGTTGTTTCATGAGGTCATACCCCTTTCCATAAAGCTTCTTCATTGTTTTGGAATCAGGTGGTTGTTCATTTTTGTGTTCGTCAAGGGGTATTGTTAAGTTTGTGGCATTGTCTAAAGTGGTTGAAGTGGATGCTTTTGAAAGGTTGTTCGACTTTTGCATTGTCATGATGGTTGATTTTTTTTGTTTTGTATCTTTCTTTTGTAAGAATATGTATTCGCCCATAAATGAGGGTGTGAATTCTAAGGATCCCTAATCATCACCAAATAATTTAGATACCGATTCATCATTGTTGTGTTCAATTTCAAGAGGATCGATATTGGATGTTGGAATCAATGTTTTCAAAAGACTTATAGCTCCTTTGTCAAGGTGCAAACAACTTTCAGGCTCAAGATCTACTTCAACTTGATAAATGTTATTGTTATAGACATATTTCATTTTACGATGAAGAGTTGAAGGTACTGCATTAATCTCATGAATCCATGGTCTACCTAAAATAAGATTGTATGAAAGAGCATAAGGCATGACATGAATAGGAGTTTCAAAAGTAACCACCCCAACCGTAATAGGAAAAGTGATTACACCTATGATCAAGAGTTTTTATCCTATCTAAATGATGCAAAAAAAATGCAAAAGATAACAAACAACACTTAACGCCTCAAGATAGGGCTATGTTAACTCAAAAAAAAAGAAAGATAAATAAAGCAAATTTTTACCTTGTGTTGAGTTGATCTTTGGTTGGCCCTTGGATTGTTGATAATGCATTCTCCTTGATGTCAAGAGTGCTAAAAAGATATGCAAAATGATGTAGATTCAATGTGGATTCAAATGATGGATGTGGGTATTTGAGTAGATGAATGAAATGGATGCAAAGAGAGCTTGAAGGTTCAACAATGGAGGATGGGTGCAAGTGATTGAAGTTGCTTGAGAGATGAAGTTGGAGAACTTGAAAATGTGATTGTAAGTTGAATGCATAATGTGTGAATGAAAGAAAAATCCTCTATATTTAGGGGAGAATTCTCTAGAGAATTGAACAGTTGAGATCTTTCCAACATGGGAAAGATGAAGGGCTATGGTGAGTTTAGGACTCACAAGCCCTCACATCTTTCCATGTGGAGGATGAAGTGTCAAGAGGAAAAATGATGTGGAAAAAGACATATGATGTGAAGGTACTTGCAAGTACCCTGGGATATGACTGATGTGACCTCTCAATGATCCACATGGGGAAGAGGAGAGCCTTGGAGGAATAAAAGTGAATTATAAATTCACATGATTGGGGATATCTTAAGGATAAGAAAAGGTTCCCAAAAAGGAAGCTCAGAAGTAACTTGGATAAGACAAGGTGCTTATAATAGAAGGTTCCTGACCCATGTGATTGATGTGACCTTTCAATGATCACATGGAGAAGAGGAGAACTTTGGAGGATTAAAAGTGAATTTTAAATTCACATGGGGAAGAAAAAAGGAATTAAAAATTCCTTCGGGGATGAGAGAGTTGACCAAGATGTTGATTGGACTAACTGATCAATGATTAGAAGACAGTTAGTGGCTAATAAAGATTAGGAGCCAACTTGAAAAAGTTGGAGGATGTGACACATCCTAATTAAGGATTAGACATGTGCACATCCCTAATGATGAGATTAGGAGGTGGATTAGGATTAAGAAATAGTGATGTAGGATGTGACATGTGAGGAATTAAATAAATATATTATTTATTTAATTCTTTTGAGGAAAGGGAGAATAAAGGGGAAGATATTCAATTATTAACTAAATACCTTAAGGATTTAGAAGAATTTAAGTATATTAATTAGATAATAGCAATATTACCTAATTAATGCAAATAAGAGGATGCTTAGATGAAAAGGGATAAATTTGAACAAATGTAAGTGTCCAAATTTAGGTGTCTACATTTTTTCCCTCTTTTTGATGGTGTTACGAAGTAGTATCATTTGAAAGAATATTAAAACATAGAACCCGAAAGAAGATGGTTAGATTGGGAAAGATGCCACAGTCATCGAAGGAGCGACTAGGAAGAAAGATCATGGGGGTGAAGATGAATATTAGGGGTTGAGGATGCCCCCTCGAGAGGACATGCAGGTTCAAGAGAACACGATTGTGCTCTCAAAATGGATGAGATGATGAAGGGGAAGATAAGGAAGATGATGCAATGTGATGGATAAGAGAGGATGATAAGCAATAGGAGATTGGGAAGCACAAATGGATTTAAGGACAAAGGTGATGTTGCCCTAGTCAAGATACAAGCCCAAAATGGGTTGATGATGGATGGAGTGTTTTCATTGAGGGAATGATATATCTTGGAACAACATGAGGATAGGGAAGGATACATCATGATGATGATGCAGAAAGTGTCATTGATCAGGGAAGGATACATCCCAAAACAACACCAAAGGATCAGGAAGGATACATACTGATTATGATGAAGATGATGATGATTGGATCAAGGCTTGTAGAAAGGCTCGGAACAAGACCAAGGATGTGATTAGATGATTGGTGCTAGATTGAATGGACGAGGATTGGATTGAGGTGCCAGATGGATGAAAAGAATCAAAACGATGGAGGAATTGATCATGAAATGCAATCCTAATGTGATTTGCCATTTTTGGAGCATTGATTTTTTCTATAGCATAGGACACCAAGAACCAGGGTATGTAAACCAAGGAGAATTAGTGTCTAATGCATAAAACAAACACAACAGACAAGAAGGCTATTCAACACCCCAAAGTCGTGAAGACCTTGGTTGGGCTAGGCGTTGGAATAACCACAAGCACAAAGGGATGCCCCAATGTAACACAAGACCTCAGGGATCTTGGTGGATACCACGTGGGACAACCCAGAAGACAACAACAAATAAAAAAGATCAAGATATGCCCCTATGCTAACCTGTCAAAACACACCATAATATGACGAATCATGGTGGCCTTAATGAGTTGTGATAGGGAGCTCACATGATAAATAAATGCCAAAAGTATCAAAATATCACAATCAATTTCAAACGTCCTTTGCCATAGGATCAAGGGGATGGATGAGATTGATGAGGTCTGTTAGGAAGGATGCATCCTGTAGATAGATGGATACTAAACTAAAAGATCGTTATGACGTGGGATACTCAAAGCTGATTGGATCTCATGTTACAAGTGGATATCATTTGTTAAGAACCAGGTAGATAAGGGCCATAGATTGAAGACATGACACAAGAGACGAGACACAAGATAGAAGACTGGCACACCCTAAAGACTTAGGGGTTCAGGGGCCGATCAAAGATTAGCCTTACCTATGTGAAAGCGCAGAGCCCTTGTAGTTCGATAAAAGGCCATGGATAAAAGAAGAAAGAGGACAATGGATATTGCAATGGATGACAAATACTGGATAGGAAAAATTCCCCAGGGGCAGATCAAATGATCGACCTTGCCTACATGAAAGCATAGGGGCAACATAGTTCGACAAAAGACCAACGAGAGACAATGGATAAAGGATGATGAGATAACCCTGATAAGGGGATAAAAAGATGGAACCGATGCGATGAGACAAGATAGACCAATTGGATAAGATAGGATAATGATGATTGAATGAAGCTCAGGGATGGGATAGTTATCTAAATCATCAAAAGATGAATTGGGAGGATATCATGGTGGAGAGATGAGTGATGAGAAGTGAGAGTAGATGGACAAGATGTGCGAAAGAAGGGGGAATGATGATGATGAGATAGATGGCATTGGGTTGCATGAAGGGAAGCCTATAGATAGATACCAATGAAAAGGGATTATGAGATGAGATGAGGATAAAGTTGAAGGGATGGATAGAGAGATAAGGATGGGGAATAGAAGGGATTGTTATGGTATATGAATAGGAATATAAGGATGGGGAGAAGAAAGGGATGCTATGATGGATAGATAGATAAGGATGAGGAGATGGAAGGGATTTTTTAGATGGATAGGAAGATAAGGATGGGAAGATGCAAGGGATGGTATAGTGGATGGATAGAGGGATAAGGATTTGGATGAGGAAGAGGTTACTAGCTAGATAGATGGAAAGGTAAGGATTTGGAAGAGGAAGGGGACAACATGATGGATGAATGATATCTACAAGGACTATATCACAAAGGAAGATAGATGCCCCCATTCTAGATATGCCATGTAGGATGAGGCATGAGGGGTGGAAGATAGAAGGATAGGAAAATAAAGGAGTGAGATGGATATAGATAGGATGCATGGATAAGGAGGGGAGATTGATGGTAGTATGATGGGTGGAAAAGGAAGGTAGATGGATGTAGATAAGGATTGGGATAGTGTGTAGGTAAAGGAGGATGTATGCCAAGAGGTGTCCAAAGCATGTATATATGTTTTCCCCTATTGATATCAAAATCAGAAGGAGGATGGAGGGGTTGGGATAAATGGGATATGAAAAGTAGGTTGTGTAAGATAGGTTAAATGGAGGAGATGGGTGAAGGGGATGCAGTTGCCCCAAAGTGCGGAAGTAAATTGGATGGGGGATTTACACATGATGCCTATTTTCTAGCTTTTCATCATGGTACTTATCCAAGGTTCTTTTTTTCCAAGTTTTCACCATTGGACAAATTATTTCTCTTTACTATTTTTTTTTGCTTTTGACTTTTTTGAATATTTTGACTTTTTTTGACTTTTTTGGATTTTTTGGATAGTATGTGGATGGAGATGGATAATGATAGGGATGTGCATAAGTAGATGTGATAAGAGGATATATGGACTCAAGCATCAAATTCCATATGAGGTATTAAGATCCCATGCGTGAAGTGACTATTGGATGTTGGTACAACCTTAGGAGGATAAATGGATTTGATGGGGGAGATATGTGGGATAATGGTTGGGATGTTGGAAAGTGTATGGATGGAATGATGGGGTAGGTGTGTTATGGGGTGATGAATTTAGGACCAATATTGGTACATATGGTGGTGTTTGTGAAAGGATAGGAGGATTAATGGATGGAGAATGTGGGGATAATGGACGAGAGGGGATAGTGAATTTTGGGACATAAGGAACCAAAATTTTTTTAGGAGATGGTGGATGAGAATGATTAGCTTGGGGATTAGAAACTTTGGATGTTGTTATGGATGCTTCATTTGAAGGCATTGAATCTTTTTTCTTTGTGATCCACATGATTTTGATCTTTTCTTTGGTGGGGCTTTGAGGCTTGCAGATTTGACATCCAAAGTGATTTTGATAGAAATGGGATGGGTGTGAGGAGATGGATGATGTGGAGGAAACATGAATGGAGAGATGAAGGTAGGATTTTGAGGATGATGTGTGGATGGAAGATGTGTAGATACATGCCTTTGTTGATCCTAATTAGGGAACATGAGAGTGGGATGTTTATGATGGGTGACATGGATAGATGGATGGATGAATAGGGTGAGATGGAGGAGGTGATTTTGGGATATAAGGGCACAAAATAGACATAGTACTTGGAGGATGCTTGATGGTGGGTGGAGGGACATAAGGAACCAAAATGGATGGAGTAGATGAAGGATGGGAGATGGTGGATGGAGAAATGTAAGGACCCAAAATGGATGGAGCAAATGAAGGAGGAATATGGATGGTTGTTCGGAGGCGATATGATGGAGGAGGGGGAATGACAACAAATGATCAAGTGGAGCGATGGGAAGAGCCTATATTTCTTTTGGAAGAGGCTCGCTGAGGATGTATAGAGGTTGTACAAACATATTTAGATTGCAATTCTTGAGAGATATGTCCAAGACCTTGTGTATGGATTTGTTCTTTTACCTCGATGGGCTCTAAAATACCTTGCTCATGAAGGCCTAAACCTTTTCCTTGATAGTTCATGTTCTTGAGCATTTGATTCATGATAGGATTTTTGTTATTTTGGAAGAATGATGTGAGTCCATTATTAGGTGGAGGATGATGGGTTGATCTGTATAGGATCTAGACTATATGCAGTATTGAATGCTTAAACTTTTACAATATTTATTCCAAGTTAATTAAATCAAAATTAATTTAAGGAAATAACAAAATAAAGAAATTAGCAAACTGAGAGAAGATGAGAGAGAAGAAGAGAAGTGCAAACAATGTTTGATAACGGAGTTCATCACGAAAGTGACTACGTCTCCGGGTCCACTCCAATAGAGAGACCGATCCGATTAACTCCAAAATCAATTACAAAAGCACCACAACCATCCTCCAAGCACTTCAGCAGCATAACAATGCTCTGGCGTGCAAGAATGGCTCAAAGAATCTCTACAAGACCTCTCTTTTGTCACCTCAGCATCAAGACTTCAACACCTGAAAAAAAAACTTGAATCCACTCTCACCTCACACCCCTTTAAATACATAAAAATTTCTCAAATTGGTTACTAACCAATTGATTTTACAATATTTTTGAAAATCCTCCATATCTCCAAAAAAACAACTTAATCTCCCCTTTTTACAAATATTTTCAACCTCCTCCATTTTTAACTTATATTAATCTTTAAAAATCCCCCCTAATATTTAATTTAGCCCTTTTATTTATATATTTCAGGCTTTAGTTACAACTTAAGGGGTTAATCCTACAGGAAGTTGTTTATTTTTATTTCAAATTAAGGAGGGTTTGTTTTTAAAATAAGGTATTCGGTTTAAATAACTCAATAAAACCAACCAACGCCCATAATATACATA
This sequence comes from Sequoia sempervirens, assembly GCA_007258455.2. Taxonomy (NCBI): domain Eukaryota; kingdom Viridiplantae; phylum Streptophyta; class Pinopsida; order Cupressales; family Cupressaceae; genus Sequoia; species Sequoia sempervirens. The sequence continues at coordinate 216,267,045 of VDFB02193867.1, forward strand.
GAATGTGCGGTGGTTTATCGGTAGACTTCAATTTTGGTGGGCTGGCGGTCACGGGTTCCAACCCGGCCGATGGCTTTTAAATAGCCATCCGCCAATTTTTGAATAACAAAAACAACCAACCGCTATACATAGGTAAGCAATGACGGTTTGGTCCAACGGCTACGCGGGAGTTTCGGAGATGGGCGGTTGGGAGTTCGAATCCGTCCAACAAATTTTTTAAACAAACTTATCAACTCTAATAGCCAGATGGAGGAGAAAAACCGTGAGGCCACGTGGCACGCCGAGGAGGTGCCACGTGGCGAAGATTGATTCACCACTTACGCTGACTGCCATTGACCTGTTCGCTGACTCGGCCACTGACTGTGCAAACTGATGACGTGTCTGCCAACTCGGATGATGACATGGAGGCTGACGTATGCTGACTGGGTGTACGGACTGCCATGTGTCACTCTGCGATTGGTCTGTACAAATGCCACATGTCACACTCTGGTTTGTCCACATCAGATTCTGTACCATGTGCTGACGTCATCTGTACGGATGATGACGTCATCATTGTTCCTACTAGTCACCAAGTCAACCGAGAGCTTTGATCGCTAATAACTCTCGCATACGATGTCGGATTTCGACGAAACAAACACCGTCAGAATCATCTCGACGAGCTCTTCGCAATGACACTGGTTCCATTGATTTCTGAGACAATAATTTTTTCCGCTTCCTGGACGCCCCGGATCCCAATTTGACCCAAGGTTTGACTGGCCATAACTTGCACAAACGGACTCCTTTTTGCTCCGTTCGAGTTGCATTGGAATGAGGATGCCGAGATATTTCTAATGGTGCAAATTCTGGAGAAAAATGAGACACTTCAATTTTCACTAAAAAATGTCCACCGGATCATGGGTAGTATATATGCTTTATTTTTCTTCTGTAAGGAGACCACCATGGAAGAATGTGAGAGTACCAAGGGTATATAAAAGCGGTGAGGGGATAGTAAGTTTAGGTGACGATGGAGGATCATGAGATGGAGATGATGGGATAGTAGCATCTTGACCAGGAAGAGTGAGTGGTAAGGGATCAAGAGAGGGATTAGGTGATATGATAAGATTTGGATTTGTGGTAGTGGGTGATAAGGGCTCATGCGATGGAGCAGTGGGGTCTTGAGTGATAAGGGGATCATGGGATGGAATGGATGGGGAACTATGATCTTAAGATGGACTAGAGGGGATGGTAGGATCTTGATTTGGAGAAGGGGATATGTTGGTATGCTCTAGATCAAGCTCTTGGCATGACTCATCGTGTGTGGGTGTCATGATGATAGAGTGTTGGAGGGACTCCTCAAGTGGGGGAGATGGAAGGAGGGGGGATTCATGAAGTTCATGAGAAAGGATTTCGCTGATACTAGGAGTGGGAGGAGTGGATTGGGTTTGAGTATCTTCGATGGATTGGGTGGATCTAGGAGTAGAGTATGGTGATGGGGTTTGGTTATCTTCGATGGGTTTGATGGATTTCAGAGTAAGAGATGGGTGTTCAATGGATTCAGTGAGTGTGATGGTTTCAACAGTTTCAGTGGTGCTAGGGGTGGTAACAACAATGATAGGTGCGGGATGGAGAAGGGTCTCATCACTAGTGATTATGGATGATGGATTGGGATGGCATGATTCCATGACTTCAAGTGGTGGAGTTGGGGATGTATTCTTTGTCATGAGTCCTTGGAGAACTTCTAGAGTGAAAATTGTGCATACTCTAGACTTAGATGGTATGGTAGGAGTGGATGAAGGATCTTGGATGGGTGGAGGACTAGGATTATGGATTGGTGGATTAAGATTAGATGGAGGAATGGGATTGGATGTAGGACTGGGAGTAGATGGAGGATTAGGACATGGTGGAGTGGAAGATGGAGTGACATAGGAGGATAGGGATGGTGGATTAGAACAAGAGGATGTGGCTGGTGGATTGTAGTAAGGATAGTGGGGAGGAGGATTTGGTTGGGAAGATTGGGATGGTGGATTGGGACAAGAGGATGTAGGTGGTGGATTAGGATAATAAGATGTAAGTGGGGGATTTTAGCAAGAGGATATAGGTGGAAAATTAGGATAAGAGGATGCAGGTGGGGGATTGTAGCAAGAGGATATAGGTGGCGAATTAGGATAAGAGGATGCAGGTGGTGGATTATAGTAGAGGTATTGGGATAGTGGATTAGGATGGGAAGATTGAGATGGTGGACTGAGATAGGAGGATGTGGATGATGGATTAGGATAGGAAGATGTGGATGTTGGATTAAGATAAGTAAATTGGTATGGAGGATTAGGATAGGGGGCATATGTGGATGAAGGATTGAAATAGGAGGATTGGGATGGTAGATTAGGATAGGCAGACGTGGATGTTGGATTAGGATAGGGATATTGGGACACTGTATTAGGATAAGAGGACATGGATGTTGGATAAGTAGAGGATGTAGAGGAAGGATATAATGGAGATGCGGGTGAGGAAGATAATGGATATCCCTTTTCAAAGGTCGCATAAGGAGAATTATTAGGTGTGGATGAAGATGTAATGGGATATCTCAGAGGGGTGATTGGATTTTGGAAAGTGTTCAAGGAAAGCTTAATAGAAATGATAGCATTAAGGGGATCTATGTCGTATACTTCATGATCAACAAGACTCTCGTTATCGTTGTTAATGTGATTAGGGTTTCCCTTGACTAATATTATTGGTTGCATTGGTGAATGATAAGGATTCATGATTTTAGATGGGATGGATATGGATTGAAGGTATGGGAATGGATGATTAGAAGGAAAGAAAAGGTGATGAAAGGCTAAATAGGATGGATCAAAAGATCTTGAGTGGAAATGGACTAAAGCTCAAGTCAGGATTTACGTCGAGCTCAGATTGGGATTGGATTAAAGCTCAGATTAGGATTGGAGGATGTGATAATATTGACTCTAAACCAAGTTCAGAGGTTTGAACTATATGATGTAAGGTGCCGACAATTAGATTTTTCCAGATTTGGCAGTTTTCAAAAATTGTCAATTTTTTCCATTTTAGGTAACTACACAGGCATATCTTTGAGAGTCCAATTTTTTCCCAAAAACTTCCTAAAACTAAGGTAGGATGAATTTCCATCTAACATCCTAAATCCGATACATGCATTTTGAGTTATTAACAAAAATGATTTTTCAAAAACTGGAAAAAACACTAAATTACTATTTTAAGGGTCAAGATGAAAGTTTGAAGCCCCAAAAATGTGCCGAAATGGGGGCCAACCAACTGAGGGTCTATTGGAAATCCACATGCCACCTCATAATGCAACCACCCATAAAATTACAACACAAACAAACACCCAAGTGAAAAGTTATGGCCTCCAGAAGTTTTTGCATCAAAATGAAAACCCCTGAAACAAAGTCTAGCTGATTGGGATGGATGATTTGATGATGGATATGGACTCTAATGATGTAATAAGATGCACCTATGTGATTTTTTCAATGAAATGATGAATTTCAGAAAGTGTTGATGATCGGGGACAACAATGACAGGAAGATAGATGAAGGTCTGTTATGGGGAAAATTTGCCTATCTGGGGGCAAGGTCACCCAACTTAGGGCAGGGTCGCCTATCTATGGGGAAAGGTCGCCCAAGTGAAGGTTAGGTTCGCCAAAGTATAGGTCAGGTTCACCCAAGTGAAGGTTAGGTTCACCCAAGTATAGGTCAGGTTCGCCCAAGCAAAGGTCAGGTTTTCCCAAGGATAGGTTAGGTTCACCCAAGTATAGGTCGGGTTTGCCAAAGTTAAGGTCACCCAAGTATAGGTCAGGTTCGCCCAACTTAACTTTCAGACTTGTCTAAATAAAAAAAGAGGTCAAACAGACACTTGGAATGGGGAAATAGATGCTCGTAAAGGGAGACGGATGTTCGAAACAAGGAGACGAAAGCTCAGAATGGATGAATGAATGTTTGTAATGAGGAAACAAATGCTTAGAATGAGTAAACGATTGTTTATAATGGATGAAATATTCTCAGAACAAGGAGATGGAGGCTTGGAACGGATGAACGAATGTGTGGAATGGATGAATGGATGATTAGAATGGATGAACGGATGCTCGAAACGAGTGAATGATTGCTCATAATGGATAAATGGGTGCTCGAAACAAGTGAATGGAGGGTGAAATTAGCTATTTGGGGGCAGGTTCACCCAAGTTAGGGAAGGTTCACCCAAGTATAGGGAAGGTTCATCCAATTGCTGGTCAATGTCACCTTTTCAGTGAAAGATAGGTGGGAAACGGATGCTCGGATCAGGTAAACGAGTACTCAGAACAAGGAGATGAATGCTCGGATTGAGGAGAAAAATGCTTGGGATAGGGAACAGATGCTTAGAATGAGGAGATGGATGCTTGAAATGAGGAGATGGATGGTCAGAATGAGGAAACAGGTGTTCAGAACAAAAAAATGAGTGCTCAGAATGACTAAATGGAAGGTGAAAATGGCTATTTGAGGGGCAGGTTCACCCAAATTGGGGTAGGTTCACTCAACTTAAGGGCAGGTTTTCTCAAGTTATGGTTGAGGTCGCCTATTGAGTGAAAAGATAGGTAATTTTGATAGAAACTGACTAGGAAATGACTGAGACATGCGGCAGGTTCACCTCTATCAGCTGACTTGGACTTACTTTAGATGAATAAAACTATGGAAAAGGACCAAAAACACAGCAAACAACAAGCAAACGACAAGGCTGACTTGACTAAATAGAAACACACTGGTTTTGCACAAAGAAGACAGTACAAATAGCATAGTCCTATGATTAGTAAGAGGGTATGGCCAACACGGTCCTCTAACTAGGATGAACAAGGAAACTAGGGAGTCCTCAATATACGCTCAGTACGTGAGGCACAACCATGAACACCAACCCGTCTACAAGCATGAGTCAGGAACCCCAACAAGATACTGAAGGCTCAAACCAATTCTTCACATCTATCTAGGTATCACCCTAGCTTTGATGCTCCGCCAGACACAACGTGACTGGATTGGGGTATAGCTTTGTCTCTCCCCCCTTTGTACAGCCTGTCAGTATGCATGGTTGGGATCGTCCCTTGGGGTGATGAAATCGCCAAGCAGGTCCCACTAGAAAGAGGACACTAAGTGTTTTCGGCTACTCTCCAGGCTCACACGAAGTGCAAGGGGAAAGCTTTAAACGATATAGAGACCCTTGGGTGACACAAAAGACTTGCAAACATGACAAACAATAAGTTGAATCCCCCCTAATTAGATCTATGTGCCTAGAATAATAAGGAAAAGTGATAAACGAACTAAACTAACAATGTTGAAACGATCGTTTTGCAAGAAAAGTGTTAGTAGTTTGATCTTCGTTCTTCAACAATCATGAAATAGCTATGCAAATGTTAGGAAAAAAGTGGACACACTCACCAAGAGACGATGTTAGGGGATTAGTGTCTCAAAATGACAAGAAACATATGCTAAAAATGACATTTAGATCACTGTTTTACCTCATAGAAAGCTTTGTCTAGGTAGGTTCACCCTTGTTTGGGACAGGTTCACCCCTCTGTAGGGTAGGTTCGTCCCTTTGTAAGGAAAATTTTCCCCTCTATGGGATAGGTTCACCCCTACCTAGGGCAGGTTCGCCCAACTAGGAAACTGAAGTCAAAATGTTTTCTGGTGCTCAGATAGGAAACTTTGCTAGGTAGGGTCGCCCTTGTTGAGGGCATGTTCACCCAAGTTGGGGTAGGTTTGCCCCTTTGTAGGTCAGGTTCACCCAACTATGGGAAAGGTCGCCTCTGTCTTGGGTGGAGTCGCCTCTCTGCAACCTGAACCTGCAAAACGTCAAAGAACAACAAATGTGAAAGAAAGGGACCCATTTGTGGGTCCTACTAGGCGTGCTAGAAATGTGATCAAGAGTTGTTAGCCTATCTAAACGATGCAAAAAATAGTGCAAAAGATAACAAACCACACTCATTAGAGTAAATTTACATAAAAAATGGGCATCCTAAGAAACTCTAAAAAGAAAAAATTATCTCAAATAATATAAATTATTTAAATATAAAAAATATAAATTACTTAACTACATGAGTTAAGTGGGGACACATGTTTCTATTATAATTCCTTAAAAAACTCAAGTCCATTTTTAAAAGTGGTAACATATATTTTTATTGAAAAACTCAAGTTCAATTTTTATTTTAGATTATTTCTTTTCTTGATTTTTAATTTTTTATTTAAAAAATCTTAAACTCAAGTTCATTTTAAAAAAAAAGTGGTAACATGTATTTCTATTATAATTTATTAAAAAATTCAAGTTCACTTTCTTTTCTTGATTATTATTTTTTATTTAAAAAATGGTAAAGTAAAAGTAACTTTAGATATTTTATTTTATACTTAATATTATATTTTATATAAAATTTATATACTAGTATATTTATATTTAAAAATATATATCTAAAGTAGTTAAGGGATATCTCTTTTCCATAGTTTATTTGATTTTCCCACTTTTTTCTTTCTTCCATCATTTTTATTTTTTTAATTTTTCCATTTTTTTTTGGTTTGATATTTTTGGTGATTTTCTCAACTTTTTCTCCTTCCAATTTTTTCCAATTTCTTTTTTGGTTTTTATTTTTTATTTTTGAAATGCTTTTTATATATATTTTTGTTTTAAGAATGAAAATATTTTTTAAAAAACATAACAATTTCTATAATAGACCTTAAAAATATAAATCTAAAAAACAAAAATAATATTTTATATTTAGAATAAGATATGTGGAGTTAAATTAACCATCATGAGTTAATTCGTAGGATTTTAGAAAGTTTTATTTTATAAAATAAATAATTTTATTTTTATTTTGGATGATGTCACTGTAACAGTTGATGTCATCTTTTAATTGATTTTTGATAGCTCAAAAAGTTGATGATGTCATCCTTAGGAGGTCCATTTTTTTATGTAAATTTCCCCTAATGTAACTGTAACGTCTGAAAATGAAACAAGCTTTGCACAATAGACAACAAGGAAGATCGGATCGTTAGAAGCACACATGCATACAATACTAAATCTAGAATGCAAATTTCAATCGTTAAGCAACAAAGAACATGGGAAAGTCAAAACGTAAACAAAACTAGAACAATCTCACCAATTTCGAATGTATTTCCATGAATCATCTCGATTGCCCTTCTCCATTTTGCTTGTGTAGTATAATTGCCATCAAATTTTCAAGTTCGTGCAAGTATAGCCTAAGATAGTGATTAGCAAAATATCGAAGATTCAAGACAAAGGTGCTCTCAAAAGTTATCAAATTCGCTAGAGAGATTGGAATGAAGAATGACAAATCAATTTATAGAAAATTGATTATTCGAACGATAGGTCAAGATTGAAAGATCAACGGATGATTGAGATTGAATGATCAGACATGCATTATGTTAACTGACAGTGATGACATGAGTGATTCGAATTAGAAATAGAATTAAAGATTAAATAAATAATTTAATCTTCAGTTCGGCATTCGAAAACATAAGAAATATCTTTGCATGACAAAGATAAATATTGATTAAAGCAACTCTCTGTTCGAATGCACGCACAACACTTAATTAATTAAATAAGAATATTTAATTAATCCGCATGTACACGCAAATGAGTTAGAAGTGGATGATTGAATGGTTAGACGAAGAGATTACTCGAAGACGCCACTCAAACATTAAATCAATAGTTAACTGAACGATTAAAATAGATGTCGAGTTGAGTAAAAGTGAATACTTAGATAACTCACATAATTATCTAAAATATAGAAGAATGTGTTAAAATAGAAGTAATGAATTAAATAATTCATTTAATTCAAGAGACAATATTCGAAGGATAATTAAATAAATAATATTTATTTAATTAAGTGACGAAGGGGATTTAAACGAATAATTAAATAAATAAATGAATTTATTTAATTATAGTTGAAGTATGATAAAGAATAAATTAAATAATGATTTATTTAATTTAACCGGAAGAATAAGGTTAATTAGTAAAATGATTAAATAAGAAGCGTTTATTTAATTAATTAGATAGAATAAAGAAAAGTGAATTAATTAAATAATTAAGATTATTTAATTAATAGAGGAATTAATAGAAGATGAATTAATTAAATAATTGACATTATTTAATCATGACCATGAATAATACGAATTATGCAAAATATGGAAGTCGTAGGCTTAAACCAGATTTCGGTGTCTACATTTGCCCCTCTTTGATACAATGTCGTTTAGGCCTTGTGTCAAAGAAAATCAATGAAAATATGCCCTAGTCAAGCTCCGGATTAGAACAGGTGAAGGTATGCCCCCTCGGGAAAAATGACAAATTTCTGACATGTTCAAAAAAATTTGGAAATGCGCCCGATTAGTCCAGTAAATAGGCAGAAATGCAATGCAGTTGATGGAATTGGGTTCAGAAACGGGAGGGACGGGTACGGGATGATAGAAAATGGAAGTTTACATGGCCAGAAGGGAGGAAATGCCACCTAAGCCCTAGGTATATATTGGAATTGGGGTGAAAAACTATTCATTTGCACCCACCTAGCTTAGAGATTTGAAAAGTTTGCTCTGACTTTTAGCGAGGATGTCTCCAGTTCTAGCGACCCATCATCGTGCATATAGGATCCGGACGTTCCAGAGACCAGCCGGCGCGGACCCCCCGGTATGGACCTAAAACTTGTCTGTTGAAAATTTTTAATTTGCGCGTATTTTAAGATATTTATTGCATTTTTCATTATGCGTCACTTTTCATTTTGCACCGCATGTGTATGCGCGAACGACGCATCTGTTTGTGAAAAGCCGCATTTGCATTTAACGCCAAGCAATTTAGACTAGTTTAGAAAATAACCGCATGTGTTTCTTTTGCTACGCATTTGATAATTTTGATACGCATTTGAAATTTAGCTACGCATGTGCATTTTAATATACACATTTGTTTATTTTGAAACGCATTTGAGATTATGCAACACAAATGTTAATTTTAGCACACATTTGAGAATAATTAACCGCATTTGATTAATAATGACGCACTTGTAATTTGAGAACCGCATTTGTAAAAAGCGACGCATGTGTTAAAAAAGTGACGCATTTGCAAAATAACGACACATTTGCATTTTATGTTAAAACATTCATTTTTTTTTACTAGGATAGATGATTCAGGCTGACATGAGGGATGTTGTTGCAGGTTGTTCTTGACCCTATCTACACACGTGAGTCGAGACCCATGATGTTTCGATTCAGAGATAGCTTACGACCAGCAGAGTGACGGACTTTATGGCATTTGGGTTTGTTGCATGTGACCGATATGCCCCAGATTAGGGAAAATTGGGGTTTACTAACAGCACTTTGTGAGCAGTGGCACTCAGAGACGTCTTCCTTCCACCTTCCGACTGGAGAGGCCACAGTGACTTTGGAGGATGTATATAGGATTTTGAGACTACCGATTAGAGGGACACGGGTAGTTTATGATACACAGAGAGGGATAGCGGAGATGTGCAGATATTACCCCCATGCTGATGTTAGACAGCTAGGGGTGGATGATTATGAGATTAGATGGCGGGTATTGGCCCAGAGATATAGATAGTTAGACTGTCTAGTAGCGACACTAATAAGTGGTATTGTACTGCCTGATCGCCGAGGTCATGGATTCCCTGTGGGATGGGGTGAGATGCTAGTGGGCATGCTAGAGTGCTGAGTTGTATATGCTTGGGGTTCGTGTGTGCTGGGGATGCTATACTTCCACCTTCATGACATTGCCTATAGAGAGGCACAGTCGATGAGCTGCGGCACCACGCTCCTGATGGTATTGTCGTGGGAGCATATTGTTATTTTTAGACCACCTGTGACAGTAGATCTAGCTCGTGGAGCGCCATACGCCTTTCGGTATGCGGGAACCACCACACAGCACCACATTGGAGACACATGCTATTATAGACACGCTATAGACTTGATGCAGGAGTTTACATGGAGACCGTACCTAGGCTAAGAGGTATGGTCAGATGAGGGCGAGCATTTTCCATTTTGTCGATAGACATAGTATTTGGTGGGATGGACAGTGTCCCATATGCACATCATAGAGTGACAGTTGCTAGACTAGGTCTTGAGACAGTACGGAGAGGTACAGGATGTACCTCGAGGGAGAGCAGAGTTTGCTCGGTCTTCACGAGAGGTCCTGCTGTGGGGGCCAGAGATTCTAGTTGCCACTATAGAGGCGGATATTGATAGTTTACAGGCACAGCCATGGGGATGGAGGGGTGGACCCGCAGATCCAGGGATGACTCCAGCTTATGATCAGTGGTGGGCACTACATAGGCCGACTCTGTTGATAGATCCAGGGTAGCCAGCACCAGTAGAGCGGCGGGTTAGAGGTCCCAGAGGTAGAGGAGGCCGAGGTGATGGTGGGGATGATGGTAGAGGTGGCCGACATGGAGGCAGGAGAGGGAGGCATGGTCGACGGGGACGAGGAGCAGCCTTGTCACCGATCCAAGAGGAGAGAGGAGGAGAGGAGGATGTGGCCATGCTAGATGTGGCCAGAGGTGGCGAGGAGGAGTAGCCTACCGAGGCAGTTATCCCAGACATCCCTGACATCCTAGCAAAGGCAGAGGTAGGTGCCGAGGAGGCAGTTGCAGAGGAGGCCATTGGAGAGGAGGTAGTGGGAGAGGAGGCAGAGGTCGATGCCCTTGGATTGCTAGGTGCCTACCAGGAGGATGATGAGGAGGAGGATGATCATGAGAGAGAGATCAGGGATCAGATCTTGGAGGAGATGGACGAGGAGGAGGATGGGCGGGATAGGGCCCGTCAGGATGAGACAGAGGTAGAGGTGCCCGACACTGATATATTACGAGCCCAGGTTGCCTCCTTGGAGGATCAGATGAGAGTGTTGATGGTAGAGAGAGATGCCTACAGAGTGGAGAGAGATCGAGCCTTGATAGAGAGAGATCAGGCAGTAGCCCGGCGGTAGGAGACTGAGCAGAGATTCATAGAGCTCAAGTCATTATGTACAGGACCATCAGCAGCATTTGCCAGAGAGTTGGTCAGAGCCGGCGAGAGGGAGAGATACTACCGAGACTTGTATGAGGCAGAGGTTCCCCTAGAGAGGCGGGCTCCCAGTTTTTCAGCGGCACAGAGTAGTAGGTCCCAGACCAGGACCCACACACAGACAATGAGCACAGAGGGAGTGGGTCAGCCACGTAGAGCAGGGCCCTATGACAGACCTCCCACAACTCTGAGATAAGCCTGTTCTCAGCATCAGTCTCCCACACACTCCCGACATGATGGTAGTGGCAGTTCAGGATAGAGATACAGTTTTGAGGTCCATTTGAGACAGTGTATTTTGATTCGATAGCCTGTGGGCTTCCATGTATTTATGATACATTATGACATTGTGATGTGACACATTTGAGCTATATATATATATGATTTTGGCGGCGATTCTTATGATATGCATTGTCTATTTATGGATTATGTAGTTATTTATTGATACATGTGATATTCATATGATATGCCTATGTGATGGATGGTTGTATGTACTTTATGTTGTTTATGCAATGCGATAATGTTGATTCTATGTGACATATGATTCTATATGATTATGAGATGCAATGTGATGTTATATGTATAATGACATGTGATGTTATACAAATGTAATGTGATGCATGTATTTACAGTTTATTGCTTATGATATGCAGTGTTAAATGATGATTATTGTCTATTATGCCATGATGATCTAAATGTGAAATATGCCTATATATATGTATGTTTCTAACATGTATGTTGATGTAGGATGATGTATACCATTTTTGTGTCACAGGACTTCGTCATAATGCAAGAAAGAGGAACTTTTTAGTACGAAAAGAAAGATCGACACAGAAGGAGAAGACAGAAGATAGATGTTAGTGTTAGGAATCTTTGATATTTTACCATATCACAAAAGGTATTGCACTTTATTCATCATTGGGCGGGACTAATACAAATGGAGACAAACACCAGGATATGACATAAATCAAGGTGTGCAAGGTCATCCACTTGCTAATAACAGACAGTCGCAGACAAGGATTGTCATTAACTCAGACTGAAGGCACAAGTTGCCCCAGTCTTTTTGTCAAGACAAACCACAGACAGCAAACGAAAGAAAAGACGGGTCATCATACGTCATTGCTCCTCTAAATCCTTCATGGGACATCCTTGAGGAAACTAGTAACATGACTCAAAATCAAATTGAAAAGATAGTCAACAGACAACAGTCAAAGAAAATAGAATTTTGATACATCGTTGCTTCTCTAAATCCTTCATGGGACATCCTTGAGAAAGCTAGTAACATGAATCCCAGTCATCAATTCAAGATAAATGATAAGATAAATAAGCCATAAAGTCAAAAAGCCAATGAAAATATTTTCCAAAAACATGATTTGTTTGTTTGATTTGTTGATAGATAGAAGGATTGATTGGTAGACCCTGATTTCAGGAGATACACATACCGGATAAGACTGTAAGTCTGGTTTCGATGTTATGACTATCTGTATAAGGCATGACAAAGCCTGGTTTCAGAAAGACATGTATCGTATAAGATGTTAAGTCAGATGCTGTTGATGTGATAACCTGTGTAAGGCTACGTTTGATTGTTTTGACCTTGTTGATTACGCAGGAAGGACACATCCTGAATAAGACATAGGTTGATTGTTTTGATAACGTCTGTTTCCAAGAAGGACACATCCTGTAGCAGACTGTAGTTGATCTTTTTGAATTGTTTTGTTTGGCAAGTTGTTTGATATGACTCAGAGACATTGCTGAATTGTTCACCAGAGTAATGCATGACTTGATATGACATGTTGAAAATTGACTGTGTGTGATGACAAACCCTAAAGGACTGACCTAGTGCGGCCTCGGGGGCTCATTGTGTGATGGCCTTGCCTACGTTGTACACTCAGAGACCTCATAGTTCGACTTGACTGCGACCGACAAGACTGACTACAAATAGAAGACGTGTGTGAAAGTGAATGTGATGAACCCTAATGGACTGACCTAGTGCAGCCTCGGGGGCTCATCGTGTGATGGCCTTGCCTACGTTGTACACGCAGAGACCTCATAGTTCGACACGACAATCGACCTTGTTATATAGACATATGGATTGACACATGAATTTATATAGACAAACCTAAACAGACTGACCTAATGCCTCAGGGGCACATCGGCAGATGGCCTTGACTACGTCCAGTCGCAGAGGCAACATAGTTCGACAAATGACAAAGACTGACAAGTGCGACTGACTCTGACTCTATTTTTGGATTTTTTGAAATGTTGTGATTTTTTTGTCTTTTTGAAGTTTTATGATGTTTTTGTGTTTTCTTAGGTCATTTTGTGATGTTTTGGATTTTCTTATGGTTTTACATCTCCAACACAGCCAATGTAAGAACCAATATGACACATGTCAAGTGTTTGCCCCCAGTCGAGTATAAGACCAATTGATGATGAATAGGGTAAGATGGGGGATATGAAATGCTCTCGATGTCAATTGTTCCAAGCTATGGAAAAGACTACCACTTATTAGGAATGATATATACAAGTGATGGACACAAAAGGTAAGGGATATGTATAGGATAGTGGACTATATACATGGTAGTGGACTATGTACAGGGAAGTGATTCCTATAAGCAACCAAGCAAGCATGCACAAGAATCCAAGGAAAACCATGATCTTGCCCCTAGTCAAGCTGAAAACCAATTGATAGGTGATGAGGATGGTGACAATGTTGTTTGACGTAGGAAAGACACATCCCGAAACAACATGAGGATGATGATAATGTGACTAAAGGATCAAGGTTTGTAGCCATGCTAGAAACAAAGCCAATGAATATTTTGAATGATGCACTAGAATGCATAGAAAGATTATATGGATTGGGCTTGTTGCATTTGGAATGAATTTTCAAGATTGGATGGGATCCTTAGACCATTGACAAGGGAAAAACCAAGGCATGCGATAGGTATTTCGTATAATAATAACTCATTTGGAAAAATGTTATGAAGGTTGTGACATGATATTTCGTGGATAGTGTATGACCAAAGGATAGACATGTCAAGAGTTTTTCCAAAGCATGATTTATGTTTGCACCCCAGTCCTTATCAAGATCAAAGTAGGTGGGAAAATGGGCATGAGTGGTAGGGCTTAGATGGATAGATAGAAATGTCATATGAAGGGTATGGGAGATGAGACAACTTGCCCCCAAGTGTAATAGTCCACATAGATAATTTCTTACACATGACCTGTTTGCCGGTTTTCATCAGTACTTATCCAAAGCGCCATAAGAATGGTTTTCACTATTGGATGAAATTTTTCTCTTGACTTTTTTTTTCTTTTTGGTGTCACCAAGATGCCTGTTTTCCAGGTTTTCATCAAAGTGAATTTATTTATTTATTTCTTTCTTTCTTTTTTTTTTTAAATTTTCTGGATGGCCTTGATGCTTTAGATGATCACTGATTGTGCCGAATCCATTAATGGTGTTGATGTAGAGACTGGTGCCATGATATGCCAATAATAACCTTGATGAAGTAGTTGCCTTGTCAGGATCATAGCACTTGTATACAATTGATTGATGTCATTGTGATCCTTGTTGACACTAGAGTTGGCCTTATCAAAATACGCACATCGCAATAGAGTGCCATGGGAGTCCTTACAATAAAGAGTTACTGCCAAGATGCGATGAATTTGTGACGTAGGATTTTTAGACTTTAGACGGTACGTAGGATTATGACGGATGATGGGAGACGTATTTGATAATTTAGATGTAGGAATTTTCATTTGCCAAACTTGGGGTGATGGATGATGGAGACTGGGTTTCAAATTGGGATAATTTTTGGAACCATGACTTTTATATGCCTTGTATGATGACCATTTTGAAGGAGGTGGACATTTATTATATGTGGGAGTCCTCTTTTCTTGTGGATCCACATTTTGATTGACTTTTACTTTTGAACTATTTTCTTTGCTTGATCCATTTTTCTTTGGGATCCATTTTAACTTTATTTGTCCACTTGGATTTTTGATTGATTCAATGGCCTTTGATATGTGATTTTGAACTTTGAATTTGTAAGACTTTTGTATTTGTTGGTTCCAAATGGAAGGTTTATTCATGTTGGAATGACAATTTATGGTATGGATGGAAGGAGTGTTGGCAACAACCTTATGGTAAGAACTACTCATGGCCTCCATTTTGATGTTTGTATCAGATAAAGTTTCCCCCAATATCGAGAAGATACCATTAACATCATTATATTTGTTGGCTGAAGGATAACCAAGACCTTGATGTCTAGGATTTTCCTGAAACTGTACTGGTTCTAGAATTCCTTGCTCATGTATCCCTAGTCCTTTTCCTTGATACTGCATGCTTTGACAAATTCTGTTTGCGATGGGGTATTTTTTGTTTTGAAAGCAAGATGCGAACCCATCACTGTTCATGTGGAAATTGTTACTTGGAATCTTCTCCTCTTCAAGAAAACCTGATTTGATAAAAGTGGATGATCCTAGTTGATAGGATATCATAGCTTCATTGACATGTTGGATATCTTTGGTGTGATTTTGTGACATATCAAAATTAGATGATTCTACTGGTGCTTCCAAGTTGATGTTGAAACTGTCTTTATGGTCATTGTCATAGAGTCCAATTAACTCAGCTATAGCCTGATCATTTGCAAATATATCTAGAGTAGAAGAATCTCATTCTAGAGGAATATCATCTATGTGTTCAAAGGAGGCAAGTGTCTCATTTTTGGAAATGGATGTGTTTGGTACCTGGATAGGCTCATCTTCAAATTTTTGATCATGAATAGCATAAAGGCCAAGGAGTGGATCATTTTGGACTTCTTGCTCAGTAGTAGTGTCTTGATCAAAGATAGGTTTGTCTTGAATAATATGGTTGGGAATGGAATCTTGATCAAGGATAAGTGTATTTTGGATGCCATGATTATCTAGAAGGACTTCTTGGATGGACTTAAAGCTAGGGTCATGGGATAGACTACTTTGATCTTGACATGAAGGTGAAGCCACGAAGTCATGTTTTAGACTTTCCATTTGACATGTATCCTCAAATTTAGTAGATGGGATATGACTTTGGAGACCATGAATAGATGTATTTTCATGACTAAATGTCAATTGAGATGGAATGGCTTGGAAGGGATTAGTGGATGAAGAACTAGGGTAGGACATGGAGGCTTGGAAGGAATTAGTGGAAGGTTGGTTTCCCTTGTCAAGGTTAGGATAAGGATGATAAGTGGACGTTTGTTGTGGATTCATGGCATGGATTATGCTAAGGGACTCTTGATAATGAGGGTAGATGGATGGAGGACTAGGACTTATGGATTGTTGGTAGGAAGGGTATGTAGGTAGTTGACCATGGATTGACGTTGGTTGGCATTTGGATTGTATATATTGTCTTTTGAAGTCTAGGGCTTGTTGAAATTGACCATTACGGAGTAATTGGTATTCAACTTGACTAGCACGCATATCAAGGTAAATTGCGGACATGGTGATGAGGCTATGATGAAAGATGGAGTATGACTAAGGTATGTGATATGAGGGCTAAGGTATGACAATGCAAAGAGTGACTTAAGTCTAAGGTATGCAACCTAGGCTATGTTTTTTTGGGATTTTTTGAATGCAAAATAAGGGATGTCCTAGGGTGACACTACTCTAGACTCTAAAGATGCAAAATTCTAAGCAAGACCCTAAAGTGATCAATTCTATAAACCCAAGATGAAAGGACCAACTACCTAAAGTCTAATCAAGGTGTCAATTTAGTTAAGTCAAGGAACCAATGTAGGATGAGGATTAAAGACAAGTTGAGTTTCCTAACTAGACTAATGAGCTAGGATGACTCTTTGTAGGACAAAATATAAAATGATAAGACTAGGTTCAATGAAAAATTTTGTTGACACTATGACTTTTCTAGAGTATAGATGGTGGACTACTCCTAAAGTTCGTAAAAGTGACCTTTCTAGAAGTCTAATGCAAGATGATATGTACCCTAAGATGAAGGTAAACTCTAACTGAAGACAACTATGGTAATGACTAAATGAACCTAAATGATGCAAAATTGAGCAAATCATTTCAGGTTTCTGTTTCAAAGACTGTTTGCGTGAAGACCACTGAAATTGGTATAACCGTGTTGACTGGACAGTGACTGTAAATTTTGGTTTTCTGGTAATCAGATAGATGCGTCGTTTAATTTTCAGTTGTGGCTCAAAATTAATAGTTGCGGTTTAGACTGATAGATGCGACTCAGAATATACCAGATGCAACTCAAAATGACAGTTGCGACTCAAAAATATAACGCATGCGATTTCCCGAAATCAGATGCGAGCCAAACTGATAGATGCGACTCAAGATTAACAGATGCGACTCAGGATTTACAGTTGGGACTCAAAATAACAGATGCGACTCTAAAAATCAGATGCGTGTTTCTAGTGAACAATTGCGACTCTCTGTGAATTTTTAGTGACATGAAATTTAAACTGACTCCATTTTCCGTGATCAAATTCTGACAATCAAAGACAATCATAAGACAAAGTGTTTTCAGTTTCAATTTTGGACTCAAAGAACATTTAAAGTGATAACAAACAAGCACATGCTAATAGGCCAAAGGCCTAGGGTTTGTATACTTGGTATAGCCCACCTATTATACCCCGGATTGGTGATGAACACCTTTCCTTCTCGAGAACGGATAGCTTAGGAATTTGGTGGCATTGGCTCCCCTCCATGACTCATTAACGTCTTTCGAGCACACCAATTCTGAATTCTTTGGGCAATGACCTCCCAAGAACTGCTATCTCTACTCAAGGGGATCAATAGTGAGTATCTTCGGGCATGATACTGTACCCTGCACTGATACCAAGCAACAGCCACAAATAGGTTGGACTCTACAACAAAGGGTGTTTAATTCGGGCATTCCGTTCGTGGGGTGTGATCCATACGGCGCAAGTCCCCTTTCGGATCCATCTCGTCGGAACCACACTCGTGATTCTTGGGGTTTCCCCAAGAACCCACTTTTGTATACCGGCTGGAAGTCCCTCGGGTTCAGGGTGCTACCGGTGTGAGTCATTCTGGGGTGAGTACTTTTTCCCACCAAAACAGGCCCAAGTTCTAGAGTTGGTAACCATTTCTCTTACACCCAGGATTGCACGGATGCGCAAGGGGAGAGGATACTTCGGTGTACCAAATCATAAGGGTGACCAAACTTGTGCTTTTGCACCAAACACAGTAGACACTTGTTAATTTTAATCCAAATGAAATATTTGCTACGCTACCAAACAATCTGTTTCAAAATTTAACTAGGGTCTTCGACAAGCGTCCTGCAGAAGATATCATTAGTAATTTTCAATATTGTCTTCGTCAATCATCCTGCAAAAGCTTGTTAACTCCAAATGGCCACATGCTGAAAATCAGATATCAGTAACACGAAAATTAATTGAAAATTCCAGATTGCCGAAAGCAGAAATAAAATTTTTACCAGTCAATTGCATCGTTTCGTTACCAGTCAGATGCGTCGTTTCTTTTTCAGTTGTGGCTCGGGATATCACTTGTGGTTCAAAAATTGTTAGATGCATCGTTTCTCTGTCAGATGCGGTTCATAAACTCAATTGCGGTTCAGAAACTTCACATGCGGTTTCGGAAAATTAATTGCGGTGCAGAAACTTCACATGCGTCGTTCCGTATGAAAAATCTGCAAAAACAAAAATTAAAAGATCTACGGATTCGCGAAGATGGTGTCTTCACGTTGGGTTCACCAAAATGTAATGTCTGAAAATGAAACAAGCTTTGCACAATAGACAACAAGGAAGATCGGATCGTTAGAAGCACACATGCATACAATACTAAATCTAGAATGCAAATTTCAATCGTTAAGCAACAAAGAACATGGGAAAGTCAAAACGTAAACAAAACTAGAACAATCTCACCAATTTCGAACGTATTTCCATGAATCATCTCGATTGCCCTTCTCCATTTTGCTTGTGTAGTATAATTGCCCTCAGATTTTCAAGTTCATGCAAGTATGGCCTAAGATAGTGATTAGCAAAATATCGAAGATTCAAGACAAAGGTTCTCTCAAAAGTTATCAAATTCGCGAGAGAGATTGGAGTGAAGAATGACAAATCAATTTATAGAAAATTGATTATTCGAACGACAGGTCAAGATTGAAAGATCAACAGACGATTGAGATTGAATGATCAGACATGCATTCTGTTAACTGACAGTGATGACATGAGTGATTCGAATTAGAAATAGAATTAAAGATTAAATAAATAATTTAATCTTTAGTTCAGCATTCGAAAACATAAGAAATATCTTTGCATGACAAAGATAAATATTGATTAAAGCAACTCTCTGTTCAAATGCACGCACAACACTTAATTAATTAAATAAGAATATTTAATTAATCCGCATGTACACGCAATTGAGTTAGAAGTGGATGATTGAATGGTTAGACGAAGAGATTACTCGAAGACGCCACTCAAACATTAAATCAATAGTTAATTGAACGATTAAAATAGATGTCGAGTTGAGTAAAAGTGAATACTTAGATAACTCACATAATTATCTAAAATATAGAAGAATGTGTTAAAATAGAAGTAATGAATTAAATAATTCATTTAATTCAAGAGACAATATTTGAAGGATAATTAAATAAATAATATTTATTTAATTAAGTGACGAAGGGGATTTAAACGAATAATTAAATAAATAAATGAATTTATTTAATTATAGTTGAAGTATGATAAAGAATAAATTAAATAATGATTTATTTAATTTAACCAGAAGAATAAGGTTAATTAGTAAAATGATTAAATAAGAAGCGTTTATTTAATTAATTAGATAGAATAAAGAAAAGTGAATTAATTAAATAATTAAGATTATTTAATTAATAGAAGAATTAATAGAAGATGAATTAATTAAATAATTGACATTATTTAATCATGACCATGAATAATACAAATTATGCAGAATATGGAAGTCGCAGGCTTAAACTAGATTTCGGTGTCTACAGTAACACCTCAAGATAGGGCTACGTTAACTCAAAACAAAATAAAGATAAAGAAAGAAAATTTTTACCTTGTGTTGAGTTGATCTTTGGTTGGCCCTTGGATTGTTGATAATGTATGCTCCTTGATGGCAAGAGTGCTAAAAAGATATGTAAAACAATGTAGATTCAATGGGGATTCAAATGATGGATGTGGGTATTTAAGTAGATGAATGCAATGGATGCAAAGAGAGCTTGAAGGTTCAACAATGGAGGATGGGTGCAAGTGATTTAAGTTGCTTGAGAGATGAAGTTAGAGAACTTGAAAATGTGATTGTAAGTTTAATGCATAATGTGTGAATGAAAGAGAAATCCTCTATATTTAGG
The DNA here is from genome assembly GCA_007258455.2 of Sequoia sempervirens. Lineage (NCBI taxonomy): Eukaryota > Viridiplantae > Streptophyta > Pinopsida > Cupressales > Cupressaceae > Sequoia > Sequoia sempervirens. The sequence goes on from VDFB02193867.1 coordinate 216,287,436, forward strand.
GAAGAATTCTCTAGAGAATTAAACAATTGAGATCTTGCCAACATGGGCAACATGAAGGGCTGTGGTTAGTTGAGGACTCACAAGCCCTCACATCTTGCCATGTGGAGGATGAAGTGTCAAGAGGATAAATGATGTGGAAAATGACATATGATGTGGAGGTACTTGCAAGTACCCTGGGATGTGACTGATGTGACCTCTCAATGATCCACATGGGGAAGATGAGAGCCTTGGAGGAATAAAAGTGAATTTTAAATTGATATGATTAGGGATATCTTAAGGATAAGACAAGGTTCCCAAAAAGGAAGCTAAGAAGTACCTTGGATAAAACAAGGTGCTTATAATAGAAGGTTCCTGACCCATGTGATTGATGTGACCTTTCAATGATCACATGGGGAAGACAAAAAGGAATTAAAAATTCCTTGGGGGATGAGAGAGTTGACCAAGATGCTGATTGGACTAACTGATCAATGATTAAAAGATAGTTAGTGGCTAATGAAGATTAGGAGCCAACTTACAAAAGTTGGAGGATGTGACACATCCTAATAAAGGATTAGACATGTACACATCCCTAATGATGAGATTAGGAGGTGGATTAAGATTAAGAAATAGTGATGTAGGATGTGACATGTGAGGAATTAAATAAATGTATTATTTATTTAATTCTTTTGAGGAAAGGGGGAATAAACAGGAAGATATTCAATTATTAACTAAATGCCTTAAGGATTTAGAAGAATTTAAGGATATTAATTAGATAATAGGAATATTACCTAATTTACACAAATAAGAGGATGTTTAGATGAAAGGGATAAATTTAGACAAATGTAAGTGTCCAAATTTAGGTGTCTACAACACTGAGCAGTTGCTTTGTTGTATTATCAAATCCTCGAATAGGTGTGGAATTAGGTATTATATGTGACCTCTTAACAACTAATCGATCAAGGAGACTCACACTACACACATTAAGGGCATAACCATTACCTATGAGAGTGCGTTTGATACCAAAGCGATTGAATCGAGTAATTATCATAAAAGCATCATGTTGGTTACACAACTCCAAGGGAGGGAGCTCATGTTGATGGAAGGTAATGTCAAGGTTCTTTTTGTGGATGAGAGCTGCCACATCATTCAAAGTGGAACTATGAGGAGCTTCAATTTGTTTTAAGGCTATTTGAAGAATGTTGTTGTAATTTGGTTAGTTTTGAAGTCAATCCCAAAGGGAAATCTTTGCAGGAGTATTCCTTAATTGTTCAACAAGATCATACTCCTTTGTGGTGGGGATGTAAAGAGAAGTGCTAGACAGGTTGGGTAAAGGTAAGGAGGGTGGCATTGGTTGTGGTGGTTGCGGATTATTTCAAGTGTTATATGTATGAGAAACAATATCATTACTAGATTGCTGCGATACATTGGTTTGAGGTTGATTGGAAGGATGAAGTGGATGCGAAGGTGGGTAAAGAACGAGTTGAGGTTTATTTTGAGTGTGTTGTTAATGTGAAGGTGGGAAAAGTGTGTAGCGAGGTTTAGTGGAAGGATGAAGGTTATGCGAGGGTGGGTAAAGGGTGTAATGAGGTTGAATATTGTTAATATCCCATAACAAGTGAGAGTCTTCATTGTCTTTGAAGGGTATGTTATGATTTTATTGTGTCATAATATCCTCCCTAGAAGGAGAGTTCTTAGGAGAAAAAAAAACCACATGTTTGTGACAATTAAGGTTTGGTTCATCCAAAATAACTGTCACAACCAAGGGGGTTATTAATGGTTGAATGTGTTTGATTAGGGGAAGACTATGCAATCATTCAATGTTTGTAATGTCTCATTCTCTTGTTCCATATTATCTACCCTACTAAGAGAGCTTTTAATATGTTCATATAAAGTTGAAATGTGCAAAGTAGCTTCATTACAAGTGGGAGAGGCATCAAGAGAAGAAAAAGCATCATAGTCTTGTTTTTCAATGATTGGATCTGCTTGATTAGGTATGTGTTCTTGGATGGGGGAAACATTAGGAAAGGGAGCAAGGAGATTCTCATGATTATCTTTGATTGCCTCCCTTTTTCCAATGATGTCTTCCAAAATAGGTGAAGAGAAATAAAGAGGATTGTAATAGGTCTTAAATATTTGAGCATCTAATGTCAACATATCCTCCTCACAAATAAAGTGATTGCCATGATTACTCACAAAAACATTCTCACAAAGAGGGAAGGAGTTAGGAGATGAATCTATGGTCTTATCCTCATGTTGTGTTGTGTGATAGTCATGATTACTTAGTGTAATGCCTCTTCTATACTAATTTTTTATGTTTAATAGGAGAGGGAAGAGGAGAGAAACAACTTAGATTGTCACAACTCTCATCAATTTGTTCTTCTAACACTAAAATATCTGCTTCACAAGAGAGAGATAATAGGAGAAGAACAAATGTAAGTGTTATGATTATCCAAGGTTTCTTTCACTAAATGAACCTCATCCACAAGAGGGGAACTAGGAGAGGCATCTATGATGAACAAAAAGACAGGGGAAATGACCTCATATTCATATGCTTTTAACAAAAATTGCTTACAACATGCAATAATATCTACAAAGAGAACATACAAGATGAGAACTATAGAATTTTGTAATGAAAAAATGATGGAATGATTAATCTATAATTTTGAAAGGTAACAATGCTAAAGCAAAGATTCAAATGAAGAATAATTTTTCAGATTTCAAAGATGACAATTGACTGATTATGAGATGTAACAAGATGAGAATGCAAAATTGAAAGTGAAACTGTGCATGAAATGAGCTAATTAAGGCTAGATTTTATGAAATCCATGCCACAGAAATGCAACTGATTGATATAGGTAGGTTAAGGCACCAAAAAAAATCTTAAAAATAGATTTATGAGTTCTAGATAATGCTGTTTTAGGGGTCAGAAGGGACTAATTCGCCCAAGGTGGCAAATGAGTCCTAGTCTGAACTTTTTTTAGATCTTTCAAATTGTTTTGAGTGATTTTGATGGTTTCTAAGTGCTATGATGCAGATCTAAGTGAAAAATGGAGAATTTTAGAAAATCTAAATGAATTTAGATGCCAAAAATGCAACCTAAATGCACTTTTCTATGAATGCAAAATTTGAAATCTATCATGCAAATGGATTCATGCAAGTCCTAATGCAAGATAAATGCAAGCTAGATGTATGAAAAAGGACTCCAAATCAGACAAGAAAGTATTCTAAAAAGAAGGTTCACCAAAGTGAACCATATATTTTTGGGTTAGGGGTACTAGGTCTCTTTTACTCAATTAGGGTCTTTCACCTAATGGAAAGAGATAGATCCCACACTTCAAATCTAGGTGTTTCACTCAAATAGAAGATTGTATGATGTTATATGAGATAAATGGAATGATATGAATGCAAGTAAGCTATGAAATTGATAAAAAATGAATGAAAAATCTAAGAATTATTAATTTTTTGAAAACACATTGTGTAATGCAAAATAACCTAAGAATGAATAGTAAACTACAACATAAATGATTTAGATTGAAAGTGTGCACCTGGAACTTTGATGAGGACTAGAAATGGATGTTGGAATGCTGTTGATGATGTTTTTAAAGCTTGAAAGGACTCATTCACCATCTAGGGTGAATCACTCCCTATTTTGGTGAAAACTTCCAAAGACTAGTTTCTGACTGTCAAGAGATGAATTCTGAGAAAAACTAGTTTTTAGGCCTACAAATGGGACTAATTAGACATGCTTGGTGAATCAGTCCTCCTGCAAGAATCTGCAAAGTTAGGACTTGAATCCGTAGCTTTAGATCTGCCTTTCTGTCTTCTACAGGTGTTCGCTTCAGAAATTGTTAGAATCGGGTCTAAAAATGACTTTTCCTTGATATTTTGACTTGAATGATAAGGAGATGACTTGAATAACTTTGAAATTCAATATTCAATGATTTCCAAGCTTACAAGAGACCTAAATTTGTAAAAAAACAAGACAAAAGAGAGATATGTTGAATGTTAGGGCATGGGGGTTTGCCTAAGTCAAACCCCGTTTAGGTAATTAAACCAAAATGATGAAATAATGAAATAAAGAATGAAAAAATGGAGTAGATTATCTTTCCATGATGATTTATCTTGAAAGTCTACAGCAATACATGAAGATTCAACCCTTGAATGCTTTAGAAAGCTAACTTTGATGACTTCTAATGAAGAAACCCTAGCTTGCTTGACTTGGATGAGAAAATAGATGATGAATTAATGATAAGAGGTGTAAAAATGAGTTGTTAAAAGGAGGATAAAATACTTATTTATAGACAACTGTGCCTTAGTACTTGATAATACCTGATCACAACTTGACATGTAGTGAAAATAAACTTTAAATTTCACTTTTTCCTACTCAAAGGTCAAAATGGGGGCTAGATGGGACTCATTCACCATACATGGTGAATGGGTCCCACCTGGAGGGGACTTATTTTCCATGCATGGCAATGGGTCCTACAGGGGCCATTTCGACACCTAAGAAGCCAAGGAATCAGGAAATAAGGTCTAAAATGTCACTTTATCAGGTATTTGATCAATTAAAGCCTCAGGATGCACAATATGGATTAATATGGGACTATTAGTGATGATGTGAATCTCAAATAGGGCCGGGACACATAAATCAATGTGAAAGTGTCATTAAATACACTTTTCAACACTAAAATGGGGTCTACATAGCCTAGGAAGGAACAAGAACCAATGTGAATGTACAAGACACATTACAACACTAGTTTATCATTAAATTTAAGTTATAAACCTTCTAGATTGCTGTAATGATGTATTTAAATACATTTTATAATGTTGAATTAGGGAGAAATAGGTTAATTAAGTCTAGAAAAGCATGAAAGCATCTTACAACACTTTACAACACCTTTACAAGATATCATTAAATGCATGTTATTAAATTTTCCAGGGTCCAAGACCTAGTATGGAAACATAAAATGTCTCACAACACTAGATTAAGACCTCATTAAGTCCATTTATCATGAATTAATCCCATGTCAAGCAAAGGGTCCTTTTTTTCTACGACACAATATCTGATGAAAAAAATGCCATCATAAATGTACATAATGAAAGGAGTCTATAGAGTGGCAGGAAAGGCATCATACAGAAAGGAAATATGAGGTTAATTGAATTTTGCTAAGTTATTGAAACACTATTTGACATGATGCCTCAACAAGGAATGAGACTGTATGACATGACACCTCAACAATATGCGTGGTGGGTAATTGAAGGCTAGTGCAGAAAAGAGTTCAAGCGGTGAATAAATCAATGCATGGATCAAATTTAAATCTCAATCGATATCAATGGACATATTACATTAAACAAAAAATATCCCCGATGATCTCTTCCAATTTTAATTTGAGAATTTTTTAAGAAAAAGGTAGAAGAATATACAAACAAATATCTATCACTAACCCAGTCTATACAAAGTTGATATTGATTTTCAAAATTAAATGTAGAGAAAATTAAATGCAGAGCCTTTTGTAGTAATTGGTTCTCAAGAAAGATTGTGCACCAACTAAAGATCTGCATGGTAGGGCAGTGGCTTCACCAAAAGTCAAATTTTAACCACCTACACAATCCTTTTAATCCCTCTCCATTCTAGCCTTAAAAGATCTCATGAAAATGTCATTACTAGGAAGGATGCTTGTCCCATTGGCTATGGTGGCATAAAAAAAAATTGTTTGGTCCTGCTTTGTGAGAATTGTAGTGAAATAAAGGAGGATTCCCTAGTGCCACAGGAAACTTACTTTTTTGATTCAATGCAGTTCTCCCTTCTTCTAATTCTTTTAAATTGTGACACTAATCTTAAAAATTAAGTCACTCCTGCACTGAAGTAATGATAGCTGGGAAATTTAATTTCCTCCGTAGACATTGATTTCCATCGCCGAACTTCACTTAGTTGTCAGTCACACTCAATAGATTCAATAGATGCTGATAGATTAAAAAGTAGACCAAAACAATAATCATGACCAATAGAAATTAATGATCATAGCCTTTAAAACTTGTACGTATTTTTTCTATTTTAGTCTCTAATAATTAAACCAAAATACGTCTAATACTCTAAGATTCCAATTTCAAAAAAGATGGCAAGATCCTAGAAATGCCAAGTCTTAATTGGTAATTCTGTAGATTTTTCTGATTTTTACGCTTCCACAAATTGAAAGTATCTTTTGATTTAAACACAAAAATCAGAAAAATTTCCTAAATCTTTTCCAAATTAATATATCGCCAATAGTATAGAATTAAATGTGAGCGTTAAACAATATAGAACTGTATGTTATACCAGGCATTAGTGTAGAACTATATATTATGCCAAAATGGGAGTGCTTAAATGATATAGTCCTCAAAGCATAAACAAACTCGTTTTTATCACATGCAGATTTAGATGAAAGTGAATACAATAAATGAATGCAAAGGAATACTGCCCCAAAACTACAAGATTAAAGACAAGCCTGCAAATGATATAAATATCAACAACTGGTTAGTAGTCGAGCCTAGTTAGTCAAATATCAATGCAAAAAGGAATAACAGTGGGCACCAAAGCTTGAAGTCACAAGGACATGCACAAATATTTTATGCTACTAACAAATATTTGATATTCTGATTTCAAATGAAATCAAATGTGATGCCTCAACAAGAATAAAAAATAGAGACACTTCGATGGGCTGCTTCTCAAATGTTTTGATTAAGAGAAGACCGCAAAACTCAATCATGCATTAAATGGAATTTGAAGCTTCAAAAAAAATAAAGAGTCTACAGTCCTATCTCACGTGATAGAAAACAAATTGAAGTCAACAAATGTCAGCATAATTTACTCCTCTTCCACCTTAGAAATTAGAGTAAGAATAATAAGATGAAATGAATGCAAATGGAGGCTACTGAGAAGCCCCACGGTGGGTGCCAAAATGTGAAGACTAAAATCTACATTGATCAAGGATTGACAAATATGAGTTAGATTAGTCAATATTGAAGAAATGAGATAAAAGCCTTCCCCATGAAATTGTTGAGCAATGTAAAGGAAATGACAACATTATCAAACTAACATGAAACTACAAGCAAGATGAAGATGAAATCTATTCCTAAACTATTCAAACCATCATCCCATAGGGGGATTGGTGCTACTTTGATGTGGAAAGTAGCCCTTTCCCAATTGCTTATGATAAGCTCTTGATCTTGATAAGAAGATGCAAAGATGATTTTGATGCAAAATGATAATAACAAGGTAAGATGGGATGAAAATGCAATTGATCCTATAGTGAAAATGCATAATATTGTAGATGGATTGTGGAGTAGAAGTTACTTGCATAATTTATAGGTTGAAGGGTTGAAGAATGGAGAGATGGGAGGAATGTGGGACTAAAGAAGAGCCAATGATATTGTGACACTTGTCACATGGCTAGCAGAGGAAAGTGTAGCACATTTTGGAGAATGTGCATGGTTAATAAATGCATGTGGTTGAGGATTTGAGAGGTGTAAGAGAGATTAATGCATGTGTAAGAGGCATTAAATGCATATGGTTGAGATGTTTTGCAGGGAATGGTTTGGGCAAGAAAGTCAAATAAGTGGAGTAAATGAACGAATATTCTCAAATAATATACCTTGGTGAGGGAAAATAAGGTAATTAGATAATTAAAGAAATTGATTTTCATGTGCAACTAGGGTAGTTGACCATGGGTTTTCTTTGACCAAGGTTGAGTCAAAAGCTAGAGAAATGAAGGATTAGTATAAGGAGTTAATTAATTTAGGATTAATTAACTTGGATGAAATTAACTGATTTATGACATTTAATTAAATGTTTGGGTTTATTTAAATAAAATGAGAGGATGTTAGAACATTAGGATTTTGATTAAATATATTGATTTATTTGATTAAAAGAGATGAAATTAGTTAGCAAAAAGTGAATTAATCAAATAAACTTAGTTAATTAATAGCAAAAGTAATGTTAATTTGAGCATCTATAGTTACAACATTGGGATTCTCTAAGGCTTGTATAGACACATCTAAGAGAATTATTATAAGGGGTTATGATGATGCAGAGTGTTCTTCGAAAGGCATAATTACACTTCCTGTAAGGGTTAGACCAGCTATTCAAGATATAATATTTCAAGTCCTGGATTTGTACCTACCATATAACCTTCTCCTTGACCGCCTATAGATTCATGTCATGAAGGCCATACCTTCCACCTATCATCAATGCCTTAAATTCCCTTATAATGGAACCAAAATCACAATAGAAGGTGATCTCGATCCCTTCCAATACTATAGTAATCTAAAAGGAACACCCAAGCATCAAGTGCCCATCAATTGAGAAGCATCACTTTCCACCTCATCTCATTACATTGATCCTTCCACTTTATCCATATCTTCCACTCCATCCATTTCCTCTAAAACTAAGGTCTAGATCCATGACATAGGATGTGGAGAGTATAACATTGAGATTTCCTATTGCACTGACAAGTTACCTACATCATCAAAGTCCAATGGAAAATTGTGTCATAGCCAAAAGGACACTAAAGTCATTATCCATCAACCTCCCACTACCTTCACTAAGTGGGGTGAGTTAAGCAAAGAAACCATAGGCGAGGACATTTCTACATTGATTTTTAAGGATGAAGAAGATACCAAGCTTGTATAGTTGCTAGTTGAGCAATATGGAAAAGGCTTTGAGATCAAGAAATAAAAAGGTTATGATGGACATAATGGACTTGGACCACAGAAAAGAGGAATGAAAAAAACCCTAATACCTAACAAGTTACCAAAGAACAAAGGGTTAGGGTATACACCATTAAAAGTGAGTTCTCCTCGTACTAAGTTACTTTTGAGTAAAGATGCTAACATTTCTAATGACATCAAGACATCTAGGGAAAATATCGAGATTGACTCCCCCAAACCAAAACATATTGATGGCTGAGCTTGGATTGATACCTTTTGGGACCTTGATGATACCTCAGTATTTACCCTATCTACCCTATCCTTGAGCTATATCAATATCATTGATGATTTACCCTTCTAAAGTCTACCCACAATTGATAGATTGGGACCAACAAGGACCTTCAAGCTTAGACATATTAAAAAAAAATGAAGCAATAGCCGAGTTTATGGGACTTCGAGAAGGAATATGTAGTGGGGATCACAAGGTTGGATTCATCATAGAACTTGATACCACATATTACTTAGGGGATTCTGCTCCACCCTCTAGTTGCAAAAGTGAAAAATAAAAAAAGAATAGGTCTTTAGGTGAAAACTGAAAGGAACCTTTAGACCATGAAAAAGTAAAAAGAAAGGACGTATTCAAGGGTGAAAACCTCTTTGAGGTGCCCAAGGATGGAGGGTTGGATGTACTACCTACAAGTCAAGAGAGATCACCATTGATTGAAAATAAGTTAGAGGAAGTAAATATTGGTACTGATGATAGTCCTAAAATCATTCTCTTCACATCATCTTTGACAATCATTGAAAAACTAGAGTTCATAAACTTTGGAAAATCAATTTCAGTTGGTCAAATGTTGATATGATTGGGTTGGATCCTAAGTTTGTTTTGCATAATTTTCCATTATTCCCAAACATGAAACCGATCAAACAAAAGTTGAGAAAAATGCATCCCCAGATCACACTCTTAGTAAAGGCTAAGTTGAAAAAGTTACTTGATGTTGGTTTCATTCGACCTATAGACTATGCAGAGTAGATTTCAATTCTTGTACCTATAACAAAACCAACTAGACGGGTCATAATTTGTATAGAATTCAAAGATTTAAATAAAACTTATCCTGAAGATGATTTCCTATTGTCAAATATTGACACCATAGTAGACCTAACAATGGGATCTATGAAATGCTATCACTTATGGATGGATTTTTAGGCTATAATCAAATAAAAATTACCCCTAAAGATCAACATAAGAAAACCTTCTTGTCCTTGGGGTAATTACTATTGGAATGTCATGTCCTTCGACCTTAAAAATGTTAGAGCAACATATCAAAGGGCCATGACTACAATCTTTCACAATTATATGCATACACTCATGGAAGACTTTGTTGATTTTTTGGAAAATTCCATATCAAGAGATAGTCATTTAGATGTGTTAGATAGGATTTTCAAAGATTTGAAGATTACAAGGTCAGACTAAATCCGAAAAAGTGTGTCTTTGGGGTAACCTCTGGAAAACTACTAGGATACATTGTGTCTCATAGAGGTATTGAGGTCAATCTAGCAAAGGTAAAAGATATCATGGATATGCCTCCACTAGCAACTTTGTCTCAGCTACAGAGTCTCCAAGGAAAGCTATAATCAGGGTATGTGTAGGATCATGATGGGCCAAAAAGTGGTGATATGTAAGTGATATGATGGCCCATGTGGCTGACGATTTTTTTTTTAACCCAAAATTGATGAAATGAAAAGGGTTTTTAAAGGAGATTTTTCAGCTTTCCACCAATATAAATTATGCCTTACTTTGAATTTAATAAATAATTATTATTCATTTTCTATTTGAATTACTTACTTAAAGTCTTGATTGATAGGTTGATTGAAAACATCTATAGCTTTCAAAAAATCACATTTTTGAATTTGAAACATGTGTCACATTCTATGCTTCACATACTATAGGATTAAAAAAGAAAAAAAATAATTTCATGAAGTTTTGACCAAGTTAAGGTGGTCGACACACGAGTTTTTATATTTTGAAAAGTTGTAATAAAAATTCATAGTTAATTATTTACATGTAAAAAATTACAAAAAATATGCATCACATTGGTACATAAGTCCTCTACTTATATCTAAAATGTTATAAGAAAATATTATCATTTTATTGTGGTTAGGGTGGTTAGGCACACCTTTTATTTTTTTGAAATTTAAGTACTAATGCATTGAAATTTCAAAATTTCACCAATAGATTTTTATTTTTTAAAATATATCTAGTAGTTTAGAAACTACATTCAATTTGCTACAGATTCTATTCTTACATATTTTGAAATAATATAGATAAATTATTCAAATTTTTACGTCAAGTTGCCTAACCCTGATTTTTTTGAATTTTTTGCCACTTAAGGGCCTGATTTTTCCATGATGATCCTGTAGATACCCATCAATATGAATATTCATAGCTCAATTGGCCGATAAATGTCATTGAATTAAGCACTTGCTTCGTAAAGGAGTCCCATTCCTATGGACCGATCATTGTCAAGAGGTGTTTCAAAAAATCAAAGATTATCTATTATCCCCTCTAGTCCTCATGACACTTATTGATGGTAAACCTATAATACTATATATATAAACAACATCATCGGTATTGGGATCCTTGTTGGCACAAAATAATGAAGGAAAGGAAAGAGCCATATACTATATATATTAACCACACACTTGTGGGGTATGAGATTAACTACAACACTATTGAATGAGCATGCCTTGTAGTTGTCTTTGATACCTAAAAGCTTTGAAATTATATGCTAAATCATCAAAAAAAATTAGAGGCAAAGATATACCCATTGAAATATCTACTCAACAAAGCAACTCTAACTGGTCAACTAGCAAAGTGGGTAATGATCTTGAGCAAGTTTGATATTGAATATGTTGATCAAAAGGAAATAAAAAGAAAAGTGATAGATGATCAACTTGCAGATGCCCTAATGACAAAAAATCATCTATTGGTGTTTTATTTTCTCTAGCGATGAGTCAATTTTCATAGTAGAGACTTCCACCATGTATAGAAACTATACTTTGATGAATCTTTCACAAATCATGGTTTTGGAGCTGGAATTCTCTTCATTACACCGCAAGGAGACACAATACCTAAGTTATATAGGATATCGTTCACTTGTACCAATAACATAGCTAAATATGAAGCATTTCTCACAAGACTCCAAACGGCTATTAAATGGAAAATGAAGAACCTTCATGTCTATGGTGATTCACAATTGGTTAGCCGATAGGTCAATGATGATTCTGACATAGAGGATGAAAAGATTATTCCTTACAAGAGAATGGTCGAAAGTTTCAAACAATATTTTCATGTTATTGTCTTCAATTAGATTCCAAGGATTTAGAATAAAACAACCAATGCAATGGCCACCTTAGGATCTCTCTTGGATATACCTAACAATTTGACATCTCAATATTATTTCTTGGTGAAACAAATTTTGATCCCTATGTTCGATATCCCCAAATATGAGCTGATATGTAAATTTTTTGGTCCTGATTCCCCATGGTATAAAGACCTTTATAACTACTTACATGACCAAATTATTCCCCTAACTTTTCTTCCAACCAATGTAAAATTTTTATCCAACAAGCCTCTAGATATGTCATCATCAGTGATACCCTTTACTATCATAACTTAGACAACACCCTCCTTAGATGTCTTGATTCAGATGAAGCAAAAATGGCTTTACATAAGGTACACAATGGTATATGTGGAGCTCATTCTAGTGGTCCCACCTTGGCTAAGAATCTCATGCAAACTAGATATTATTGGCCTAATATGGAATGTGATACATATCACTTTGTTAGGAAATACCGACAATGCCAAATACATAGAGATATTATGCATGCACCTACCTAGGAAATTCATCCAATTACATCACTGTGGTTGTTCTCTCTATGGGGACTCAATCTAGTGGGAAAGATTCACCCTACATCTGCCAATGGCCATAAATTCATCCTCACAGTGACTAAATACTTTAAAAAATTAATTGAATCCATCTAAATGACTTATATTACCAATTAGAAAATAGACAAGTTCATCCTTAACTACATCATATGCCGGTATGGTGTACCCCAATCTATCATTACAAATAATGGTCACCCCTTCAAAAATTAGGATGTCTATGAACTATGCGAGAAATTCCATATCCACCACCATTTTGCTACTCCATATTACCCCCAAGGTAACAATAAAGTTGAGGCATCTAACAAAACCATTATTAAAATACTAAAGAAGACCATCAATGATGCTAGTTGTGACTAGCATATCCAACTTAATCCATCCTTATGGGCATATCAAACCAACATCCACACTCCCATTGGAGCCACTTCGTATTCCCTCGTCTTTAGGTTTGAATCCATTCTTCCCATTGACGTTGAGATACCATTACCAAGAGTATCTATGTAGAAGTTCATCAATGACAAAGATTACTGAGTATCATGGTTGCATGAGCTAGAGGTACTAGATGAGAGATGACAAGCTACATTGGTCCATCTACAAGTGTATCAGAATCGTCTCCATCGTAGTTACAACAAGAATTTATGAGTTAGAAATTTTCACATTGGTGACTTCATCTTAAAGGAAAACCCAAAGAATCAAATGAATCAAGAGAAGCTTGAAAAACTTGAGCCTAACTGGTTGGGTCCTTATATCATAATCACAACATATAGATCCATTGCTTATCAAATTGCTACTCCTGAATGTGAACCACTATCAGAACATATCAATAGCATGCAGCTTTGCAAGTACTATACCCAATCTTTAGAGAATCCTAACAAAAATAAAAAAATCAAAAAAGAACAGAAAATCGTCACCTCAATGAAAACTTGACAAATAGACATCTTGCGTGAAATGAAAAAAATAGGAAAATAAAAAATAGTAAAGAGAAATAATCTATCCAATAGTGAAAACCACTTTGGTGGTGCTTTAGATAAGTACCATGGTAAGAACTTGGCAAATAGGCATCATGTGTATTCAGTCTTTGCTTCATCATCTACCATCATTCTATTTGATTTTTCACTCCACCCATAATAACTTGAACATATACTTTTTCATAATAAAACTCCACTTTCTCCATTAATCCATAATAAAGCTTAGTCACCCTTCTCATCACCTGAGAATAGTTGACATTTAGTGTCCATCGCTTTCCATATCTATCCATAATAAAATTCACCCATCCAATTTCATTCATAATAATTGGTCCCATACCTGACTTGGGGCAATTTCTTAACTTAGATTTTCAAATGGGATCTTGGAAATGGTATCACAGGGCATCATTCAAAACATTTCAAAAAATCAAAAATTAAAAAATCTAAAAAAAATCCATATAACCCTTGAAAAATCCAAAAACATCCAAATATTCCTTGAAAATCTGAAAAAGTCATTTTTTTAAAATTCCAAAAACATTCAATAATATAAAAAAATTCAAAAAACAATATGTGTCAGTCCAACCGAGTGAACTACATTGCCTTTGCAACTTCACATAGGCAAGGCCATCGTTGATGAGTCCCTGAGGCCTAGGTCTATCCCTTAGGTTCTATCATAATAAACTTTTCATCAATCACAATCCACATTCCATAATAAACTATCCATTGTCAAGGTCGATTGAACTACATTGCCTTTGTGAATCTACGTCAGCAAGGCCATCATCAATGAGCCCTCGAGGCCTAGATTTGTCCCTTAGGTTTCATCTATCATTATCCACATTCCATAATAAATTTTCCCTTGCTAAGGTTGACACTTTGATCAACCAAAAAAGGTTATCCTATAGAGAACTGAGCTTAACAAATCATGAAATAACAAAACAACTATCAAATTAGTCTCCAATCCTCACCGATCAATTTCCTAATCATAGTCAGTTATCCTTATCAACTATCATTTTGTCTTATAAAGGTTGTTGCAGCCTCAAAACCAGACTCAACATCTTATATGAGGTATATCATTCTTGAAACTAGACACAATCCTATCAATTGTCTTATATAGGATGTTGCATCATTGAAACCAAACTCGATGTCTTATACAACATGCTTCATTTCTTGAAACCAGACACTATCCTTACAATCCTATCATGCAAACACTCATTAATTGGTAATAATATCTAAAATGGATGCTGAATCGATTGGTCTAGTTTGTCTAAGTATATTTTTATTTTATTTATCTTTGGTCATTTTACTATGCACCTCGAGAAAGTCCACAAGTGATGCGAGGAGCAATGATGGATCATGACCCTTTTCTCTTTGATTTTTGTTTACAGTTTGTCTTAGCAATATAATTGGGGAAACTAAATTCATTGTGTGTGATTGGGATTCCATTTCACATAATCAAATTATCCTATACAAGTTAAAGGTAACACTTTCTTGTATCAGGACTAACATGATTTGTGGTTACTTCCTCACATATTCCAACAAGGCTCTATTGTCACTAGTACGCTTCATGGCACTCCTTGTCTACAATGTGTCTGTTTATGCAAGGGGATAATATTTTGCACCTTGGTCTATGTCATACCTTCGTGTTCTTTATTAATTTCTAAAATAAAATTCTCTATGATGATAATCGTGCACTAAAATTAAAGCTCAAAATCTATTAGTAAAATCTAGTATCAATCTCAATTCATTTCATCTAATCCTATTTCACCTCATCTAACTATTCTTCACTTCTTACTAACATTTTTTTCGTCAGTCCTTGCACCTAAACGCATCAAACCGTCTTGTTGATAAATTTGGCTCATTATCTAAAATCTTCACCAAATTTACTGAGGGGGCACCACACTATCCCACCTTAACCAAGGCATGTCGGGGTATACTAGGGCAGGTCTTGAGCTGAATTTTCTTGATTATTCTTTGACACAATGCTCAAAATTGCATTGTATCAAAGAGAGGCAAAATGTAGACACTGAAAAAGTGTCCTAAGCTTGCAAACAACATTTTTGTACTAATTTGCATCTTTGCTACATAATTAAATAATTTATAATTATTTAATTATTCCTTAGTACCACTTTCTTCTATTAATTAAATAATTTTATGTTATTTAATTAATTCACTTTATCTTTATTCTTCTCAGATTAATTACATCACTAATTACCTTCTTTTCACCTATAATTAAATAAATTATTATTTATTTATTATTCACTATCATTTTCTTCTCTAGTTTTTTTTTTAAGACTACATGAATCAGTTGGGTATCCGCCCCTCTATAAACTGTAGTGCGCCTGGTAAAAATTTTTCACGTGATCGGTGGCATTGGCATGACACACCCTCCAATACCATAGGGACAGTGGGGAGACTAGACCTTGTGACCTCTTTCCTGCAACAGGATGCTTTTGCCAATCGAGCTAGGCCCATTGCCCCCATTTTCTTCTATAGTTAAATAAATTATTATTTATTTAATTATTTATCATCCTTTTTCATCCATCATAATTAAATAATTATTTATAATATATTAATTATTTATCATCTCTTTTCTTCTATAATTAAATAGTTGTTTCCAATTATCTAATTATTTATCACCTCTTCTCATCCATTATTAAATAATTGTTAAGTATTTACCTCCATATTTTTTTCTAATTAAATAATTTGAATTATTTAATTATTCATCCACTATCCCCTAAATTAAATAATTGTTATAATTATTTAATTCATCTATCCCTATCCACCATTTAATTCATTTTCCCATACCACCATAATTAATTGTTGCAATTAATTAGTTTTCTTCTCAATCAATCTCCACCATTGATCATATTTCATCACCTCTTAATCCTCACCATCCATCTAATTTGAATTTCTATAAAATCAAGCTATCAACCTCATTCCAATTTTAACCACATTCTTCAAGATTTTTCTATCACTATCATTCATTCATCATTGAGGAACCACATTCTTTGAGATTTTTCTTGCTATCATTCATCTTGAGGAACCACAATCTTCAATATTTTGCTATCACTAATATCATTCATCTTGAGATCTTGCTATCATACTATAAGGAAAGCTAAGGTGCAGAAACGACTCTCCTAACATCAAAAACTTAGGGAAGAATGCAGAGATACTTTTAAATTTTCAATTACAGTCCAATTAAGATACACTTGAAAGCAATAACAAAAATAGAGAAATAATCATACACAGATGAACACCGGATTTACGTGGGAAAACCCTTATGGGAGAAAAACCCACCACACCAAGAAAAACCCCTTTGTATTACAGTAAAGAAATTACATACAGAGTACAGGCTTCACTCTCTCTAATGTCAATTTACAACAATATTCACAATGATCAACCTTGCTACAGAACATTCAAATTACAATACTCTCAGAATTACATTCATTGATCACTCATCGAACTAAACATCCAACTATTCATACAACCATTCAACCGATCACAATCTTTAATCTCTGAGTATATCCATGACGCCCCTGCTCTGTCAATCTTCCTCTTAGTAATGGCTGCAATAGTCCAACTGCTAGCGGTTCCCATTCTACTCTCTGATTGGTGGAGGAAAAACCACGTAAGATAGTCATCACTCGGTCAAAGGAGTTCAAAACGTATTTGCATGGTGGTGAGACACTAATCGTGTCTCCTCGATGCCACAAAGCCAGATCGTCATTATCGCCAAGAGTCTTCACTATCAGCAAGACATTATACCAAGTTCACAAGTTGCATTGACCTCAACATTCTCATTGGCGAGACAATCTCCATTCGATGAGACATCACACCGAAGTTCCAAAGTCACATAGACAAGAGTATTCCCATCGGCAAGACTATCGTCCTTTGCTAAGAGATCATACCGAACCTTCATGTTATTCTGAAATGTCCAACAGTCGACAAGACTTACCGCTATTGCTAGGAGATTACACCGATGTTCATACCTATCGGTGAGAGAACCAACCGTCTGCAAGACTTCTTACGTAGGCTTCCATGTTACCCAGATGAGCATTGGTGAGACAAACATATGTCGCCAAGAGTTCATAGCAAAGCCTCCATGTTACCCTGAAGACTCCAAGAGTAAAGCAGTCGGCGAGACTTCGTTTGTCACTAAGACTTCATACCGAAGCCTCCATGTTATCTTGAAGACCACATCGCCATGAGTCTCTTTGACATCTGCTAGACACCAACCCGTCGGCTAGAGATCTCCACTCGGTAGAAGGTTACAACGAATGCCACAAGTCACAATGACAACACCAGTCGCAAGACAACAACAATGTCTTGGTGACATGAAGAATCCACAAGGTTACTAAGCTACCAGTTGGCCAGACAGAATGAAAGTCACATTGAATTTTCCCTTTTAGAGGTTTCAGCGTGTGGGATTGAGGCACATTATTCCAACAATCTCCCACTTGACAAAGATCACACAGGCACCTCTAGAGCACAACAAAACTACTAAAAATCATGGGCACTAAGGCCCAATGAACTGGCACACCACCTGAACTTGTCTGTGCTCACTGGCTTCATCAATGCATCTGCAAAATTCTCTAGAGTATCCACTTTTTCTAATAAAACCTTTCCATCCTCCACCATATCTCATACAAAGTGATACTGTACATCTATATGTTTCATCCTGGCATGGAAAGTAGGATTCTTTTCCAAACAGATAGCACTCTGACTGTCACAATAAATTGTTATTTGCCCTGCATCAAAACCAATGTTAGAACACAAACATTTTAACCAGATTTCTTCTTTACAAGCATGTGTAGCTGCAATGTATTCTTCCCCTGTAGTGGACAAAGCGACTACAACCTACTGCTTACTCATCCAACTCACTGCACCACCATTCATCATGAAAATATATCCACTGGTGGATCTTCTGCTGTCAATGTCCCCTTCCCAATTAGAATCCACATAGCCTCGAATACTGAGAGTCCTCTATGATTCAACCAAGTTCCCATGGTGACACGAAGCATATTATGAAGTGCCCTTCAAATATCTGAATACTCTTTTCACAACATCCTAATGTGTCCTTCCAGGATTAGCCATAAACTGACTAAGTACTCCCACTGCTTGGGTAATGTCTGGCCTTGTACAGACCATAGCATACATAAGACTGCCAACCACACTAGAATAAGGTACACTAGTCATGTCCTCCATCTCAGTAGGAGATTTTGGACAGTCTTCAATAGATAGCTTCGTTCCCTGCAAAACTGGAACAACTAGCTGCTTGCAATCATTCATACAAAATCTCTCTAGAACAGTCTTGACATACTTACTCTGACTGAGCCAAAGTTTTCTATTCTTCCTATCCCTGGTTATTTCCATTCCCAGAATATACCTTGCTGCACCAAGATATTTCATTTCAAACTTTGCAAACAACTGAGACTTAAGATCATAAATTATTAACTTACTATTGCCTATGAACAACATATCATCAACATAGAGAGCAATAATAAGGACTTGATCACTTTCAGCTTTGTAATATACACAATGATTAGATTTTGATCTTACAAATCCCAATGAAAAAACAAAAGTGTCAAAATTTTGGTACCACATTCTAGGAGATTGCTTTAAACCATACATATATTTTTTCAACTTGCAAACCAGTTTCTCTTTACCTTTTTCCACAAAGTGCTCAGGCTGGGACATATAAATCTCTTCTTCAAGATCACCATGAAGAAATGTTGTCTTCACATCCATCTGTTCAACCTCTTAGTCATACACTGTTGCAAGTGACAAAAGAAATCTGATAGATGTTAGCTTAGCTACAGGAGAAAAAATTTCCCCATAATCAATTCCCTCACCTGGGAATAACCCTTCGCAACCAACCTCGCCTTGTATTTTTCCACACTGCCATCTAGATCTATTTTATTTTTAAATACCCATTTGCATCCAACAACTTTTCTGCCTTCAGGCAAGGGCACCAAACTTGAAGTATCATTCTTTTCTAATGATGCCATTTCTTCATTCATGGCTTCCAACCAAGAGTTTGAATCAAACATTCTAAATTCCTCTTTTACAGTCCTAGGCTCACCAGTGCTAGAAATTAAAGCATAGGCACAAGTAGAATCTATCAAAGAAAACCCATACCTATCAGGTTGCTTTCTCTCACGAATTGACCTCCTCACTTGCTGAGGCTGAGGTTGTTCTTCTTCATCAAAACTCTCAGAACTACTTGAACTCTCCTCAGTTTCAGGTACATTTTGAATTTTGAATTCCTCTTTATCTAGTGTTGGAGGAATTTCAACTACATCCTTTTTGTTTTCTGATTTTGTTTCTAATTGTAGATCCAAGGTAGAAGGCTTCATCTCACGAAAGATTACACTTCTACTGTATAGAACCTTCTTCGTATCAGGATTCCAAAACTTGTATCCTTTTATGCCAGCACTATAGCCAATAAAAATGCATTTGACAGCCTTGTTCTCCAATTTAGATCTTTTCTCATATGACACATGTGCATATGCCTCACAGCCAAAGACATAAATATGTCTCAGAGAGGGCTTCTTACCTGACCATGCTTCTAAGGGTGTTTTATCAACAAGAGAGGAATTCAAAGAACGGTTTATCAAGTAACATGCTGTAGCAACTGCCTCAGCCCAGAACTTCTCCTCCAAGCCAATACTACTCAGCATACTTCGTGCTCTCTCCATCACTATCCTATTGAACCTTTCTGCAACTCCATTTTGCTGTGGAGTATAAGGTGTAGTCTTATGTCTTTTAATCCCATGGTCTTTACAATACCTCTCAAAATGATCAGAAAAAAATTCACTGCCATTATCCATCCTTAAACATTTTATTTTTCTTCTAGTCTGATTTTCTACAAGATTCTTAAATTCCTTAAACCGACTGAACACTTCTGATTTACTTTTCAAAAAATAAACAAATGTTCTTCTCGAATAATTAGCAATGAGCGATACATAGTACCTTGACTTAGACAAAGAAGGAACATTCACTAGACCAAAAACATCATAATGTATATAATCAAGCAAACCAGAAGATTTGTGAGGATTGGAATAAAATGAAACATGGTGTTGTTTACCATATATACAATGTTCATAGAATTCAAATTCGAGGTTACAATCTTCAAGCCCCTCAACTAGGTTTTTATTCTTCAAGGTTTTTAAACCTTTCTCACCAATGTGGCCAAGCCTATGATGCCAGAGTATAGTCTTTTCTACTGGAAGTTTAACTTCCATAGAGTTTACAGAATCAGGAATGTTTCCCTCCTTTCCTCCATGAGTAGCTTTTTGTGACTTTACAGAGACACTATTACATTGAACAACATGTGCATCCAGCTTATACAAGGTACCAATCCGAGCACCCCTTGCTAGCACCATTGAGCCTCTAGTCATCTTGCATCCATTTCCAGAGAACGTGACTTGCACTCCAATATCATTCAACTTACTAACAGAAAGTAGATTTCGAGCCAGACCTGGTATATGCATTACATCATTGATTCCCTTCACTCTTCCATCAAGGAATTGAATTCTAACTCTCCCACGGCCAACTATCTCCAAAGATGAATCACTTGCCAAGTACACCTTTCCACCATCATATTCTTCATACTTCATGAACTAGTCTCTATGAGATGTCATGTGGAAAGATGTTCCAGAATCAATCAGCCAGACATCATCTGATGCCTGCGTAGCCAAGGCTGTAAAGAAGGCGTCTGTATTACTTTAAGAAGAATCATTGTCGAAAGAATTCTTCTTCTTCTTCTTCTTCTTCTTCTTCTTCTTCTTCTTCTTCTTCTTCTTCTTTTTCTCCTCTTTACAATCCTTTCGGACATGCCCAGGTTGCCCACAATTCCAGCACTTCACCTTGGACTTCTTGCTAGGAGACTTTGATCTCCCTTCTGACTTGGATTTATACTTCTTGTCCTTCTTCTTGCCTTTCTCTTTCGACCTTCCTCTAATAGCAAGGGCCTCCTTTGCCATCTTAGAAGATTTCCTTCTCATCTCTTCTAATAACAAAGAAGCAACAACATCTTCCATCTTGAAACTGGATGTTTTACTCCCAATAGCCATCACCAGGTGATCCCAAGAATTTGGCAAAAAACACAATAACAACATACAACGATCCTCTTCATCAATCTTCACACCAACAGATGTTAACTGTGCAATCAACATGTTCAAAGCGTTCAAATGATCAGCAATAGATCCTCCCTCCTGCATTTGCAAAGCATATAGCTTCTTCCTCAAGAACAATTTATTCACCAAGGACTTCCCCTTGATAAATAGATGCCAGTCTCTTCCACAAGGAAGATGCGGTCTTCTCTTCATGAACATTCAGAAGAACAAATTCTGCTAAATAGAGCCTTATTAGCCCCTTAGATTTTCTATCTGCAAGGTCCCAATCTTCTTGCTTCATGCCTGTAGGCTTCGTTCCAGACAAAACAATCCAAAGATCATGATCAACCAACAGATCTTCCATTTTAAGTTTCCACAACTCAAAATTGCTGCCATTGAATTTCTCAATTTCAATCTTTCCTGACGTACTTGCCATCTTAATCTGTAACTCGAATTACCAAACTTCTACAAGACTCCCACTGAACAGAATTGACTCAAAAAACCCAACGTACCCATAAGGATAACACAACTGGCCAGGCTTTGATACCACTTGTAAGGAAAGCTAAGGTGGAGAAACAACTCTCCTAACGTCAAAAATTTAGGGAAGAATGCAGGGATACTTTTAAATTTTCAATTACAGTCCAATTAAGATACACTTGAAAGCAATAACAGAAATAGAGAAATAATCATACACAGATGAACACTAGATTTACGTGGGAAAACCCTTATGGGAGAAAAACCCACCACACTAAGAAAACCCCTTTGTATTAGAATAAATAAATTACATACAGAGTACGGGCTTCACTCTCTCTAATGTCAATTTACAACAGCATTCACAATGATCAACCTTGCTACAGAACATTCAAATTACAATACTCTCAAAATTACATTCACTGATCACTCATCGAACTGAAAATCCAACTATTCATACAACCATTCAACCGATCACAATCTTTAATCTCTGAGTATATCCATGATGCCCTTGGTCTGTCAATCTTCCTCTTAGTAACGATTGCAATAGTCCAACTGCTAGCGGTTCCCATTCTGCTCTCTGATTAGTCGAGGACAAACCACGTAAGATAGTCATCACTCGGTCAAAGGCATTCAAAATGTATTTGCATGTCGGTGAGACACTAACCGTGTCTCCCCGATGCCACAAAGCTAGATCATCATTATCACCAAGAGTCTTCACTATCGGCAAGACGTTATACCGAGTTCACAAGCTGCATCAACCTTAGCATTCTCATCGGCGAGATAATTGCCATTCGATGAGACATCACACCGAAGTTCCAAAGTCACATAGACAAGAGTATTCCCATCGGCAAGAATATCATCCTTCACCAAGAGATCATACCGAACCTTCATGTTATTCTGAAATGTCCAATAGTCGGCAAGACTTACCGCTATCGCCAGGAGATTACACCGATGCTCATACCTATCAGCGAGAGAACCAACCGTCAGCAAGACTTCTTACTGAGGCTTCCATGTTACCTCGATGAGCATCGGTGAGACAAACATATGTCGCCAAGAGTTCATAGCGAAGCCTCCGTGTTACCCCGAAGACTCCAAGAGTAAAGCAGTCGACAAGACTTCATTCGTTGCTAAGACTTCATACTGAAGCCTCCATGTTATCCCCAAGACCATGTCGCCATGAGTCTCTCCAACATCTGCTAGACACCAACCCGTCTGCTAGAGATCTCCACTCGGTAGAAGGTTACAGTGAACGCCACAAGTCACAGTGACAACACCAGTCGGGAAGACAACAGCAATGTCTCAGCAACATGAGCAATCCACAAGGTTACTAAACTGCCAGTTGGCTAGACAGAATGAAAGTCACACCAGCTTTTCCCTTTCAGAGGTTTCAACCTGTGGGATTGAGGCACATTATTCCAACACATACATCTACATTGAGCTTATTGTGAATTATGCACACTACATATCTGAGAGAAAACAAGCAAAATTAAGAAGAGAAATGGAGGAGAATCAACTTTGGCATAGGAATTGAGGTATCATTGGTTCATTATTTGATTTCTATTGTCATCTTGTGCTTCATTATTAGATTAGGGTCTCTATGGCTTGAATCTAGGTAGTTTTGTGGTTTCTATTGATGATTCATGCTTTTCCCCCAATTTTCTTAGTCAACACATCCCACATAAGTTTATGTTAGAGGACCATGTTATGTTTGTGGAGGTGAAGGACACTTAGGTTCAAACTATTTATAAGCTTTAGCCTCAACATGAGGGTAGTATGATTTTTTCTCAAAGTTGGCAATTTGATATGTAGGAAAATATTATAAGGTCCTTATAATGGTTAGTAATTGCTAAGAAAAAAATAATCGTTATTGAGACCCCAAGTATTATTAATGAAATTATATTTACTATTTTAATTTACTTTTAGGCATTGTTGTTCTCTTATTACTTCATATTTATTTAATTTTATAGGTTGATGGTTTCTAGTTAAGACAATGGGTGGGCTCGTGGAGTTAGATGTCGGGGTTAAGATGGTAATAGTTTTAGTTGATAGGAATTGTGAGTTGGTAGTTCGACATTTTACCGCATTTGATGATTTTTGAGTTACACCTTTGTGATCATATGGAGTTGTGATAGGTATGGATTGGATTAATGCTCACTGAAAAAAGACTATCACAAAAAGTTATGGAGTATTTATATGATCAGGATATTAAAATGCCTCACCAAATATCCATAGGACATTAGCTTGATAAAACACACAATTTTTAAAAAATCCACTAACATGACACTATGACACAATGGTATCAAAGTTCACATGGACACACTAAACAAGACATCATTATTATGTAAGCAATGTGGTAAAAGTAGAAGACTTAAAATCAAAAAAACCAAAAAAATAATTCCCTAAGAGGAATATATACCAAGCTCCCCCTAAAACATGGGTTTGACCCCTATAAGACTTGGAAACCCTAGGAGAAACAAGCTCTCTAACACAAAAGGCCACAATGGGTCAATTTCATGGGAAGAAAAATTTACCAATGTAAATTTTTGCATAACCTACCAAAAATAACAAGTATGAAAGAGATAGAAAATTTAGGATAATCACAAGACCATGGAGAACAACTTTCATTCACAATATTTTCCCCAAAAAAGTTTTGTTACAAGTACTTATTGTTTGATGAATATAGGAACGATAGTGTGATAAAGAACTATAGCATGGAGGATACTAGCATCTAGGTGTGACACTAGCATGTGAGAGGGACACCAGTACAAGTACACAAGCATCTCACATCTACTCAAGTGTCCAAAAATTATAATACTATCCTATTTTGGTACTAAAGTCCCTTAGATATGTTGTAGTCCTTTCCCTATGTTATAGTCCTAATTCTTACATTGGTGTCTGAACACTAATGAGAAAACCAAAGCCCAATAATCAAGGACCACAAGGAAAGAAAAATAACACATCATGTGAAGTAAAATAAAAAATGATAAAATGGTCAAGAGACCAAAGTGGTCCTAGACACTTGATCTCACACTACAGTAACCCATGAGGGAGATCACTCCCAAGGGTTGGGGATCACCTAAGAGGATCCAACATAGAGGATGTAGACCAGATAGGTCTTCAACCTACAATAAGAATTTGAAACCTTTTTAACCAACTTTGCAACTCTCAAGAACCTATTGCACTAGAACCCTTTACAACTTCACCTAGTTTCTCTTGTAGGTGTGTAGACCTAGTTATTTGCACTTAACTTTCAATTACCTCTTCAATCCCACAAACCATCCACCTTTTTAGACACCCTTTATCCTCATTCAAAACATATCACAAAAGAAACCTAGGTCACCTTGGACCAACACTCACAATTTAATGCTGGTACGTTGCCCAACTAGGCCAATTCGGCCAATTTAACAAAGCAACACCCCATCAAACATCCTACCAACCCTAGATACCAATGGAGAGTCATTCATCAGGCCATAAAATATCCAATTCAACAATTTTTTTCTAGATCAAAGCCCTCTAAGTTAGCAAATTATGAAACCCTTACTTTAAGCCTATTTGGAAGAGGGTTTATTGAAAATAGCAATTCCCCATTTCCCTAGACTTTATCAATGCATCAAACACTCTTCAATAGGTCTGCACATGCTAAAAAAACCTTTAGAAATTTCTTCCCCCAAGTTTTTCTTCAAATACCTACTCATAACCACCACTTTTCACTCAAAATGCACCATTTTGACATCTAGGGCATCAAGCCCAAACCCTCAAATGATCTCCCATGCTCTCCCAACCATGCACACACCTAAACCTACTATATTGGAACCATTCCACCAAGCCACATAAAATAAAGTCGATGGAATGGTCCTTTAGTACATTTTGTAGACCCTCAAATCCTTAAATAGGGTATTACAGGTGGTCACATAAAATGGAGTGTAAAATTATTCAAACTTAGTGTGAAAGGCTGAAACCAAATGAAATTTGAAGTTAATTCATGCATTTAACAGATTCACAAAGTTTTGGAACAATATACTTTTGCACGGGACCGTACAAAGTCTATAAACAACAAAAATGCATTGGAATTTAAAAAAAATAGGGATTATTTATTGATCTTTTTCTTCGAAATCCACCACCAGAGATTTACATCGAGTTTTCCCACCTATTTATGCTTTTTCCCACCTAGAACAAACTAACTAACTGCCTTTTTGAGTCATCTGACCATTGGCCTTCCAAATTTGCACATTTTCCCCTTTTACAACTTTTGACAATTTTGCAATTTTGCATAAAATGACAACTTTTTGACAAAATGTGTAAAAGTTGACACTTTCAACAAAATGACTCACTAAACCTCAAATTACACTAGAAATGGTCTATAATGACCTTATTTGCAAAACAAAACTCAAACACCCTAATGCCTACTTATCAATGACCTTGTTTGACCACCCTTGAAGCACGAGCTTGGTGCCCTTGCACCAATAGAACAAAAGACACAAGGGATGAATGGGAAATTTTTTTCTCACCTCCCATCCACACCAAGACTGCACAAAGGACCTTAAACAACTTCAAAATGAGACAAAACCAAATGACCTAACACATTAAGAAACTAGAGAAGAACCTAGTGTTTTAATGTTTAATTGCATATTATCTAAACTTGAATTCATTTTAAAACCCAAAAGAAAGATTATCTAAATTCATTTTATCTAACATTATAATAAATTTAAAGAGCGTACAAGATAGCATGGTTTCTCAACTCCAACATTGAAACATGTAAAAGAAAATATGGTACCATCAATACTTGTATGGTTGATTTACAATCCATCCACTAAGGAGACTCAATAATTTAATTTCTATTTGATACGAGGATTCACATTTCCTTCAAATATATTTTACAATAATATATGCAACAATGAGATAATGGTTTGTGAGGAATTTTATTTCCCACTAGCTGACAATCCCAAGTTATTTCCAAGATCTTCGAGTCCCCAATAGTGATTCCACACCACCCAACCATATGATACCCTTAGGTATATCACACTATGTTAGGAGATAGTCACATTGGCCACAAGCACACTCACATCAAACACATGTGAGTAGAATTACTCACACCAAACACAGAGTATTCACACAACATATACGACATGCAATAGTCACTAAACATCAACGCATAAAGGATAAGGGTAAACTAACAATGGAAGGGCCTAGTGTGACATCTTCAAAATAACCACTATTAAGGATAGCTTGGACATTCATATTCAGGTGGAGAAATACCATGTACTTGCATACTCAACACACACATGTAAGTGTAACTATAATGTATAAATAATACCTGAAGCATAGTATAATCATCCAACAGGGTACAACATCATGTATGTGTAAATCAATGCATCCTAAATGTCATACTGCCATGAAAATGTCTAAACACAACATGAACAACATTAGACACATACATACATACATACATACATACATACATACATAATACATACATACATACATACTGCATACATACATATAAACAAATGGAAATGAGTAAGGATTTTATCAAAGAATAAACCTAATGATAACATAAGTATCTTGAAATATTCACCACGATCTTGGTGCCAATGCAAAATAAGATGCTGAGAACACTTTGACTCAAAATAATCAAGTACCGATGAACAAGTATGAGTCCTAAACAAGACTATCGGAATGCAAATGAGAGTCATTACAAAAGTATAGTAGTTAGGATTACATAATTATAAAAATTTATATCTATTTCTATGATATTTTCTATACAACTTAATAGATGCTTACATAAAAAAATATCAATTATTTACTATTTCTATTAATAAAATTGCTCAAAAATATATATTCAACATATCAAAATTAATTAGGTAGATTATATATCCAATACCTCATTGAAAACCTTCCCCAACAACAACAAACAAGTGGAAAAGAGCTGCTTATATGCAAATGATTAATACCAAAATAATGTTAAACATATGAGCTTTATTGAAGGTGTTAATTAGAACTATTCCACCAAAATGACAATAAACTATATGCAAAGGATTAATACTAACATATGCAGTAACCCTTTTATTAAAAAATAATTATATTATTATGTGACACTAAATAGATTATAGACAAATTATGATATTGTTAGCAGGATTCAATTGTATTGTTTTACGAGTCAAACTCATTGGCCCATGTTTCATGAGTAGGGTTCACAAGAACCCTACTCATGAAACATGAATCAATGAATTTGACTCAGTAAAACTACACAGTTAAATCCTGATTGCAATATCATACCTCCTACTTATCAGATTATAGACATGCAAAACCCAGAGCCAAAATTCCAATGAAACTGATCATATTAAAAAAGAAGTGAATCGGTCAAACGTCTAACCGTGTCATCAAAAATTAGGTTTACACATTTTATCCCACATGGTGTTCACTTGTTAACGCCATGTTTGACCACAGGATTGGACGTTTCTTCTTATTCCTTCTATCATTCCAACGGCAGCCATATTTTATCCTAGTAATCGTGTTGGTCTAACTCTACGATGCTTTTTAAATTGGATTAAAACGAATAAGATTTAATACACACGGACAGTCATAGACGTGCATGCTCAGTAAAACTTCAGTACACAATTGATCAACTGCCCTGCTATAATTTATTGTCTTCCAGAAGTTTGACTGAAACACAAAACACTGTGTAAGGAATAGTCTTCCTTGGGTATGAATAAAATAATACAGAAGACGTCTTTCCTCGTTTTATGTATTCTGGTTTTTGTTGAAGGCAATCACTGACCATAAAACTGACATTCAAGTAAAATAGATTATTGCGATAACCTAATCTTTTTAATATAAGGGATTGTGATTTGAGTAATTGTGTTTTGGCTTGGCCACATTGAATGAATTTTGGAAGTCTATTTCTGTCAAAGTAATAATGTTTATAATGCACTTGCAGTTGTTCAGAATCCATTCTTCATCATAAAGCTACTCACTTGGCCTTCTCCAGTGTTATGGCCACTGCCATTTCAAATCATGTTTCTAAGTATTTTAGTTTACTTTTTCAGTTGTTAGGTTCAAGCGAGTTTTTTAAAAGTGTAATAAATATATATCTATAAAGTAGACTATAATTGAGAGAATTATTAGGAATTCACCCTTCAACAAATCATGTTCACAAAAAAATACAATAGATGGGTTGTTTACAGAAAATATATTGTAAAACTGTGTGGATTAGTTTCTAAAAGATTAATGAAACAAGAGGAAATATTATGACATAAGCTTATTGGAAGGAGTTTGATTCTTGTCAAAATTAATTGTTGTCGTTTTATTAATAGAGCATAGGAAATGAGACATGCCATCTAGTCCTGGAAAAACTACCATCCTAGCGTAATGCTTTCCCAAGTTGGGTCCTAGTAATCAAGGGTCAAAATTCTTCAAAATAAATTGTTGTGTCACCCCACTTGCTTCTTAAACTTGGGCTCCCATATCCATTCTCTCCTCCCAGTCATAGAGCTTAACACCTATCTCCAAGTATAGGAGTTTCCTAAAGCAAGTTAAGCCATCCTTAAGACATAGATGAAAGGGTGAAGAGACCAACAACTCCCACAATGCTAATTTCTTTATAAATCACCTAAGGCTACATTCACATAATGTCTATTCTTTACAAAAGGCCTCTAATTCTCCCAAATTAGATTTCATTCCCTATACCTTACTCTTGACGGCTTCTAATTCCATAATCTACATATAGTTGATGTAGCCTTTGTCATGACGAGGAAGATTCTTATCGTCTACC
Source organism: Sequoia sempervirens (assembly GCA_007258455.2). Taxonomy (NCBI): domain Eukaryota; kingdom Viridiplantae; phylum Streptophyta; class Pinopsida; order Cupressales; family Cupressaceae; genus Sequoia; species Sequoia sempervirens. Next base: position 216,317,373 of record VDFB02193867.1, read on the forward strand.
AATCCTTCTTGTGTAAAAATAACTAAGGCAGGATATAAAATCTAACAAGATCCACCACAAAAATTCCACATCCACAACCCATGCTTGAACATATCTTTGAAATTCTTCTAAAAATGATACTTGAGTCCTAGAATTTCTTGTAACTAACAAAGTTTTGAGGCCCTAATAAGAATTTTATTTTAAAAAATTAACATGTGAGGTTTGGGATATGGATTGTATTTTTCAACCTTTTGTTTGAGGCTTCACTTTGTCACAATATAGACAATATATCACATCTTATTTCTAAATGAGGTAATTTTTATCTTCTTCACATAGCTAAGATTTGAGTACCTATAAATAAACAAAATAAAGATAAAATATGTAACAAAATAAAGAGGTGATGCACTCTCATTAAATACCTTGTATGATTTCCCTTGTGTGTATAGTATGAGGAAGAAAATAGCTTCTACTACCCTATAATGACATAGTCTAGATTAGGGAGTATAATAAAATATGGCGTAATTTATTATCTCATCATACCCATCCACAAGCACAATGTTCAAGAAAAAATAAATATTGTAGTAAAATTTATTGGTTGCATGTAGTAATAGTATAAATTTCCTACAAACTTACACAAAGCTATACTAACCTATAGTAATTGCCTATAACTAGGTTACCGTATATTTTTATGAGGCTTCTTGCTGTAGGAGCATCCAGCGGTGCAGGACAATCATGCATCACCCAAAAAAATTGTTTCCTTTATTTTATTTAGTTTTTTTGAGTCCCATGATGGCACTTAAGGGGTATAAGACTGTTAGGCGTCAAAAATAGTGAAAAATGAGCACTTACTATTTTTAGTAAGTTAGCTAAAACGGGCTCGTATGGACGTGAAAACTTACCCCAAGGAGCAGAGTTGAAAAAAATTTCCGGTCGAGAAAGAATCACCTCAATACCCTACACGGTTTGAGAGAAATTAAAGTTCCCATCCTGGAAAATTTCTCCAATGCGACTTCAAATTCAAATATAAAACTTGAGACCTAAAATAGCTCAAAAAGTGGCTGAACCAATCTACAGTCAATTCATGTGTTGTAGAGCTTGTTGAGAGCTTTCTGACGATATGTAATAATAGCAAATTGGACACCCGGATCAAAAGTTATGGCCCCGCGAAGTTGGTCCTCGAAAAAGTGAATTTCATAAAAATTTCTTCCTTAGGCCAAAAATCAAATGATGGGACGTTTGGTGCTAGAACAAAAAGGGGAAATTTGAACTTTCTAGAACTTTTTAGGGCGGTTATTGTGGAAAATAAAAAGGCTTAAGTGGGGGTTGTAGAAGGTGGCCCTGATAGTGCAGATTGTGGCTCTGAATAGTAGATTTTCTTTTTAGAGTTGATTTTGTTGTAATGAATCAAGCCCATGATGTTGTAACATGTAAGCTTTGAATTTGTAATTTCATTTTCTAAAAATAATTGAAAGTGAGTCATTTTTCTATCTCACATCTTCTGTGTTGGTATTTGTTGTTGTGATTTCAGTGGGTTTTGGGTGGTGTGGCTGTCATCAAGTGGTATCAGAGCAGGAGTTCCTGAGCTTGTAATAGAGTGCCAAATGTGAGGCAGTTGCAACAAGACCTGTGAGTGTGGGTTGAGTTCAAGATGCCTCCAAGACTTGCTCAGTATGGCAGAGCAGCAAGTCATATGGAGATTAAAAGAAGGGTGAAGGTGCTAGTAGCAACCAAAACAAGAAAGGAGATAAGACCTACCATCCTTGTGATTAGAACAATGGAGACCAAAGTGGAAGAGGAAGATTTGGACAAGGAGTAGGAAGAGGAGGCTTTCATGGAACTTGTTTTCAGTGTGGAGAAGGACATACAACCTATGAGTGTCCTCAACATCAAGGAAAGACAAATAGAAGACCTGAGGGTAATGCACGAGTTGCACATGTTGATGAAGATGCTGAGTCTTCACATTTTGAGGTTGCAGAAAGAGGAGAGGTTCTTGTTACTAGAAGAGCCTTGCTGAATGAGAAGAATGAGCCAACTTAAAGGAAGAATTTGTTTTGCACCAGATATAAGTATGAAGGTAAAGTTTTCAATGTTATTATTGATGGAGGTAGTACTGATAACCTTGTTTAAGAAGAAATGGTTAGTGAGTTGCGGTTGGAGAGAAGAAGGCATCTGAACCCATACTGGATTGCTTGGTTACAGAAGGACCATAAAGCCTTGGTTAATGAACAATGTCTGGTAAAGTTCAAGATTGGAAATTATGATGATGAGGTATTGTGTGATATTATTCCTTTGGATGTTTGTCATTTGTTGTTAGGCAGATTTTGGTAGTTTGATCGATGAGCAATACATGATGGACATGCCAACACCTATTCTTTGACAAAGGATGGGGTTCGTCATAAGTTGAATCCCTTGAAAGAGGAAGAGGAAAAGGTATACAATAATGCAAGAATTTTCTTGGTTGATGGAAGAAAGTTCCTAGATGGTATGAAGCATGAGCATATGTGTTTTGCATTGATCCCTAGAGTTGATAAATAAGATACTACTAAGGTACCTGTAGAGGTTTCAAATTTGTTGAATGAGTTTGAAGCTATTATTTTTGATAATGTACCTGAAGGTTTTCCTCCCGTAAGAAAGATTAGTCATCAGATGGACTTGATTCCTTGAGCCATTTTGCTGAAATAAGGCAGCTCATCATATGACTCCAACATAGAGCGAAGAGTTGAACAAACAAGTGCAAGAGTTGTTGTAGAAAGGATTGATTTGAGAGAGTTTGAGTACATGTGTAGTACCTATAGTACTAGCACCAAAGAAGGATGGGGAATGGCAGATGTGTATAGATTATAGAGTCATCAACAAGATCACCATCAAGTACAGATTTCCCTTGCCAAGAATGGATGACACTATTGATTGCTTGAGTGGAGCTGAGTACTTTACGAAAATAGATCTAAAGAGTGGATATCACCAGATCCAAATTAGAGAAGGAGATGAATGGAAGACAACCTTTAAAATGAAGGAGGGCTTGTACAAGTGGTTAGTGATGCCTTTTGGGCTAACTAATGCACTAAACACATTTATGCGACTTATGAACAAGGTATTGAAAGAGTTTTTAGGAAAATTTGTTATTGTTTATTTGGAGGATATTTTGATTTTCAGTAAGACATTGGAGGGGAACTTGATGCATATTTGAAAAGTTTTTGAGAAACTAAGGGTGGAGAAGCTATTGATTAATTTGAAGAAATGTAGTTTTGTGAAGAGGGAGTTAGTGTATCTGGGATTTGTTGTCTCAGTAGAGGGTCTTAAAATGGATCTAGAGAAAGTGAAAGCTATCATTGAATGACCTACCTTGAGGAATGTTACAGAGGTAAGATCATTTCATGGTCTAGCAAGTTTTTACAAAAAAATTATTAAGAATTTTAGTAGTATTTGTGCACCTCTAAATGAAGTGATGAGAGGGGATATAAAAGAGTTTAAGTGGAATACATGAGCAGCCAAAAGTTTTGATATGTTGAAGAAGAAAGTTATAGAGCAACATGTTTTGGCACTTCTAGATTTCAATAAGGTCTTTCAGGTAGATTGTGATGCTAGTGACACGGCCATAGGAGCTATTTTGAGTCAAGAAGGTAATCTTGTTGCCTATTTTAGTGAGAAGTTAAATGATGCTAAGAAGAAATATTCTATCTATGATCAAGAGTTTTATGCTATAGTTCAAGATTTGAAGAAATGGAGACACTATTTGTTGCCAAAAGAATTTTTTTTATATACTGATCACCAGGCTTTGTAATATCTCAATAGTCAAGGAAAGTTGAATCAAAGGCACTTAGAATGGTTTGAGTTTTTACAGAGTTATACCTTTTTTTTGAAGCATAGGAGTGGGAGGTCAAACAGTGTTGTAGATGCCTTGAGTAGAAGGTAAAATTTGTTTATAGGAATGAATATAGAGGTTGTTGGGTTCAATGAACTCAAGAGTTTGTATCTAGAAGATCTAGAATTTGTAGAAGCTTGGAAGACTTATTTGGAACTTGTTACATTGGATATGATGAGATGGATGGATTTCTTAATCCAAGATGGGATGTTGTTTAGAGGAAGCCAATTATGCATTCCAAGGAGTTCTATGAGAGAGAATTTAATCAAGGAGAAGCATAGTGGAGGATTGGTTGGACATTTTAGTCGAGATAAGACCATTGCTCTTGTGAGTGAGAATTATTATTGGCCACAATTACAACAAGATGTGAAGAAGTTTGTACAAAGTTGTAGAGTATGTCAGATGGTGAAAGGAACAAGTCAGAATACTAGATTGTATCATCCATTACTTGTACCTGAGAGGCCATGGGAGGATATTAGCATGGATTTTGTTCTTGGCTTGCCAAGGACCCAAAGGGGGCATGATTCCATATTTTTGGTGGTGGATAAATTTTCAAAGATGGCACATTTCATTCTGTGTCATAAGACTAGTGATGTTGTTCATGTTGTAGAGTTGTTTTTCAGAGAGGTGGTGAGACTAAATGGTCTACCAAAGAGTATAGTCTCAGACAGAGATACCAAATTTGTTGGTTGTTTCTGGAGGACATTATGGAAGAAGCTAAAGACAAATTTGAAGTTCAGTTCTACACACCATCCATAGACTGATGAACAAACAAAGGTGGTGAATAGGAGTTTGGGCAACCTGCTAAGATGCTTAGTTGGAGATAAGCCCAAGGGATGGGATTTGATTATACCACAGGAAAAATTTTCTTAGAAAAATTTTGTCAATAGGAGCACTGGTAAATCACCATTCCAAATTGTATATGGGAGTAGTCCAAGAACTGCTTTTGAATTGAGAAAGATGGATGAGGGGGAAAATAGTAGTGTTGAGGATGAAGATTTTGTTGAGCACCTGAAGAATTTGCATGAAGAGGTGAAGAAATATATCAATAAGATGAGCTCACAATATAAGGCTTAGGAAGATCAGAAAAAGAGGTATAAGGAGTTTGAGGTAGGAGATGAAGTCATAGTTCATTGTCAAAAGGAAATGTTTCTAGTTGGTAAATACAAGAAGTTTGGACCATGGAAGATCTTGAAGAAGCATGATTTAGGAAATGCTTATGAGGTAGATCTGCCTAGTGGAATAAACATTTTTCTTGTGTTTAACATTGCTGATTTGACAAAGTATCATGAAGGTGATATATAGGAGGGGCCAATAAATGAACAGCTAAAAATTCCAGCACCTACTTTAGAGAAGGAAAAGATAGAAGAAATCCTGATAGCCATGTGGGTAGAAGCACAAGAAACAAGCAATATGCAGAGTACTTGGTGAAATGGAGATGAATGCCTATTGAAGATTCATCATGGTTTTCTGAGGCTGAGGTTAACCGTCTTGGTTTCCCTCTGACTCCTGAGAAGTGACAGGGTCACTTTGCAAATTACCTTGGGTGTCTGATGTAGTAGTGGTGCACGGAAATCATGCATCACCCAAAAAAAATGTTTTTTTTGTTTTTTGAGTCCCATGATGGCAATTAAGGGGTATAAGACTGTCAGACATCAAAAATAGTGAAAAACGAGCACATACTATTTTTAGCAAGTCAGCCAAAATAGGCTTGTATGGATGTGAAAATTTACCCCAAGAAGTAGAGCTGAAAAATATTTTTGGTCGCAAGAGAATCACCTTAATACCCTACATGGTTTGGGAGAAATTAAAGTTTCTATCCCAAGAAATTTCTCCAATGCGGCTTCAAATTCAGATATAAAACTTGAGAGGCCTCAAAATAGCTCAAAAAGGGGCCGAACCGACCTATAATCAATTTATGTGTTGTAGAGCTCGTCGAGAGCTTTTTGATGATATGCAATAATAGAAAATCAGACACCCAGAGCAAAAGTTATGGCTCCGTGAAGTTGGTCCTCGAAAAAGTGAATTTCATAAAAGATTCTTCCTAGGCCATAAATCAAACGGTAGGACATTTGAACTTTCTAGAACATTCTAGGGTGGTTATTATGGAAAATAAAAAGGGTTAAGTGGGGGTTGTAGGAGGTGGCCCTAATAGTGCAGATTGTGGCTATGAATAGTATATTTTCTTTTTAGAGTTGATTTTGTTGTAATGAATCAAGCCCATGAGGTTGTAGCATGTAAGCTTTGAATCTGTAATTTCATTTTCTAAAAATAATTGAGAGTCATTTTTCTGTCTCACATCTTTTGTGTTGGTATTTGTTGTTGTGATTTTTGTGGGTTTTGGGTAGTGTGGCCCTCATTGCTTCTCACAGCCTTCCTCTAGCTACAGTCCCCTACTAAAGCCCAACGGTCTTTATACTATTTTTAACTCTCCTAAAAAAAGTTCATTTCCCTCTTCCTAAAATAAAGGTTCCCTCACTCACATTGATTCTTCTTTACTATCTCCTTCTACTATGCCTTCACAAACCCTAGTTGATTAAAGGTTCTTAATTTCCTCCGCTTATTCCCTTGTGATCCATTTTTTCTATAAGGGAATGAGTAAATAAATGGTTTCTAACTCAACCAATAAGCTATTGTAGGTTTTATTACTTGTTAGCAAAAAAATACAATGGAAACCATGGAGATAAACACAACTTCCCAAGAATGAAAATATGGCTAATATTATTACCACACTATCAAAAGGATAACCAAATAACTTGCACAATTGTTAAAAATTCCAATGGACATGGTAAAGGACATGTTGTCAAGGAATAAACCATGAATTTTATGTTTCAAAGAAAATACAAATACCCAATGAAACAAGAAAATCTTGTAGCATCATATATAAATATTCTCACACTTAGCATCCCATTACACATGATAATTAACATATAGCAACTTGAATTAGTTTTCTAGTATTCTACAAGTCTAAAATCTATGAAGTAACCTTGTATATCACTCTATAAGAAAAAGTGTTGATAAAATCCACCAAGTGACAAATACACTAGAATTCATGAGGACATAGCCTATTATTATATTATGTGGTATAGGATTTATCATGGACATAGATGCTCCTACATCGAATATTCCATGTTATAAAAGTTGTGGGTATGGACACATAAAGTGGAGTTGAGTTTTAGAATCATCCTTTCAAAAAAAATACAATGTGTACCATACTCAACCATTCTAATAAGTACATCAAAATACATTTCTTTCTTCACCTCTTCCAACATCTAGCTAGAAAAATTACCATCCTCCTCTACTATATTTGGCCATCAATATTCAAATTTCTTATAGACCTCTATCCTTCATAACCTAACCCCCCCCCTCCAACTAATCCATCATTATCCATCCACCTCTACTTAATACATCTCCACTCAAATTCTTTTATGAGATTTACCCCACCACTATCCATCCTCCACCAAAATCATTTTCTTCATTCTTCACTCATCAAAACTCCACCTAGATAGAAATAATCACATTATTTATATTATAAACAAGGAAATCATTAACAAAGCCCCTCATCTTCAATCACTTCCTAATCAAAAAATCCTCATGCATAATTTCTATAACTTCTACTTCTACACCTTGAACCTTCTTATCCTCTTCTTGTGTGTTTATTTACACCTCCATGTTTTCTTCCTCTACACCTTGTTGTTCCTCATCACAACTCACTACCATATTATGGATTTTAAGTATAATCCACTCTTTACGTTCTCTTCTTCAATAAGCTTAGTCATAACACTTATATATTCTATTTTAACTTCATTCTCCAACACATCCATGCTTTGAAAAATACATACTTTTGTTATAGTCTTGTTCTTCTCTTTTATATCACCTATTGAATTTTAGTTACATTATGAGTTTTTGGAAAGTATGATAGCTAGATCTATATTTGAAATGAAGATCATGTTTTGATATAATATAAAGCCCACTCCATCATACTAGTTTCCAACTAAAACATTTTAGTTAGATGACAAGTATACACAATCTTCACATATTCTTCTAATGCTCTTACTTGACTTGTGCTTCACCCTTGAAGTGCCAACCTGTTAAGAAGTTCTTGGAAATATGTTTCTATAAATATATCTAGGTAATTGAATAAATTTGGATGAGTCATAGAATACATCAAGTATCCATTTCCCATGAAGATAAGGAGACTCCTTCCAACTTATGATGACAAGTCAAAATTTAGGCAAAGTCAAAGCCAACTCATCATTTTCCTTCTATGCATTTTTTGAGTTGGTTTTTAGTTTGAATGAGGGGAGTGAGTTATTTATGAGATATAAATACCTTGACCAATCTTTTTCCTTCTAAAAATACAATATTCCTTCTTTTCTCATCAAGTTTCCAAAGGATTTTTGATATATACTATTATAAAATATATTTTTTACTCCATTTTTAACTTCATATTTTTAAAAAAATGATCTTGTTTTTTCTCATTATAAAGTTACAATTTCTTTCTTAAGCCTTCCATTCAATAAAATTACTAGTATTTTTCTTCCTTTTGTGACTATTATACTATGTATTTTCTAACTTTGAGTTGTATTATGTGGGTTTTAGTCTCTTTTGGTCTATTTCATATTGATTGTAGACATCTTACCCCTCTTACAGATGTATTCTATTCATATTTTACCTCTTAATGGTGATCTAATGGAGCTTATGTGATATTTTATTATCTAAGCTGACTATTGTCTTGTGATTTTATGAAAAGTTGAAGGGTATTATATGTATTGGTGCATCACCATCACTTAATTTTTTTAAAAATATTTTCCTCTTTTCATCTTAATCAACAATTTATCATTAGGATTAGGTCCTTGAGAGTGAATCAAGCCTATTTTGAAGGGGAACCATCCATCTATAGATAGTTATCTCTATCTTGTAGGTCCCACACTAAATGATAAATCAATACATTGTAGTTGCGACTATGATAAATAACCTTCTAGGGCACATTTTTAGCTATTATTCAACTTCTAGAATGCATAGTGGGATTGTGTTTACGAGCCTTACATAATTCATCTAAGAAGATTGGTGTTATTCATAACTAATATTAGTTATTGGACATATTCTACAAGCATACGTTGACTCCAATGTTTCTTGGTTTCAAGATAGTGTGGATTATTCATACAAAAGGCACATACAAGATCATCTTTGAAATCTTTGTAAGAGTTTTGATTTGTTAGAATTGTTAAGTTATCTTCATCAAAAAGGAAAAACATGCAAGGAAATCACCATCATATTTGAGAGTCTATCAAAGAGTATAACTTATACATACTTCTACTAGCTTCTCCCAACCAAGTACAAGACTATTCTATATCCATTATATGGTTGTCCATTTAGGAATCAAATATTTGTCACTTTTTATTCTTGGAGGTCCTCAAGTATGCTTTCTAACTATAATGAAATTATAGTATTGCACTTGAAAATTATACCTTATTTTATTGGTGAGAATGTAACTACTCCCATGAAACACATCCAAGATATTTCCATTATATGCCTAATCAATAATATTATATAAGAAAATGTGGCTATTAGACTCCTTGCCACTTCCCTCAAAAGTAAAACATTACAACATTTGGTATAGGGGTTTTCTCCTAAATCAATACATAACTAGGTTGTGATGGGTCAAAATATTTATAAATAATTTGAAGATAAGAGTGACCATCTATCCCAAGTAAAATAAATAACTACTATCAATAGATACCCTCATAAATTCATTGGATATTTTAAATTTAGGTTCCAAGAAACATGGAATAGAGTTTCATCCTTGATCAAGCCTTATCCAAAAAATGAATTCTTGTACTACTTGAGGTCCTTAAGTAGTAATGTGGCTATCATGATACAATCAATGAGAGGAATATATTTTCCTGATGTTTATGATCTAGCCATAAGAGATTAAAATACCTATTTAAGATAGGAAGATAGCTCCAAGACATCCAATAGATATATTTCTTAACATTCCACCTACTCAACCAAGCTTGACAAGTCTCCCTATAGTAACCAACCAACCAATTCCTATTACTCCTTCCAATGATTTGTATAAAGTCAAAACTTTGGGACTGAATTAGTGGCTTTGAAAAGGTAACAAGAATATCATAATTTAGGAATTTCCAAACTTTTAATCAAGTATATCATTTGAATAGGTAGCCTTATCAAGGGAATGTTAAAGGACATGGTCAATTAAGCTATGTTAAGCCTTTTAGTACCTTAAACCTAGTTGTTGCAAGCTCTTCCAAAGCCATTATTCTAGTGAAAAATAACTTAGTTTAGGACCATGAATGGTGTTACCAATGTAATCATCCCAATAACCAAAATTTATACCCAAATAGAGTTCCTAGTCAAGCTCTAACGAATCAACGTACATCACTTATAGGAAAAAAAGTTGAATTAGATTAAAAAGGAAAAAAATCAAATAATAGGTGACAAGTGAATTAACTTTATTGAACTGACAAGAGATTAACTTTTGTGGTGTAAATTAAAATGAAGTACCAACTAAATGGGGAAATTCTATCCACTATCCCAAAAAGAGTAATGGAGGATGAATCACCTTATATGGTTGGTCAAGTATCCACTTTTTAATCACTCCAAGGGGTTGCAAAGGATGGTAAAACTATCAAAACTTATAAACTAGAAGAAAATAAACCTATTATTAAAGAGCATAAACCCCAAAATCACTCTCAAATTAGTCAACAAACAAAATGAGGAACTTTTTTTACAAAATATACTTCAATGGTTGGTCATATTCCATTTAACATTATTGATAAAATAAAGAATACTAACCTTAATGTCACTATGTGGAGTCATTTATTCCAACTCAAAGGAATTTTCTTCAAGAGAAATTGAGGAGTTTTAATCAATCAACTAATTCTTTAGCAAAAGGTATAGCAACCCTAATTATTTTATGTTAGCTAAAAGAGGAATACATTATAAGAAAAAATACTAAGCCATCTCCTTTTTAAATATATTTAACCATCAATAATCAACTTGTTCATAATTGTATGATTCATTCTATGGCTAGTAGTTTTTCCATGCCAAAGAAAATAATTTATTTTCTTAGTATAAGGTTTGATCTAGTGTGTAAAGAAGTTTTACAATTGGATGGTACTAATATTAAGATAGTAGGAGTCATCAAATATCCTAAACTTTCTTTGCATGCCCAATTTTCTTTGTTTTGTAAGATATTTTTAGTTAAATACCTTCCTTTGTACTTTTGTATATGCTTGTCCAAACAACTTACATTAAATATGGGAAGATATTTATTTGCAAATTGATCTCATTTACTATCTAGGACCATATATGGAACAAGAGTGACTATAATGATTGATCTAATTACAAAAAACCACATTGAGCCTTATGCACCTAGTCCAACCCTAACCAATCAAAATTTCACTATGAAATGTGATCTAGAATCTAAACTATTGGTAGTCCTAATCATAATACACTTAAAAAAGTGATTCTAGATATTGTTCTTGATGAGTAAGGTAATATTTTTTTGTTTGAACTTGACGACCTTGTGGAAATAGGATTGGGCACATATTGCATTCCTAAAAATAATTCATTCATTACTAATCTTATAAAACCTCAAGAAAATGTTGAATGTATGTGGTAAATGTAAGAATGGTATTGGTGGGGGTATAATTTTGGTTTCTCCCAATAATGAAAAAAATTATTTCATATTTAGTTATGTTTTACTTGTTGGAGCAACCAATATTTGCTTGTGAACTCAAAACAATCCACAAATGAGAATATGCAAAATAAGAAAATTTCATAAGCATGTGATGTGATGTAAAATGTACTAATGAGCCTTGCTTATAAAGGCAAGGATGAAGAGGTGAGAATGTAGTCCAGTCAAAATTTGACTATGCTTCTGATTATGAAATAGATGTATGACTCTATGGACAAGTGTTGAGACACTTGGTGTGTCTATATGAGGTGAGATAAAATTCTAGATAATCTCTAAGTGAGCTTAAATGTAGTTTGAATAAGACTACTAAGTCAGCTGAAATCTAACTAGTTTGATAATACCTCTTTTCATACTGATACCCCACCCTAAGTGATACATAGGGAGTAAGCTAAAAACTGAAAAGATGAGTCCTAGAAACAAGGCTTAATAATATGCTCATGTACAATAATGATCTCTCACAAAAAGAGAAAGAGGAGAAAACCTAATGGGAAAAAATCATCTCCAAAAGAGAGAAAGAGAAGGATAAGACCTCATGAAAATATGTCCCATGAACACAAGAACATGATGATGAAGAGATCCTAAAGCATTTTGGAGTTGTAAAATTTTTTGAAGATGAAATAATGTTTGCTAGAATCAAGAGACCTCCAAAACTATATATCAAGATAAGAGATGCAAAACATTTCATGAGTGAACATATAGAACACTACTTAATCATGAATACACAAATGTCACAAATGCAATCAAAATTTATGAATTTGAAGATGCAACTAATATTATGATTCTAGTGTACAATCAAAAAATGCACAAGTGACTTGTAGTAAACTCTTAAAATGTATATCACGGTGCTCCACATAAGTACTAGAATCTCACAAAATATGACCCACTATAATAATCCCCCCATAGGAGAGACAAATATAGAAGGTCTATGAGACCCCCCTCAAAAATAGAAGGTTCCACCACTAATCCATTGAAAAAAAGGAATAATTAGCATAAAATTGTGATAATTCCCCCTTAATGCTAATGAGGAAGAGGTATAGGAAAACCAACTGAAATCATGCACAAAAAGTGTGAACAAGAATATAGACCCAACATCAAGTCCAAAAGGATGTATAAGAAACTAAAAAATGGGTGTGCATTAAGGCACAAATGCATGAGGTGATAATCATGATGATCCATTGTTGTGATGGAAAATCAAGACACTACACAACCCCACATTACATTTTATAATTAATTGTATGTACAAAATTCCCTCCATAAGGAACACACATTCAATTGTTGTGGTACTTTATATGATTGAATTTATAAACTTATTTTTCTCCTTTGCTCTCTATTCTCATCCTGATGATGGATCACGGAGTGTGATCCGAAACGTTGATGAAAAAAAAAATTGCACACAATCAAATCCATAAGTCTTTGGAACAATACAATATGGATTGTGGAAACTTGATATCATTAACTTATTTTCTATTTTGAGTTCTTAACGAGTTTATATCATGAGGTGGACAATAAAAAAATATATCAAGGATGTATTTTACACCTCAAGAAAATGATAAAAAATTAAATTAATTTAACCCTCATTATTCAAATAATGACACAATGATATGGCACTTTATATTAGTTCATTATAGATTGGACCACAAAGTAAATTTGATGTATAAAACCTCAAAAGACACATATTCAAAATTTTAAATTATAGAATACAGTCATGAAAAATTAACATCACCATTGCATAGAGCTCAAAAAATTATGTAGGTAAAAATATGGGACCTAAAAAGGAGTTTGTATGAGCCCAAACGAGCAATTTGAAGTTCCAAAAATGGGAATTATGAAGGGTGTCTTCTGAGAATTTGATTTAAAAAAAAAATCATACATCATATTGAAGAAACAATCATAACGCAAGATAGAGGATGAAGACATACACATAATTAAAAATTCACTTAAAAAGACATTGTATGCTCGAGAACAAGGCTCTTGAAATTGGGCCAAAAATCAAAACAAGCCAATAGTGAAGGGGTAAACTTGGGGATGAAAAATTATGATGTCATGATGACATTAGCTAATGAAATTTTCTTAAAGCTAACATAATTTTCTTCAACACCTGTAGCTATACCAACAATCAAAAGGTGTAGTTTTTTAATGATTAAAAAATTACTAAAAACAAAAAATACTAAAAAAATTATTATACAAAGGTTGAGGCAACATGCAGATCAATAGACTAATGTAGACTAGTACATTGATGCAAGTTGATACACTAGATAGTATGGTTGTATAGATTATACAATTTTTTATATGGACCTTCATGGATAGGCCCCAAAAAACTTAGAAAAAATTCATTAAAGGTCCAAGTGTTATATATCAAAAGTTGTCTCTTAGCCCTTTCAAGTGCAACTATGATATCAATTTTATTCTAGAACACATTGTTTGAAACTTGATTCTTGTAAACCTCACAAATTCAATAGAGAAATGGATTGGATTTGTAACCTTTCTCTCATACCATCTTGGAGCAATCAAGATCTTACCAACTCAAAACAATTTGCATAAATGAGAATATATGCAAAATGGGAATATTTCATAAGTATGTGATGTGATGTAAAATGTACAAATGACCCTTGCTTAGAAAGGAAAGGATAAAGAGGTAAGAAGGTAGAATTCAAACTCTAACTACCCCTCCACATATGAAACAAGTGTATGACTGTATAGACAAGTGCTGGGACACTTGGTGAGTCTACATGAGGTGAGACAAAAGTATAGATAACCTCTAAGTGAACTTAAGTGTAGTGCAAATAGTACCCTATGATTAAAGCCATTTATGTCCCATTTTATGGCATATTTTGGGTATGTGCAGGATCATGATGGGTATGTGTAGGGTATGTGGCTGAAAACTTTTTTTTTACCCAAAATCGATGAAACGAAAAGGGTTTTTAAAAGAGATTCTCAGTGTTCCATCAATATAAATTATGCTTTACTTTGAATTTAATAAATAATTATTATTCATTTTCTATTTGAATTATGACTAAAGTCTTGATTGATAGGCTGATTGAAAAACATCTATAGCTTTCAAATGGTATCACATTTTTTGAATCTAAAAAATGCGTCACATTCTAAGCTTCTTATTCTATAGGATTAAAAAAAAAAAAATTGAATTTCATGAATTTTTAACCAAGTTAAGGTGGTCAAACATACGCGTTTTTATATTTTTTAAAAGTTGTAATAAAAAATTCATAATTAATTATTTACTTGGAAAAAAATTACAAAAAAGTATGCATCACATTAGGACATGAGTCCTCTACTTATATCTAAAATCTTATAAAAAAATATGATCATTTTATTGTGGTTAGGGTGGTTAGTCAAACACCCACTTCTTATTTTTTCCCTAAATTTAAGTACTACTACATTGAAATTTTAAATTTTCACTAAATAGATTTTTATTTTTTTAAATAAACATAGTAGTTTAGAAACTAAATTCAATTTTCTATAGATTCTATTCTTACATATTTTTGAAATAATATAGATAACTTATTCAAATTTTTATGTCAAGTTGCCTAACTCTGATTTTTTTGATTTTTTTGCCACTTAAGGGCCTGTTTTTTCCATGATGATCCTACACATACCCTTTTATCCTATTTTCATAAGCCTTCATACCCATTCCCACATTCCATTTTCGTTCCATATCGTACCATTTTACCATTTTATGTTGCATATGCTTTAATATATATAAGTAATATTTAATTTAGTTTTTAGATGAAATATATGAATAATGAATATCAGATTGTATTTACTAATGTTTCTTCCATTATGCTAAGAAAATATATATTGCACATCTTCATGTTAGCTTCTGTGTAGGAATCATCCTGTCACTCAACTCTTTCTTCCATTATTGCCACATGGACTCTTACCACATTAGCTCAATGCATTATTTCTTCCATGCGACCACATCTACCAAGATAGATCTATTAGAGACATCAAACCTATCTCACATGGCCACACACATCAACATATTAAATGTTTTAATGTTGTCATTCACATCAATATTTGGCATTATTAGAAGATGTATCTCCTAGTTGTTTATGTGACTTCAACACATGGTCATGTCTACTAAATCATTACTACCATGTTAGTTGAGGTTTTTCGGATTTAATTGAGGAAAAGAACCCATGATTCACTAGCTAGTTGTTGAGAACAACTTGTAATAAATACGTGCTTATTATTAGAGAAAATCAAAATCTATCATTTCCTATTTTCTAGCTATTGTTTGACAATACCATTTTATTGTGTAGACAACAAAAAAGGTTTTACGTGAACCAACAATCTCCAGTTTGTTGGCCATGGGCCAAAACAAATTGTTCCATTTTAATCCGCTTAGATATTAGTTGTTAGAAATTTGACCTCTATATATATAGTTTATAATATTAGCTCAAGAGAGCAGATTTTGATATGCAGACTTTGTATTAATCATTTTGATAAATAAAATCAGACTTATTGTATGATCAACCCAATGTAGAAAAATTCTATTGTGCCTTGTCACTTGGCAGATTGGGGAGGCAGGGGGGTACCAAGATGGTTCCCAAAAAGGGGGCTTAAGTGGCCACTTTTTTTCTGAAATAAGGAAATGCTGACCTTGGACGTGAAATTGAGGATAGTTACACTCAAAATTTTGAGATGGAACAAAAACAAGGATCGAAGTGTTCTGAGTCTACTTTTTAAACTACTAATTTATTTTGAAAATGGTTGATATTAAGGGGTTCAAAAGAGGGATGTACACAAATTTGTACTGATTTTGTCAGAAAAACATAACATAGCATGGTGAACTTTTTTTTAGTATTTTTAAAATCGCTACAGTCAAAAGTTAGCTAACAACATCTAGTTGATGCACAATTTTTCTAATAATTTTTTAATGAATATTTGATTTTTTACTAATTTTTTAAGTGGGAACTTCCTGAAAAGCAGAATTTTGGCCGTGCTCCCACTACAAAATTTTGAAAATAATTGATTTTTTTTTCTTTTTTTTTTAAAAATTTGTAGAATGGAGTCTAGTTTCTAAAAATGTAATTTATTTGAAATTTTGATGAATGGTTAATTTATAACAAAAAAAACACCAAACATTACTTTTTAGCAAAAAACATACAAAAAAAAGAAATTATGGATGAAAGGCTTAACATTGTCAAAAAGTGAAAAAAATTACATCGTTGGATACCTAAGAGAGAACCTAACATTACCCATGTGTTCAATTTTGTTGATATTGAACTAGATGCAATCTTGATGGTGAGCACAGACTCGATTATGTGAAAAATTGTAGAATTTGCAAAAACACGTCTCTAGCCTTGTTGGGAATGCCCTCCAAGCCTTTGGGTTGGTATCCCAAGGCAAATAATTTCAATTTTTTCTTTTTTTTTTAACACAAAATAATGCGAGCGCGTTTTCTAATTTTTTTTTCAAAAATGGCCACAAAATTGGTACCCAACTTCATGCACCCGCCCAGGGCCCACTACTTAGAATGTTGGTGATTTGTATAGTTTTTATTGCTTTTTTATTTTACTAATGTGTGTTCCTGTAATTTTAGTTTTTTTATTTCTGCATTAATTGTGAGAATAGTTTGATGCTTATCGCTTGTAATTCGATCATAAATTATGGTATTGTTTGATAAACAAATTATTAATACTATGATTATTGGGATTATGAGTTTTCTTTCTGAATTATTACTTGTTAATATCACAAATTGTGATTGCTTCTATAATAGATCCTATTGCTATTGCAATTGTTTCAATCATAGAAATAGAATAGCAAAATTAAATTAGAATATCCTTATTGCAATTTTTGTGTGTTCTAGTTGCATTTCATTCCCACTCAACTTGCTACCTACAACCCTTGTGCAGATCGACACAACACCTTTCACAAGCTTACGATCCCCAGATTGACACTTAGACCAAGCTGAAATCTTTCTTATTCTTTACCCCAGTTTTGGCCGATCACCCTACTAGGTACGATAAAAGATAATTAGTTTTTATAATGCCTCTTTTCACACTAACAATACTAAAAATGTAGATGAGCATGAGGCCTTAATTTAGGGATTGCTACTAGCACATAAGAAATGATTCATTACTATAGGTATTTGGAGGTAGTGAGTTGACTTCAAATCAAATTAGAGCTCAAAGTACAACAACAAAAATATTCTTAATTTATATATAACATAGTGTATGGGACTTGATTGAAGACTTTGATGCATTTATCATCAAAGCTATTCATACAGAGAAAAATAAAGAGGAAAATAAACTTGTAACAATTAGAGTGCAATTTGACATACTCATAGACATTTGTAAGCCCAAGAACAACATGTGAAGCTTGTGGTAAGGATTCTTATCCTAGATAATTAGTTAAGTTGGAAAGTATTTGATAGTGATAAACACATAATCTATTTTTTTCAAGAAGAGGTAGAATTTTCTTGTAAAAAATAGTCTAGATTGCAAGAAACATACATTTATTAGATCCAAAAGCTAAGTATTGAAATTTTTCCAAAATCTATAATCATGTTGGAAAGAATTTATAATTCAGGTGATTAGTTGAAAGAAAAAATATGAACTTGGTTGTTAGATTATAAACAAGTGGCTGTAGTGAAAGATATATGTTTTCAAAACTTGGAAAGGTATGCTACAAATCTAAACATAAATCTTTCATTAAGCTTTGTTAATCTTCTAATGATATGTTTGTATGCAATTATGAGGATCTCAAAGGTTTTTACCCTAATCTTTCCTAACACACCATTAAGTTAGATCCTGATTCCAAGCCAATTAGGTAAAAATAGAGCCCCATTAACCCCAAGATTGAGCCATCGATGAGGAAAGAATTGAATAAACTCATAGAATCCAATATGATCTTTCCTATCAAGCATTCAAATTTCTTTGGTGGTAAAACTCATTCCAATAAGAAATAATGTGGAGATTAGATTATGCATGGAATTTAGGAACCTCAAAAGATAGTCCCTTAAGGACCATTATCCTCTACCCTCCATGGAATAATTTATTCAAATGATAGGTGGTTTAGAAAGGTTTTCATTCTTGGATGGTTATTTAGGTTATAATCATATTTTATTCCAATAACTAGCACAATAAAATACCGCATTTACCACCAAATGGGCTAACATTTCATAAAGGAAGATACCTTTTAGAATTAATAATATTGATGCAAATTTTTATAGAGCAATAAACAAGGCTTTTAAGGGTCTTATAATTGTTATAGTGTTGGTTTATCTTGATGATATCACTATTTTTTATAGGCATGCAACTGATCATTTGAATCATATCAATCAAGTATTCACAAGATGTAGAGAGTATGATATGCCCCTAAATCCAAAAAAGTTTGTATTTTATAAAAAAATGGTAAAATCTTGGGTCATGCACAGTCTCAAAAGAAGGTATTTCCATTGATTCAATAAGAGCCAATGTCATCTTGTCTCTTCCTCTTCCAGTCATAAGAATGGATTACAAATTTTCTTGGGAATAATTAATTTTTTGAGGAGCTTCATTAGTCAAACCAATCACTTCTATGTTAAATCAGAATTTTGTTTCTTGCTAGAAAAAGAAAGGGAAATACATTTTTGAAGCTATCAAACAAGAAATTTATCAATCTCCAACACTTACTGATAAAAACAATTACAACGAATTCATACTTTACATATTTGGAGGAGATTCAAGCACATAATACATATTTATATAGTATAATAATAGAAAATTGGAATAGCTAATATATTTTTCCAATGAAGGGCTTAAAGACTATGAATTGAGGTATGGTTATGTAGAGAAACAATTATTTATTGTTGTTAGAGGACGAAATAAATTTATACCTATACTCTCTATTAATCAGATTAAACTTATGGTACCCCATGCAAGTGTTAAAGAGTTCCTCTTAAGCAAGGAAATTAGTGAAAAGAGGGCTAGTTGGATCACTAAGGTCATGGAATATGAATTTCATATCAAAATGAATAAGTTAGTGATAGTTAAGGGGATGTGTGAACAACTTAAAAAAGAAGAAGAAGCTAATAAGAGTGTTTTTTTGTGTGACAAGAAGACCAACTAGCGATGTTACATGCTCCCAATAGTTGGACACAAGACATGGAGCCTTCAAACTGGTGAGTATCTAAGAGGTTTTCAAAAGACAAAATGGATTTATTTATGGTTGTAATCATTTTCTAGATAATACTTGGATGGATTCCTCTTAATATGTATTTAACAAGGTAAAATTAACAAAGTGCTTGAAGAGTTTCATGGTAGTCCTTTAGGAGGAAACTTTCCACCAATAACTATAATAACAAAGATCATGAGAGGGATACTATTGGTGTCAATTGTTCGATTATGCTCATAAGTGGGTAAGGGGTTATAAAGAGTATGTTTACTTTATAAGAAAGAAAAAATTAGCTACCCTTCATTCAAAATTATTAATCCTTTGTCTAATAGGGTTTAGACTTTATCGGCATGATTAATCAACATATAATTTTGGACACAAATAGTTTTTTATAGCTATATATTCCTTCATGAGGTGGAAAAATTTATTTTCACTCAAGGATGCTACTAAGGCTTCAATCTTGGACTTCCTAAGAGGAAATGTGTAAAAAGTTTGGTGTTCCTTCTACTATTATTTTAGATAATGCAAATTATTTTGTTGGTATTAAAATTAGTGCATGGGATATAAATTATGGTATGTGTATTTGAATACTTGATAAAACTTCACCCTTATGGTCATTGCTTGGATAAGTAAAAGAACAAGAATATTATTAGAATATTGAAGAGGATAATGGAGGAAAGTCATATGTCTTGACACATAAAGTTTCAAAGATAGTCCTTTGGGCTAATAGGATTACACAAAAGGTATCCACTATCAACTCTCCTTTGATTATTGTCTATGGGAGAGAAGAAATAATTCATATATCATTAGATTTACCTTATTTAGATATTACAAAAATAAAAAAGGATGGAAATTTATGCAATTAAAATTAGGTTGGTTGAGCTAATGGAGTTAGAGGAGACAATGAAGAAAACATGAACACCCTTAAAGCTCATAAAACAAAAGTCAAGAGAAATTTTGATAAAAAATAAGTTGATAGGACCTTTAAGGAAGGATATTTGATCTTAAAGTGGGATGAAGAGAGGGAAAAGGATAGAAAATATATAGAATTCGATTCTATTTGGAGTGGCCCATATGTTGTAACTAGCTACAAGAAAGCTAATTATTTCCAACTCTCAAGGTTGAACAAAGTAGATATACATATCCTAGTTAATGGGATACACCTCAAATATTAATTTTGAGATCATTTTAATATTTTATATAGTAGTCTTGTGCTTTCAATAAGATTATGTAGCCATAATTGTGTATAGAGTTGGAATATTGTACTTTTTTTAATGTTCCTTTTGCACATGTTCCTTGTGTAGACACCTAAAATATTTTTCCTAGTATACCTAGTCCTAATCAATCAAACCCATCCCCTTCACCTAATTTCCTTCACTTATTTAAATAATCTTAATATTTAATTAACCCCTTTTCCATCTCACCTAACAATAAATAAATAAATAATTACCATTCACACATATTTTCTATCTCACACATGGGTAAAATAAGTAATTAATATTATTATTTACTTATTCCTATATTCCCTCAACCTATTCCAAGAATAAATGACACCTAATAATATGCATCCTTATGGTTCCAATATCCTCTCCATCAAACCCAAGAATATAGGGCTCCTAGATCCACACGAATTCCCCTTATATCCCTCATGGTTATAACCACTTGTCTAATTTAGTAAGTGTATCTTATCCCTTCACATTCCAACAACCTCAATCTCAATCCTCCATTTTGTCCTTTATCCTAGGTAAATCTTCGAAATCATCCTCCATTGTTGATCTCACTATAAAATATTAACCATCCATTGCCTATCCCAAAATTCTATAAATGGTGGCACTTTATCATCCTTTTCATAGCCATCAACTTTGAGCTAAATATATGTTGTCAACGTTAGTACCTTCAAATGAGGGAGCATCTACATATTGACAATAAATTGGAGAAAATCATTCAATAATGGAGTTTTTGGTAATATTCGATTTGGATTTTTATTCTATTGTATTATTTTGAACTCTCTTGTTGAGTTCTTCCTAGAGGTTTTATCTTGGTTTGAATAATAAACTTGCTTACTTGTTTGTTTCTATTTAAATTTAAAATTATTTTCATTACACCATGATCTTGTCTAGGTTCTTAGTTGTTATAGTTGTTTAAAACAAGAGATAAAATCATCTATTTAGTAGTATTTATGGTCAATCTATTCTTAATGGACTCAAATAAGGCTACTAGTTCCTTAGAAAGAAAGGAGCCCATGGTGGTCACCAAATGTTGACTTTTAGTCACATCATGAGGTTTGGGTGTGATGAAGGGTACTCCCCTTACAATCTGAAACTCACAACAACAAATAATTGCACAAACAATATGAAAGAATGAAGCAAATATTTTCTATAATTATCACTAAAATGAAAATGAACTTACAACATTACAATTGTCATCACATGGGTGTTCTGATTACATAAATTTGCAAATCTGAAAATCAAAGCCACAATCCACTTTTCTTTACCCCACTCTATAAAACCCATTCACAACCTTTATTTGGAAGTGTAACCACCCTAGAATCTTTTGGAAAGTGTAACTTCCTCAAGAAGATATTTTGAAATTTTATTAATTTTGGAAGTACAATTTTGTGGGGTCATATATTTTGATTCGATCATTGGATTTTCTATTATAATACCTTTTCAAAAAGCTCTCAAGAGATGTTTGGCTAGAAAGTAGGGCCTACAGATTGACTACTTTTGTTTTCCACCAATTTTAAGGCCCATGCGGAGCCTCTAAGTGCCTCAAAATTGACTTCAAAGATTTGAATAGGATTTTCAAAAATTGAAATTTTAATATCTCTCAAATGACAAATGATATTGAAGTGATTTCTTCTCCATTGGCTTCAATTTACCATTCTGGAGGTTCGTGTAAGATTTCATGCCCAATTGTGCATAAATGCAAACTTACCAAACTTAGCCCTTATTGATAAGAAACAACATTTTTTTTGGGTGATGCAAGATTGGTCTTATACCTTGGATGCTCCTGCATCAGGATGAGTATGACAGGTAGAGCTATATCTAAAATAAAGATAATATATCTAGAGACAACATAAATATCACTCCATGGAGCTCATTTCCAACCAAAATATTTCATTCAAATGAAAAGTATACACAACCTTCACAAATTCTACTATTGGACATATTTTTCTATTTATTAACTAATTTTTAAAACAAAGGTACTCAAAAAATTGAAATAAAATATATTACTATTTTTTAATTACTTTTAATTTTAAAATTATTATAAGAAAAATATGTTTCAACAATTTAGGCATCACTCTCTACATGATGAAAATAATTCATGTTATGATTATTTTAGCTCAAACTATCCTAATCATATATGAGAGGTATTAAAAAACACAAATTAAGACTACTAAAAAGAAATTATTTATTATTATTATTTTTTTAAATATTCTAACCAAACTTCACCATCATATAAATATTTCCACAAAATGATTATAAAAATTCTTTCGTTTAGATCAAATTATGCTAGCCATACAGATGCATGGTTTGGCCAAAAACATACAATTTTAAAAAATCAATTTGAATTAAATATTTAAAGTACATGGAAAAAATATTTAATGTTTAGAAAAAATATTACCAATATTAAATGACGTGATAATGGTTTTGTAAGGTCATGGTATTAGTCACAT
The DNA here is from genome assembly GCA_007258455.2 of Sequoia sempervirens. Classification (NCBI taxonomy): domain Eukaryota; kingdom Viridiplantae; phylum Streptophyta; class Pinopsida; order Cupressales; family Cupressaceae; genus Sequoia; species Sequoia sempervirens. Next base: position 216,340,731 of record VDFB02193867.1, read on the forward strand.
GGTTTTATGTAATACCATTTGGTGGTTTTGCGCGATCATGTTTCTATAAAAGAAAACACATGGGCATTTGTCTAAGGTTGGTTGATTGGCTATTTCGGTTGAGGGTTTGAAAAAATTTCTTGTTAGAATTTGTGAGGGTTGAAGCATGGCATAGGATGTGTGGTTACATGTTCACATGGACTACTTGTAGAGGGCTTGATATTTCAAAGGTGTTCATGGAGGAATTTGAAGATGTATTGTAATGTTTATTACTAAATAATACGTGAGCGATGGATGCTTTTGGAGTTTTGGTTTTTCCCTCTTGAGGGTTTTCCCAGGGTATATCTTGTCATATCTTTTATGGTATGTTGTGTATTCTTTTGTATATGGATTCTAAATACTTGTTTGCACAGATTTCTCTATTTGGGTTATATGGAAATTATCTTGGGTGATGCATATTTCCTTACATTAACAACAATAGAACTTGTTGGTGTTTTTTTCCAGTGCACTCAAAGGAACTTCTAAGGAATTTCCATTTCCTATACTCAAAACCCCTAAAAATGACTGGCCAACTGACAAGATCTAGTCACAGACTAATATCTTCTACACTTTAGGCTTTGTGGGGCCAAGAGGGTATTCCTATTGGTGTTCACTTAAGATGCACTTGGTGAAACACATCGTTTTCATAGATCATTTCAACTGAAAGGTAAAGATGCAAAACATACTATGGAATTGGCTAGTTCCTAAGTAATTTTATACCATTTTAGTAAATTCCCACACTTATGACAAATGAATACAAGATTTGTGTAAATATTTTGGAAATTTTAAAATGATTTTAAAATTTTGCCTCTAGGTTGGCCACCATAGAATAATTTGATTTACCCATTAGGAAAATACTAAGGAAACATATTAGTGCCTTATGCAATTGGGCTATAGAATCATATGCATACTATCAGTAATACAAAAGTGATCTCAAATTCTTAAGGAAATAATATCTTCATAACAAATTTGTATTATGAGACTTAAGACCTGTGATGCACAACTTCTTATCGCATCCTAAGCAGATAAATGTAAATCCATACCTCCTATTTAAGCATTTAATTGACTACTTGAATCAAGGCACAAACGAAGATATACATTGGAATTGAAACTCAAAAGAGGAATGAAAATATTATTGACAATTTCATTCCAAATTTACTCAAAAACCACATTAGGAGAGAAAATGCATCATAGGTAGATTTTCATTTATATTGATAGATCAGATCTGTACAACAATTTAAGATGATATGTGTATATTCATTCAAAATAGCCAAACAAAGGCATGCTTTTCTATTCCTTTAACTATAATCAAATTATGTCTGGCCTAAACCTAGCCTGATATTCTCTATTAACTGCTCTTCTCTTTTTCTTTTCTCTTCTTTCTCTCTGTCTCCTATTTTCTATATGTTTACATTCAAATCTTGAATTCCCTTTATACTAACAAGGAGCAGCAAGCTTTAGATTCAAATGTAGTTAATTTCACTTGAATTTCAATAGCATTTGGTATGAATTTTGAAACCCACATGCTAAAATTGCAGAAAACAAGCCAAAAAGAGAAAAGCTTAAGCCATAACTGCCACCAGGGAAGAAACAAAGTGTCGCCAAAACTTTTCTTGCCACCCGAGCACCATGAAATAAACAACCAAGACACCATGCAAGCACATGACCCATGTCAAATGATCGGGATTTTTCCACGGAGGAAAACCAGAGAGTCACCATAGCAAAATTCACAAAATATAAGCAAAAAGAAGATGACCAATTCATTTACCCATCACATCTCCATATCCCATGTCATGACCATGATAAACTCGACCACTCCTAGTCGTAGGAAGAGGAAGGGAAGAAACCTTATTTTCTCCTTCCTTCTTTTCCTTTTCAGTTATGCTTCTAGTATGCCCACTTGGGGTCTTCACGGCTAGAGGCAACACAACAATCACCCCTTGCTTTGAGATCAAGCCCTCATTTAGCATGTCCAAGTACCAAGCATAGGATGAATCAGCCTCTGAATCATGGCTTCCAGAAGAGGTACTTGTAAGGTTAATGGGGGAGTGTTGGCGCCCATAAGAGCCATGCCCATACCTTACTATTCACCTGGACCCAGTCAAATATTGCACTAGGCATTTTCCTTTATCACCTTCTACCTTAGCAGCCCCACCTTCAAATTGTAGTCAGTGATTGCATCTTCTCGGATCTAGCTTGGACTTAGAAGTAGTAGCTGCCTCTATAATGGGAAAAACTTCATATGTACCAGGACCAAAACTTTGTTAAATTAGACGGACTGACCTTCTCACTAGATTGCTCATCTTTCTTTCTTGCTAATTTCTCACACCAAAGAGTGTTTAACTAGCTTGTGATAATGGTGCAAGTAACAACCACCTCAATTGTATTTATCGAGTAAAACCATAGCAGCATTGTTTATCACACATGCACAATTCTGACATCCCATTGGGAGATGTACCAGTGTCGTTTAATTCTCATTTGCACGGAAATCAATTAATTATTCTTCATGATTGTTTGCATTTTACTCTTGCCATGAGTTGAGATCGACTCGATCACTCTGTAGAGTGCAAGCCATTAATGCAAGCTTGTCGTGCAAAATAGAATCGACCATCAAGTGTCACATGCCATTTTTGAATGAGATCCGTTGATCTTCTACCTTGATGGATGATCGAATGGCAACTTGTGTTTGACCCTCGTTGATTTCAAAAAGTGCCTTGTTGATGTGCTTTTAGCCAATCACTTCTTTTCTTATTGGATGACATTGTCACTACTTGTGGGCTCCATGATCCAAGTGAGCAAGAGACAGGTGTCATGATCTCACTGACCTCATTGGGTTTAACCTTTGTTTATCTTCATTCAACAAGCCAGTGGGGAATGGTGAAGATTGTTTCACCGGATTGATCTCGACCACTCATTGTAGGTGCCAGGGCACAGGATCGGTAGTGGGAAGTGGGTCCTGTGATGTACCAAGGACACATGTTGGCTTATTGCTAACCTCGTTGCTTTTATCTAGCGTGCACTTTACTCCCGTGAGTTGGCAGGTATGGTTCAGATTTCCTCCTTGATCGTCGAATCAAGCTGCACAACACATGATGTTAGCATTAAATGGAAAAGACATGGCTTGCCTAGTGGTGACATGACCACAGGGTTAATGACTTAATTTTCAAGTCATCGAACTGGAAAATTTTTGCAACCTGACTTTAGGAAAACCTTGACACAGTGGGAAAGGATGGCTGGTTGCTAAGAAAAATGGGGTCGATGAACAAATGTGGCGAGGGGCTCAGAAAATCACTTAAGAGCTTGATGACCGACTAAACGGGTCAACACAGAAATAGAACATTGGCACACTTTTTGATTTAAAAAACCTACTCACTTGGGGACAAGGGTTTAGAATAGAAACTAGGCTCATAAGAATTGAACTAAAATTCTTTAGAATTTCACAAGCTCTATTAGTGGCTCATGCTTGGGGACACATACCTCTAGTGGGTATGGTGAGAAAAGAATCTCCTATTGAAGCAGACCAAGGCACATGACCCAAAACCAAAGGACTTACCCAGACAAGGCAAGCAAACCCAACAGGAAAGCAAACACACCAGACCACATATTTACAATACTTACAAAATGTACATAGAACAATTTTACAAAGTAGAGCCTTCAGGCTCCAGAACTTCAAGGAAAAATTTCCCTTTGTCAAAAACTTTAATTTGGATGCCCTTGTCCCTTTCTATTGAAGGTTCCTCAGGTTGAATCAAGGAGGTTCAAAAATTTTATATTCCACATCACTGTGAGATACATGATCATCAAGAACTTTTTCATCAAATTTGAAGGCCTCATAAGTGCTCTGGCTTTGACTAGGCCATTCCTCAATGCATTCAGGAAAGAAAACATAGCTAGGTCTATTACCAACTTACCTTCCATAACTGTTAACCCCCTAAGGTGAGAGAAGTTCCATAATCAAATCCATTAAATATGGAATATTTGCAAAAAAATCCACTGTAGCCTCATATTATCCCATATAGTCCTCACAATCACTAGTGTTTCTGGATTGCTCTTCACTTGAATGAGACGTTACTGAAGTATCTACATACTCAATAGAGTCATAGTGTATTCCTATCTTCTTGGAAGAAGAAAATGTTATGAGAGTATCTGTGCTACCACCCTATGGATCTTTAATATATGGCTTTCCGACTATCCCTTCAAATATGTAATCCTTCTCCACCAAGGAATGAAGGAAAGCATGTTCATCCTTGTGAGTTCCCTCATTATGTTCAACACTAACCTCATACTCAAGGGCTTCATTGATATTTATGCCTCTACACTTCTCATACAATTTAGCACCTGACAAATCAGATGTAGCATCTTTATGGATAGGACGACCCACCTCAACATCATTTGGATCACCACTCACATAATTTACCTGATCCTTGTTAGTAATATCCTCAAAAAGAGGATTAATTCATTCCCAATAAGGACTATCATTTGTAACTTCATCCTCCCAAATGTCTTCATTGAATACAATATTTTGCCATGCATTAGTTGGATGTATCTCATCATCTTTAAAATCAGGATACAAGTAATTCAAAGAACCAGTGTACTCAAAATCAGTACAATCATTTGAAGAACATAGAGAAGTAATTTCACAATTATACTCATCATTTGTATCTGCAATAATCGATCTACAATCAAAATATTCTTCACATGATGAGAATTGCTCAATGCCTAGGAAATTCACATTTGCAAGGCTATTAACATATCCCATACTAGAGGCAAGGGATTCCATCTCCACTTCATATGAAGAATCATATTCAATGGTTGATTTCTTAGGTTTAATTTAATTAGTTTGACCTATCATGCGAATGATGACACTAGAATCAAGTACATTCCCTTGATTATCAGAAGCTTGGTGATTGCTAACTGAATCCACTTGGGAAATTGTATCTTGCACTTCTTGTGTTTGCTCATAGTTTATGACATCCCAAGGAAGATAATTAGGAGTCACTTCTTTATTTTCATATCCTATGTCCTCATCTTCATCATTATCATCTACATTTGTTTCTAGATCTTCAATTCAATGACAACATTCAACAATTACTTGTTCTGGTTTTGATGCTTCTTCTTGATCTAATGACCTTATTCCTTGACTATTTGTAACATGACAACTATTACCTTCCCAAGTACTAGATGAAGGCACATGACCATGTTCCATTCTTTCCATAATATTGATCCAATCTACCACTTGGTCTAGGCTACAAGGTTTTAGATCCTCAGGCCATTGACTAGATCCTAGCATATATGCTTCACAAAAACAATTAATGCACATTTGATCACTGGGTCTAAGATTCCCAGAAATTTCCATTAGCATATCCAAGAATCTTGAAAATAAGTCATATGGTGACTCATCTACATGTCTCCTTATCTCATGCAACATCTTGATAGAGAGGATTATAAAAGATTTTCCTCTCTTTGGCTGATGGGAAGCCTCTGCATGTTTGTATTCTACATGTCTTGGGAGTAGAGTGGATACAACATCTATAAGGTCCATTTCATGACACATCCTCTTACCCTTTGAGCTACTTGGTTCAAAATTGGGGGTAGTGCTATAACTACTTCTAGCAATTGGAGGTCCTCTCATCATCGAGTATTTCAAATTATTCTCAATGTCAATGGAAATGTGATAGGCTTGATGTAAAGTTGTGGGTTCCTTGTATCTTAACAAGAAACTCATCTTCTTATCAAATGCTCCTAGATATACCACTAAACATTCTGCATCATTTGGCCTTATGTCTTCTGGGATTTCTCTAATTGCCTTTGCAAATCCTAGATTGAAAGCAGGGACCAATTCCCCTTGATTTATATGGATCTCCATAAGGATTTCCTTACCACACTTCAATTTACCCTTTCACCAAATTGGTCCATAAAAACTGTTACAAATTGAATCCATGAGGTAATGGAACTTGCTGGAAAATATGAGTACCAATATTTGGCATCATCTTTCAAAGTTTGAACAAAAATTTTCTTGAAAACATCTTCATAATTCACCTCAAAATCCCCCATAACATCTATGAACATTTGTAGATGATTAGAGGTTGATTTAGAACCTTGCCCTATGCACTTGGGAAAATGCTTCCTAACATCCTTAGGAATTAGGTTAGGGAAACCTTCAATACTACTAAAAACTAATGGCATATACCTTTCAATAACAAAATCCCTTTGAGGGGATGACATAGTTTCTTCACCTTGCATACTTTAGCTTGATTCTTCATAGAGAGACTCTTCAAAATGCAATGCTTAATAGAATAACATACTTCATGGATAATCACAAATTTTGTGGACAAGAAGTATGAAAAGAATTACTATTATTCCCTATCATAATGCAAATCCATCTAATAGGGAATCATTTATGCTCCTAAGCCTTGAAAATTTCTCATAAACCTTCTTCAACATAGAAACACTTGCTCTAGATTTATGAAAATCCTTGGGAATTTTGTAGGAGTTAATCTTTCTTCCTGACCACAATTTATGTAGATCTTTGAAAGCTTCTTCACAAATTAACTGGTTCCTTGGATAGAGTCACCACCTCTTTTCACAAAGGAATAATCTTCAAGAGTAAATCTCATTCTTGGTCTATTCCAATAGCGGAGTCACACTCATATCCTTTGATCTTTTCTGCAATACATCTTTTACAGGTTCAAGGGATTTTCAATTTTCTGAACAAAGATGTCCAGATCCACCAATTTATGAATGGAAAATTTTATGACTCACTGCAAATGATATGACTCTATTTCTAGATTATTTAATTAGAATTTTCTCAAATTCTCCCTAGCAAAGTTTACATTTTGTTGGTGTTTTTTCCAGTGCACTCAAAGGAAATTCTAAGGAATTGCCATTTCCTATACTCAAAACTTTTGAAAACGACTGACCAACTGACAAGATCTAGTCATAGACTAAGATATTTTGCACTTTAGGCTCTATGGGGCCAAGGAGGGTATTCCTATTGGTGTTCACTTAAGATGCACTTGGTGAAACACATCATTTTCATAGATCATTTCAACTGAAAGGTAAAGATGCAAAACATACTATGGAATTGGCTAGTTCCTAAGTAATTTGCTACCATTTTAGTAAATGCCCACACTTATGACAAATGAATACAAGATTTGTGTAAAGATTTTGGAAGTTTTAAAATGATTTTAAATTTTTTCCTCTAGGTTGGCCACCATAGAATAATTTGATTAACCCATTAGGAAAATCCTAAGGAAATAGATCAGTGCCTTATGCAATTGGGCTATGGAATCATATGCATACTATCAGTAATACAAAAATGATCTGAAATTCTTAAGGAAAGAATATCTTCATAACAACTTTGTATTATAAGACTTAAGACTTGTGATGCACAACTTCACATGCTAAGTAGATAATTGTAAATCCATACCTCCTATTTAAGTATTTAATTGATTACTTGAATCAAGGCGCAAATAGAGATATACATTGGAATTGAAACTCAAAAGAGGAATGAAAATGTTATTGACAATTCTAGTCCAAATTTACTCAAAACCCACATAAGGAGAGAAAATGCATCATAGGTAGATTTTCATTTATATTGATAGATCGGATCTATACAACAATTTAAGATGATATGTGTATATTCATTCAAAATAGCCCAACATAGGCATGCTTTTCTATTCCTTTAACTATAATCACATTATGTTTGGCCTAAACCTAGCCTCATATTCTCTATTAACTGCTTTTCTCTTTTTCTTTTCTCTTCTTTCTCTTTGTCTCCTATTTTCTATATGTTTACATTTAAATCTTGAACTCCCTTTATTCTAACAGGGAGCTACAAGCCTTGGATTTGAATGTAGTTACAATACAAAATTTTCATTTCACTTGAATTTCAGCAGCATTTGGTATGAATTTCGAAACCCACATGCTGAAATTACAGAAAACAAGCCAAAAAGAGAAAGGCTTAAGCCATAACGACCACCAGGGAAGAAAGTGCAAAGTGCTACTGAAATTTCCCTTGCCACCTAAGCACCATGAACCAAGCAACCAAGACGCCATGCAAGCACACAACCCATGTCGAATCATCAGGATTTTTCCACAAAGGAAAACCATAGAGTCACCACAACAAAATTGACAAAATATAAGCAAAAAGAAGATGATGAATTCATTTACCCATCACATATCCACGTCCCAAGTCACGACCACAATAAACCCGACCACTCCTAGTCGTAGGAAGAGGAAGGGAAGAAACCTCAGTTTCTCCTTCCTTCTTTTCCTTTTCAGTTATGCTTCCAATATGCCCACTTGGGGTCTTCATGGAAATAAGAAACACAATAATCACCCCCTCCTCTGTGATCGAGCCTCATTTAACATGTCTAGGTATTAAGCATAGGCTGGATCAACCTTTGAATCATGGTTACCAGAAGAGGTAATTTTAAGGTTAATGGGGGAAGCGTTGGCATCTTTGTGAACTTAGATAGACTGACCAAAACTTTGTGAACTTAGATAGACTGACCTTCTCACTAGATTGCTCATCTTTCTTTCCTGCTAATTTCTCACACCAGAGAGTGTTTAACTAGCTTGTGATAATGGTGCAAGTAACAACCACCTCAATTGTATTTATCAAGTAAAATCATAGTAACATTTTTTATCACACATGCACAATTTTGGCATCTTGTTGGGAGATGTACTGGTGTCGTTTAATTCCCATTTGCATGGAAATCAATTAATTATTCTTCATGATTTTCTACATTTTCCTCTTGACATGATTTGAGATCAACTTGATCACTCTACATAGTGCAAGCCATTAATGCAAGCTTATCATGCAAAATAGAATTAACCATTAGGTGTCACATGCCATTTTTGAATGAGATCCATTGATCTTCTACCTTGATGGATGATTGAATGGCTAGCTCGTGTTTGACCCTCATTGATTTCCAAAAGTGCCTCATTGATGTGCTTTTAGCCAATCGCTTCTTTCCATATTGGATGACATTGTCACTACTTGTGGGCTTCATGATCTGAGCGAGCAAGAGACAGGTGTCATGATCTCGTTGACCTCGTTGAGTTTAACCTCCGTTTATCTTCATTCAGTGAGCCAACGGGGAACGATGAAGACTGTTCTGTCAGACTGATATCGACCACTCGTTGAAGGTGTTGGGGCACGAGATTGGTAGTGGGAAGTCATTCTCGTGTTGTACCTAGGACACTTGTTGGCTTATCGCTAACCTCACTGCTTTTACCTGGCATGCACTTTACTATCGTGAGTTGGCGGGTGTGGTTTAGATTTCATCCTTGATCATTGAATCTTGCAAGCTGCATAACACACGATGTTAGCATTAAATGGACAAGACATGGCTCACCCGATGGTGACATGACCGCAGGGTTAATGACTTAATTTTCAAGTCACCAGACTTAAAAATTTTTGCAACTTGACTTTAGGAAAACCTTGACATGATGGGAAAGGATGACCGGTTGCTAAGACAAACAGGGCCAGGGAAAAAATGTTGTGAGGGGCTCAGAAAATCACTTAAGAGCTTGATGACCAACTGAACGGGTCTACATGAAAATAGAACATTGGCACACTTTTTGATTTAAAAAACCTACTCACTTGGGGACAAGGGTTTAGAATGGAAACTAGGCTCATAAGAATTGAATTGAAATTCTTTAGAATTTCACAAGCTCCATCAGAACCCATTGAGGAATGAAAGAGAAATAATAGATCCATATAATTTGGACCTTACACATTCTCCTCAAAAGCTCCACATAGTTGTATACTAAGAAAAAAGGCTTTCATTATTGAAAAACATGCTATTTTTGACCTGTACATTGTTAGGTTGTTTTTGATGCGGATATTTTCTTGGAGAGAGTCTATAAGTGGACATTGTACATTCTTGTATTTATTTAGAAGCTACCAACACAATTTTCTCCTTCTGTAACATTATTTTGTTCAATTTTTTAGTGTCGTTTCTTTTATATTGTATGAGCTAGAGTATATGTTCAATATAATATAGGTCTTGTGTATTATTTTTTAATTTATACTTGGCCTAGTATATTTCTATTTAGGAAAGAAATGGTGGTATGACCAACATTGTTATAAAGCACTCTAACAGTATTTTAATATCTATATTAGTGTTCTTCAATGAATCAATAGTTTTATTCCTTGCTAGTGCAATATTTTGGTGGTGTTAAATGTTTGTTAAATATTAATAGTATATAAACCCTTAGTTTTCTTTATAAATTGTTTGCAATGGAAAACCTATGATTCTACAACTGGTTTTTTTATTTCAAAACCAACAATTGGTGGGTCAACCCACAATACTACATGCCCCACTTTTTGGCTTGAGTAGGACATTGAAATTAGCAATTTTACCAAATTTTCATTTTATGAAACCTATAGAAACTAAACCATTAATTATAAATTTGGAGATGATATGAACTAAATATTTGTGAGGATTTGTGTGTAGATTCTAAATATATATTTTAAAAAATTTAGAAATAAATTATGAATTTTTTGTGCATAAATTTTAATAAATTATTTTTTATAGTAAACAACATTTTTAAAAAGTGGTGTTTATGTCATCATGCATAATTATTTTTATTGAAAGGATAAAATTATAATTTTTAAAATATAGATTTGTAACATCAATATCTCGTGCATGGATATTTTTTAATGATTTTTTTGTTGCATATATATTTTTTAATTAATTATTTAAGACAAAGTAATTATAATTTGGACATAGGTGTACATCGTCACACATAAATTGTTTTTTATGTATTGAAATGAATTTATTTATTTTTAGCTGAAACGAGGGCATCAATACCTAGTGTACAAACATTTTTTGACATATGTGAAAAATATGTCTTTATGTTTGGCGAAAAACCTAGATTCACAAGAATAAAAAATAAATATAATAAAGAAGCACCTTACAGACCACCATCTCAAGATCGGCGATCAAATTTGGAAACCCTATATCATCCTGGTTTTCATGTATCTAAGGTTGTGAATGCTCATCTGAAGGTTAAAGGGAATAATTTCAAACAAGGAAAGAATAGTGATAATGGCTGGGATAGCCATTAGAAAGGTGTTCTCTTCAATCTAGAGGAACAAAATACAAACAATAGGTTCCGAGTATGGCAAACAATTGATCAAGACTAGCAAGGTAGAACAAATGTTGTCAATAAAGGGAAAGATCTAGACAAAGGAAAGCCCCCAAGGTAGAAACAAGATGAGAGGGTTTCACTACAAGAAAAGATACATGAGCATGTGGTCTCTACTAAGGATGCAATATACTTCCCCAAATAAAGTCAAAATAAAATTAAAAAAGAACATGGGAAAAAATAAGCAAAGGTAAAATATGTGAGGAATGCATCCAAATCACATCAATGGAAGTAGAAAGGAAAAAATGGGAAGAAAGATGCAAATCAAAAGACAATACATAGTGGAAAAGGAGGTCACATGCAATGGAGATGCATAGATTCCAAGCATGCAGATATTCCAATCAAGCATGGAAAATTTGAATCTGCATGCCATCAGAAAGGGGACTCTGCATTTGAGGGTAGGGGCTATGCTGATTAAAGGGTGACTATATCAATCACCTTTCCTGAGGATTTTCTAGATCCCCAAGTTAATGATCTTTGCCAACATGCTTTAATCTATAAGTTTTAGAATCTTACCCTAAATATAGAATTGTTAAAAGATTTGATATTTGATGAGTGTGAAGGGGTGACAATGTTTTTTTTACATAGATCAAGATAAGGGAATTTTCTTAGTGTTGTTTCAATCAAAGTCAATAAAGAAGTAGTCTTTAAGGTAAAATTGTGGGTATGTCAAGGTTCAGGCTTGTTTATGTAGCCTTGGTACCCAAATTTTAGCTCTGCTAATTTTGTGGCAATATTTTTCCCTTTTTGGATCCAAATATCATCTCTTCCTTTGGAATATAGGGAATTGAATATAATTGAAATATTGGAAAACTGCATAGGTATTTTCCTTAAGAATGATTTAAAATTCTATAAAAATCTGTTAAAACCTGTCAAATTCTATTCTTTGTTGGATGCAACAAAGAAATTTCCAAACCAAATTCATATTTCATCTAAGTATGGTTAATGGAATTAGGAAATTTTATAGGAAATACTAGATAATGTTTGTTCTGAGTGTCCCATTTTAGGGCATTCACCAGATGCCTGTATTGAGAAAGAAAATGTTAGTTTTCAAAAGTGTGAAGATAATTAGATTGTGCATAAGAATACTAAGGAAGTGGTGCTTATGGCAGATTCTCTTCATCAACATTCTAGAGAAGATGTAATATTGCAACACTTGTGAGTCAATGTTAATGAGAAGATGTGTACAAGTGATGTGATAATTTTAAATCAAATATCAAAGAGGCATACCAAATAGATTAAGAAAGTTTCCATTAATCTGCATAAGATTCTTCAATAATAACATTCAATTCTCAAGTGCAATCCATCTATTTCTTCCATTTCTATGCAACATTTCAAAGGAACTATGAAGGAACTCATGCTTGGCATAAATTCTATTTCACATAATCAGAATTTCCTAATATATGGTTTTCTCCCTAAGAATAAGGTTGATAATAAGGAAGAAGTGAGTGATCTTATAACGTCAGATGATGAAGATCTTGACTTACTGACTTTTAATAATTTGTTTCAAGAAGTAGCCTAGAGGAACAAGTTGTTTAGACTTTTCTCTCAGAAGGAAATAAGTTGATTAGTATAATTTCAAATGAAGTATCAAGGGAAGAGGTTGGTATAGAATCATTGTCTTTCAAGGAAAAGTTTATGCCAACAATTAAGGAGATTGAAAACTTCTTTGAAATAGAAGAAGATATGTTGGAAGAGTTACTTGGAAGTTCTCCATTGTTAGAAGCCTTTAAGGTTCTAGGTGAAATTGTATGAAAAGAGGTTCAATGTATGTTTGATAGTAAGGGTAGTGTAGGAAACCAAAAGATTGCAATTCAACAACAAAATTGGAAGTTAATAATGATGTTTAGGGCTTAGAATTTGTAGATAGAGAGGTGGGAGGTTTTGATTACTCTCAAACATTATCAATTTCACAGACTCTCAATAGTCAACCTATGGTAGGTAAATATCTTGGGAAGAGAGAAAGAAAATCATGCATGACAAAACTACAACAAGAGATAGTAGCAAGAGTGCAATCAACATTAGATGGTGCCATGAAAATTTTTGCAAGAAAGCGTCCAAGGAGAGCATGTTGCTCTCCTTGAATTCAATGAGGATTTTGTCCTGGAATGGTAGGGGAATCAATGACTCTAATAAGAGAGCTTAGATCAAGAAACAATTAGTTGGTTGTGGAGCTGATGTTATCATATTATAGGAAACTAAAACATTTAATAGTCATCAATCCAAAAATGGAAGTCTTTTCATTCTCCTACACAAGGTGCTTCAGGTGGCCTCATTACACTATGGGATACTAAAATTGTTGTTTTAGAGTTGAAAATAAATGACAAAAATTGGATACTTTTGAAGATATCTCATTTTGACTTACACTTTTGGCTAGTAAATGTTTATGCTCCAATGACTATAATAGAAAAGAAACAATTGTGGGATGTTTTTACTCAGGTATTCGATGGGTTAAGTGATGAGATGGTCATCCTTTCTGATGATTTCAATGCCATTGTAAGTTTCCATGAAAAAAGGAGGCATATTCCCATCGCAGAAGGTTATAGATGATTTTGTCTCTTTTATATCAGATAATGCCTTGCTGGATGTTCAACCAGAAAAAGGTCAATTTACTTGGATAAAATTGTAGAAAGATTGGATAGATTTTTGTCTTCTTCAAATTGGTGTGTAGGAAAGAAGGTTTTGTCATCATAAATTTTTCCTTTTACATGTTCTGATCATTATACCATATCTTTAAATATTGATGTAGTCAAATCAGTTGTAAAATCCACATCTACTTTTAAATTTGAAAAAAATGTGATTTTGTCATCCTCATTTTCTTCGTTTACTGTACATTAATGGTGGGAAAGTGCTCCATTCATAAGAGGGTCAAGAATGTTTTGGCTAGCTCACAAGTTGAAATATATTAAAAAGAAAATCAAGCATTGGAATGTCCATGTTTTCTAAAATATATTTGAACATAAAGCAAAAGTTTTCAAGGAGTTATCAGATATTAATGATAAAATAATAGCTCAGAGGTTAGATGCTAATAGTTTTGATCAAAAAAAGAAGTTGCAAGAAGAGTGGTCAGAGCTTGTGGCAAGGGAAGAAATATACTGGAGACAAAAAACTAGGGAGTTATGATTAAAAGAGGGAGATAGAAATACAAATTTTTTTCATGCTTCAACATGGATCAAAAAGTCATTAAACACCTTCAAAATTTAGAGTATTTCCACAGGAAAGGAATTAGTGAAGGAAGATAAAATTCAAGTAAAAGGAATTAGCTTCTTCTCTATTCTCTTGTCTACTCTTGAGAATAAGTCAACAACATCAGTTAAAGATACATAAGATCTCTTGGACTTTATTTCTGCACTAGTTTAACAAGAGTATAATGATTATTTGATGAAACCATTTTGTTTGAAAAGGTTAAGAGAGTGGTTTTTTCTTTATCACCTGATAAAGCACCCGGACTAGATGGATTCATTGCTCTATTCTTTCAAAAATGCTAGGATTTTATTGGGTGTGATGTTTTTTTAGCACTAGAGGAATCAAGGAGAATGGGGACTATGCTAAATCAATTTAACACAACACAAATTACAATCATACCTAAAGTAAAGGATCCAAAAACATTTATAGAATTCAGGCCCATATCTTTATGCACCATAGTCTATAAAATGTTTAGTAAATTCATTTATCTCAGAGTTCAGCCCCTCATATCCAAAATAGTGTCCCAAGAACAAGGTGGGTTTGTGCCAGGAAGAGAAACTTCGAAGGGGCTTTAGTAGATCATGAAGTTTTGCATTCTTTTAAAATTCATAATATTTTGTCTTTCATCATTAGGTTGGATATGATGAAAGCATATGATAGAGTGAATTGGGATTTTTTGATTCAGGTCCTTAAAATATTTGATTTTAGCTATAAATGGTGCAAGTGGATTCTCTCATGTTTATCAGGGGCAAATTTTTCAGTTATTGTAAATGGGTCTCTGGTAGGTTTTTTTAGTTCAACCCAAGGTGTGAGACAAGGAGATCCTTTATCCCCACTATTTTTTATCCTCATGGTGAAAGAATTATGTAGGTCAATATAGAAGGTTAATTCATAGGGCTTATGGCAGGGTGTTTCAGTACTGAACACAAGCATTTAAGTGACACATTCATTATTTGCAGATGATACTCTTTTATTTGGGAAATGTTTGTTGGGAAAAGCCTTATAGGTCAAATCAATTCTTGATAAATATTCCTCTACATCAGGATAGAAAATTAATGCAACCAAATCCAAACTATACATCTTCAATACAAAAGCATCTATAACAAGAAGATTGGTTGTGATGCTAGGCATCCAAAAATCTAAGCTTCCATGCACATATTTGGGCATTCCTTTCTTCATGGGTACAAACAAAATTTTGTATTGGAGTAAATTTTTAGAAAGGATAAAGTCTAGAATACTCCCTTGGAAAGCTAGATGGATTTCATTGTTTGGTAGAATTTTGTTGATTAAATCTGTCCCTACAACCATCCCAAATTATTATTTGGTTGTAATGCAGGGCCCAAAGGGTATTATTCTTCAGATTGAAAAAACTATAAAAAAAATTCTATGGAAAGGGAACATAGATGCAAAAACAAAAATTCCTCTAGTTTCTTTGGACAACATTTACTTAGATAAAGCTAATGGGGGAGTAGGGATACATAATTTTTCAGCCATAAATATGGCATTGGGGGAAAAAATTGTATGGAAAATGTATGCCAAACTAGATTTGAAATGGTGTAAGTTAATGTTGAGCAAATACTTGGATAATGAGAACCCATCTAGAATTTTCACAATCTCTAATCCCTCAAGTGGTTCAATTATGTGGAATTTCATTTTTTCATGTAGGGACATTATTATTCCATACTTTTCATGGGAAGTAAACAATGGTACACAGGTTCAATTTTGGAAAGACTTAAGGAATGATCACCCTCCTCTTAACTCCATTCATGAATTGGAATTAGCTAAACAAATTTTATCAACATGATGGGGTTCATCTTTAAAGGATTGTGTTTTGTCTTCTGATTTAGTGACAGGGTTTGTTAAAAGGAAGGATCTTTCAGTGACTTCAATATCTCCTAGTCAGAAACTCATCTTGGCAAATATCCTAAACAACAGATTTGTGTCTCTTTCTAACAAACCAGATAAACTAATTTAGGCCCCTTCTAAGAATGTAAGCCACATATTTAAGGAGGGTTATAAACCAATTATTTGTCATGAAACACATGTCCAATCTCAAAGAGCATATTCCTTTTAATGGAATCCAATGATATTACCAAAAGTTGGAAGCTTTTCTTGGCTAGCACTAAGAAATCAAATATTGACAAGTGATAGGTTGGCTAAATTAGGCATTGTTGACATCTTCAAATGTGTGTTTGTAAAGAGGCATATGAGTCAGTGGATCATCTATTTGTAAGTTGCTCAGTGAAATAGGAGATTTGGGCTTTCATAATGGAGAAACTGAATGTATCATTTCCATTGCCTAATTCGTTGTGGGACTTATTCACAAGTTGGCCAACTTTTTTTAAGAAATCTCTTTTTGCATGTATATGGAGAGTGACCCTAGCAGTAGTAATTTGGTCAATTTGGTGGGAGAGAAATAGACGTATATTTAGAAGCCAATCTTCCTCAATTCAAAAAATCAAGGAGAATATTGAAAAAGTCACTTCAAAAGTTTCAAATTCTTATGTTTGAAACTATAAAAGAGTTTCCCCCTTGTTCACCAGTTGGGATGATTATGTTTTGCGTCACTGGAAGAATATTTCATTACCATTTATAGGTTCTCTCCTTGTGCCAAATAAGTCCAAGTTTGATAGGAGTACAATAAGACGGTTGCCTCCCAATACAAAATTCTCTAAGCTCAATTTTGATGGAGCTTCAAGAGGAAATCCTAGTGTGTCAGGTGCATGGTTTTGTATTCATAATTGGAAAGGTGGATTGGTTGTTGTTAAATCAATTCAATTATCTATTGGCACAAATAACATAGTGGAGGCACAAGCTCCCTTTCATGGTTTGTAGTTAGCAAAAAATATCAATCTCAACAAGCTTCATATTGAAGGAGATTCATTATTAATAGTCAATGTTTGCAAGGAAAAGAAGATATACAAATGTGAATTAGGCTATATTCTTAGGAAAGTCAGGTTACTATTGACCTCTTTTGAAGAAATCCAAATTTCCCACACATATCATGAGGGAAATAAATTGGTGGATGCACTTGCCAATTTGGGGTGTGAATAGAAGTAATTAGAACTCATAGATGATATTAATGCCATTAAAAAGTACCTATGGTTAGAAGAGAGAGTAAGAGTAGAGCAATTTTTTCAGTGATTGGCAATTGAAAATGATTTTTAGAGTCCAATTGGCTATGTTGTTGAAGTGCCAGTTGGTTATGGTGTTTTCTCAGTGGCCAATCATTTATGGGAATGAGGTGGCGATGGTTCCTTTTCAAGTGGTGAAGAGTGTATGAAAATGACTACTTGACAAGCCATATATGAGGTACAAAAATTCATTAGGAATTGATGATAAGTTAAGGAGCTAACATCTTCCTATTTCTCAACAAGTCTAAAGGAAAATTGGGCTTCCTTGCTTGAAAAACACTTAGAAGCTTTGAAGAGAATCAGGCATTGGTCATCGAGCTTATCATTTACCAAATGCATTGGAAAAGACTTAGTCAAATTTGCATTAAGTCTACAAGGCTTTGGGTCTTAGAACTTAGTCATACCTCTTACCGAGTCCCTCATAAAGATGAAGTAAAATCCACTAAGTCTAGAGCATTTCAGACTTCAAACTTTGGGTGCACTAGTTACCCTTGTGTTTGAAAAGAGAAGTGTGGAGGATCTCCAAACCTTGACGAGGTGTCAGACACCACGAGTTGGAGGTATGGCTTGAGCCTTACTGAAAGACATGTTTAGTGGTATGAAGTATGCTGAATAGGAAAACTGAGAGGGGAGGCGCAAAATTGTTTTAGTGGCAAAACCATTTGTGCCAAAATGACTAAATCCAAGATTGGTTTCCAAGTGGCAGCGATAACCGTCTCATATCATTTGTGATTAGAGTGGAAATGATCTATGATGTAGAGAAAGCAAGAAAACCTTCAATAATCACAATTCAAACTGTTTTGAACACCCTTTCAGTCACCAAAGCCCTAACTTTCTCTTATTCCTCAACTCTTTCATATTTCCCTTATAGCATTGTAAATAGAGATTTTTGTCCATATCTTTCAAAATACACCTCAAACCCACAAACCATTTACCATTTTAGACATTCATTAGGCCCAAATTTGACATATTAGTTTTATACATGCACTTTTTTTGGAACATCATCTCTTAAAATTGACTAGTATGCAGGAAATGGCTATAATTAACCCTCTTTTCCAAAGCAACAACTAACCAAACCTTCTTTCAACCCCAAGTATATATTGAAAAACCTCAACTAGGTTATAAATTCTCATAATCAACAACTTTCAACAAGATAAAATTCCACAAAGACATCAAATTACAAAACCCTCATTTAGGCTTGTCTTAGGCTAGGTTTCATAGGGCCTTATTGGAAATCAACACTCCACACCTTTTCTTACCTTTCCAACACCTCAAAAACATTATAATATGTTTGCACATGCTCTCCAAATAAACTTCTAACCTTTAACAATGATTTTACATCCAACTCTAACTCTTAGCGATCATTTTTTGTTCAAAACATGACTGGGAACACCTAGGGCATCACTCTAGTTTCTTCAACTCGCTTTCCCTGCTCTTGGAAACCAAATAAAAAAATAACCTACCCCTACTCATGCCATTCCACAAAGTTATTACAAGTTTCGCTAGGTAGAATGGCCTAAATATCCATTATTCACTATCAAACCCTAAATCTCTAATCACAACTCTTGGTTGTGTGTGAATGGATGTGTTTGTCCCCATTCACAAGATGGTAAAGTGATTGGAAGTGTTTTTCCCCAGTCACATGATTTGGTGTTTATGATTGGATGTGTGTGTCCCCAATCATAATTGTTGTGAGAAAATGTGTTTTTCCTTATTCATAATCTTGATGTTGGATAGATGTGTTTGTCCCTATCCAAACTTGATGTAAGACCTTGGATAGAAGTGTTAGTCCCTTTCCTTGGTTCCATGGGTAGATGTGTTCATACCTATCCTTGGATTAAGGCATACTAAGCATAGTAAGGCTAGTTCCACTATCGCTTTTCATGAGTAGATGTGTATGTCCCTACTCATACCTTATGATGAGCTATTGTGTGTGGTCATCAAGTATTGTGATGTGCTTTCACCCCATGTTCACACTAAGGGGGTTGTTGGGAATTTATGCTAGTGTTCACATGTTAATGTGAGGTAAAGTGAGTTGAATTAATAACTTAGATAATTATTATGAGTGTTAGAAATATTTTTTAGGTTAGTTAAGTCATATCTATAGACTTATATTGTCGTACAAATGTGTTTGTTTGAGCTATTAAACCAACTTATATATTTACATGAGTCATTATAGGAGGTTTCCTAAAATATAGGAAATTATATATATGTAATATTTATTGAGTGAGAGAATAAGAAGAAAGAATCACAATATTATTTGTTTCAAATATTTGCATGCTTCTATTATTCTGTCTAAAATTTCTGACACTGGTTACCCTTATGTTTGGAAAGAGAAGTATGGAGGATCTCTGAACCCTAATGAGGTGTTAGGTACCATGAGTCAGAGGTATGGCTTTCACCTTTCGAAAGACATGTTTAGTGGTACTAAGTATGTTGAATAAGACAACTAAGAGGGGGGGGTGAATTAATTGTCACAAATTTTAATCTTCAATTCAATTACCAAAACTAATACTTAAACTGCTTAAATGATTACTCATCAAATGCCAATGCAAAAAATTAAATCCAATGCATAAACACAATAACACCGGATTTATGTGGAAAACCTAATGAGGGAAAAATCACGGTGAGGATTAAATCACAATATAGATAATATCAAAACTGATTACAAAAGGCTCATTGCCTGAAACAAGGCTCACTACCTAAGATAAGGACTCACTATCAAGAACAAGGACTCACTTTCTAGAACAAGGACTTGTTGATGGTCAAAACAATACAACATTAAAAAAAATCACTATTCTATTTCTCCTAAAAAAGAAAGACAACATATAGTAATCTAACTCCCAAGGTCCTGGTAGTTGGTTCTCAACTGTGTTGATATTGCTTAATGGTCAATGTAACTGTAATATGCAAGGGGCCTTTGCTAGTAATAAGGAAGAAAAATACATTAGATCAACTAACCTATGTTTGGGGGGTTTAAATAAAGATAAAAATATAGATCAGAGATTAAAAAAAAAGAACATGAACACAAATTCTTAATATCTAGACATGCATGTCAATAATGAGTGTTTCTTTTCCTAACCAAAACCACAACATGATGCAATCCATAGAATAATCTATACTATTGAGATTATGGATGCACAGTCCTTGAAGCTACAGTCTTCAATGGAGGACCTTTTCTAGGAAAGATAATCAACCACAAAGAAAGTGTTGCAACTAGGCATGCACAATAGAGATTCTATTGATATGATTAATTGATATTGATGCATTACAAATGAACAAAATGCCTGATTATATAGGCAAGAATGTAAACCTGAGATGCAAGAGATGTTTCCCTGTGTCATGTTCTAACAACATGTGACAACATGTGAACCCTATCTAGATGATTATTAAATGTTGAGATAAGTTCTAGAAGGACAACTCATCTTCTAGAAGGAATCTTATCCCTACAAACATGGAAGGCGAATTTACCCCATTTATTAAATGATTTATTAAAATCTACCCTAGGAATAAATGATGCATGACCTAAGTTAACTTATGCTAGTGTAATAATTAATTAATTAATTACACTAACATATACCATTGCATACATTCATAGTGCTAATTCACAATCACAACCATTCACTAAAATTTTTACTTCAAAACTTAAAATAAATCATTCACTCATCATCAAAACACAGATCAAATAGATATAAAATAGATGCCATTCATAGATAACTCAATGAGATAATATTGAATCTGGTTTCCTCTATTAATTCCCATCAAATAGAAAAAATTTAGGCACAATAAAATCACTGGCATATAGATTGATTATGATTCATTAACTTTATGCAAAAGGTCCAAACTTAACAACATATAAAATGTATAAAACTGTAAAATATAACTAAGTTTAATTGAACTTTTCAAAGTATCTCTGGTAACAACAATGAAATATTAAGACTATTCACTATTAGCTATCATCAAGTGGCTAAAATTTCTTCAATCAACCAACCTTTACAAAATAAAGCCAAGAAGTACATATAGACATATCATGCACAAGTTCCTCTCAATCAACAACTTAGATCCACAAATCAAGGAACTAGAACTGAATGAAGGATTGGATTACTAATCTTAAGTTCCAAGACTGATTTCTTTGTTGCAAAAAATTATAACATCCAAGGAAGAAGATGGAACCGATGGATCGAACTAGAGTCAAGTTCATATCAAAACCCTACAAAAGAGGAGAGAAGAAGATGCTATTTCAAGTGAAGAGAGTGTTCAATTGTCAGCTCACTTCTATGTTGCATGCTCAAGAATGTACTCATCATAATTAGAGAGCACTTGTTGAAGGGTACCCGAATCAGGCCCATCCAACCAATCATCCTCAAATTTAATCCTCTTTAACTCTGTTGAAACCAATCCTTGCACCTCCTTTAATTTGATCACTTCCCTTCTAGCAGCCTTTACTTCTCCCCTAATGTCCATAAACCTATCCAATAACAAATCTTCTCCATCATCCCCTTTTTGCATTACCTCTTCAAACCTACTACTCCACTTCTCCCTCATCTTATCCAAAGAAAGACTCTCCTTGAATAAGGTATCTATATTGACCAAAATAGCCACTATTGCCTCCAATTCATTAATCTGATAGTTCAAGTCTTTACTCACCTCTTGAACCTTATTCTTATGCTCATGAATAGACTTGGATTTGTATCCTATTTTACTCATATTTTTCTCAATAAAATCTGCATTATCATCTTCAAGAATTGACTGCTCAAGTAGAGTTGACTTAGGCACTTTGCTAATGTGCTTAAGCTTTTTATTATATTCTTTATACTCTTCATCTTGCTTGTATAGATCTTTAGCATGCTGGTTCAAACTTCCTGCCAACTCAAGTGTTGTTTCATGAATATTAAAACTATCAATTAGCACTTCATCAACCTCTTGATTGAGCTTATCAATCCATCTTTCTAGCATCCCCACCTTACTCTTCATCTGTAGCAAGTCATCATCTTCCTTCTTTGTTAGTAAGATTGGGGATTCAGGAGCAACAACTTGTTGAGAAATTGGAGTTGAGACATCTTTTAAAAAATTATGCAACTAATCCAATTGGACCTTAAGCTCATCTTTCTTTTGCTTGTCTTTGATCATCCCGGATGTGGTAGAGAAAGCAACAATATCAATTAAGTTCATTTTCTGGTTCCTTGTAGGTCTTCCCAAATTCACCGTACCCAACTGATAATTAGTCATTTTCATATCATCTCGGTTCTTATCCACCATTGGTATTGCACATTTATCAATAATTTCTCCTGTCTGTAACTTGGTGGAGTGAAGAACCCTGGCCTTCTTTTTGGGTCTCTCCTCAATCTCTTTCATCATCTCATCCTAATTAAGAGGTTGAGGTTGAACTATCTATTTCTTTTCCAAGTCAAGCTTCAACCATGTAGGAGCAGTAGGAGTAGTAGCTATTTGTGTTGAAGAGGAAGCACCAACGATAGAAGATAAAGGTTGCAATATTGTGTTCTCAGGCTGAGAGTCAACCTCTTGCACATTTTTCTGCTCTCTTTGTGCCTCTTCTTGTGCAAGTTTCTCAACCTCTTTCTTATCCTTTTTTTCTTGCAACCTTTTGGCTTCAAACCCCTTCTTCAAACATTCCTCTTCCAACTTCTTTTCCTCTAGCATCTAGTCCCTTTTTCTTTTCAATTCATCGACATAGTCCCATGCTTCTTTGAACTTCTTCTCATGTAGATCAAGTTCTGCAACCTCCTTTTCTCTCTCTAGGCATTCTTGCTCTTCTTTTCTTCAGTGGGCCTCTTCTACAACCTTGAACTTAGCCTCAAGGGCTTGTTTCTCTCTTCTTTGAGAAACCTTCTCCTTCTCAAGGTCATGAATCCTCTGTTGCAAATCCAAATTATGCCTTTCCTCTTTCATTTTGATCTCTTTCTCCATTTTCTATTGTTGTTTGACTAATTCATCAGTCTTGGCTTGAGCTTCCAATTCTTGTTGCTTCAATGCATTAGATTGTGCCTTAGCATCAATCTCTTGTTGTTTAGCCAGTGCCTCGGCTTGTGCCTTGGCATTTTCTTCCCTTTTAGCCTCCTCAAATAGCTTCCATTGGTCTTCTTAAGTCAATATGTGTTTAGTAGTTGGATCCTCAGTTATATCAAGGGATGCCACCGCATGAGTCTCTTTGTCGGATGGGGTAGCCTCAGAGTTTGTCTCAATGCCATGAGTTTCTATCTTTGGATCCTTCTCCTTGACTAACTTAGCTTCCTTATGGAGACTTCGCATAGGCATTTCCTCACTTGGTTGATATGTGATAAGGGGCTAAGTGGATTCTTCTACTTCAATAGAGGTTGAGGCACTAGCTTCTGTTGCCACTTCTTCTTCATGTGTCTTTGGACGATCTTGAGCAGGAATTTCAATTTCCTCTCCAGCATTAGGAGGGAAGAACTCTAGGGGATCCTTACGAGCCATTCTTCTCTTTGTCCTCTTGTACCCTTGAGTGGTACCTATAGCCTTTATTTTCTTCAAAGTCTAAGCGTCTGGCTCCTTAATCCTCTTGACCACCCACTGAATACTTCTATCCAAAACTGGTCTTGCAATCTACTCTCTGTCGATGGACTCTTCCACATTCCAGTCCATTGGATCAAGATCTTTGGTGCCTATATTCTCTTCCTTGTATTGGGGATCCAAAGTTACCCCATCATTTGATAATGTCTCTAGGATGTCCTCCTTAATTCCATACTCAACCATGAGTGGGATAGGCAATCTTTCATAGTTTCTCTTTCAGAGATCATATTCATCTTGTAAATTCATCCAAAAGTCCTCCAATAAATTAAAATGTTTGTCAAAAATAGTACGAAGCAAGGTCTGTATCTTGTGTCCAGGATCAAAATGCTTTCTAGAAGCATATAAACCCAATTTTAGATGAATCAAATCTTCACAAACTACCTTAGCTACCACAATATGTGGATATCTGTACTTGCCCAACTTCATGGGGAACTTGTGACAACCATTCTTGTGCTTGGTACCAAATTTGAAGTTGACCCTTAAAGCTTGATAGATAAATTCCATCAAGACAATCCTATTGCTACAACACCTAGGCAGTAGATGGGGGTGACCATCAAAACCAGCCATCCTAAAGTAGTTAAATCTGGGGTATTGGATATACCAATGTCCCCACTCTGCAATAAAGGCCATGGCCTCTCTACTCAATCTATAACCAACATCTCCTGTTAATTGGTTAATGATGAAATAAATAAATGCATCATTAACCATCCTATAATATGATTCTGAGGTCTACAAGGTAAGCTGATCATAGTGATCCCATACATTCTTCTGTCCTTGAGCCTCTCCCAATACATCAACTGCATTAAGTCCTAGAAAGATCCCTCTTCTAGCAGCTACATAGACTACATAAGAGGTCATGAAGAAACTCTTAGTTTCTCTCACTCTAAGAATCTAATTATGTATGCAATCTGAGACAATCATGGGCCAATCAAACTGTTGTCTACCATCAAGGATAGTTTGGATGAATGGGAACATCCATTCTTTAAATTGAGAGGCATCCCTCTTCCCAAACACCCTAGAGAGCATCATTATTATATCAGATATCTCCTTATAGAAGTCTTCCCTCTTAGGTTGATCAGGAATATTTTCCAAAAACTTTTTCTCAACTCTCATCCAACTCTTATTCATATGAGTTCTATTGGTTTACTTCTTATCACTGTATACCGTGAGGGCTTCTACTTCATTTAGCTATCTGGGATTTTATGGAGCAGGAGAGTTGAACATAAAACTAATCATCTGGGGTGTTAAATCAATAATCATATTCCCTTGTAGATCCACACATTGCCTCATGGTAGGATTGTAGGCTCCAGCTATAGTCATTAATTTAGGACATTGGACTGATAGTGGGAAGATAGCAACATGTGCTAGTCTAGATTGGATGATCCTTTGTGTCCTTCCCGTTACATCTTCACCAAATGTCTCCAAGATCAACTCATCATAATTGAATGCACCCAAATTGGTATCGGTGATATCTACCCAAAGAATCAACTTTGCTAGCAGTAAGAGTGGCCTCCCTGTGTTTTTACCTCAGAGTGTAAGGGAGCTGCTCCACTTTAATATTCTTTGGCTTAGCCCCTTGCCTTGAAGTTTTTGTAGGTTCGCTCCTTTGAGAAGCCTGTTATGATGCTCTAGAAATCTCTTAATCTCTACAATAAACTCCTATATTAGATGAAAAAAAGACATAAAAGTCAATATATCAATCAACATCTATCTCTACCTCCTTGAAACAATGTTTATACTTAGCCAAAATTCAAATTTCATCGGAGGAAAAGCAACATAAGAATAAGGAACAAGGAAGTATTCCAGTACAAAGTGGGAGTGGGACTGGAATGAGACTGAGACTAGAATCGGAAAAGAAACTGAGCTCGAAACTAATCACTAGTTCCAAGTTTTACTTCCACTCTAGTTCTGCTTCCATTTAAGGGCAAGTGTGAAGACCAAAACCATCAATGACCAAAAGCAGGATCATTTTGGGAATGAACCCCAATCAAACATTAATGGAATGAAAATGATTGTGAGTCTCTTCCACTAGTTTTAATACAAAACATAATACCTTTTTAAAGATGTGGTCACATGAATCTAAGGACTTGGGTCACATAGGTTTACAAGGAAAACTAAATAAAGGGTCTTAACCCTACCCCTCAAAAGTAAAAAGATCAATTTTAACCCTAGGGCAAGACATTTTGTAAAGGTTGTTGAGAAAACCCTAGTTTGCACGACATGTCGACTCAGAAAGCTAGGGCATCACAACCCCCATGCAGAAATCACAAAATTGACATAGAATTGCAATTAGAGGGGTTTACAAACAAATTTTAAAAAATTTAAGTATGAAAAACCCCAATAAATGGAAACCCTAGTTAAGAACTAGGGCATGATAAAACACACCTATCATGAAAGCGACAACAAACAAAAAATAAAAAACAAAAACAAAACAAAATAAAATAGGAAAATAGAAAAAGACAAAAAACAAACCAAAAGAAAACAAGAAACAAGCGAAGACTCACAGAAGAAGATTCTGCGAATGTGCCAAAACATGATGAGGAAGAACATGAGAAAGAAATGATAACACAAAATGAGAAAAGAAGGGAAAAGAAACCGTACATTGAAATTCCCACAAGGAAAGACCAAAACTTGATAAAGATTCACTTCGTGACACACCTCCACAATCAAATCACTCCTCTCGAAGTTCTTCTGGCTCTAGTTTGTTTAAACAGTTTGAATAAAAAAGATAATGAGCTAGTTAAACATAAGTAGGATTTTAAAATAAATTCGAGCATGTGAGGAGGCTGCAATTAATGCCATGAATGCGGTAGGTCATAGGTGGAGCAAACAACACAAACAAATAGTTAACCCCATGAATAACCAAAAGCAGGGTGGAAATGGACCCAGATCTGAAATAACATAAAGAAATTTTAACAAGTCCCTTACCTAACGCCGAACCCAGCTCTAGTCCTACAACAAAGTCAAAAAATGAAGGAAATGGGGCAGGATCAGAATCAAGACCTAAACTGGAACTAATACAAAGTTCAAGTTCTGGTTCAAATTCCAGTTCCACTCCCAGAAACAAGAAACAAAACAAGGACAATAGACATGATGGGAAGCGGGAATGGAACAAAAACCAGACCCAACCCAAACACCAATGGAAAAAACAACACAAAGAAAATGAGCGGAGTCAGAATTGGAACGGGAACCAAAACTAGAAATTTTAGAAAGGTCCAAGTTCAGTTCCAATTCCGGTTCCGCTTCGGCTTAACGCAAGGAAAATGACAAACAACTCAAGGGAGAAACTGACCTAAGAGTGCAAAACACAATGATAGACAAAGAAAAAAACAAGGAGAGAAGGCGAACATGGAACCAAAGCCGAACCTAGACTTGGAACTAAGGAAAATTTCTAAGTCCAATTTTTGTTCTGAGTCCACTTCCGCTAGAGCAAAAGAAAGAAAGACTTAGGAGCAAAACAAACAACTCCTAAGACCCAAACAAAACACCAAAGATAAAATGAAGACAAGGGGGACCCATTTTTTTCCAAAATAAAATGGGTTGGTTATGCAAGGCATAACAAATGGCTACTCGGCTGGGAAAATGGTTTACCCATTTTTAAGATACTAAAGAATTCAGTCACCCAAAACCTCTGATTTATGAAACATGTTAACTTAAGTATGATCCGAATATTTAAGTAAAGTTGATCTCAAATCTTAGATGTATATCAACATGAACTACTTTTGAATATGAGTGTGTGCATATATGGTGCATCCTTCTTCATAAAAAAATTCTCCACCCCTAAAAATCTACACCTAAGATCCAAGCTACATAGGTTGAGTCCTTCAACTATTGTGCAATGAAATCATAGTCATTGCTTTGCTGCTAGTCAGGCATCCATAGCCCTGATGGAGTTACCTCTAGTTCTCTCAAAGCATTGCTCTATTGCTAGACAAGCGTCCATAGCCCCGATAGAGATACTTGAATCACCTATTTAATATTGAGTTTGCTTTCCTTCAATGGTTCTCTTTTCTCTTTTCTTTTACAAGTTTCATTTATGGGAATTCTTTATTGACTTTGTTCAATACTCAAATATCAATAATTTGAAATGTGGGTTGAGAACTATAGTGGACCCTATGATAGTTTCAAGAATCAGATTTTTCACTTGAATCAGAGATATAATCACCCTGAGATGAATAAGAACTTTACACAAGAAGAGTTTTTATCTATTTTGTGACAGACTTCAATTATAATTCATGAGATTATCTATAATGTACCTTATTCTTAATAACTTTTCAAACTAATGTTATAATGACCATAAGACATAAGTTTAGAAGGAAATATTTCAACAAATATGCCTAAAAATATCTAAATCAATTTCCCTCCCAGTGCCTACAACATACTTTGAATAACAACCCCTTTATATCAAAATGGAAAGAAACGAAGGCCCCTAAAGAACGAGACAACACAATAGAAAGAAACAAAAGAAAAAGAAAAAACAAACAAACAAAAGAATTAATTACATATAATACACCTGACTTAGAAAATCAGACCCTCATGGGCCAAAGTAATGCTTGAGAAACTAGCCATTGAAGGGCAATGGTATAGGTTCTCATGTTAGGGTGGTCAACCGGAAAGCATTCTCACCCAAGATCTCATCTATTTGGTATGGTTCCAACTAGAGTTTATCAAACTTATGGTGGTTTTCCTTTTTCTCTTTAGCCTTATCCCACAAAAACACAAGATCTAATATCCTAAAATCTTTTATTTTGGCTCTCTTGTCAAACCAATGTTTGACAATAGCCTGATGTTTGAAAAATTGCTATAAAGCAACGTCTCTCTATTCTTCCATGTTGAAAAGATTTCTATTCTTCCATGTTGAAAAGATTGGTTAGCCTTACCTAAATTTGATCATCCTTTGAATAAAATTCCTGCATAAACCTAAGGACAGGTATCTATAGATGTATGGGGAAGACCGGCTCTTGGCTGTAGACTAACTTAAAAGGGGAATTTCCTAGAGTGGTTTTAATACGGGTTTGATCTACCCATAAGAAAATTTTTAGATGGGTATGCCAGTCTCTAGGATTGTTCACTAGCAATTTCTTTATTACTTCCAATAGGTTCTTATTGGTAGACTCTGCTACACCATTTCCCTAAGGGTAGTAATTGGATGAGTACTTTAGAATAATTTTATGTTCATAGGCCCATTGTATGAACTCATCAGATTTGAAAGTGGGGCCATTGTCACATACCAAGCCGAAGGGTACTCCAAACCTGGTTACGATGTTTTCTTTAAGAAATATGATAACCACCTTTTTGGTGCTATTTTTGCATGGTTGAACCTCAGTCCAACATGTGCAATAGTCAGTTGCTATTAAGATGAAATTATGACATGCAAAAGAGTTTCCATTGGGTGAATGGTCTTACCTCGTAAACTAGTTGTAAGGGAATTGCAGGATTACACTCCTTAGGTGTAGAGGTCTGGTATGCATGACTAGTCCTGACATGTTGATGTGCATCCCTGAACATGTGGGGCCAATAATAACCCGACCTAAGAATTTTATGGGCCAAGGAATCTGTAGATCTGTGCCTTGTGCCATGCCTTCCATGAAATTTAGTAATAGCATTCTTGGCCTCTTGTTCATCTAAAAATCATAGGTAAACTCCTCCATAATTCCTTCGTAATAAGGCACCTCCTTTGAGCATGAAATGAGCACTCTCCTTTGAGTAGCATTCATTCCCTCTGGGCATCTATTGTTGAGGAGGAAGAAAATAAAATCTGTTTACCATGGATCCTTGGTGAATGACTGCACTATATATTGCTGGCAAGTGATACTCTTGTCAACATCTGCCATAGCTTTTGATAAGCCTTGTCCTTTGATGAGCTTCATTGGATGGATTTATAGATCATATTCTTGCAAAATAGCCATCCACTTTCCTCTTCTCTCCCCCAACTCACTTTGCATAAGGAGAGATTTAACTGTTGGATTAGGAACTATGGCAACAATCTAGCTCCTAAGAATGTAATGCCTAAATTTTTTTATTGCTTGCACCAATGCAAAGGCCTTCTTCTCAAGAGGTGGGTACCTGACCTCTGCATTTTTTAATGGGGAGCTCATGAAAGCAATTGGCCTTTCATATACCTCTCCTTTTCTTTGTGTTAAAATAGTTGTACATGAATGGTTAGATGCAAAGGAATAAATATAGAAGGGCTTTAGATAATTTGGGCTGGTTAAGATCGGTGCCTCAGATATTGATTGTTTAATCTATGAGAAATAAAACTTATCCTTGTTGCTCCACTCTATCTTTACATCTTTTCTCTTCATCTCATTAAGTGGTTTGACAACTTCTGCAAACCCTATTATAATTTTTCTCACAAAATTGATCTTTCCGAAGAAGGATCTCATCTCCTTCTTACTCCCTGGCATTGTTAGTTTCAAGATGGCTTCAACTCTATCAGGGCCTATGGATATCCCTTTTTTTGATATCACATGGCCTAAAAGTTTCCTTGTAGAAACTCCAAACACATATTTCTTGGGATTTAGGGACACTCCATAGCTTATACATCTCTTAAGGACTTTTTCTAAATCAACAACATGATCCTTTCTATTCTTAGAGAAAATAGTTAAGTCATCTACATAGATAATGATACACTTACCTATCAGATCCTTGAATGCTACATCTATTGCACAATGGAATGTAGCTCCAACATTGATAAGCCCAAATGACATTTTTCAATGGGAAAATGTCCCCCAATTAGTAGTGAAGGAAGTCTTCATTCTGTCCTCATGGCTGACAAGCACTTGATTATACCCAAAATAGCCATCCAAGAATGACATCATCTGAGATATGTTGATTGTTTGTAATACCTCATCAAAAGAAGGAAGTGGATAGTTATCCTTCTCTCAAGCTTTGCCTAGGTTCCGAAAGTCAATGCACAGTCTAATCTCCCCACTTTTCTTGTGTATTGGAATGAAATTGGCAACCCAAGTGGAGTGTTGTATTGGGAAGATGATTCTTGCTGATAAAAGCTTTTGTACTTCCTTCTGAATTAATGGCTCAATCAAAGCATTCACTAGGTGCTTCTTTTGATGGAAGGTCTTTACTTCTAGCTTTAGAGGTATTGTATGCATGATCACAGAGGTGTCAAAAGTCTTTAAATCTTCATAACTCTAGGAAATTGTTGTAATGTCTTCTTTTAACACCTTAAATATTTCATCTCTGATCTCCTTAGGGTAGGTCTTTCCTATATAAACATTTCTTTTGAGACCTGAATCAACCATATTAATAGATTCATGCTTCCCTCCATCACTTTGTGTTGGCACCCTCTCATGAGCCCAAAGATCATACTCAAATATTCTTTCCAAAGCTACCATCCCCTTGGGAATGCTTTTTCTTTTCAAATTCATTATTCCTTTAGTGTCACAACTCTTAGGGTCCCAATCCCCATGATATCTTTTTGACTTATCTAGTATCTATCCCTCGAAGAAATTAGAGCTTGCCAAGAAGGAAAGTATGTGTTGGTCATCATCGAAGACCTGCAAATTCCAAACATTATCTAGGACTGCTGGGATTGAGACTAGTTTAATTGAAAATATTTTCAACTTGGAGTCCTGCATAGGCTCTAGAGTGCTAGTAGTGACTACAAGGGCATCTACAATCTGATTGTGTTCCCTAGGAATCAAATTGATTCCAAAAGCATCAAAATCCTCAATTAGATTCCAAACTCTATTTCTGTAAGCAACCAATCTTTTGTTATGACAAGTATATTGGTTGTGGACTTGTTTGAAAATTACTTTAGAATCCCCCATAGCCATGAGAGATGTGACCTTCTTCTGATGAGTGAACATCAGACCTTGAGCAAGTGTTTCATACTCTGCCACATTTTTTTTGCAACCAAATTGTAACCTGTAAGAGGAAAAATAAGTCTTCCCCTTTGGGTTGGTTAATTCAATCCCTTCCCCACTTCCTGATTTGGACTTGGAGCCATCAAATTTAAGACTCCATAATTGATCTAGAGCTTGGATCTCTTTCTTCTTTGGAGTTACATGTATTTTTTTTTCTAGAAGTATGTGGCAGCTTGAACTGGTGCTGGCCATCAAGATTTGAAGGTAGTTGGGGACAAGGTTTACCTAAAGGTTCACCTAGATTCAAGAACTATTTCTTGAACCTCCTCTTGGGTTATATCACAAATCAATACACTTTTCACCAATGCCTTGGGCATTGGAAGGGTGTCCTAAGTAGGTGTAATAAGCAAAGACTAAAATTCCCCAGTCTCTCTTTGTAGTTCAGAGCACAAATCCTAAGTTTGTTCGAGTTGGGAAGAATCTTCCTCTTAAGCAAGACTGGCTCTCATAAGGATGGTTGCATCTTTTGCTTCAAATGGAAATTTATTGGAGGGGTTTTGAGGTTGACATTCACAAGTTTCTTCAACCTAGGAGACATGATTTAAGATATCTACATAGGGTTGGTAAGTTAACTCATAATGATTTTGATAATGGACCCTACAACAATTGGGAAGCAATAGGCTCCACAAGTCAACCTCTTCTCCTAGTACCAACCTATCCTGTTGAAATTTTTGAATTAGAATTTTCTGGTTGATTGTAGTCATCAGGTTAGTTTGTTCTAGAGGCAGTAGATCATCAGAATGAAGCATAGATAAAGTCATGATTTCCTCTTTCTTGTAAACTCCTATCTGATTTTCGAAATAGGCTACCTCATTAGGGGAATCATACTCTTTGATAATGTGTTTGATCCTAGGCTCACTCTCAACTATGTTGCTACCCCCTTCTAGGGAAACCACATGTGTGAGAAATCCAAGGAAAAATACCCCCCAATACTCTTCATTAAGGCTCTACTTAAGAACATGCCATAGGTTTCTGGGATATCAACAACTTGGATATCCATGTAAGTTTGGATCCTTGGATCAGATCCAATCTATACATGAATATTCTTAAGTTCTCCTACCACATTAACTTCCATTTTATCCAATTGAATGAATTTTTTGTTAGTCTGGAGTGGACTTAGACCTAACTTCCTAAAAATTGAAAATGGCATGAAATTTCTCAACGCCCTAGAATCTAGTAGACAGTTGTGCAAATTCTTTCCAAAAATTCTTAAACTCAGAAGGAAAGGTGGGGTACCAGTCTTACATTTATAGAGGGTTGCATTCATCTCGTTTGTGGGAGTTTCCTTTCCTTTCTCTTTTGACTTGTCTGCTTCCTCCAGGGCTTTCAAAAAAATTTCCTTTTGAGCAGGGCACCACTTCATAATGTCAAAGAATGACAATGATTTTTTTTGCCTCTGCATCTTTGCAATGAAATCAAATTCTGAATCATTCTTTACCTGATACTTAGGAAAAGAAGGTGGATTACCTTTGTTCTGAAAATCTAATGGCCCATTTGGTGGTGGTGGGTTATTATCCACCTTTTAATTTGGTGGGACCATGTTATTAGGAGGAGAAGATGTGGTGAATGGACCCTTATTTTGATTCCTAAGGAAATGGCCTCCATTGGTTTTGAAAGCCTGGGCATCGTATACATCTTCCATTATTTCGTTGTCTTCCTAGTTGGGAAATGGAAGTTCTTCATCAAAGATGTCATCGGCCATGGTCGTATCCATTGATCCACCAGACTTATTGGGTGCACCTTGAAATGGAGCATCATCCTGTGCAATTTTGAAAACCTTCTCCATTTCTGGGTAGTTAACCTCAGAATGAGCTGCAGTATCATGCAACCTACACCAATTCGTCATAAAGTTAAGATCTACCACGTTTGCAGTGTGTGGATTTTCATCACTTTCTTGATAATTATGCAAAAATCCCCCATTATTAGGCCTAGTATTCCATGTTCTATTGTTGTTAGACCTTTGATTATATCCCCTATTTTGATTTTGATAATTTTGGTTAGAGGAATTTTGTTTATGAGGGTTCCCATTGGTGTTTCTTATTTTGGCTATAATTCTAGTTGGAGTTTTGGTTGGAGTAACCTTGATTAGAATACCCTCCCTAATTTTTAGAACTTTGGTCCTAGTTCTTAAGGGGGTTCTATTTAATTTGGGCCATGTCATTAGACATTTGAGATAGAGTCTTCTTGAGAGTTTCCAACTCATTAGTTAGTTGGAGAGTTCTTTCACTTTCTGCAATTTTTACTACAGATGGCTGACCAACATGATTTGATCTTCCAACTTGATTTTGGTAATTTTGTGTTTGCTAGGAGGAGTTTTGAGTACCATTAGTAAAAAATGGTAAGGGAGGTGGGACTTGCAACTCAAACATGGGTCCATATTGGGAATAAGACATCCTTGGGACTGTGTTGAATAGAGGAGTTGGGTTAGGCATCTGATATCATATGGGAGGAAGAAATCCTCCCAAAATCTTTGATTGTAGGCTTATCTATTGTTGAAATTGGATGGCTAGGTGATAAACTTTGGACAAATAATCAATTTTAGTGGCCTCATATGTCCTCTTCAAGAACATGCCAATCAAAGGATCCACAACCCTTAAATATGCCAAAATGCCAATATTCTTAGCAACCATGTAAGGATCTTGAAACCTTTGGTACATTCTCTGGAACCTTGTGCTGAATAACGAAAATGGTTCATGAGGTTCATTCCTTATTATAGAAAATTGGTGATATAGAACAATAGGGTCTACATAGACCCAAAACTGATTAATAAAGGAATTTTCCAAGTCTGTCCAACTTAGAATAGACCCTTGGGGTAGGTTTAGATACTATTTGTATGCCATGTCACACAATGAATAGGGAGAAACCTACACACAATGTCATGATGGGCCACTTGAGCATGAGTACAGGCATCCTTAAATGCATGTATGTGCTCTTTGATGCTTCTTGATTCTCCATGCATATACTTAGGATAGAATCTCTATGGATTCTTAGGAAAATCATGAATACCCCCAAGGATAGTCCCTAGTGGAGAGGGGTTATTCACAAAGAAATCCATGGGTTGTGGTGGTGGAATTGGTTGAATTGGTGGTGGAACTGGTGGATTGTGTGGAAAGTCGGGTGGAGTAAGTGGTGGTGATAATGGCAGGATCAAGACTCTATGAGCTTGGGGTCTATACCTAACAGGTGTTTGGAGTTCTATGAGTCGTTCAAGATTCTGAGAAGATCTAAGGACTCACTATTTAGTAGGGCTACAACTCAGAGGGCTCACTGCCATAGAGATATATAGAAGAGAAAGAAGACTTGTTACAAAGAGACAACAATCCCAATGCAACAAAGGATTTGACCACAATCACTTGATCAACTTGTATGAATGATAGAGTTCACCTTCTACTCACTGCATTCAAAAACTCAGCATTAAGCTTCACACAGATATACCACACACATAACTCACACACACTTTCTGAATAGAATCAAAGTCATGTATGCTCTTTCACTTATCTTTCTTCTCTTCTTATGTATGTTTTTCATTACTATCTCATCCCATATTTATACTATTTCTAACCTTAAAAAATATTCAAAGTCAGCCATCCAATTTCAAATAGGTCAGCACTAGAACATCCTATGGTGGAATTAGAATGAGGGTGACCCAAACACATGCTTCGCCGGGCCCAAAATAGATCCAACATGCTTCATTAACTTCGAAGATAGTGCTTAACACAAGTTCAAACAAACTAGTGTAAAAAACATAGAAGAATTAATCTCGAAACATCCAAAACCAAAATATCTTCATTGCAATCAAAACATCTTAACTTTAGAACTGCAAGTCAAAAGAATTCATCAAAGAGAAATCTAGGCCAACAACTTTTCTCCCGGACCTTAGCCAGAACACAAAAAGGCATAGTTCATAACTGGTGAATACAACTCAAACTTCACAATGAACTAATAGCCAAAAATATAGATATATAAACCTTTAGCAACCATGATGAACATATTTGATCTGCACAAACATAGGGACAAGTACCAGATCATCATCCTGAGCAACAATTAAATACCTGTAATCTTCCTTTAATATAATTTTCTTAATATCCTCAATATATACAACCAACAACATTTAGTAGATAACCAGTTGACCAGTTCACATATATGACAACACTTTCATTCATTTTTCCATTCTTGCAACAATCTCCCCCTTTGTCATTGATGGAAACATTATGATGTGAAGAAACATCAAAGAAACCATACCAATTTTGAATAAACTTGTCAAGATTTTCCTTTTTGCTTCCCCCCCTGAGAAGATCATTTACCTCATTACCTTCTTTCTCTCATTAGCTTTCTATCCTTTTCACATACTTTCTCTCCCCCTTTGAAATCAATGGAAAAGGAAAAAAAATGTGTTGATTAAATCTTCCTTTGACATGAAAACAAATTACTCACAATGACAACACTTGAAACTACTTGCACCCCTTGAGAGGTAGCCACCAAAACATCAGTCCAAAAAGATAGAACTGTGAATCCACTAGACTGATGCATCTCTAAATGCATCTTAGCTTATGAAAGGAAGGGAAATAACCCATAACTTCCCAATGAGATACTCAAACGTATCTTTAGGAAGAGCCTTTGTAAATATATCAACAATTTGATCCTTTGTCAAAACATACTCAAGCTTAACTTCATTCTGCATGACCTTCTCTCTCAAGATATGATATCTGATAGATATATGCTTTGTTATCAAGTGAATCATATGATTCATCAAAATGTAAATTGCACTTGTATTATCATAGAAGATAGAAATAATATCATCATATAGCATTATGATATCTTTCAATGTTTTTTTCATCCATAGAACTTGTGTACAACACGATGCGGCATCAATATATTTAGTTTTAGTAGTAGACAAAGAGACCGAATCTTACTTCTTACTCAACCATGCAACCAATCTGTATCCAAGAAAGCATGCACCACCACTTGTACTCTTTCTTTCATCTACACATCTGGCCCAATCTGCATCTGTATATGCACTAAGTGTAAGGTCAGTATCTTTAGGATACCATAAACCATAATCCAGAGTTCCACTGAAATATTTAAATATTCTTTTAACTACAACATGTGTTTCCTTAAGATCTTATTGAAATCTAGCCATGAGATAGAACGAATGTATAATATCTAGTCTAGTAGTAGTCAAATATAGTAGTCCACCAATTGTAGATCTATACTTTATCTTATTAGCCTTAAGTGAATTATCATCTTTACCCAATTTGCAACCAGTCACCATAGGAGTACTTACCAGTTTTGAACCATCCATCCCAAACTTCTTCAACATCTCTCTTACATACTTAAACTGCGAAATAAAAATTCCTTTCTCTATTTGATTAATTTGTAGCCTAGGAAAGAAATTAATCTCCCCAAACATAGACATCTCAAATTATTTCTACATTTCTTCTAGAAACATCTTGCACATATTTTCATTTCCTCCAAAGATAATGTCATCAACATATACAACTACAATCAAGATTTTATCATTTTCAATCTTAGAGTTCAAATTACTGTCTGTTGTGCCTTTGTTAAATCATTTCTTAATAAAATACTTCTCTAACCTTGCATACCAAGCTCTAGGAGCTTGCTTCAATCCATATAAAGCTTTCTTCAATCTGCACACTATATTTGGTTGATCTGTTAACTAAAATCCTTCTAGTTGTTCCATGTAGACTTCTTCCAGCTCACCATTAAAAAATGTTGACTTGACATCCATCTGATAGACTTTGAAATATTTATAAGTAGCCAATGCCAAGAAAATCCTTATAGCTTCCATTCTTGCTACCAAGAAAAAAGTCTCCTAAAATCTATGCCTTCTACTTGTGAGTAGCCTTTACACACAAGCCTCACTTTGTTTTTGACAACTTCTCCATTCTCATTCAACTTATTTTTGAATACCCATTTTGATCCAACGATATTTTTGTTTTTTGGTCTTGGGAACAATTCCCAAGTCTAATTATTCTCAATCTAAAAAAAATTCTTTCATTGCTTCCTTCCAATGTTCATCTTTATAGGCTTGACTTATTGTCTTCGGCTCAATATCGGAGAATAAACACAAATTTACTTCAGCAACAACTTTGCTTCTAGTTAACATACCTTTTGTCTTGTCTCTAATAATATAATCTTCTAAATGATTCCTCTTTACATATTTCGGTGTCCTAGGGGACATCACTAGAGCATCTTCTCTTTCATTCTATGGACATCGATTTTGGTATCCAAGGTTCTCTTACACTTCTAGGATTTTTCACCTAAAAGGAGAGAGATGGACCAAAAATGCATAATGTACCCACTCAAAACTATGCAAGAACAGATGAAATGTTACTAAATGAAATGCTCTAAATGCAACAAACTAATAAAAGAGATGACTTATTGATGCAAAACCTAAGAAATGCAAGTTATTTGAAAACACAATGATGTATGCAAAATGACCTAAGAATTCAAGTAAACAATAATAGAAATAATCAAGACTAGAGAGGTGCACCTGGAAATTGAAATGTTATGTAGAGAGGCTCTAGAATATTGTAGATTTTTCTATTGAAGCCAACTAGGACACTTACACCAAGTTGGGCAACTTAGTCTTGTTTTAGGGAGATTCTGCTGGAATAGGTTTCTGCCGAATGGGTATCCAGAAATGGAAAATCCACTTTTCAGGCCTGGCAGTTGGAATAATTCACCACAAATGGTGACTTAGTCCACCTGGGAATCTTGAGAATTGTAGGGAAGGAATCTATAGCTTTTGGTTTGCACTTCTCTTCTTGATAGTTGTCCGATTCTGAAACTACAAAAATCAAGTTGAAAAGGGTCTACAAGCTTCAATTAGGGATTTTTTGACTTGAATGACTTTGATGGATTATTGAACACTTCTTAACACCTTTCTCTTTAAAAATTATACATACAAGACCTACAAAACACACATGAAAAGATGGGAAAAAGGGTTAAGGGTTAGAGAATAGGGGTTTGCCTTGGTCAAACCACAATTTGGTAATCAAACCCTTGAAAATGAAATGAAATAAAGAGAGAATGATGAATGAACAACATGCAATTTCACCAACTCACCAAACCCTTGATGTAGAAATCTATAGATATGCAAGAAGATGCTCCAATGGATGCTTGATAATGCGTAGAATGCTTGAGAATGATTAAGTAAATGCACTAAGGAAATGATGAAATTAGAAGATTGTAGGAGATGAAAAATGAGGGGAAAACCCTTTATTTATACTTAATTTTACAATATTTTTTGAAAATAATAGATCACAGGTTGAGCTCAAGGTAAGAGAATAAAATCCCGCTAGAAAATTAAAATAATTTTGATTTTTGTGCCCAATGGGATTAAGTCACCCTAGGTGGCTACTTGGTCCCACCGGGGAAATTTTACTAGGTTTTAGGAATTAAAGTGTATTTAATTAGGTTTAACGGGGTTATTCTCTAAAACACACTTACGTAGGGCTGGAAAGTGCATTAAGGGGTCATTTAAACATAAGAAAGGGTCAAATTAGAGATGAAAAGCCTAGAAAAGAATGAGAGTTTGTTAAAACTCTTTACAACACTTTGAAATAAGACTTGGTAAGTGATAGAAAGGGGTTTATTAAGTGAATTATAATAAAAGGGTCCTAGAAAAGTGTGAAAGTGGGTTACAACATTTCATAACACTTTTACAAGACATCCTATAATTCTTAATGATTCACAAGGGTCCAAGACCTAATGTGAATGTGTTGACCACATTACAACATTAAATCTAGGCAAAATCAAGCCAAAGTCCATAAGAAAGACTCAAGTGAGTGTAAAAATTTCCAACTATAAATTTTTTGGTGACACACATTGTATTCA
The DNA here is from genome assembly GCA_007258455.2 of Sequoia sempervirens. NCBI lineage: Eukaryota > Viridiplantae > Streptophyta > Pinopsida > Cupressales > Cupressaceae > Sequoia > Sequoia sempervirens. The sequence goes on from VDFB02193867.1 coordinate 216,380,527, forward strand.
TCCCGATCTTTCTACTCACTTTATCCCATTCTTCCACAATTTCTTTTATTCTTGCAAGTCATGTTCATCGAACACATATCCATCAATATCAATAGAATTCTTCACTGTCTCATCAACCTTCACATTCAAAATCTCTACAATATTTCTCAATCTTTTATTGAAACATCTATATTCCTTGCTTTTGGTAGAGTATCCAAGAAATATTGCTTCATCACTTATTGTATCAATCTTTCCCAAAGTTTCTTCATCTCTTTAGATATAGCATTTGTTTTTGAATACCTTGAAATATTTAATTGTAGGAATTCTTCCGTACCATACCTCATAAGGAGTCTTTGTAATGTTTTCTCTTGATTTAACTCAATTGAACACATATATAGCAGTATGAATAGATTCTTTCTAGTGAAATTCTAGTAATCTGGCTTCAATGATCATTGACCTAGCAACCTCTTGAATTGTTCTATTTTTCCTTTCAATGACTCCATTCTATTGAGAGTTCTCAGAGAAGATAACTATTTCTTTATTCCATGCACTTCACAAAACATATTGAACTCACGGGAGGTGAATTATCCACCTTTGTTAGATCTTAAGCATTTTATCTTCAAATTCACTTCATTTTCAACTATAGCCTTGAATACCTTGAATTTGTCTAATGCATCTGATTTCTCTCTAAGAAATGTAACCCATGTATATCTAGAATAATCATAAATTAAAAACATAAAATACATTTCACCAAGTATAATTTGCACTCTCATAGGACCACAAAGATCTATATGAACTAAATCCAGTAATCCATTAGTAGATTGTTCTCTTGATCTATAATAATTTCTTGCTTGCTTCCCAATCTGACAATTCCTACAAATGGCATTGACATGATTTTTAATTCTTGGTAAATGTCTCATGGCCTAAATAGCACTAATCCTTGCTAAGTTATCAAAATTCATGTGACAATCTCCTATGCCATAACCAACTGTCATTTATCTAAGCCATAAAGCATCATCCATCAACACCCTTAAGTTGATAAATATTCCCTTCAGATTTCTTTCCTATAGCAATTAGTGTTCTAGATCCTTTTTGGATCTCACATTTCTCATCTTGTACCATCAAAAAATGGACCCTTCCCATTTTCATGGTATTTTAGGTCTTGTTTCATAGTGTTGGAGCTATGTTTCTTTGATTTTATGATGTATTTTGGCTTGAACATGCTTATTTTGGTGCTAAAATTCAAAGAACAACATCTTGTGAAGGTGTTGTGAGGTGTTGTAAGACAAATTTCTACATTCTTCTAGACTCTATTTAATGCAATTCACCTAAAAACCACTTTTTTACACATCAACAAGTCCTATTTTGAAGTGTTGTAAAGTCTTGTAACAAGATTTCACAATTTTGTAGGCATATTTTCACTATTTACACCTTTCTCATGCTTTATTTTGTCTTTTTATGCCCTCATATGCTTATATTAAGTGTAATTTTGGGTCCTATCCTGACAAACAACATCAAACATGACTTAATTTTTGACACTTGGCTTTGGGTCCTAGGTGGGACTCATTCGCCAAGGGTGGCAAATGAGTCCCCCTTGGCCCTAAATTCAATTTTTTTCAAAATTGCTTACAAGATTTTACTAAAATTCACTTCATGTCGGCTTGTGATGAGGTATAAATGGATAGTAAGGCACAAGATTTAAATAAATATGTGATTTTAACCCTATTTTACATTTCCCATTCACTCATTCATTCAAGCATTCATAATTCAAGTAATCTCCAAGCATTCAAGCATCTTGCATCATCAATTCAAGCACTTTCAATCACTTTGGAGAAGCCATTGACATCATTTCAGATTTGCATATTCAAGGATGTGGTAAGTTTGTAATAATTTCATGTTATTCATTTATCATTTCCTTTACATTTCATTCATTTCTATTGGGTTTGATTACCAAAGTGGGGTTTGACCAAGGCAAACCCCTATTCACTAACCCTCCAACATTTTTCCCCTTTGCATGTGTCTTTGCAACCTTTGTTTTGCAAATTTGATAGGTTTAAAGGTGTTGAAAAGTGGATTTCAAGTCAACTAGGCTCTTTAAATCAATCCATCATCGATTCAAACAATTTGAGTGACTTTTAGTGCATTT
>VDFB02193867.1:216382751-216483834 GCA_007258455.2 Sequoia sempervirens
TAAATACATAATTCAGTAAGAGATTATCATAAATTGTATATTATATATTAAATTATAAACTTTATTGCATTTTTTAAATCATATATTATAAATTGTATAACATTTTTTAAACTCATATCTAAAACATATCGGATATATTAGATTCAAATTGGATATCAGATTTGAATCGGATATCCGATATGTCTAACAAAAAATTTAATGCCTAGGGATTAGCCTTGATATTGCTTTGGAATTTGGTTCGGACCTACCAATCCTAAGAAGTCAACACAAAAAATGTGTTTAATAGCTTACCTTGCTTTTTCAAACTTTGCCCATGTGGTTGATGACTTTTTTTTACCCAAAATTGATGAAACAAAAATGGTTTGTAAAGAAGATTCTTAGCTTTCCACCAATATAAATTATACTTTACTTTGAATCTAATAAATAATTATTATTCATTTTCTATTAGAATTACGACTAAAGTCCTGATTAATAGGCTGATTGAAAAACATCTATAGCTTTCAAACGGTACCAAATTTTTTAAATCCAAAACATGTGCCACATTCTTTGCTTCACATACTATAGGATTAAAAAAAATGAATTTCATGAAGTTTTTACCAAGTTAAGGTGGTCAAACATATGAGTTTTTATATTTTTTAAAAGTTGTAATAAAAAATTCATAATTAATTATTTACTTGGAAAAAATTACAAAAAAAATGCATCACATCCAAACATGAGTCCTCTACTTATATCTAAAATCTTATAAAGAAATATTATCATTTTATTATGGTTAGGGTGATTAGACATAAACCTACTTCTTATTTTTTCCCTTAAATTTATGTACTACTGCATTGAAATTTCAAATTTTCACCAAATAGATTTTTGTTTTTAAATAAACCTAGTAGTTTAGAAACTACATTCAATTTTCCATAGATTCTATTCTTACATATTTTTGAAATAATATAGATAACATATTCAAATTGTTACGTTAAGTTGCCTAAGTTTGATTTTTCTAAATTTTCATTACCACTCAAGGGCTTGTTTTTTCCATGATGATCCTGCACATACCCCTACACAAAAATTATTTTCTTGTTTATCATGTAGGGAAGAGATAGTTGTACCTTCATTTTTCTCCCTTTCCTTCTTTGGAGGACTTTCCCTTACCTATTTTTTTGAATTAGTAGAAGTAGGTTCATCCTTAATCGCTAAGAACAATCATTCATTGTCATATGTATCTTCATATTCTAAATCTTCATCTAAAATACTTGCATTCTCATTCACCTAGTAAGCTTTGTTAATCTTCTTTCCTTTCTTTTCTTTCTCATATCTTTGTTTATTCCTTTTAGCTCTTTCCAGACACTTTGTAGCATAATGACCTATTTATCCACAACTAAATAACTTAAAGGGGAAGTTACCTTCATACTTGCCAAAGAATTTTCTCATTCTTCTTACAAAGTTAGCTTTTATTTTTATCAAATTTTTCTTCATTTGTATCTTTAGTTTTTGTAGCTTTAAAAATAGTCTTTGTTTTTCCTCCATTTCTTAGACTCGGCTTCCTCATCTCATAAGATGTCAAAAATCCTAACAATAGATCCTTATTACAAGCCTTATAATCTATAGTTTCCTTAATAGCACTCACCTTCTCACTGTAAGCATCAAGAAGAGTTATGAGAATCTTCTTTACAATCCTGGTTTCATCTATAGTAGCGCCAAGAGATCGCATTCTAGCCACAACCTCATCCAATCACTATGCATAAAATTTGAAATTTTCATTTTTAGACATATGTCTAAGATCAAATTGTGTTACCATTGAAGACTATAATTTTTCCTCTAACTCTTTCATCACCATAATGTGCTTTTTCTAAGGCATCCTAGACTTCCTTAGCTGTCTTGAAATTATGAACCTTAATCAACTTTGAATGTACTAGACTATTCTTTAAGATGAACTTTTCCCTATTATTTAGTTCATGTGCTATGATTTCTTCAAGTGTACTCGAACCATTAGCGGGAGTAGTGTAAGGATTCTTATAAGTTTTCTCCACATTGAATATCCACAATACTTTAGATATCCTTCCACCAATACTTTCTAGATACCATAATTAGTTCCATCAAACCTTAGATAATGAAAGATCAATTTGCTAGCCATCCCGAACCTTCCTCAAGCAATTAAGCTCTTCACCAAGGAACCAAGATTTGATACCAATTGTTGAATAAGACAACTAAGAGGGGGGGTGAATCAGTTTTCACATAAATAATTTCTTCAATTCAATTACCAAAACTAATACTTAAATTGCTTAAATGATTAATCATCAAATGCCAATGCAGAAACTAAGATCCAATGCATAAACATAATAACACCATATTTATGTGGAAAACTCAAGGAGGGAAAAACCATGGTGAGGATTAACTCACACTATAGAGAATATCAAAACCAATTACAAATGACTCATTTCCAAAAAAAATGCTCATTGCTTAAGATAAGGGCTCACTGTCTAGAATAAGGACTCACTGTCCAATAGGGCTACAACTCAGAGGGGTCATTTTCATAGAGATAAAAAGAAGACAAAGAAGACTTGTTACAGAGAGACAACAATCCCAATGCAACAAAGGATTCCACCACAATCACTTGATCAACTTGCATGAATTATAACATCCACCTTCTGCTCACAACATTTAGAAACTCAAAATTAATCTTCACACTAATTTACCACACACATAACTCACACACACTTTCTAAATAGAATCAAAGTCGAATCTACTCTTTCACTTATCTTACTCCTTTTCTTATGTATGTTTTTCATTACTAGCTCATCCTGTATTTATACTATCTCCAACCTTGAAAAAGATACAAATTCAGCCATTCAATTTCAAATTCAAATTAGGTTGGTGCCAAAACATCCTAGGGTGGAACTAGAGTGAGGGTGAGCCAAAAATATGCTTTACTGAGACCCAAGATAGATCCAACATGCTTCATTAACTTTGAAGATAGTGCTTAACACACGATCGACCATACCAGTATAAAACATATAGAACAATTAAGGTCAAAACTTACAGAACCAAAAATATCTTTATTTCAATAAAAACATATTAACTTTATGACCTCAATTCAAAAGACTTCATCAAGGATAAATTCAGACCAACAACTTTTCTCCCGAACCTCAACTAGAATAGAGAAAAACATATTTCACAACTGGTGAACACAACTTGAACTTCATAATGAACAAATAGCCAAAAATCAGGATATAGCAACCTTCAGCAACCATGACCAACATATTTGGAGTACAAAAACATAGGGACAAGTACCAGTTTATCATCTTGAGCAACAACTAAATACCTGTAATCTTCCTTTACTACAATTTTCTTAATATCGTCAACATATACAACAAACTACAACTAGTAGATAACGAGTTGACTAGTTGAGATCATTGACAACAGTTTCATTCCTTTTTCTATTCTTGCAACAATTTCCCACTTTTTCATTGATGGAAACACATGATGTGTGAAAAACCATCAAAGACACCATACCAATTCTGAATAAACATGTCAATATTTTTCTTTTTGCTTTTCCCCCTCAAAAGATCATCTACCTGATTACTTGATTTCTCTCATTAGCTTTCTCTCCTTTTCACATGCTTTCTCTCAACATCAATGGAAAATGAAAAAAATATATGTTCATTGAATATTCCTTTGACATGAAAACAAAATACTCACAATGACAACACTTGAAACTACCTACTCCCCCTGAGAGGTAGCCACCAAAACATCAGTCCAAAAAGCTAGAACCATGAATCCACTAGACTGATGCATCTCCAAATGCATCTTATTTTGTGAAAGGAGGGGAAATAAACCCTAATTATCTAAGAGATACTCAAAATTATCTTTAGGAAGAGCCTTTGGAAATATATCAGCAATATGATCCTTTGTCATAACATACTCAAGCTTGACTTCATTCTCCATGACCTTCTCTCTCAAGAAATGATATCTTATAGATATATGCTTCATTCTCGAGTGCATCACATGATTCTTTGAAATGTTAATTGCACTTGTATTATCATAGAAGATAGAAATGGATCATCATATAGTACTGTGATATCTTTCAATGTCTATTTCATCCATAGAACTTGTGTCCAACAAGATGCAACAACAATATACTCAGCTTTAGTAGTAGACAAAGAGACTGAATCTTGCTTCTTACTCAACCATGCCACCAATATGCATCCAAGAAAGAATGTACGACCACTTGTACTCTTTCTCTCATCTACACATCTGGCCCAATTTGCATCTTTATATGCACCAAGTGTAAATTCGGTATCTTTAGGATACCATAAACCTTAATCCAGAGTTCCATTAAAATATTTGAATATTCTTTTAACTGCCACAACATGTGTTTCCTTTAGATCTTCTTGAAATCTAACCATGAGACAGACTACATGCATAATATCTGGTCTAGTAGTAGTCAAATACAGTAGTCCACCAATCATAGATCTATACTTTCTTTGATCAGCTTTAGGTGAAGTATCATCTTTACCCAAATTGCAACCAGTCACCATAGGAGTACTTACCAGTTTGGAATCATCCATCCCAAACTTCTTCAGCATCTCTCTTACATACTTAGACTGTGAAATGAAAATTCATTTCTCTATTTGATTAATCTATAGCCCAAGAAAGAAATTCATTTTCCCAAACAAAGACATCTCAAATTCTTTTTGCATTTCTTCTACAAACTTCTTACAAATCTTTTCATTTCCTCCAAAGATAATGTCATCAACATATACATCTACAATCAAGATTTTTTCATTTTTAATCTTAAAGTAAAAATTACTGTTTGTCGTGCCTTTGTTAAATCATTTTCAAATCAAATAATTCTCTAACCCTTCATACCAAGATCTAGGATGTTGCTTCAATCCATATAAAGCTTTCTTCAATCTGCACACCATACCTAGTTGATCTGTTAACTAAAATCCTTCTGGTCGTTCCATGTAGACTTCTTCTTCTAGCTCAACATTCAAAAATGTTGAGTTGACATCCATCCAATAGGCTTTGAAATATTTATAAGCATCCAATTCCAAGAACATCCTTGTAGCTTCGATTCTTGCTATCAAGGAAAAAGTGATCCTAAAAATACATGCCTTCTACTTGTGAGTAGCCTTTACATACAATCCTCACTTTGTTTCTGACAACTTCTCCATTCTCATTCAACTTATGTCTGAATACCCATTGTGATTCAATGATATTTTAGTCTGTCGGTCTTGGGACAAATTCCCAAGTTTGATTCTTCTGAATCTGCAAAAGTTCTTCTTTCATGGCTTCCTTCCAATGTTCATCTTTATAGGCTTAATTTACTATCTTTGTCTCAATCTCAAAGAATAAACACAAATTTACTTCAGCAACAACTTTGCTTCTAGTTAACACACCTTTTATCTTGTATCCAACAATTTGATCTTCTGAATGATTCCTCTATACATATTTTGGTGTGCTTGGGGAAATCATCAGAGCATCTTCTTCTCTTTCATTTTGTTCATCCTTCTCTTTTTGATCATCTTTATCCTATTCTTCCATAATTTCTTCTATTCTTGCACAGTCATGTTCATTAGACACATATCAATCAATATCAATAGAATTCTCCATTGTCTCATCAACCTTCACATTCGAGCTCTCTACAATATTTTTTAGTCATTTATTGAAACATTTGTATCCCTTTCTTTTGCTAGAGTATCCAAGAAATATTCCTTCATCACTTATTGCATCAAACTTTCCCAAATTTTCATCTCTTCTAATATAGCATTTGCTTCTGAATACCTTGAAATATTTAACTGTAGGAATTATTTCATGCTATAGCTCATAAGGAATCTTTGTACTATTTTCTCTTTCTTGAAATTGATTGAACACATATACAATAGTATGAATAGCTTCTTTCCAGTAAACTTGTGGTAATCTAGCTTCAATTATCATTGAGCTAGTAGCCTCCTGAACTATTCTATTCTTCCTTTCAACAACTCCATTCTGCTGAGGAGTTCATGAAGTAGATGATTGTCTCTTCATTCCATGAACTTCACAAAACATATTGAACCCATGGGAGGTGAATTCTCCACTTCTATTAGATCTTAAGCATTTTAGCTTCAAATTCACTTCATTTTCAACCATAGCCTTGAATGCCTTGAATCTATCTAATGCATCTGATTTCTCTCTAAGAACTATAACCCATGTATATCTAGAATAATCATCAATTAAAAGCATAAAGTACCTTACACCAAGTAGAATTCACACTCTCATAGGACCATAGAGATCTGTATGAACTAAATCCAATAATCCAATAGTAGATTGTTCTCTTGATCTGTAATGATTTCTTGCTTGCTTTCCAAACTAACAATTCCTGCAAATAGCATTGCAATGATTTGTAATTCTCAATAAATCTCTCATTAGATGAATAGCATTAATTCTTTCCAAGTTATCAAAATTCATGTGACACATTCTCCTCTTCCATAACTAGTTATCATTTATTTGAGTCATAAAGCATTGTCCATTAGCACCCTTAAGTTGATAAATATTCCCTTCAGCAATAAATGTTCTGGATCATTTCCATAGCTCACATTTCTCATCCTTAAACACAAGATCATATCCTTTTCTACACGTCTAACCAATACTCAAAACATTATGCCTTAAACCCTTAACATAGTAAACATCGTCAGTATGATTCTTGCCATGAAATCTTATTTAACCTATCCCATAGATTTTAGCACCAGTATCGCATTCTAGACACAAACTCATCCAATCACTATACGTAAGCTTTGACGTTTTCATTTTCAAACATATGTGTAAGATCAAATTGTGTTTCCAAATTCTATATTTTTTCCTCTTTAAATCTTGCATCACCATAATGTGCTTTTTCTAAGGCATCTTAGACTTCCTTAGTTGTCTTGAAATTTTGAACCTTAATCAACTCTGAATGTACCAAACTACTCTTTAAGATGAACTTTTCTCTATTATTCACTTCATGTGCTCTAGTTTATTTAGGTGTACTTAGACCACTAGCAGAAGTAGTGTAAGGATTCTTATAAGCTTTCTCCACATTAAATATACACAATAATTTAGATATCCTTCCATCAATACTTTCTAGATACCATAATTAGTTCCATCAAACCTCGGAGAATCAAAGATCAATTTGCTATCCATCCCGGACCTTCCTCAACTGGTTCATCTCTTCACTAAGGAACTAATCTTTGATGCGAATTGTTGAATAGGACAACTGAGAGGGGGGGTTGATTTAGTTGTCAAAAATTTTAATCTTTAATTCAATTGCTGAAACTAATACTTAAACTGCTTAAACAATTAATCATCAAAAGCTAATGTAGAAATTCATATCCAATGCATAAACATAATAATACCAGATTTACGTGGAAAAAAAATGGGGGAAAAACCATGATGAGGATTAACTCACACTATAGAGAATATCAAAACTGATAGCAAAAGGATCATTTCCTAAAACAAGGCTCACTGCTTGAGATAAGGACTCATTATTTAGAGCAAGGACTCACTGTCTAGAACAAGGAATCCCTGTCTAGGACAAGGACTCACTATCCAATAGGGATACAACCTGGAGGGATCACTACCATAAACATACAAAGAATACAAACAAGACTTGTTACAAAGAGACAACAATGCCAATGTAACAAAGGATTCCACCATAATCACTTGATCAACTTGCATGTGAACCGTAGATTTCTGGGTTTCCTATAGACTTCTCTAACTCTTCTAGGGTTTTTCACCTAAAAAGAGAGAGATAGGGCCCAAAAATGCTAAGGGTTCATTCAAATTTATGTTATGTATGATGTTTTCTAAGCTAAATGAAGTAAACTAAATGCAATAAAGTGATCTATGTAACATATTATGAATGCAAAACTAAGATTTATGCTATGTTTGAAAACATAGTGTTATTTGAAAAAATGTTTTAAAGAATGAACAAAATGAAAATTAAACTAAAGAAAAGGTTTTTTCTTAGAGTGATTGCACCTGGAAAATTGGAGAATACTAGGAAAATAATTTGGAAAACTAATGAAACTTGACTTTAGATAGACTGGGACTCATTTGCCAACTTGGGCGAATCAGTCCTAGATCAGGACTTTTCTATATAGAAGCTATTTTCTAGTCTAGTCGGGGACCTGGATCTGCATTTGACTCTTCACCTTAGGAGGGACTTATTTACCATGCATGGTGAATTAGTCCACTTTTAAATTTCTGCAATTTCAAAGTTTTGTCCCATACCTGGACTCTTATACAATAATTGTTGACAGAAACCAAAGTTCGGACCTTGGAAAATTCTTATAAAATAGCTCAAAATTGTTTTTCTAATGGGGGGTTTTCCTTGGTCAAACCCCTAGTTGGGTAATTAAACCTTGAATGGAGAAAAAATTGCATAAACCCTAGCCTTAGATGTGTGAAAGACTAGGAAAAGAAGAGATGTGACAAAGATCCTATCCTATTGCTCTAGAATAAGACATGCAGGAATGATCTATATGATGCAAGATATCAGCCCTAGAAACCTTACAACACATGAAAAATAGGAATGAAATGACATGCAAATGATAAACAAATAAGATGCAAACCTTAATTTGAAGATAGAATGAAAATGGAAGATGAAATAAATAGGAAACCAAGTCCTTAGGTGTGATTTGGTGGCTAGTTGCACTTCTTCACCCTATATTTCTTCATGATTCACCATAGGCATCCATCATCAATCCTTTTCAATGTTGGATCTTGAAAAGAAAAGTGAGCTTCAAGACTTGCAAAAACTCTAGTTTTCTGCTCTAACACTTCAAATTTTTCTAATGAAACTTGTTGCGGAAGATTAGAATTTATGAGTTGCCCTTGAGAAATGATAAAAGATAAGAAAATATGATAAAAAGATGCATGAAATGACTTGAAATGAGTATTTGTAAGTAACAAAACCTTATTTTCCTATTAATTATACCTAAGAGGCCAACATTCACTGGAAATTAAAGTTAAATTGATTAAATTCCCACTTAAATTTGAATTTTCCCCCAAAGGGGACTCATTCGCCACCCTTGGTGAATGGGTCCCACCAAAGAGGACTCATTCACCCAATATGGCGAATAGGTCCCACTACTACTGTTTGAAGGTGGGTTTTCAGGGTATGAGATAATTAAATGTTGTTTGTCAGGTTTTATGTGATTTCTAAGGTAAAACAAGCCTCTAGATAAAACTTAATGGGTTTAAGGGGCCTATAAATGTTGTTTTAAAGGGTAAATGATGCAAAGGGACTCAAAAGTGGGTCCAACTATATGTAAAATTATCTCTTTTCTCAAGAGGGTCCAATTTTCTATGGCACATTTAGCCCCCACTTTAGCACCCATATGACTCTATGTGCATATGTAAGATAAAGGACTCTAAACGATGCACCTAATTACATAAAAAGATACTCATTCAAAAGATGGGAGAATGAAACCCCCAATGTAGATATCTATACAACCACAACATTAGGAACCACATCCTACAAAACACATTCGTTAATTTTCCAAAAATTCTTTGGTCTAATTCCTAGGAATCCAATTTGAGGGTAGATGTATGGCCCCCCTGGATTCTACTTGCTTTACGGAGGTGGAATCAAGGTAGCAATCTAGCCACGTCGAATGAGAAACATCATATCGTTGGGAATTTCCAAGTACCATGCCACATAACAATAGATGGATGATGATGTCGAGTGCAAAATCATGATTCCAATGCATCAAAAAGTGCCAAAATAGATTACCCTAACTATGATTATGTTGATTTGAAGAATGACTACATTATGAGTTCTTAAAATGATGATAACCGTATGTGAATATGTAAAAGTAAAAAGTGATGAAAAGTGATTAAAAGGAGAAGAAAGTAAATTGTCACCTACTATTCATTTTACCTTCATGTAGCTTGAGAGTGACGAGTGAGAGAAGAAGATGCCGAGAAGACGGGATTACACACCTTCGCGGCAGGATGATCTACGTGAGAAGGTGGCACATGGCGAGTTGTATCATGAGGTGAGTTGATTATGAAAAAATTTCCTTGTAATTTTATAATAATTTAATGATTTATGCATGGATAGGTTAATTTAGGGTCCTTGGAAAAAAGTTTGCAAAGTGTCCCATTTGTTCGCATAGTGTCCCTTTTGTTCACAAAGTGTAGATCATTTCTTCGTGAAGTGTCTTGTTTCTTTGTGAAGTGTCCCGTTTCTTTGTGAAGTGTCCCCAATTCTTTGTGAAATGTCCAAAAAGGGTTCTAAAGCATCTAGGACCATTAGAAAAGCACACTAGATTGACTTTAGCACACTTGAGTGATGAATATTGTGAAAAGTGAAGATATTAGATAAAATTTAAAGCATTTTGTGATGATTTTGATAGGTCCCCGCTCTGTCACGACAACGGCTAGAGGGAAGATAGCTCATGTTTCTAACAAATCATGTGCCATCGCTATTGGCAGTAGAGGTAGAGCATTTACAGTCACTGGGTATCTATTGGGCATATCTTATGCCACCTGTGAGATACCATGACGCCATGCTTATGGCTTTGTACGAGTGTTGGGATGCTGATACTTGTACCTTTCATCTTCCCACCAGGGAAATGGCTATCACTCACAAGGATGTACACCGCATTCTCTAAGTTCCCATTTGGGGAGAGTGGGTATATTTCTGGGGGGATCGATCATTCTGAGAGAAGAAGAGAGACATGCAGTATTGTCTAGGTGGGCTAATACATTATGAGAGGGTTAGAGCATAGATCGAGCTACCCATGTTGCTGTATTCACAAGCTCCTATGGTTAGACAGATTATGATGTATATAGTGGCACTGATTCTCAATCTAGATGGATGAATGATACACTTGGATGGGGCATTGGTACACTTGATATGGGGGATTGGTATACTTGATATGGGGGATGTATGAGCAGAGGATAGTCTATGCTTGGGGCCACTGCATTCTAGCACACTTATATTATGATCTTGGTCAGTTTGTATTTTAAGAGATTGATAGTATGGTCCATTGTATGCTTCTATAAGTGTGGTGCCTTGAGAATATCACATGTACCAGGCCTATCGGATACCCTTGTACTATAGCTATAGGCTATCCATGAGCATTCGACTATCCTTTGTGATGGTTGTGGTAGTATGGGGATTTACACTTTTGGAGGGAAAAATTTGACTGACTGGAGGAGGATGAGATCCTATGGAGACCTTATCTACTCACTTTATAGTGGCTAGATCCCACCATACAGTTACATAGGATGCAGATGGATAGATATCTAGCGGGGAGGCATGACTACATTGTATGACTATTCTACTATGGGCGAGTCATGCGATAGTTTGGACATGTGTAGATATCACCGAGGGTGTGCCCCTTCATTAGATGATTAGTACAAAGTGCCCGGAGGCTAGGTGATACTATTCAATTGACTATACATCATATTCATGAGAGTGATTCCAATCATTCAGGTCACGACCAGTCACCAACATCTAATGTTGATGATGTTGGTAGCACAGATGAGCACGAGGAGTGGTGGTCATATGCACAACCAGCTCCTATGTTCCACGTGGATTTTCCTATAGGTGATGTAGATATAGTAGCAAATGAGGGTGATGAATTAGAGGAGAGAGCAGAGGAGGTACGGTATAAGCTAGTAGATATATTTACAAATGTTATTAGTGATGAGTACTAGTCTGAGGCTGATCTTGATTATGAGGACTAGGATGGAGGAGAGGATGAGGAGGAGGAGGAGGATTATGAGGAGGATGATTACTATGAGGAGGATCCACCCCTGAGTGAGGGTGATGAGGTAGCTTTTGAGGATTAGTATGAGCATGGAGAGTCCTCACATACTTACAAGACCAAATCATGGGTAGTAGCTATAGTAGACATCAACACTCAGAGTTAGAGAGAGGCTAGCACATCCTCCATGCCCCCTAGAGATGAGGAGGTTGACATTCCTCATACATCTAGAGACATAGGTGATAATATTTGATTTTACGCATGTCCTTTAGTGATTTATGCTTTGTTTTTATATATGATATCATGATGATGTGTTACTGATTATATGTAATGTCTATCTTGTAGGAGAGATGATACACTCGCAAGAGTTCTATCTTTAGGCTGCCACAAAGATAGTGCCTGCATCCATCAATGAGGAGGAGATGGATCCTGACTATGTGCCCCCATCAATCATGGAGGAAGATCCAGAGTCACTCAGACCTTTTGCGAGGTTACGGGTAGCGTATGAGAGCATGAGGAGGAAACTCTGTCAAGCTAGGAGTGCACTATAGTCAGTGCAGACCTTGTCAGAGGTAGAGAGATTATGTGTAGAGGTGGCATAGGCACGAGTAGAGAGGGATCAGATGGAAAAAGAAGGCGTTGAAATTTTTCCAATGAGATCTGATCCCCATACTAAAAATGGAAAAATGGGAACATTGGCATAGAGCTCATCAGTAGGATTTTGAATCAAATTGCTATGCTCTTGGCATTTGTGACATTGTTTAATGTAGGCGAAGCAATCCTTCTCCATATGTCTCCAATAATAACCCATACGAATAATTTTTTGTACTAATAAATGAACTCCAAAGTGACCTCCATAGGCACTAGCATGAGCCTATTTGAGTGCTAAAGGGATTTTAGAATATCTAAGATATCGTAATAGAAGACTATTAAAAGATCATCTATACAATGCATTTTCAAGGATAACATATTTAGCCATGAGTTTTCATAAATGATTTCAAGTATTCATTGTGGTAGGTTCATGAATGGTACTGTCTTTCAAATAGTGGTATATTGTATCGTACCATTCACACAAAGCATCTTGAGTTATCAAAAAAATACCTTCTAACTAAGTATCGATTGAAGGTTGCATGATGGGATGGATAATGAAGGTGAATTCTATGGAAGGATTGTGTGGGGATATAAGAGAAGTTGCCCTCACCATTTCATTTGCATGCCAAATATCTTTGCGTGGGATGTTATCAATGGTGAACGATTCAAATTTTTCTAATAGGTTCATTATAAGATCCTTGTATTTTAATAATTTTTCATGTTTATTTTGATATGTACCATTGATTTGTTTAATGACCAATTTTGAATCACCAAAGATCTTGATATGTTTAGCGTTTAGAGATAAAGCAACTTGCAAACCTATGATCAATGCCTCATCCTTAGTTGGATTATTTGTGCATAGGAAATTTAATCGATAGGATAAGGGAATAGGTTTTCTATTAGGTGGAATTAGTACCACTCCAACATCAAAACCTGTTCTACACTTAGATCCATCAAAAAATAACTCCCATGGTGTAATGTCAATAGTTAAGACATGATCATTAGGAAAGGAATCAGGAGTAGGGAAAGAAAAAGGAGAAGGAGCATTAGCTAAGTGATTGGTTAAGGCTTGGCCTTTGATTGCTTTTTGTGAAAAAAATTTAAGGTCAAACTCAGTTAACAACATCACCCACTTAGCTAAGCATCCAGAGAGGTTGGTTTTGTGGAAAAGATATTTAAGAGGATCAAATTTTGTGATGACTTGTATTTCAACATTTAGTAAATAATGTTGCAACTTACTAGTAGTGAATACAAGAGCCAAACATTTTTTTTCAATTGGTGAATATCGTGTCTCATAATCAATTAATGTTCAACTAATGTAATAAAAAAAGTGTTCTTTACCATGATCGTTGTGTTGAGCCAACAATACTACAAGAGCATGGGCCAATGTGGTGATGTACAAGATAAATGGTCTATTCAAAGTCCTATTTACAATCCTCATCTCAGTCAAAAGGGATATCCTTTTTAAGGAGATGCGTGAAAGGTAATGTGCGAATGGATAAATATGCAATGAAATGATAGATAGCTTGAATTCAACCTTGTAACATGCACAACTAAGAAATATTCCTAGGAGGTGGCATGATAATAATTGCATAATTTTTCTTTGTATCCACCTCAAAGCCTCTATGAGATATGACAAACCCAAAAATTTTACCACTATCTATGCCAAAGACACATTTTTTCAGATTCAATCGCATATTGTATTATTGTATTTGTTCAAAGATTTTACGAAGTACATTTACATTGTCTTGTCGTGTGAACAATTTAGCTAGGATATCATCGACATAATCTTCCAAAACTTTGTGAATGTAATAAAAAAATATTAATTTCATTTCATGTTGATAAGTTGCACTGGAATTCTTTAGATAGAAGGGCATCACAACTCAACAAAATGTTCCCCAAACAGTTGTGAAGGAAGTTTTATATTGATCTTGAGGGTTAATAAGCATTTGATTATAACCAGAAAATCCATCCATGAATGGAAAAAAAGTATGTCCAGTAGTTGAATCCATGATCATGTATATATTAGGAAGCGGAAAATCATCTTTTAAAGAGGCTTTATTCAAGTCTTGAAAATATACATATCCTAATATGATTATGAGGTTCTACAACTATGACAATATTTGAATCCAAGGAGAATAATCAATAGGTCTAATAAAGCATGCATCAAGAAGTTTTTTGAGTTCCTCTTTAACACGTAAGGCAATCTTAGGATGCATTTTTTTGGATCTTTTGATGAATGGGTTTAGAATTTTTAGAAGGACAATGTTATGCATCACAATTTTTGGGTCAATTCCTAGCATATCAGAATATTTCCAAGAATTTTTTTAGGAAAATCATGAAGTAAAGTGGTAGTATCTTCTTGTTCTTCATCAACAAGAAACTTCCCAATCTTAATAACTTTATCTTTATCATTAATGTCCATTGGCACATCAATTGTATCTCCTAAAGGGAGTGCATTGGATTTAGGACTATTAGATTTAGAGAGCTCTTAAGTGATATCACTTGCTTCTTGCTCGGTAACATTCATGACATGAGTAATTTTTTTCATGTGAGGATGGGGTATCATAAAAGCCTAACATTTGTTTCAAATCCTCATCACTATTAGCATACAACAATGAAGGTGGTAAGGTTATATCAAGCAAATCAGGATGTTTAATTGTAAGTTTGCGTTGTGGGTGACATGTTATAGCATTAATGTTCAAGGACAGTCGTTGAGTAGATTTGGTCATTTTAGAAAAAGAATATCCCAATCTAGTTTTTTGTTTTTTGTGTATTAGGTTCAATAGAGACATGAATACCTTGTTCATGTTTTCCACACCCTTTTCTAGTATAGCCTAATTATTTTACAAATTTATAGCCTATTCCATAAAGTCTTTCCATTTCATGCGGAGAAGGTGAGGATTGATAATCTATCTCATCAAAATTCATTGTGTCTGTTGCATTGTCATCCAAATTATAGGAGATAAATGTTTGAGAAGATTGTTCAAAATTTTGAGTGGACATGATTGTTAGTTGATCTTGTTTCTCATCTTTCTTTTGTTTGAATATGTATTCGCCCATAAATGAGGGTGTGAATTCTAAGTATCCCTAATCATCACCAAATAATTTAGATACTAATTCATTTTCATGATACAGTGAAGAGTTGAAGGCACTGCATTTGTCTCATGAATCCATGGTCGGACTAAAAGAAGATTATACGAAAGATCATAAGGCATGACATGGATAGGAGTTTCCAAAGTAGCCACCCCAATTGTAATAGGAAAAGTAATTATCCCAAGCAGTTTCTTTGTTGTATTATCAAATCCTCGAATAGAGACATAATCAGGTATTATTTGTGACCTGTCAACATCTAATTGATCAAGGAGACCCACACTACACACATTAAGGGCAGAACCATTATCTATGAGAGTGTGTTTGATACCTATGTGATTAAGCAAGCAATTATCATAAAGGCATCATGTTGTTTACGCAACTCCAAAGGAGGGAGCTCATGTTGATGGAAGGTAATGTCAAGATTTTGTTTGTGGATGAGAGCTTCCACATCATTCAAAGTGCTATGAGGAGGAATTGTGATTTGTTTTAGGACAGTTTGAAGTATGTTGTGATAATTTGGTGAGTTTTGAAGCAAGTCCCAAAAGGAAAATTTTGAGGGAGTATTCTTTAATTTTTCAACAAGATGATACTCCTTTGTGTGTGGGCTATAGTGAGGAGCACTAGGTAGATTGGGTAAAGGTAAAGAGAGTGGGGTTGTTTGTGGTGGTTGCAGGTTGTTTGGGGCATTATATGTATGAGCAACAATATCATTACTAGATTGTTGTGATACATTGGTTTTTCATACTCCTTTGTGTGTGGGCTATAGTGAGGAGCACTAGGTGGATTGGGTAAAGTTAAAGAGGGTGGGATTGGTTGTGGTGGTTGTGGGTTGTTTCAGGTGTTATATGTATGAGCAACAATATCATTACTAGATTTCTGCAATACATTGGTTTTAGGGGGTAGAGGGTGTACCGGGGTCAATTAGAGGGGTGAAGTGGGTGTGAGGGTGGGTAAAGGATAAGATTAGGCTGAATTAAATTAACTTCCTTAATGTTAGAGGTCTCACAAAAAACCAAAGTGGATGAGTTGGGTGAGATGAAGTCTTGAAGAGACTCATCTAAAAAATGCAAATCATCACAACTAAAAGGTTTGAGGGGTAAATTTTTGTCAACTGGTTTCAGATGTTCAAGAGAAGCATTAGAGGTTGTAACATTCGGTATCATGAGTTGGTCACCACAAACCTTAGTGGATGGATTAGGTGAGATGAAGTCTTGGAGGGATTCATCTAAGAAATCAAAGTCATCACAAGAAAAAGGTTTGAGGGAAACTTTATCATTAAGGGGTTTAGGTTTCTCCTTGCAAGCATTAGAGGATGAAGTGAGTGAGATGAAGTCTTGAAGGACTTCATCTAACTGGTCAGCATCATCACTACTAAGAAGCTTAGATGAGATGTTGTTTCTAATTTGAATCATGTGTTTGAAGGGATTGTTTGATGTTTCAATTTTTGCTTCCTTATGTATTTATGAATTTGATCTTAAAAAACTAGGAATGAAATGGAAAATGAAATTTTCAAAGATCTAAACTATCCATGAATGCCATGAAAATAAATGAAATTTATACTAATGAAAATATAAAAAAATGAAATGTAATAGAAAGATAATTACAAAAAATAGAAATATGCAATGCAGGAAATGAAAATCTGGAAATGCTGATGCAGAACTACAGAGGCATTGATTCACCCTAGGTGGTGAATGAGTCCCAAGAGATGAATTTTTTAAGATTTTTCTATTTTTTTTTGGTGTTTTCTAAAGATTTTTAAGTCTGTACAATGTAGTGGTAGAATAAAAATGCAGAATGTTGAAATGAGTGAATAAAATACAATGTAATAATGAGATTTAAGTAAGGCTTTCACTATTACAATGTTTAAGAAACCTAAAGATGCAAAAAAATGCAAAATGATGAAGCAAATAAGTCCTAAGATGCAAATCATAAATGTAAATCAGAATGATGTTATTCTCAAAAGTCAGGTTCACCAAAATGAACCATAGATTTTTGGGTTTCCTATGGACTTCTCTAACTCTTCTAAGGTTTTTCACGTAAAAGGAGAGAGATAGGGCCCAAAAATGCTAAGGGTTCATTCAAATTTATGTTATGTATGATTTTTTCTAAGATAAATGAAGTAAACTAAATGCAATCAAGTGATCTATGTAACAGATTATGAATTCAAAACTAAGATCTATGCTATGTTTGAAAACATAGTGTTGTTTGCAAAAATGCTTTAAAGAATGAATGAAATGCAAATTAAACTAAACAAAAGGTTGTTTCTCATAGTGAGTTCACCTAGAAAACTAGAGAAGACTGGAAAAATAATCTAGAAAATTGATGAAACTTGACTTTAGGCTAGGACTGGGACTCATTTTCCACCTTAGGTGAATCAGTCCTAGGTCAGGACTTTTCTGCACAAAAGTTGTTTTCTAATAGTTAGGGACCTGGATTTGCATCTCACTCAAATTTTCACCTTAGGAGGGACTCATTCGTCATGCATGGTGAATCAGTTCACTTTTAGATTTCTACAATTTCAAAGTTTTGTCCTGCACCTTGACTCCTATACGATAATTTCTAACAAAAACCCGACT
This sequence comes from Sequoia sempervirens, assembly GCA_007258455.2. Classification (NCBI taxonomy): domain Eukaryota; kingdom Viridiplantae; phylum Streptophyta; class Pinopsida; order Cupressales; family Cupressaceae; genus Sequoia; species Sequoia sempervirens. The sequence continues at coordinate 216,400,744 of VDFB02193867.1, forward strand.
TTGGATGTCAAAAAATTCCTACAAAACAGCTCAAAATTGTTTATCTAATGGGGGGTTTTCCTTGGTCAAACCCCTCATTGGGTAATTAAACCTTCAATGGAGAAAAATATGCATAAACCCTAGCCTTATATGTGTTAAAGACTAGGAAAAGCTGAGATGTGACAAAGATCCTATCCTATTGCTCTAGAATAAGACATTCAAGAATGATCTATATGATGTGATATCTCAACCCTAGAAACCTTACAACACATGAAAAATAGGAATGAAATTGTATGCAAATGATAAAAAAAGAAGATGCAAACCTTAATATGAAGATAGAATGAAAATGGAAGATGGAATCAATAGGAAACCAAGTCCTTAGGTGTGATTTGGTGGCTAGTTGCACTTCTTCACCCTAGATTTCTTCATGATTCACCATAGGAATCCATCATCAATCCTTTGCAATGTTGGATCTTGACAAGATAAGTGAGCTTCAAGACCTGCAAAAACCTTAGTTTGCTGCCCTAGGACTTCAACTTTTGCTAATCAAACTTGTTGTGGAAGATTATACTTTATGAATTACTCTTGAGAAATGATAAAAGATAAGAAAAGATGATAAAAAGATGTGTGAAATGAATTGAAATGATTATTTATAAGCAAAAACACCTTATTTTCTTGTTAATTAGACTTAAGAGGTTGACATTCACCAAAAATTAAAGTTAAATTGATTAAATTCCCACTTAAATTTGAATTTTCCCCCAAAGGGAACTCATTCGTACCCTTGGTGAATGGGTCCCAACAGAGGGGACTCATTCACCCAAGGTGGCGAATGGGTCCCACTACTGCTGTTTGAAGGTGGGTTTTCAGGGTATGAGATAATTAAATGTTGTTTGTTAGGTTTTATGTGATTTCTTAGGTAAAATGAGCCTCTAGATCAAAATTAATGGATCTAAGGGGCCTATAAATGTTGTTTTGAAGGGTAAATGATGTAAAGGGACTAAAAAGTGGGTCCAACTATGAGTGAAATTGTTTCTTTTCTCAAGAGGGTCAAATTTTCTACGACACAACATGAATGATAGAGTTTTCCTTCTACTCACTACATACACAAACTCATCATTAATCTTCACATTGATCTACCAACACACATAATTGACATACACTTTCTGAATAGCATCAAATTCATGTCAGCTCTTTCACTTATCTTCCTTCTTCTCTTATGCATGTTTTTCATTGCTAGCTCATCCTATATTTATACTATCTCCAACCTTGAAAAAGATATAAATTTGGCCATCCAATTTCTAATTCAAAATAGGTCAACACTAGAACATCCTAGGGTGGAATTAGAATGAGGGTGACCTATGCTTCATTGGTAGCCAAAATAGATCTAACATGCTTCATTAACATCAAAGATAGTGCTTAACAAATGGTCGGCCAAACCAGTGTAAAGCACATAGAACAATTAAGCTCAAAACTTCTAGAACTAAAAATATCTTCATTACAATTAGAAAATCTTAAATTTAGAACTGCAAGTCAAAAGACTTCATCAAAGAGAAATTTGAACCAACAACTTTTCTCTTGGACCTCAACCAAAACACAAAAAAACATAATTCACAATTGGTGAACACAACTCAAATTTCACAATGAACAAATAGCCAAAAATATGGATATAGCAACCTTCAACAACCATGACCAACATATCTGAACCACACAAACATAGGGAGAAGTACCAGATCATCATCCTGAGCAACAATTGAATACATGTAATGTTCCTTTATTAGAATTTTCTCAATATCCTTAACATATACAATGAACAACAACTAGTAGATAACAAGCTAACCAATTGACATCAATGACAACAATTTCATTCCTTTTTCCATTCTTGCAACAATCTCCCCCTTTGTCTTTGATGGGAACACATGATGTGAAAAACCATCAAAGACACCATACCAGTTCTGAATAAACTTGTCAACATTTTTCTTTATGCTTCTACCCCTCATAAGATCATCTAACTCGTTACATTATTTCTCTCATTAGACTTCTATCCTTTTCACATGCTTTCTCTCCCCCTTTGACATCAATGGAAAAGGAAAAAAAATGTGTTCATTGAATCTTCCTTTGACATGAAAACAAAATACTCACAATGACAACACTTGAAACTAGCTGCTCCCTTGAGAGATAGCCAACAAAACATCATTCCAAAAAGATAGAAACATGAATCCACTAGACTAATGCATCTCCAAATGTATCTTAGTTTATGAAAGGAGGGGCAATAACCCCTAACTTCTCTTGAAGATACTCAAAAGTATCTTTAGGAAGAACGTTTGTAAATATATCAATAATTTGATCCTTTGTTGGAACATACTCAAGCTTGAATTCATTCTCCATGACCTTCTCTCTCAATAAATGATATCTCATAGATATATGTTTCATTTTTTAGTGTATCATAGGGTTCTTCAAAATGTTAATTGCACTTGTATTATCGCAGAAGATAGAAATGGGATCATCATATAACACTGTGATATCTTTCAATGTCTATTTCATCCATAGAACTTGCGTATAGCACGATGTAACATAAATATATTTAGATTCAACAGTAGAAAAAGAGATTGAATCTTGCTTCTTACTCAACCATACCACTAATCTGCATCCAAGAAAGAATGCACCTCCACTTGTACTCTTTTTGTCATCTATATATTTGACCCAATCTACATCTGTATATGCACTAAGTGTAAAGTTAGTGTCTTGAGGATACCATAAACCATAATCTGGAGTGCCATTCAAATATCTAAATATTATTTTAACTACAACAACATGTGTTTCCTTTGGATCTCCTTGAAATCTAGCCATGAGATAGACTGCATGAATAATATTTGGTCTAGTAGCAGTCAAATATAGTAGTCCACCAGTCATAGATCTATACATGCTCTAATTAGCCTTAGGTGAATGATCATCTTTACCCAATTTGCAACCAGTCACCATAGGAGTACTTACTGGTTTAGAACCATCCATCCCAAACTTCTTCAACATCTCTCCTACATACTTAGACTATAAAATGAAAATTCCTTTCTTCATTTGATTAATCTATAGCCTAAGAAATAAATTCATCTCCCCAAACATAGACATCTCAAATTCTTTCTGTATTGATTTTGTAAATATCTTGCACATCTTTTCATTTCCTCCAAAGATAATGTCATCAACATATACAACTACAATCAAGACTTCTTCATTTTCAATCTTAAAGTATAAATTATTGTTTTTCATTCCTTTGTTAAATCCTTACCGAGTCAAATACTTGTATAACCATGCATGCCAAGCTCTAGGAGCTTGCTTCAATCCATATAAATCTTTCTTCAATTTTCACACCATATCCGGTTGATCTATTAATTATTTTCTTCCAATTATTCCATGTAGACTTCTTCTAGCTCACCAGATATGTTGACTTGACATCCATCTAATAGACTTTGAAATATTTACAAGTAGTCAATACCAAGAAGATCCTTATAGCTTCCATTCTTGCTACTAGGGAAAAATTCTCATGAAAATATATGTCTTCTACTTGTGAGTAGCCTTTACACACAAGCCTCGCTTTGTTTCTGATAACTTCTCCATTTTCATTCAACTTATTTCTGAATACCCATTTTGATCCAATGATATTTTTGTTTGCTAGTCTTGGGACCAATTCCCAAGTTTGATTCTTCTCAATCTGCAAAAGTTCTTCTTCAATTGCTTTCTTCCAATGTTCATCTTTACAGGCTTCACTTACTATCTTTGACTCAATCTTAGAGAACAAACACAAATTTACCTCAGCAATAGCTTTGCTTCCGGTCAACACACCTTTTGTCTTGTCTCGAATAATCTGATCTTTTGAATGATTCCTTTGTACATATTTCGGTGTCCTAGGGAGCATCACCAGAGAATCTTCTTCTCTTTCATTTTGTTCATCCTGCTCTTTCTACTCATCTTTATCCTGTTCTTCCATAATTTCTTCTATTCTTGCATAGTCATGTTCATCAGACACATATCCATCAATATCAATAGAATTCTTCACTGTCTCATCAACCTTCACGTTCGAGATCTCTACAATTTTTCTTAGTCTTTTATTGAAACATTTTTATGCCTTGCTTTTGCTAGAGTATCCAAGAAATATTCCTTCACCGCTTCTTGCATCAAAATTTCCCAAAGTTTCTTCATCTCTTTTGATATAACATTTGCTTCTAAATACCTTGAAATATTTAACTATAGGAATTTTTTTGTGCCATAGCTCATAAGGATTCTTTGTAATATTTTCTCTTTGTTGAACTCAATTGAACACATATACAACAATATGAATAGGTTCTTTCCAGTAAACTTCTAGTAATCCATCTTCGGTGATCATTGACCTAGCAGCCACTTGAACTATTCTATTTTTCCTTTCAACAACTCCATTCTATTGAGGAGTTCTCAAAGAAGATAACTCTCTGTTTATCCCATGCACTTAACAAAACATATTGAACTCATGGGAGGTGAATTCTCCACCTCTATTAGATATTAAGCTTTTTATCTTCAAATTCACTTCATTTTCAACCATAATGTCGAATGCCTTGAATCTATTTAATGCATCTAATTTCTCTCTAAGAAATGTAACCCATGTATATCTATAATAATCATCAATTAAAAGCATAAAGTACCTTTCACCAAGTAGACTTTGCACTCTCATAGGACCACATAGATCTGTATGAGCTAAATCCAGTAATCCAGTAGTAGATTGTTATTTTGATCTATTATAATTTCTTGCTTGCTTCCCAAACTATCAATTCCTACAAATAGCATTGATAGGCTTTGTAATTCTTGATAAATCTGTCATGGCCTGAATAACACTAATCCTTTCCAAGTTATCAAAATTCATGTCACACATTCTCCTATTCCATAACCAACTATCATTTATTTGAGTCATAAAGAATTGTCGATCAACACCCTTAAGTTGATAAATATTCTCTTTAGATTTCTTTCTTGTAGCAATCTATGAGCACAAAACCTGAATAGACTAACAAAAGATCATCAAAACAATATCAAACATGTTAGTAACACAAATGTAATGCTCCCTATGAGATTATTAAACTAATTTAAGAAAAAAAATGAAATAAACAAGGAAATAACACAAATGAAGCATGTAATCTAACTCAAACTAGCAAAACCTTCATCCCATAGGGGGAGTGGCGCTCCTTTGATGTGGAAAGAATCCCTTTCCCAATCCCTTGATAAGCTTGATGAGTTGATGATTCAAAGATGACAAAAAGGCTATAATCTAGATATGAAGTTTTGGATCCATATTATGAAAATGATGCCTCTATTTATAGAAGCCAAGGGTTGAAGAATGGGAGGATTTGATAAATGTGGGATAAATTGAAAGCCAATGAGAATGTGCCAAATGTCACAATTCTATTGGATGAGGGTGGAGCACATTTTGGGAAATGTGTGAGTGGAGGATGGAAGAGAAGTAAATGTTGTTGGTTGAGAATTTGAAATTGTTGTAGGAGGAATTGAATGAGATTTGAGAAGATGTAAGAGGATTTGAAAGGTTGCAAGAGAAGTTATTGTAGATGTGAAAGGTTTTTTAAAAAATTTGGAGGGAAATTGAATAAGAGGTGGTTGAGAGGAATATTCTTCAGAATATGCCTTTGGGAGGATAATTGAGGTAATTAGATAAATAGAATAAATTGATTTTATGTGCAACTTGGTTAGTTGACCATGGTTGATTTAACTCTTGAGGAGTTAAAAGTTGGAGGAATTGATAATGATGATTATAAAGTTGATTTAGCATTAATTAACCCAAAATTAATTAATTATAATGAATTAGGAGATATGAAATTTGATTTGATCAATTTTAATCAAATGAGAGGATTTAATTAAATGATTTGATTTAATTAAATAAGATGAATAATTAGCTAGAAGAAGGATGAATTAATCAATAAATTTAATTATTTGATTAATAGCTGAATTTTCCAATTTTAATTAAATAATGTTGATTATTCAATTAAGTGATCAATTTGAAGTGATTTAGGAAAAATGGTGTTAGTTGATTATAATCAAATGCATAGTATCAATCAAGACACTTTCAATGTCTACATTTTGGCCCTCTTTGAAGCAATGTACTTGTTGCACCAGTTCAAAGAATAACATTGTCATGGTCAAAATTCAAAATTTTCCTAATTTTTTAGATGTCATATTATTGCTCTAGTGGAATAATTACGCTGCCATATTGCCCCGTCAAGAGATCAGGTGAAAATTTTCAAAATTAAGTTGAGCTTGTGAAAAAGATTCAACAATGATTTAGGAGCAAAAAATAGCCCACAAGATGCAAAATTAGGCTTGTGGTGAAAAAAACGGATCAAAATGGGCTTCATTGGGGAAAAAATAGATTAAATGGGTTCAAAAACCCTAAAAATTACCCAAAAAACCTTTAAAAAGTTGGAAAAATAGGGTTTGCACACTTACCTTGTAGAGATTCTGCCAAATTTGCTCTGAGGTGCTGATGGAATGGCTGCTTGTGTGCTTCCCAAGCATTAGATGGATCGAGTTTGTGAGTTATAGAGTCCCCAAGACGTAGGATCCCGAGTATGATTTTTGAAACTTTTCTCATTTTTCACATTATTCTAGTATTTATTAGACATCTTTTAGGTCTATCAAAGGTAGCACCCTAGGGCATCACAAATGTCATGGGCAGCGTTGCTTTTGCAGATACCAACCTGCATTTGTGACATAATGTCATGTAATGTTAAATGATTTTTGAGTCACACAATTATGCTGACTCGCCTTTGTTACAAAGCGTTGCGTGGTCCTAGGGGTTTTTAGAGTTGTGTGGGAATGTTGACTCACTTTTGCAGCACAATGCCATTGTTGATTTTAGCGTCGCATTTGAAAAATGTAGAGTGCCAACTTTACTAAATGTCACACCGCCTTCACGTTTTTGAAGATTTTTTAATTTTTTAAGCATCCATTTTGCAATTTTTTTTGAAATTTTGACGTCGTTGGTGTTTTTCTTTCAGGAGGTCTTGCCAATGCTCCACTCAAAGGAGCACAAGAGCTTCTTTTTGCTCCGTGCTAGGAATTTGATGGATTGAGCCCTATTTTTCTTTCAAGTGATCAGTTTCAGTCATATTTTCCAGATGCCCGAGGTGCAGATGCACCTTGCCATGATGGCAACCCTAGTCGAGAGATGGCAGAGTGAGACTTGTACATTCCACCTACCAACTGGCAAGGCCATAGTTACATTGGAGGACATGTGGTGGATCTTGTGGCTCCCTATTAATGGAGAGTGCATCATATACGATGTCGAGGCCGATGGTGATGCTATTTTTGATTTGTTCAGTGTCAACTCCTATGATGATGACAGACATGACTATCTACGATTGGGGGCCAATTGTCCTAGCTTCTTTGTACGATGACGTGCATCAGGTTGTTTACAACGGGGCCCATAGCATTGGAGTGGGTGTGACTTTTCTTCATGTGTGGGCCTATGAGCACATTGCTATCTTGAGGCTATAGATTGCACACATTCAGCCTGACTACGATGATCTTGCAGTGTATAGATATGGGGAGATGATCACCCTTCATTTTATAGGTATCATAGGCATCTCAAACTGGAGATAGGTTTTGGATGAGAAGGAAATTTTTACATGGAGGCCTTGGCTCCATTTTCCAAGATGGCATGATGATGATGATCATATTTTCTACTACCGGTAGTCCTAATACATGCAAGAATGAGAGCACTATATGATGGATCGATACATTCCAAACAGGGTTGCTCACTAATTTGGAGAGGTGTAGGATGCACCTAATGATACACAGAGGGCCATTTTTGCTCGCAGGTTGAGAGAGCCAGCATGGGGATAGAGGATCCCACCCCAACAAGCGATTGAAAATTTTAGGTAGCTAGTTATGGTGTTGTGGATATACTTTGATGGTTCTGTGGATGTAGGGATGACCCAGGCCTATGATTCATATTGGCAAGCTCATGCCCCTATTCAATTGACTTTACTAGTAGCGCAGGTACCAGGTAGGGGACAAGTCAGGGGACCAAGGATCATACAGGTTCCACAGCAGCCCGAAGGTTAGCCATAGGATAGACAAGATGGGGGTGGGGGACATGATAGGAAGGATAGATAGATTCTACCCTTAGTACCACTTGTGGGACAAAGGCCACTAGTCCAACCACCACAACAACCACACATGTTACTACCACGACCACCACTAGGTCCTGATCCTAGGGATGGTTAGATTGTTGCATTATAGGTATAGGTCCAGGCTCTCACAGGGCAACTATAGTAGGGACAAGCCCAAATATAGACATTGATTCAGGAGAGGGACCATACACGATAGGAGGTGGCACAGGAGTGCCAATAGAGGTAGGATTTTGATATGGCCCTTACGCTTGAGATAGGATGGTAGCAATAGCTAGAGGCTATAACTCAACAGATTCAAGAGAAGGCTACAATTTTGGCTGCGATGTATGACTGTTTGATGTAGGAGGCCTCATATTACAAGGCCATGTACTACAGAGCTATGGCACAGGAGCAGAGGGAGCCAAATTTCTCTCACCTTAGTTAGATAGCTCCTAGCAGGACCCCTCATGCAGGCACTTTAGGGAGACCATCAGGGTCTCACCATTAGAGCCAAGGTAGTTACCACGAAGGCAGACATAGCCAAGGCATCTCAGGACACTAAGAGTACACAGGGACAATTTTTTTTTTGTACAACCTGATTATGACATGTATACATTCATTGGCTGAGTTTTTTGACTAGCCTCTTGTATATCTGATACTGTATATCTGATTTTGATGTATCATGACATTCAACATTTTTGATATATACATGAGATGACTTGCAATGCGTTTATATGATGTTTTATTTTATTTCATGTGATGTATATATATATGGATGGATGGATGCACTTAATGTTTATTTTATGATATGATGCAATGTTATGATGGAACTAAATGGATGCACTATTGTGATGAATGCATAATGTGTTTATGGATGGTGTATGTAATGCAATGATATGTTTTATTTCTTTTTTGGTATCTTTTCTGTGTATGGAATGATGATGCAATATGATGATTGCTTATATCTTTATGCAATGGATGCTTTATGCAAATGTATGGTTTATGAGATGCTTAGAATAACCAATCTATATTATGATGGATGATATATTAAAATGCATGTGAGATGATTAATGTTTTTGATTATGTATGTTATGAATGATATGTAGTATGTTGACAATTTTTAGATGCAGGATGGATCCATATATAGATATATTTTTTATTTCCGAATGTCATAATACCATAATAGTGTTAGTATGTGAGAAAGATAGAAGAAAGAGAAATCAACCCTTGACTTCGAGATGATACAAAAAAAATGATGATGATGATTTATTATCAAAGATTGGGGACATAAAGGGCTTACTTACCTTATTTTTGATAACACACATAGGTATGATGCATCAAGGTATAAATAACTCGGATGGTGTTGCAGCTAGTGCAATGGAATTTGACTTGACAATCAAATAAGAGTATCCTTATTCACACCTGGCATACAAAACTCTATTTAGAATGCAATTTAGATATTTTAAACACCTCTAACCAAAACATAGAAAGTTAAGCCTTCCTATGTGGTCAACAAGACACTTAAAATATCCTCCCTAGAGACAACAAAGTAAGCATGACCAAGGTTATTTTACAAGAATATCCAACAAGTACAATGGATAAAAATATAATGATCAATGCCCCATTCCTTTCTCTCTAAATCATTTTATTTAGACATCATCGAGAGTTCATTGGAATGAGAGCAATAAGATAAATCAACAAGACAAAGACCAAATAAATAAATAGAGTGATGTTCTTCATACCTCTAGCCAAGACTAAACTATGTGATGCCTGATGTTGATGTTCATTGGAGGAAGGATGCATCCTAGGACATGATGTTATCAGATGATTTTGGGATTGATTGGATGATGGGTTATTGATACCAAGAGTTTACTAACTTGTTTGCCTACTGACCTAGACTTGAGATCCTGACGTTTGAGTTTTCACTTTTGATTTGCTATACTTGTTTCTGATTGTTTCATGAAAGGTTGGGGATGACGATGACTTATTATGAGTGGATTTTTATTGCGGGTGAATGTGAAATGGGGCAGATGGATTTTTTCAAATATTTGGATGTTTTTGATAATTTGAAATGTTTTGAGGTTGTTTTTGGTATTTTCAAGATGTTTTACAAATGTTTTGATTTTCAAATTTTCCAATATTTTTGTGTTTTCTGAGATTTTGAACAAGAACATAACCTAAAGACCTATCCTAGGGGCCTCCGGGTCTAATAAAAGATTAGCCTTGCATACATTATACACACAAAGACCACATAGTTCAATTGAAACAAAATTGTTTATTGATGAGAATATGAACAAATGTATTGCTAGTTAATTATGACAAACTCCTGAAGAACTAGCCTAGGGTGTCTTGGGGGCACATTGATGATGGCCTTGCCTATGTTCAAAGCTCAAAGATCCGTAGTTCAACTAGATGATTCTATTTTTTGACTCTTCCTTGAATTTTTGACCTATTTTTGGGATTTTGATATGTTTTGAATTTTTTTTGGATTTTCTTGGTTTTTGAATGTTTTTGGATTTTTGATGTTTTTGGATTTATAAATGTTTTTGTATTTTTTGATTTTATGAATGTTTTTAGATTTTATGAATTTAAGGAAGATTGCAAGAATATACACAAATTGGATCCAATGAATATATAAGAATGTGCCCCCAGCATGATGCAATAGACTACTTTGATATAGGAAAGACAAACTAGCCTTAGGAATGGTGCCAAGTAGTACTAGGAGGAATCATGATACAAACATAGGATTAGGCTATGATACAGATACAGATGGGTGCCAAAAGGATCAATGGAATGTGGTGGATGAATGATGTAGAAAAAGCCATGGAAATCATGGTGGGTGGAAAGTGCTTATTTACACAAGGCGCTTATTTTCCAGGTTTTCTCCAAGGTACTTTCCTAAAGCGCCACCAAAGTGGTTTTCACTAGAGAACGATTTTTTTCTTTACTATTTTCAATCCTTTTTTTGATTTTTTTTTGGATTTTTATATTCTTTAATTTTTTTGTATTTTTCTAGATTTATACCCTGCAAGTTTAGGCATTTTTTTTTTTTGAGATGGGAGTTATTGATAAGCTCCTATAGAGGCTCACCTTCTGGTGTAGATAGTTGATATACTCCTGATTTGTAGCTTTCTGTGATGATGAAAGGTCCCAACCAATTGGGTTCAAACTTTCCCTTGTTGTTTGGATTTGGTACATTCTTTTGATTCTCCTTCAATACAAGCTCTCTGACTTGAAAGGTCCAACTTCTAATCTTCTTGTTATAGCTCCTCTTGAGACAGTTTTGGTAGAATTGTAGGTGATTCAAAGAATCCATGTGCCACTCATCCAGTAGTTCTATCTCATTCAATTGTCACACCCGATATTCTTCATCTATAATGAGGCTCTATAATGATATTCTTAAGGATGGGAGCTCGATCTCAATAGGAAGGATGGCTTCTAATCCATGGACTAGGGAGAATGGAGCTACACCTGTAGGCATGCGAATACTTGTTCGATAGGCCCATAAGGCAGGATTTAACTGCAAGTGCTAGTCACGACCAACTTCATTAACTATTTTCTTTAGGATTTTCAAGATGGTTTTATTCATAGCCTCAACTTGGTCATTACCTTGGGGATAATATGGGATGGAGAAGTGATGTTGGATATTAAATTTTTGGCATAGCTCTTGAACATCTTGGTTCTTGAAAGGTGTTCCATTATCTGAGATAAGGGTTTGTGGAACACCATAACAACAAATGAGGTAGTTCAGGATGAACTTGGAGATCTACTTCCCTACAATGTAGGTCATTGGAATGGCCTCTACCCACTTCATGGAGTACTTAGTGGTGGTGATGATGAACTTATGTCCATTGGATGAGGTGGGTGTGATTTTACTAATGAGATCAAGCCCCCATTGTGAAAAGGGCTAAGGTGTTATGATCAGTTGGAGCTCCCGAGCTAGTGCATGGATGAGGTCCCCATGCTATTGACATTGCAAGCACTTTCAGACATAGTTGTGAGCTTCCTTTTCCATTGTTGGCTACTAGTACCTAGTCCTTAGAATTTTCTTAGCCAAGGTCATGCCACTCGAAAGTGAACCATAAATGCCACTATGTACCTTAGTTAAAGTAGCAGTAGATTCCTTAGGGTTGAGGCATTGCGACAAGGTTGCTTGAATACTCCTATGGTATAAGATGTATCCTAAAATAACAAAGCAAGATGACTTCTTGAAAAATGTTCTTTTAAGGTTTAGGGTGATATTAGCAGGGAGGACTCCTATTTTCAAGTAGGTGTATATGTCATGATAGCAAGGGTCACCAGGACCAATGATTTCACCCACGAATTTAGACTCTGGTACCTCGAAAGTTGGTACGAGAAGCTGTTCTACAAGGAATTCTTGTTTTGGGACATTGTGTTGGATATCCAATAGTGATTGGATTGTTGCCATAGCATCTACTAGTCTATTGTCTATTCTCGGTATTTTTTCAAATGTGATGTTAATGAAGAATTCTTTAAGGCTTTCCACCAGTTTCTTGTATGGATTCAATTTGTCATCCTTTGTTTGGTATTCATCATTTACTTGATTGATGATTAGCTATGAGTCTCCATAGACCTTGAGGGAAATTATTTTCCATTGTACTACAATTTTGAGTCCTATAACAAGAGCCTCATATTCTGCAATGTTATTTTTGCAAGGAAAAGACAACTTATATGATTTTGGTATGCAATATCCTTGTGGTGTAATGAAGAAGATTCCAACTCCTGACCCATTCTATGTGCAGGCCCTATCAAAATATACTTTCTAATGATATGTTGCACTAAGATTAAAGATTGAATCATCAAAAAATTCTGATACCAATGGGTTTTCTGAATATATCGACACCTCTGCTAGTTGGTCTGTAATTACCTATCCTTTAATGGCCTTCTACTCTACATAATCAATGTCATATTCTATTAGGATCATGACCCATTTAGCTATTCACCCTATGAGTGTTGCTTTGCAAAGTAGACACTTGAGAGGGTCTATCTTGGCAATGAGTTTTATCGAGTGAGCCAACATGTAGTGTCTAAACTTCTATGCTGCGAACACCACTACTAGGCAAGCCTTCTTGATGAATGTGTAATTCAACTTCTATCCCACCATGGTTCTACTGATATAGTATATATCTCTCTCCTTCTCATTTTCATCATGTTGAGCTAAGAGAGTGCTAAGGGCTACTGTTGTTGGTGATATATATAAGATTAATGGCTTGTTTGGAATTGAGAGCATAAGGACTAGTGGTGTCAACAAGTACTCCTTGATTTTATTGAAAGCCTGGTCACATTTCTCATCCCATTTGATGCTACCCCCTTATGGAGTAGATGAGAATATGGGATAGCCTTATCCACTAACTGTGCTATAAACTGACAAATGGATTGGAGCCTTCCTTTCAAACCCCTTAACTATTTTAATATTCTTGGTGCCTCCATCTTGAGAATTTCTTTGACTTTGGAGAGGTTTATCTTGATTCCCCTCATAGATACAATATACCCTAGGAGCTTTCCTAATTGTACACCAAAGACATAATTTTTTGGATTGAGCCTAACCTTGCATTCTTCTAGCCTATCAAAGATGGAGGTTAGTGCCACTATGTGATCCTGACACTTCTTTGATTTGGCCAATATTTCATCCACATAGTCTTCCACAGTTTTTTGAATCATATCATGGAAGATTAGTGTCATAACTCTTTGGTAGATATCCCCTGCATTCTTCAACCTGAATGACATCATGTTCTAGCAGCAGGTCCCCCATAGACAAGTGAAAATTGTCTTGTGTTGGTCATTCTTAGCTATCATGATCTAATTATATCCTAAGAATCCATCCATTAGTGATAGAATTTCATGCCTCACCATCATATCCACAATCACGTCTATGTTTGGGAGACGAAAAATCATCCTTAGGGAATGCTTTATTTAGGTCCTTGAAGTCAAGATGTAGGTGCCCCCAGTGGGCTTAAAGAATGGTGAAATATTTGAAACCCATTCTTGATAATCAATTAGCCGTATGAAGCTAGCATCAAGGAGTTTTTGTAATTCAAGTATGACTAGTAATGCTATTTATGGATGCATTTTTCTTAGCTTTTGTCTTACAGGTTTCACCTCTGGATAGATGACTAGATGGTGAACCACAAATTTTGGATCAATACCAGGCATGTCAGTGTAGGTCCATGCAAATTTTACCATTCTTTCCCTTAGAAAAGTAGCTAGGAGTTCCTGTTCTTCTGTCAAAAGTGATTCTACATGGAAGGTGATATGTGGTGTTTCCTCGATTCCTAGGTTAACTGAATTGCACTTTCCTGCCAAGACTGTTGAATTTTCTTGATGAATAGCACTAAGAGTAATATTGAATCCCTCATCCTTTGGTGCCTCAAAGAGGTCTTCACCATCGGATGAATCCCTTTTTTTTAACTATTTTCAGGTCAGAAAGTGGCACAGTGTGGTTTTCACTTGAAGACCCAGATATTACTCTTAAATTTTCACTTTTGCGACTAAGGGATTCAATCATTTCCCCATTGTAGGCATGTGTATCTAGCTCAATTTCAAACCCAAATTTATAATCTGTACATGGTATCATATCCCGCAATCCCATGAATTTTGAGAGAGCCTCATAGTTTTTGAATGTGTCTAAAATTGGTGGTCCTCGTTGGTTGTAATTGATGAGTTGGGGGTAGACAAGCTTTAGCTCATTGGTCTAGCTACTCGGTTCAAAAGATAGGGTACTAATCATGAGAAGGGAGAATCCTCAAATAGCATGGGTAGGTCAGTTATGGGATCCTCATCACATACATCAGTTATGTCAAAGGTAAAGTTATCTAAAGGTAAACCTATGGATACCAGTAACTAAAGAAGAGCTTTGACTTTTCTAACCGGGGCACCTTTTCCAAGTATGGTTATTTTCGAAGGGGTACATCCAAGGCCAAGATTCTTTATTCGCTTCTCAAGAATGATGGGGTTCTAGTAGGCCATTGTCATTTTTTCCAAGCTTTTCATTTTTTTTTATAGCCCCATCCTTGCATTAACTGCAATCCTTTGTTGTTATTGTCCATGGGAAGATCAGGTACGGGCCTTTCATCTTGATACAATAAACTTGATATATCCATTTCATCTACCAATTCCTAACTTAGCTCCCCCCACCTTTTGAATTTAGAGGGGTCTTCTTTAAAGGTTTGGGTTGATGTGTTAATCGATTGGGGCTACCGATGAGACCTAGGAGATTGAGGTAACTCTCCTATTACAAAAGCACTCTTCTTCATTTTGTAATCCCCACACCCATTGTCTTGGCTAATGACTTTGATAGCATAGATGTTTGGAATGGTGGGTGTTTTCTCCAAGGTGGAGGCAAGGGTAGATGGGTCTATATATGGAGATATGGGTTCCTCATCATTCTTTGGGACTTGAGGGATATTGTAGTATGTGACTTCTAGATTCTTGCAATAATAAAATGGTTTAGGATCTCCATGGACTGTGACCTCTTGATTTTGATAGGGAAAATTGACACATTGATGGAAGGTAGATGTGATAGCTTGTATCCCATGAATCAATGGGCGCCCTAGTAAGATATTGTAAGGTAGTTCTAGATCAAGAAATTGGCATGTAGTTTCCATGATGGTTGGCCCTACTTGAATAGGGAGTTGAATGGTTCCTTGAGACACTTGTTTTTTATCATCATATGCCTTGATAACAATACCTTTACCTTTTTTAATGACATCTTTAGAGAATCCTAGATTCTTTATTAGCATGAGAGTATAGATATTCAAGCTTGTACCTCCATCCACCAAGACCCTTTTGAATTTATTCTTATGGAATAGGACATCAAGATGGAGTGCATGGTTATGAGATGGTTGAGTTGGGAAGTCCTGATAAAAAAATGTTAGGAGATGTGGGGTGGTGATACGTCCGAGCATAGCTTGGAACTAGCCTACATCAAGATCTATGGGGATAGTGGATGAAGCTAATGCTTCTTCTAGGATCTTCCTATGTTTAGGCGATATTTTCAGTAACTCCATGATGGAGATCTAGGTGGGGGTTCTTTTCAGTTGGTCCAAGACATTATAACCATCGGGAATGAATTTCATATTAGAGGTCAGTTCCTTGGGTGGTTGTGATAGTCCAAGAATGGTAACTCTGCCACTGGGTGTGGTGACTCCAGAGTTGGCTCTAGCTCCCTTGACATTGACAATAGTGACCCATTCATCTAAGGATGCAACAAAATGATCATAAACATGGTTTACATTGTTATACTTTTCCTTTCCATTGTTGTTCTCTTTATTGTGATCTAGCATTGGATTCGTGTATATCTTAAGGTCCCGATTTCTTGTAGGTTTTTCAATGTTTATGGTTCTATCATCGATAAGCTCTTGGATCAAGATTTTCAATCTCATGCAACTGGCCATTGTGTGCCCATTGATTTTATGAAAATTGCAAAATTGATTTTCATTATACCATGGTGGTTTCACTTGGAGATCTTGATAATTCTCATAAATGGGGATTTTAATGAGATTCTCCTATACAAGTTTTTTCATGACAAATTCGATTGATTCCCCAAGGGGTGTGTATTTTTTTTTGGGGGGATACTTGTTCTGTGGGGGTGGTCCCCCTTGATTATTTGGATTATTGACCATTTGAGTATTGGGTTGTTGCAATACTATGTTGGCTTGTGTGTTGTTTTGATTATTGACTTGCAATTTTTGATATTATTGTTTGTTTTGCCTTGAGGCACTAATTATAACTTTGGCATCAAGGACACCATTGTTAGTGATATTCTTGTTCTTTTCCCATGTGCAAGGTTTTTCATTGTAACTGGTCGATGAATGGTTACCCTAATATGTGGGTGTACCCCCTTGTGCAATAAGGGATCTTTCAATGTTGAGTTCCTTGGGGATCAATTGGTCATATGTAGTAATGCATTGCATTTTTAGATGGAAGGACAAGGTCTTTTCAAGATTGGCGATGATAGTATAGATTTTATATTCTTTGGGTGTAGTCCACTTGCTTCTATTGGCCTTGGATCGCCATTGTTGCAAGAAGGATTCAAATGTTTCCCCCTTGGCTTGTTTGAGAGTGGATAGTTTTTCTAAACTCACATCCATGCCTATGTTGAATGAATAGTTTTGTATGGACAAGTCCATTATTTCTTAGAAATTTTTTTATTCTGGGAGGAAGATGAGAGAACTATTCCATTGCTGGTCTAGCCAAACTTTGAGGGAATAGTCACATTAGATAAGTGTCATTGTATGCAACTTCCATACAATGAACATGAAATTCCCTGATGTGATCTTCAAGGTTACCAGTTCCATGATATTTGTGAAATTTAGGTATCTCGAACTCTTTTGGGAATGGAACCATCGTAGTGCTTCTATCGAATGGATAAGGGCACAAATTCCCTTGTGTTTTTGTTATTTTTCTGGATTGTAGGTCTAGCACTTGTTGTGAGAGAAACTTGATTTGTGTAAACACATTGTTTTGTGGATTGGGTGGTGGGATGAATGTGTTTTGAGGTGGTTTGATTGTTTGAGTGATAGGTGGGGTGTTTTTCATGGGAGGTTGTTCTATGTTTTGTTGTGGCACCAATGCTTGTTGGTATACCTACAATTGTTGTTGTGCCAACAATTCCTATTTTTGGTCTTGTTGTTGTTGTGCCAACAATGCTTGTTGTTTGGCTAGTAGCTAAGCTACTTCTTGTTGCACTTGGTATTGTTGCAAAGCTTGTTGCTGGACTGCTTATTGTTGTGCTTGGTATTGTTCTTGTGCTTGATCTTGTTGGGCTTGATATTGAGCTTTTGTTTGAGCTTGAGCTTGTTGGGTAGCTTGGGCGGCTTGTGCAACTTGTGTGGCTTGTGTTGCTTACACAACTTGTTTAGCTTGCGTGGCTAATTGTTGTTTCAATAAATCTTGAGCTTGCACTTGGGAAGCTTGTTGTGTGGCTTGTTGTGCCTATGCTTGTTGAGTAGCTTGTTGTGCAACTTGTGTGGCTTGTTGAGCTTAAAATTGATGGAATTATTTCTAATAGGCTTGTTGGGAAGCTTGTAGTGTGATGTATTAGTTTTCCATGTTTGGTTTTGGTGCAGAGGAGGATTCAAAATGGTGTGAGATGTTTTGATGAGATTTTGTTGAGGTGGTTGTTGAGGTAGTTTTTGACGTTTCATTGGATTGATGATAGGAGGTTGTGTGATAGATGGTGGAGTTGATATGCTAGGTCCTTGGGAGACCATATTTATAGATGGTGCAACAATTTTTGATTGGTGCCACCTGGTGTTGTGATATCAGTGGCATGCTTGGAGGATTTGGTATGTTGATTTGATTCATGATCAGAGGATTGTTTTGATTTGGTTGATTGAGGATTGGTAAAGGGGGTTGCCCTAAACCAAGAATCGGTGTGGATGTCAATGGTAGAGGGGGAAAGGGTGGAAAGATAGGTGGTGTGTTTCCTTGAGAAAGTGATGATGAGGGATGAAAGATTCCTCCTTGTACTTGTGAAGTCATGGGGAGAGAGACTTGTGTGTCATGAGAATATGTTGGTGATGCAGAAAAAGTGGATGGATTGTTGGTGTCATGAAAGATGAGCGAAACGTATGGGTGTTTTAGATCTTGAGGAATGGATTGATCCACGATGGTGTTTGCATCTAAGTCTTGGTTATTTACAAGGGGATTTGTTTGAAGAGCATGAAGTAATGAACTCCCCTTGGTAACTATGGGTTGACTCAGAGCATGAGATGAGATTGATTGTGGGATGGGTTGAATGATGTTTTGGAAGGAAGGTGTGAATGAGACCGATGGCATAATCCCAAGTTTTTTTTCCACAATACTGCTCACATCATAATCAGAAGGGAGTTTAGCCCCTTCCTTTGCCAATTCTAACATGTATTATGAAGGATTAAGTCTCATCATTGTGTTGACAATTTTGTAATTTTCATGGTTTTGGACCATTTCCATGATTTCATCTTGAGTCATTCCTAGTACATTATTGGTGATATCCTCCACTTGGAAACCTCCCTCTTGAAGATCTTGTGGTAGTTGAGGAAGGTTGAGTGGGGGATTGCTAGATCTGATGGGGTTGATTTCAGGTGCAGTTTGACTCAAGTCACTTAAAGTGGATGTTTCTTTGTTTGTTTCCATGTTCTACTTGTGTTGAGATCTAGTTTGGACCATAAAATAAGGATCAACTTTTAGGAATATGGGAGGAAAACCTCTAACTCCTTAGGTTGGTCCAAACTTTAGGTACAAAAAAGAAAATCCAAGATGTTAAGGATCAAAGGATGGTGATGAGATAATGAAAGATGTATGATTGTGAATGATTGAACTTTTAAGAAACCTTGGAGGGATACTGAATTTAGGACTTTTGGATTTTGTATTTTTTATTTGATTTGGATTTGATACATTTGAACTCATAAACTCCAAGAGGTTAGATGTTGTCTTGGAATGAATTTCTCCAGAAGGTGATAATTTAACTAAGTGTATGAAGAAGAATACATCCACACACACTTAGTAAAACAAGATGATTTTTATTTGATTTAAAGGATTTTCCAAAATTCTAGTATGAAGGATTTTTACAAGATTCCAAGAGTTGTTTATGAGATGGGTTTTTGATTGATGTTTGAGGATGAATGAAACTAATGATTTTTTATCCTAGGTGAACCTAGAGAGACATTTGCTTACAAGACCTTGGTATTGGAGAACATGATATACTTCTTATGTGAGGAACTCAAAATGTTGGAAAAGACTTGGATTTTGACAATAATAGAATGCATACAAATTGGGATTGTCTTTTGAATCACGTTTGTAAAAGTTATAGACCAATCTTTCTCTAACTTCGTAAAGCATAGACTGACATTTCTTGAGATTTCTTAGACTAAGATATTAGTGATGATTAATGGAATTTGGCTTTGGGTTTTTGATCTTGCGATAAATAATTTGAGAAAACACATGTATGGGGTTTAATTATCTTTAATCTTTGCTCAATGAGTCCTTTTTACCACAAACACTTTCTTGCTTAGCCTTTCAACTAGAATGTCTATGTCTCAATTTATTTTCATCCCACAAGGTCCATTATGTGGAAATCAAGAGAATCAAGGCAATAGTTCCCTAACATTGACTTTAGAGAGAGAAAATTGAGATATATGCCCAAATACTTAGAAGCCTCTAAGAATAAATCCTTAGGGACAAGCAGTAATACTTGGAATTTTCAAATGTATTTGCCTCTTCTAAAGGGTTTGAAATTTGATGACCATCGTTAAATGTTTTTTTTCAAGATTTTGGATCCAAGAAATGTGTTTAACTGAATCAAATATTGCATGACCCTAAGATGGAAAATAAAATATTTGTTGAATTCCCACTTGGATAAATCTAGTTGTGCTTATTTAGAGTGGATGATTAGAAGCTTGACCACACTGGCTCCCCTCCATGACACTCACTTCTATAGGTTATCCAAGCTTCAGTTCTCATGAATCTCCCATGAAAAAAAAATCATCTCTACAAAGAATCACAAATATGTGGGATGACTCCAGAGGTCTAACCTCCTAATGCCAACAAATATTGGGATTTTTTCTACTACACAAGGGTTCATAACAAGGGCATCCGGTTCAAAGGACACAAGGATAAAATCCCTCAAGAGGTCTCCCAACCCTTAGAACAAGGGCTTTATGCATCATAAAGATACTATGAGAGAGCTATCATGCATCACTCAGTTGATTGCAAACTATCCTTGTAACTACAAAATTTTATAGCGGTTCGAAAGAGCCTGGCTTATGCTCATTACCAGTTGGGTTGTTCCCTTGGGGTGAGTACTTTTTCCCACCAAGGAAGGCCCTCTAAAGGTAAAAAAAAGTGAGTAAGTACATCCGTAGTTCGATCAATCTTTGTTTGCATGAACAAAGAGAGAACACATGCAATGCCCTTTTCTCACACTAGCAAGCTTTGTTCAATTTTAAAAACCCAATTTTGAAATGCAGAGGCAATATTTTGGACAACCTAATGCCACCAAAATTATTTTGATTCTCAAGATTTCCATGAAGCATGAGAGAAGTGCACACACATTCAAATGACAAGAGTTTGTAAAAAACATACAAAACAAGAAAAATACAAGTTCTTTTTAGTCCTCAAAAGCAATAAATGAGTTCTTTTTATAGCACCAAATTTGAGTGTGAAAGTTGATTGTTTAATTTTAGACCAAATCAAAAAGCTAGTAAGTATCTAAGATTCAACTTTAACCAACTTGAAAAATCTTGAGTTGTGGGTTAATTTTAAGTCCAAATTGAATCTAGTTGGTCCTAGAAATTGAATTATAGAAATTAAAAGCGCAAATTATCAAAAAGAGCATTAAAAAATGCTTTTAAAACTTCAAACTTTAACCCTCCTCTGCTTCTTGCAAATGCGACGTTGGAAGATGAATGTGTTGTTCTGTCAGTGGAATATGTGATGCTGAAAAAAAATGCGATGCTTTGGTTATCATGAATGCAACACTCTAGAGAAACAAAGAGCATGAATGTGGTGCTAAAACAAAAGTGGCGCTCTGTGGAAAGAAGGTTAGACAAAAAAAGAAGAAGGAAAAAGTAGTGCTTGATCAAAGGTGGCACAATCGTGGCAAGAAAATGCGGTGCAATGTGAAAAATGTGGTGCT
Organism: Sequoia sempervirens; assembly: GCA_007258455.2. Taxonomy (NCBI): domain Eukaryota; kingdom Viridiplantae; phylum Streptophyta; class Pinopsida; order Cupressales; family Cupressaceae; genus Sequoia; species Sequoia sempervirens. Next base: position 216,422,500 of record VDFB02193867.1, read on the forward strand.
CTGTAGCATCGCATTTGCAGAAGGTGGTGTCGCTCCCCTATAGCTACAAAAAATGGAAAAATTAGGTAAAATTCATCATGTTAGATTAACCAACCCTCTTTCTAGTGCCAGAATGTGAGCACAAAACCTGCATAGACTAACAAAAGATAAAAAAAAAAATTCAAACATGTTAGTAACACAAATCTAATGCTCCCTATGAGATTCTTCAACTAATTTAAGAGAAAACATGAAATAAAGAAGGAAATAACACAAATGAAGCATGTAATCTAACTCAAACCAACAAAACCTTCATCCCATATGGGGAGTGGTGCTCCTTTAATGTGGAAAGAAGCCCTTTCCCAATCCCTTGATAAGCTTGATGAGTTGATGATTCAAAGATGACAAAATGGCTATAATCTAGCTATGAAACTTGAAAATGATGGAAAACTAAGAACTCAAATGGCTATAGTGATAATGCATGAAGTTGTGGATGCATATTATGAAAGTGATGCCTCTATTTATAGAAGCAAAGGGTTGAAGAATGAGAGGATTTGATGAATGTGGGATAAATTGAGAGCCAATGAGAATATGCCAAGTGTCACAATTCTATTGGATGAGGGTGGAGCACATTTTGGGAAATGTGTGAGTGGAGGAGGATGGAAAAGAATTAAATGTTGTTGGTTGAGAATTTGAAATTGTTGTAAGAGGAATTGAATGAGATTTCAGAGGATGTAAGAGGATTTGAAAGGTTGTAAGAGAAGTTATTGTAGATGTGAATGGTTTTTGAAAACCTTTGGAGGGAAATTGAATAAGAGGTGGTTGAGAGGAATATTCTTCAAAATATTCCTTTGTGAGGATAATTGAGGTAATTAGATAAATAGAAGAAATAGATTTTATATGCAACCTGGTTACTTGACCATGGTTGATTTAACTCTTGAGGAGTTAAAAGTTGGAGGAATTGATAATGATCATTAGAAAGCTAATTTAGGATTAATTAACCCAAAATTAATTAATTGGAATGAATTAGGAGATATGACATTTGATTTGATCGATTTTAATCAAATGAGAGGATTTAAGAGAGGATTTAATTAAATAAGATGATTAATTAGTTAGAAGAAGGATGAATTAATCAATAAATTTAATTATTTGATTCATAGCTAAATTTGTTGATTTTAATTAAATAATGTTGATAGTTCATTTAAGTGATCAATTTGAAGTGATTTAGGAGAAATGGTGTTAGTTGATGAGAATCAGATGCATAGTATCAATCAAGACATTTTTCAGTGTCTACACAATCAATGTTCCAGATCATTTTTGGATCTCATATTTCTCATCCTTAAACACAAGATCATATCCTTTTTTGCACATTTGACTAATGCTCAACAAAGTATGCCTTAAACCCTTAACATAGTAAACATCGTCAGTATGATGCTTGCCATAAAAACTTATTGAACCTATCCCACAAATTTTAGCATGAGTATCATCTCCAAGCATAACCAGACCTCCATCATATTTCTCAAGATTTACAAATTTATTCTTGTGACCAGTCATGTGATGTGAGCAACCACTATCAACTACCCAAAAATTATTTTCTTGCTTAGCATGTAGGGAAGAGATAACCGTACCTTCATTTTTCTCCCTTTCCTTTTATGGAGGACATTCCTTTACCTAATTTTCTAAATTAGTAGAAGTAGGTTCATCCTTAATATCCAAGAAAAAGCATTCATTATCATTTGGATCTTCATATTCTAGATTTTCATTTGAAATACTCACATTCTCATTCACAGAGTAAGCTCTATTAATCTTCTTTCCTTTCTTTTCTTTCTCATATCTTTGTTTATTCCTTTTAGTTCTTTCTGGTCACTTTGCAGCATAATGACCTATTCTTCCACAACTAAAGCACTTAAAGGGAAAATTACATTCATACTTACTGGAGCCTTTTCTCAATCTTCTTACAAAGTTAGCTTCTATTTCATCAAAGTTTTCTTCATCCATATCTTTGGTTTTTGTAGCTTTAAAAGCAATCTTTGTTTTTCCTCCATTTCTTACACCTGGCTTCCTCATCTCATAATATGACAAAAATATTAACAGGAGATCCTTAGTACAAGTCTTATAATCTATAGTTGGTTCAATAACACTCACCTTTTGACTGTAAGCATCAGGAAGAGTTTTGAGAATCTTCTTTACAATCCTAGTTTCATATATATTAGTGCCAAGAGATCGCATTCTAGCCACTACCTCATCCAATCTCTGTACATAAGCTTTGACATTTTCATCTTCAAACATATGTCTAAAATCAAACTTTTTTTCCAAATTCTATAATTTCACCTCTTTAACTCTTTCATCACCATCATGTGCTCTTTCTAAAGCATCCTAGACTTCCTTAGTTGTATTCAAAATCTAAACCTTAATCAAATCTAAATGTACTAGACTATTCTTCAAGATGAACTTCACCTTATTATTCACTTCATGTGCTCTTATTTCTTTAGGTGTACTTGGACCATTAGAAGGAGGAGTGTAAGGATTCTTATAAGCTTTCTCCACATCATATCCACAATACTCTAGATATTCTTCCATCAATACTTTCCATATACCATAATTAGTTCCATCAAACCTTGGATAATCAAAGATCAATTTTCTAGTCATCCTGGATCTTCCTCAAGCGATTAAGCTCTTCACCAAGGAACCAAGATCTGATACCAATTGTTAAATAGGACAATTGAGAAGGGGGGTGAATTAGTTGTCACATATTTTAATCTTCAATTTAATTACCAGATCTAATACTTAAATTGCTTAAATGATTAATCATCAAATGCCAATGCAGAAACTCAAATCCAATGGATGAACACAATAACACTAGATTTACGTGGAAAACACAATGAGGATTAACTCACACTATAAAGAATATCAAAACTGATTACAAAATGATCACTACCAGAAACATGGCTCACTACCTAAGATAAGGATTCACTATCCAGAACAAGGACTCATTGTGGAACATGGCTACAACTTGAATGGCTCACTACCATAGAGATACAAAGAAGACAAAGAAGACTAGTTACAGAGATACAACAATCCCAATGCAAAAAAGGATACCACCTTGATCACTTGATCAACTTGCATGTATGATAAAGTTTTCCTTTTGCTCACTACATCGGGAGACTCAACATTAAGCTTCACAATGATCTACCACACACATAACTCACACACACTTTTAAAAATATCATCAAAGTCATGCCTGCACTTTCACTTATCTTCCTTATTTTCTTATGTATGTTTTTCATTACTAGCTCATCCTGTATTTATACTATCTCCTACCTTAAAAAAGATACAAAGTTGGCCATCCAATTTCAAATTCAAATTGGGTCAACACAAAAACATCATAGGGTGGAATTAGAATGAGGGTGACCCAAACACAAGCTTCATCGAGACCCAAAATATATCCAACATGCTTTATTAACTTTGAAGATAGTGCTTAACACATGGTCAACCAAACCAATGTAAAGCACATAGAACAATTAAGCTCGAAACTTCCAGAACCAAAAATATATTCATTACAATCATAAGATCTTAACTTTAGAACCATAAGTCAAAAAACTTCATCAAAGAGAAATACAGACCAACAAATTTTCTCTTAGACCTTAGCCAAAAAACATAAAACCATAGTTCAAAACTAGTGAACACAACTCAAACTTCACAATGAACTAATAGCCAAAAATTTGGATATAGCAACCTTCAATAGCCATGATCAACATATTTGAACTGCACAAACATAGGGACAATTACTAGATCATCATCATGAGCAACAATTGAATACCTGTAATCTTCCTTTAATACAATTTTCTCAATGTCCTCAACATATACAACTAACAACAACTAGTAGATAACCTAGTGACCAGTTGACATCAATGACAACACTTTCATTCCTTTTTCCATTCTTGCAACAAAGTATGTACAGACCACGACATCCAACAATCCAATGTATCTTTTGCTCTTTTCTATTGGAAGTTATGTTTGTCAGTTTAAGCTCTGCATGGTATGAGGAACGTGGGATTTTGGATGCTTGACACTCGATAGGAAAGACATGTGGTGCAAATGTTTGGTGACATAGGCCTCAGGCCTCAAACATACTTCTTATCGAGTCCCTGAGAAAGATGAAGTAAAATCTGCTAAGTCTAGAGTATTTCAGACTTCAGACTTCAAGTGTAATGGTTACCCTTATGTTTGAAAAGAGTAGAATGGAGGATCTCCAAATGTCGTAGAGGTTTCAGGCATCATGAGTCAGAGGTATGGTTGTTGGAAGTTATCTTTGTCAGTTTAAGCTTTGCATAGTATGAATAATGTTGGATCCTTGAGACAAGTCTAATGACATGACGGGCTTCTCAGACTAGACTTTTGAAGATCAAGAACTTTTATAATTACTCAGGCCCTCTTGGGCACTTTTGTAATTATGTACTATTATTATCAATATAATATATAGGCTATTAGCCTTTTTCTAAAAAAAGATAAATATAATAATAAAATTTAAGATGTTCAAAATTATACTTTTCAAAAAGCTTATAATAAGGGCCACATAAAAAAAAAAAATTCTATATCACTTTATTTGATCCCTTATAAAGGTAAAAAAAAAAATATTTTTTGTTAGCGTTTTGATAGGTGTGAAGGAGACTCCATTGTGGGTATGATTTAAGACTAGAGGGGTTTTATCCAAGGGAATTTGATCTAAGGGGGTCTTATCTAACCCTCTTCAATTAAAACCCTTCAGATGGAACCCCTCAAGGTTTAAATCATTAAATTTTATAAAGAATGTGATTTTAGGAAAAAAATAGGATGTCCCAAGTTTGGAACCCATTATTGTGGGATTACCTTGGTATTATAGCATCAGGAAGTTAGAAATTCTATTTTTGTTAGCAAAATACAAAAAATAAAAAATGGTTTTATTCTTAGTAGAGGAGTGAAAATTTTATCTAAAGAAGGAAATTTTTTGAGAGGTAATAATGTGTGAGAGAAGACTAGTTAAAATTTTATTGTGAAAGGGAAATATGGAAACCAATAATTCAAGTTTATCCTAACCTCAAATACCTATGTTTCAAAGTGAAAACTATGATTTCTAAAGTATAAAAATGACAACCTTATTATGCAATAAGATTTATGGAAGTTAGTAGAACAATTTTATATAGAGCATGCAAATGCCCACGCTCTTGTAGCCTTACCTCAGGCACAAAAATACTAGTTGAAGGAAACTAGAAAAATTGATTCAACAGCATTATTTTTCATCCAACAAGATATGCATGAGTCAGTTTTCCCAAGGATATATTCAGCTAAAAAATCTAAACAAGATTAGGATTTGTTGGAGAATTCTTATAAATCGGGAAAAAACTATAGAGGAAATTTTCTACCCTCAAGTCTCAAGACAAGAAGAGTATACAAAGAGTGAAGGTCGGTGATCCCACAAAAATGGTTTACAATTCCACTGAGGAAGCAAAATTGCAAAAAACACATGCATGAACAATTTTTTGGTTTTGGGGGGTTCAAACAAACTTAGGGTCTGAATGAACCCAATAAGGGTTCGCTCGAACCCCCCTTCGAGTGAACCCTATTAAATGCAGGGTCTCACATATTTCACATTTCCCGGTATAAAAAATAAAAAGAAACTTTGTAGAAAGGGGGGTTCATTTGAACTAGGTTTTGAATGAACCTAGGTTTGAGCGAACCTCCAAGGGGGGTTCGCTTGAACCTAGGTTCAAGGCTTTTCCCCCTTCTCCCCCTCTAGCACCAATTTTTTGTAGAATTTTTCCCTTCAAAGCTCAAGTTGAGGATGAAAATGGAGGAGACTTCATAGAACCAATTGGATGATGGTAGGCCTTAGAACGAGTTATCCATTGAATATAATTTTAATAGGTTTTGGTTTAATTATGTATTTGATTTTTAGTTTGATTAAACATATTTTTTTTTATCAAAAATCAAGCTCTTTGTTATGCACATGTGGAAAAATAGAAAATTATCAAAATAAAATTCTGAAAAATATGTTCAAGCTAGGTATTGATGTCCTTGATCTAGAAAAAAAATTTGAATTTTGATACATACAAAAAAAGTTATGTTGTGTACGGTTTGCCTATGTTTGAATTGTAATTGGTTTGAATTTGAAACTTGATTAAGGAAAAAATATTCAATAAAACACTATGAAACTAAATGAATTGGTTATATATCATAGTTACAAATCTAAATTAAAAATAAAAAATAAAATTATCCTTCATAGAAAAAAGTTATGTTGTATACGGTGAGCATTACTCCTTAAAAATGGTGTTTACTGATAAAAACTAGTTTTCAAAGGAGATGGAAAAAGAAGTGGAATCTGATTCCAAAATAATTGAAAAAAATGTATTTAGAATCTATAGACAAAATGTCACAAATCACTAGTTTGCATCATCTTCAAATTCCTCACAGTTTAGCCACTATAGGTGCCCGAAAGTGAAGATTTAGTTAGAAAAAATCAATTCAATGTCTAGTTTGGCCAAAAATTGTAAACCAATACTGTGGGATCACCTTGGTCCTCAACTAACTCAAGGAACAAAGCTCAAGTGACAGGATAAATGATGAGAGTTATAGAAACATAAAGAGTAGGTCAAAGAGGTCTTCTGGAAAAGCTAACAAGCTCTCATCTTAGGACAATAGCGCAACCCAATGACTACACCATGACATGTACACATCCTATCGGCACAGTAGTATCTCATATAGATAAAAAAAATAAGAATATCACATAAAATAGAAAAGTGACTACTTTTATTTAGATTGCTAAGAACTCTTGAAATATGGGAAGATAATAGAAGGCAATAGAACTATAATAAGTTAAACTAAATGAAATACAAACTAAATGGAATGTAGATGATAAAAATTATGATTAAAAAGGACTTCCAAACTAAGATAAATATATCAAACAATAAATAAAAATGATTAGAAGAGACATCTCATAGGAGTATAGGAAGGTTCAAAATAAGAGGAAGAAATACCATATCAATAGAGGCACTAGTACTAGACAAAGTAGAAATTATTGAGGAAGAAACTCTAGTGATGGTCAAAATATTAGTCAAAGTTATCATAAATCACATGTATAATTTACTACTAAAGAAAAAAAATGTGCACTGTCAACAAGACTGTTGAAACAAGAAAAAGCACCATGCACATTTTTCTAAAGAAAATGAGGAACAATTAGATACTAATTTGTTTCTTTCTCACAATTCTACAAAGGAAGAGGTAGAAAATATATGGCTTATAGATAGTGTTTCTAGTAGCCACATGATAGGAAATAAAATTATTTTGGTAAATATGGATGATTCTATTAGAATGTATATACAACCTGGTGTTGATAACAAATTTGAAGTCATAAGAAAAGTGACAATTGTTGTAAAAAATAAAACATGATAAAAAAGGTATATTGTGATGTTATGTATGTACTTGGATTAACACATAATTCTTTGAGCATAAGACAACTTGTCAAGAAAGGATATTCTATAATGTATAAAAATAATAAATGTATTATTTATGAAAATAATAAAAATAATCAAATAGTAGCAAAGGTTGACATGTTGTAGAATAAGATCTTTCCTTTAAGACTTGCGTACACTAAAACTCAAGTTCTCAAAACTAATTACAAGGACCAATCTTGGTTATGAAAAACTAGATATGGAAATTTAAATTTTAGAGGGCTAAAATTGCTCTCTTTAAAGCATATGGTGAGAGGACTATTAGAGTGAATAATTCATCTATTCACTATACTTAAGTGTACTTAGGTTGATGAGGTTAGACAACATCTTATCTAAATGAATATGCAGCCTTTACACCTCTAGAGGTTACCAAGCTATTTGGTAAACCTCATGTACATACATTTTGAGGTTGGAAGGCTTTCCATCTCATCTCAAAGGTCACTCAACACTTGGCATCAAGGTTGATGACTTGGTCAAATAGGTTGTTGGTTTGCACATTCCAAGTGATCCATAGGTTGACACCTATAGGTCACTTTGCTGGTTTGATTTGTCATTGATGTCAAAGGTTTTTCATTGATGCAATTGATGTAGAAGTGAAGGTTTTTCATTGGTTTTTATGCTTTCCATAATTTTCAAAGATGATAGAGGGTATGTTGATGCTTGTCATAGATGTCAAAGATGATAGAGGGTACTTGTTCATTCATTCCATGGTGTTGATACTTTTTTATTCATTTCATGGTATTGATGCAAAAGTGGTCTTTGTCCTTTTATGTCAAATTTATGGTAGAGTTGGTCCATTCATGGTGTATTCCAACTTTATGATAGAATTACTTTATAACAAAGTGATCAAACATGATCATTTAGAGGTGTGTTGAGATGGTGAGTTGATAATATCATAAAAGAATGTTTGATTTTGATAAAGTGAGATGCATTTATAGGGCACAATACCCTTTACATACAAATCCCAAAGGGACAAAAAGAGACCAATACCAAAGTTATATCATTAAGCTTAGACCAAAAGCAACAAAAGAAACCAAAAAAGACATAGACATAGTGGAATGATGATAGAGAAAGACACTCCCACTTCTTAATGAGAAGATTCAAGACATCATCGCCAACCCATTTAGTTCCCTCACCCTCAATATTCCTCTCCACTTCCTCTTTGAGTACCTTGGAGAGAGTGACAATAGACTTGTGGATGATTTTTATCATGAAGTATGCCAATCGAGTAAAATTCTATTCAAGTTTTTCCACTTGGGCTAGTAGTTTGTTGAAATCCTCATCCTTTCCATTTTCCCCCTTAAACACCTCCTCCTTCCCAACCATGTGGTTTGAAGATTGAGTGGTAGAATCCTCTTTTATCATTTTTTTCAATTTTGAGAAGCGATTGGAGCCTTAGACAAACTCCTCAAATTCCTCAATAGTATCTTACCACTTACACATCCTGTTGTCATTGGTCTACTTTGAGCTGCTAGATATCTCATCAACAAGAACCTCTTTCTTGGTTTTAGCCAACCTGTGAGACCTTCTAACACTGGTTTTATCCTTCCCAATATCCACACTCGTTGCCACTATAGTATCACCTTTAGAATATTTTTCCATATGGCTCCCTCCCTCACTGTCCTTGATTAGCATCTCCACATGACATAGGGTTTCCTTTATTCCCTTGGTCTTCACTATCTGTTTGTTGTCCTTCTTGGTGGGGGTACTTTTTTAACTCATAGAGCTTGAATTCCGCCTTTGACTGGGCTAAACCCGCACCCCCTTTTTCTTTTTGGCTAGGGGTTTGGATTTAGGAACATTTTTCGGTTCACAGTCCATAGGGGTTTCTTCCTTTTTGGTCTAATAGAAGCAATAGGGGAAGGTTTTTTAGGAGGGTCAGATGGTTCCTGCTCTTCAACACAAATAGTAGAGATAGGCTTGGGGGGAAAAGAGCCAAATAAAAATGGTAGATCCAAAGTATAAGGCCCTAGTGTAAAGGAAAAGGTGGTGGCTTTTCAAGGTTCAAACTAGTAGAGTCAAGGGTTTCCTTAATTGAGCTTTCCAGGGAGGAAAGTAGAAAAAATGAAAAATTATAAACATTTTGTGCCTAAAATGGTTAAGTGATGACAAATGGTAGAAATAAAAGACTTTAAATCTCCCCTCTAAAGTAACATACTTCATGATTTCCAAGAAAATCTGATCCCACAGCTTTTGAAGCATCTCCCTTTTGAAACTTGAATGCTTCTTAATAGGCTTCTTGTCCCCCTTGAAGAAAGAATTGAGGCTCTCTAAATCTTGCACCTTGGTGTGCTTCTTAAGTTTTTGGCCAGTCCAAGATAGGCCTGTCATTTTGGTGATAACCTCCTCATTAACTTCAATGGATATTTCACAATAGTGACTCTCCTCCCACTCCAAGAACTAGTGAATTGTACCGATAGCGTCACATTGTAACCCACCAAGCTCTCTATAAGGGGAACAATTCCCCCCTCTATGCAAATGTGCCAAACTATAAGGTCTCTACGGAATTCATTGTAGGAACTAGGCTCGGTCTGAACCCTATCACCTCCCATCTCTTCACACTGAACAATGAAACTTACCTAAGAAACCAAAGTTATAAAATTTTCAAATTGGAAATAGATAACATTTACCACCCATTTATTGTCATTTCCAAACCAATAAGGAGAATCATGCCTAATTAAGGTAGCTAGAACATCACATAATTTGGTGGTCATTTCCAAGAAAATTATAGACACAGGGCCATAATAAAAATTTCTTAAGTACATAAAGCTTAAGTTAAAAGCCATGATAACTTTGATCAGATAATTATTAGCCATAAGTTTGGGGATAACTTCAGCCATACACACATTCCTAAAAATTATGACCATGGGATCATAATAAATTATTTTTAAGTACATCAAACTTAAGCTAAAATCCATGACAACCTTGATCAGGTAATAATTAGCCAAAAACTTGAAGATACACTTGGCCTTACACATGTTTCTAATGACTTGATTTGAATTGTGGTACATTTGACAAGGCTACCCATAAATATTTTGAAGAGCCCAACCCTTCTCCTCCATCATTTCAAAACACCACCCAACTTCCCACCTATTGCTCTCCACGTCATCTTGCTTGTTGTTCCACATCGTCAAAGACCCAAAGCTATAGAGCCATACGTACTTGCCCAAATCAAGAAACTTGGCTACCATCATTAATGGTAATATTTTTCTGTTCATCAAGAATAAATCCTTGTATATTCATAGGGAGATCCTTGAGTATTCTCTAGGATTTAGATAGGATCCACGAAGAACCAAGGTTAGCCAAAGCATCTGCCACCTGGTTTCCCTCACAAAATATGTGAGTCATATTCTCCCTTTCCAATTTAGAAATCAAAGAATTTATGTCTAAGAGTATGTCTCTCATACTCCACCCATGAAAAAGACCATAATTAATAGATTCAATCACTGTCTTGGAGTCACCTTCAATAAAATCATTTTTTTTATTACAAGGTGACTATTGATCATTCAAAGCTATGGTGAAATGGTATTTAGTGAAAGGGTTTTGCATAAAAGTTCATTGTTAAAGGCAAAGTTTTGGGAAGAGATTGTTATTGTTTCTTATCTTTCAGAAGGCTGGCATTTCTTCTATTTCTTATTTGTCTTAGAGGCTTAGAGAGGTTGAATTAATGTGGTGGTAATCCCATTTTAGGGTTTTGGTTATTAAACTTTCTATACTTCATAACCTATAGTACTAAGAATATCTAAAACCCTAGGTTTGTTCTATATCCTAAGAGCATTAGGGTTATTTCTTATGAAGACTATCAATACATATTTCACTTTATGTTATAAGCGCTTGTTGATTTTCTTTTTTTGGTGGAAAGCCACTTAAGTGACTATTTGGAGGGTTTAGACACATTGACAACTAGTCCCTACTTTTGTTGTAATTGGCTAGACAAGTTAAAGGTTTATTTTTTACCACTCAAAAGAAGATAAGTGGTATTTATTTAATTGATGAATTGGTGTATATTGAAGGTCAAAGGTCCACATTTAAAACTGCATAATGACTACCTCTCGAGGTTATCACTATGATAGGCGTATGGATGTCCTTGACCTAGTTTTAGTTACACACTATTTTGTAACTATTTTGTGGTAGTGATGGTATTAGAAGTGAAGCCATTGCATCAAAGCATTTTTTTATGGACGCCTAAGCTTTGTGAGAGAATTCTAAATATGATGATAATATGTTTGTGTTAAGACAATACATGGGGAGACAATTTTGAATAACAGAGTCTAAAAGGATTATATGTGTCTTTGTATGAGAGTGGTCATGAAATGATTTTACTTTGCATAGGTAAGTTTGAAATGTATGAGATCATAGCTTTTAGTGTTTTGAATAGTATGTGAATTTATTTAATAGTACTCTGAATGTGTAGAAGTTTATGTGACTAAAGCCAAAATCTTGTCTAGGGTTTTGATTATCATAAGAGGGGTTATAGTTGTGTGAGAATATTTTTGTTGTTGGCATATGGCTTCTAGTGTTGTCATTGATGTAAATTGAAGTCATTGATCCAGTTTGCACTATAGTATTTGACTATGCTGGAAAACAGAGTGAAGAATAGGGTATCCAATTGAAGTTGAATTTGTCAAGTGGTTTGCATTATCAGTTTAACAATTTTGGTTTTGGATCTTAGGGAAGGTCGTTGGATATATGAAATATGTTATTCTCAAGTTTTGTGTTGTCACATCAAGTGGTGTATGAGTTATGGGATCTGTTTGTTCGATTTTTTGTTCATCAATATATGAAGGCTAACTAAGTGAATGTAAGGTGTTGCAGATGTTTAAGGTAGAATTGTTTGAAGTATTTTTGTGTTGGAGATTTTGTTTTGGGTCCTAACTATGCTATGGCTGACTTTGATGGATGCACATTAAATGTTATTCATGATTTGAGCCAACAGTTGGAAGATATTTTCTATTTTATTGAAGCTAACATATAGCGATTGAATTCATAGTAGTGGATATATATATATATATATATATATATATGAGATTGGTTAATTCATTTTGGTGTGTGTGTAGTGTTTGATATGTGTGGATGTGTATTATGAATATCAGAAGAGTAGTTAAGCAATTTTCATTTATGCAGAAGAGAAATTTGTGAAGCGAATTAAGGCAAAGTAGAGTGAAGTGCAGAATCAGACAGAAGGTCCAAAATCTGATCTATGAGCCTAACTGGAATTTTCATTAGGAATTTATAGATCCTATTTTATCAGCTCAACCTTTTGATGTAATCCAAATATTTTCTAAGGAAATGAACCTTCTTTATTTTGAGCAGTGAGCTCTAGACAGTGTGCCTGAATGCAAGTGCATTTTCATTTTGTTAAACACTTATATTTTGAGTACTCAAAGTGTGGATTGACCTCCACTGTGGTTTTTCCCTTAACTGGGTTTCCACATAAAATCCTTGTGTTATGGTGTTTTGGTTTATTGTTCTATGTTCATCCATCTTTATTTTGATTGAATGTTATAGACACTTGAAGAGAACAAATTAATAATGTTAAAAATTGCACAACAATGATTTGCTCTCCCCTTCTCAGTGTTGCTTGAGTCCAACAATTGGTATTAGAGCTAAGTTCCTCAAAAGAAGTTTTGTAGCTTGAGGTGGATCTTGGAATGTAATGGACTCTGGTAGTCTTCAACAGTAGCTTTTGGTGGCACTTCATGACCTTGATCAGTCTAAAGTAGAAGTCCAGGAATTGAGAGAGAATATTAAGGATGCTGAGAAATTCATTCAAAAGTTGAAGGATCAAATTATTAAGTCTAGGGAAAAGAGAAAGGATCTCTGTGATCAGATTAAGAAGAAAGAGAGCAAAACCATGGATGATGTTCACTTGAATCAAACCTTGAAGGAAATAACTGAGGAATGTGAAAAGATTGCTAGAGAGAATGCTACCCTAAAGCATGAGATGGAGTCTATGGTGATGAAGATGACTAAGGAGATTGAAGAAAGAAAGCAGAATGAGGAAAATCTTATCCAATCCCTAAAAGAGAGATATGATGAATGTAGCAAAATTAATGGAGAATTCATTCAGTTAGAGATTGAACTACAACAATCAAGAAACAATGAAGAAGCGCTTGAAAAACAAATTGTTATTCTCAGGGATGAACTCATTACTACAAATGATTACAAGGAAAAGTTAAAGATTATCTCTATTAAGCTTGATGAGATGACTCAAGGACAAAAGAATGCAAATGATAAGCGAGGTCTTGGTTATGAGAAAGGAGAAAGTTCCAGATATGGATAGAGGAATTTTAAGCAAGGAAATTTGATGAACGAAGAAAAAAGGCATATGGTAAGGCAAACTAATGTTCAAAAGTTTAATGGATACTATTTTTATTGCAATAAATTTGGTAATATGGCTGCTTAATGTAGAAGCAAAATGAAATTAAGTGATTCATCATTTTTTGGTCAGTGTTTCAATTGCAATAAGTTTGGTCACAAGTCAATTGAATGTGGAAATGTGTCAAACAACTCTGTTAATAGGAGTTTTAGATGTTATACCTGTGGAAGATTTGGGCATATTGCTAACTAGTGCAGATCGAGAAGAAATCAATGGAGTAATTGGTCTGAACAAGGAAATTTTGTGTGTTTAATTGCAAAAAATATGGTCACATTGCAAGATTCTGCAGAAATAAGAATATGGATAGAAGAGGTCCGGTAAGGAAAAAATATGCAGAAATATGATAAAGGAAAAAGGAAAGTGACTATGGATGAAATAAGAGATTAGATGAAGAAGAAATAGGTGAAGAAGTGTCCCTCTATTATAGGAAATGAGCCAACACCAGAACTTGATTCTGGTAATTCCTCTGACAATTAGTTTTAGGCCTTTGGCCTAGGGGGAGCTGACAAGAAAACCTTTCAAACCTCTTGCTGGTAACTGACACTAGGATGTGGATGAGTGTAGTGGCTGCATTGATGATTTACAGATGTTGTTGGAACAGTTGGAAAGGATGTCATTCTAAGTTGAGGATCCATAGAAGAGTTATCTTTCACAGATTGAGAAAATAGGGCATCCAAATAAGTTAGGGAAAAATCATTTATTACAACAAAAGTTAAGTGTGCAAAATATAAAAGGAAAATTGAAACCCTCATTTTCCACTTTGTTTCAAAGAAAAGAAGTAGGAGAGCACTCTACACCAGAATTTTGAATGCGTGAAGAGAATTCGATAGTGAAACCCTAATCCATCATGTACTTTTGTTATATTGAGAAATTTTAATTTGGTGTGTGGTCGAATAACTTCTTTCGTATTTTTGAGACGTGTACAAAAGGGAAAATGGAACAAATCAAAGGAATGGTAAAACTAGATGAATATAGCTATGAGAAGATCAAAGACGAAAGAAACATGTTGTCTAGCGATGAATTAAAATGGTTGAAAGAGGCAAAACACAAAAGCTTGGATATTTGGAGTGAATTTCCCTATTTCACAAGTGCATAAGTTGTTAAGTTTATTCTAAACAAATTGAATGATGATATTTTGACTCTAGATAAACCCTATCATATCTCAAAAGAATTGATTGCAACTGTAACCAGGTTATGCAAAAGTAGGGATGTGCTGAAGAAGAAGTCAATTCGAAACAAAGAAGTCAAGACCCTAACTAGAGTAACTGAAGATCAAAGGGGATTGATAATATCCACAATCAAAGATTCAGTGACAAGGTACATTGTGCATGGAATATCCTACAAAATCTATTTTAGAAACATAGAAGGTGCAACTTTGGTAGGTGTTGTTTACATTTCACACAAGATGATAATGGAAGATCAAGATTTTGATCTTTGCGGATTACTAAAAGATCAATTGATGGAGAACAAACAATTGACAAAGGAGATAGGTTACCCTTTCAGGTTTTGTACTTTGGTTATATGCCTTGTGATGTACTTTCTAAATTGCTTACCCTTGAATAAAAATGTAATGTGGGAAGAGAGTGAACCACTTTGCAAGCAGATTTACATATACTCTAATAATTTGAAAAACTGTGATCAAGTGTATGAAAGTTTCTTTAAGGGTTTGCTAAGAAAGTTTGGATCAATTGGTATTTCCATTTTAGTAAGAGGACTTGAAGTTAGTTCCTCCTCTGGTGAGATGGAGAGAAAGAAGAGAAGAGCAAAATAAATTGATATCAATACTCCACCAGCATGCAAGACTCTAAGAGTTGAAGGAAAAGGGAAAGAACAAGTGATTGGGGACATACCAGATGAGGAATCCAATAAGGAATTTGAGGACACCCTAGGAAAAGAATTGGAAACAGCTGAATTAGAACAAGAAAAGGAAATGGTAGAATGAAGTAAAGGAGAAGTTGATTTAACCAAGGAAGAGCTATTGTAGCCTATTCATGAGGAAGATGGAATGCAAAAAATTGTGAATATATGGTCTATTGAACCTTCATATGAGTAGGAAATGACCTTAAGTGTACTAAGTGCTCATTTTGTGCACAATCATATTCAATTGGAGAGTTTGCATAATAAATTTCTAGAAGAGTTGATTGAATGTATCAAGGAAACCATGGACTTTGAATATCAGAACAAGGAGGAAGGAGAAGTGATCCTACATCTAAAGAAGCAATACAAATTATCACTTACCAAGCTAAAAAGGCATAGGAATGGACTAAGGAAATACATAAGCTCAACAAACAACATTTATAACTATTATCTTCGATGGCCTTATGCAATCAACAAGGACAAGGAGAAGCTGGAACAAATTGAAATACAGCTGAAAAATATTGGAAAAAACTTTAACATGTCTCAGAATATGGTGAGATCAGGAAAAGGATTCAAGAATTGTAGGTAGAGCATACAAATGTTTAGAACACTAGGAACAAGATTGTTGACACCTTCTAGAAAGTGAAGGACATAACTGAATGTAGGCTAGAAAAAATGATTGAGATATTGAGGAAGGGAGAAGTAATGGAAGAAGCCTTTACCATTCTAGAATCCCTCATAAAGATTATCAACTGAACATCTGAAAACAACAGCATGATCATAATCACTAGGATTACAGTGGAAGTAGTTTCTTCCAAAGATGAAGGAAAAGTACAAAAAAATCTTCAAATAGTAGCTATATTCCTTCATTTTTGCATAAGTTTTTGGTTTCAATTCATAGGGAGAGAGAAAATATTTTATTATATTTTCTTCATTGATGTCAAAGGGGGAGAGAGAGCGGTGAAAAATGCCTTATCAAACTTAGGGGGAGTTTTGTTGAGTATTGTCAGCTTTGGCATTTTGAAGTTTTGAAGGTTCTGACACTTAGTCATTTTTTACTAAGTGTTGTTATCAATGCCAAAGGGGGATATTGTTGGAATATGGCTTCTAGTGTTGTCATTGATGGAAAATAAATTCATCAATATGGTTTGCACTATAGTATCTGACTATACTGGAAGAAAGAGTGAAGAACAGGGTATCTAGTTGAAGTTGAATTCATCAAGTGGTTTGCTTTATTAGTTTAACATTTTTGGTTGTGGATCAAGCAGGGAAGGTCGTTGGATATATGAAAAGTGTTATTCTTGAGTTTTGTGTTGTCACATCAAGTGGTGTATGAGTTATGGGATCCAGTTGTTCAATTTTATGTTCATCAATATATGAAGGCCGACTAAGTGAATGTAAGGTGTTGCTGATGTTTAAGGTAAAATTGTTTGAATTATTTTTGTGTTAGAGATTTTGTTTTGGGCCCTAACTATGCTATGGCTGACTTTGATGGATGCACATTAAATTTTATTCATGATTTGAGTCGACAATTGGAAGATATTTTCTATTTTATTGAAGTCGACATATAGCGCCTAAATTCTTGATAGCAGATATATATATGATATCAATTAATTCATTTTAGTGTGTGTGTGTGGTGTTTGATATGTGTAGATGTGTATTGTGGATATCAGAAGAACAGTTAAGCAATTTTAATTTGTACAGAAGAGGATTTTGTGAAGCGAATTAAGGCAGAGTAGAGCGAAGTGTAGAATCAAACAGAAGGTCCAAAATCTGATCTATGAGCCTAACTGGAATTGTAATCAGGCATTTATAGATGCTATTTTCTCAGTTCAACCTTTTTATGTAATCCAAATATTTTTTAAGGTAGTGAGCCTTCCTGATTTTGAGCAGTGTGCCTGAATGCAAGTGCATTCCCATTTTGTTAAACATTTATATTTTGAGTACTCAAATTGTGGATTGACCTCCACCGTGGTTTTTCCCTTAATCAGTTTTCCACATAAAATCCTTGTGTTATGGTGTTGTGGTCTATTTTTCTATGTTCATGCATCTTTGTTTTGATTGAATGTTATAGACACTTGAAGAGAAAAGATTAATAATGTTAAAAAATGCACAACACTAATTCACCCCCCTCTCAATGTTGCTTGAGTTCAACATTTGTCACATATTTTTGTACTTTCAAAGAAGGTTGTAGTCAAGGCTCTATGTTCATACATACATTAGTCTATGTCTTATTTTGTGTTTGTTGAGATAAGGGGATTCATGTATAGAAATTATGACACATGTATGCAAGGAGAGATAAGGGTTGAATGTGAAACAATGATCTACTACATATTGTAGACAAAGTAGTACTCTGTACTTTTTCCCTTCTTTTATCATTGGAGTTTGTGGTCCTATTTTTATTGGAGTTGGTGCTCCTATTTTCATTGGAGTCAGTGCTCCTATTTTCATAAGGAGTTGGTGCCCCTAGACATGTTGTATTCAATGAGAATTTGGTTAGTGAGACCTAATAGTGAACAATTTGAGGATTAGATTGGTTCTTCAAACCCAACCAGCTCACACAGTGGTTTTTCCCTTTCTAAGGTTTTCCACTTATAAATATTCCATCATGGTGATCTTTGTGTGCTTCCTTTGAATTTTGTGCTTCTCAAAAGTTAAATTTGTTTAATTTCTTTATTTTTTGTGCATCACTAATTCACCCTCCATTCTCAGTGATCTTGAGTATTCCTACAATTGGTATCAGAGCAATAGGTTCCCTGTAGAAGTTTAATCAACTTGGGTTTATCAGATGATAGTGGAATACTATGGCTAATCAGGAAGGATCTTCTACGTCAAAAGAACCTCTATTTAATGACACTAATTTTTCTTTTTGGAGTATTAGGATGAAGTTTTACTTGTCTTCTTTGGGATATGATGTATGAACATCATTAGAAAATGGTTATATAGTTCCTTCACAACCTCCTAGTGTTGTTGAGAAGAAAGATTATGAGTGCAATGCCAAGGAAAATGATGCTATTCTTTGTGGTTTGACAAATGATATTATTGTTAAAGTCATGCATTATAAGAGTACAAAATATGTTTGGGACAAGTTAGTCAACTTTTTTATCAAGGTGATGTCAAAATTGAGGAAGCCAAGTTGCAAACCCTCATAGCTAATGTTGTATGTTCAAATAAAAAACAAAAGGATAAATGTGGTAATATTTTTGATAAGGATAAACAAGTTGAAGAAAGTGAAGTAGAACTTGAAGGGGAATTACTTTGTGTTTTAAAGGAGATAAAAATATTTAAGAAGGAAGCCTTGAAAGATGTCAAAACTATAAAATATTTAGACCATCTTATAATCAGCCTAAAAAATAAATTTGAAGAGAGTAAAAGAATTGAAGAAGTGACCAAATTTGAGCTAGAAGTGAAGATAAAGGATTGCCAAAGATTGGAGGAAAAAATTATATCCTTGAGAAGGAAGTTAGATAATTTTGATGGCACAAACAAATTGGAAGACCTCTTGAAAAGGAAAAAGAGTTATAATGATAAGTCTAGTCTTGGCTATGAGATAGGTCAAGGTTCAAAGGGTTGTGATGATAACATGAAAGAAGTTAAATAATGCTCTCAAACTCCTTCAAAATATGGTGGCAATAACCTAATCCAATATTTTGATACAGATGATTTCATACAAATCATAAATAAGAAGTTCATGAAACCATTTATTGCAAGAAGGAACAAACCATTCAGGTATAATCTATATTTTTATGGCTATTGATTGTTGTTGTAATCAATATGGCCATAAAGCTAGTGATTGTAAAGTTTGTTCAAGAAGGAGATCAAAATTTGTTAGTAGAAATCCATTTGATGTCTTAAGTAGTTTGAGGTGTTATAATTGTGATAATTTTGGTCATATAGCTAAATATTGTAGACCTAACTCTAAGGTGTGGCAAAAGAGTGCTAATGTTTATTCCAAAATAAATATAACACCTACTACTAGTGATAAGAAAAAGAACAAGTCAAAATCAGTTTGGAAACCAAGGGGTAATGGTCATTCTATGAAGAAGATGAATCTTACAAACCTTGATAAGAAAGATAATAAACCAAAATTAGTTTGGAGGAAAAAAGAGAAGGGAACTAAAACTAAAAAATCAATGTTTATGTAAGTTTCTCTACATGATAAGAAGAAGGATTTGTGGATCATAGATAGTGGTTCTTCAAATGACATGATAGGTGATAAGAGAATATTTACCAAGTTAGAAGATCATGTTGGAAGGTTTTTCAAGTTTAGTGACAATAATATTTTCCATATTAGAAGTAAATGTACATTGCTTTTAGATGGAAAAAACCTATTCATGATGTCTACTTTGTTGAAGGTCTTCTTCACAACTTGTTAAGTGTAAGTCATATTTGTGATAATGGATATAAAATTTTGTTTGATGATCAAGGTTGTGAAATAAGGAAGAAATTAGGAAAAATAGTGGATAAAGGTTTAAGGACAAGAAGCAATGTGTATAGCCTCATAGGGACTAAAAACAAAGATGGATATGCATGCATTTATCTTTTTGAGCCCTTGTAAAAATTTCTATGAGGTGTATAAAGAAAAGTTGAATAGGAATAAGCTGTGATAGTCATTTAAAGGCTTAGGGTTACCTTGAATAAAGATGTAGTTCTTGATAGGGTTTCTATAGTTATTTTGTGTGCAAGAGCTTATTGTAGCGAGTAATTTTACATATTATCTTTTTCTTGTACTGTAATTGTAAAGAGAAAAGTGATGAATGAGGTATGTAATGTCACTATATTGGGACATCCATAAGGATTTCATGAAAATCTTATTCAAGAAACCCAAATAACAATTATTTCATGAGTAAAAAAGAGAAAAGATTAAAAGGGAAGTGATAAAAATCCAATATCTTACTTCTAGATGAAATAACCTATGAATTGGATGCCTAATCATATGATCATGTTACATAGAGAAGGGAACATAATAGGCAAAGGAATAAACCATGATAATGGTCTATTTATATTTATGATTCCAGAGTGATCTTCACAAGTGGTATCTAGACATAATAAAGGGGTATGAAGATAGGTCAAGGAGCAAAAAATTCAAATAAGACAAGCAGCCCAAAGATTTGTTCACAAAACATTGAAAAATACTTCATGGGTAGAAGCTACCCTATTAATGCCATTAGAAGTGAGATCCAAAGCTATTTCTCAGTGACATTGCTCTTTTATCTACATGTGGTTATGAAATTTTAATAAATGAAGGTTGGTATTATTTCAATTGTATGAGTGAACAACATGATAGTCATATAAGGGCATCATATGTACTCATGACTATGGACAAATTATAAGGAGCTTGCAAAACTATACATGAAAAAGATTAGTAAAGAAGTAATCCATAAATTCTAGTGACATGTTAAATGCAAGAAAGAGAATAGTCTTTGAAATCCTGAAGACATTCATATGGATCCTCACAATGAAATAAGTCTCCATTCACAAGTATACATAGTGATAGTGAACAAGAAGCTAGATCTTGAGAATAGTATAATGACAACATGAGTTACAAAAAGAAATTTGAGATTAGTTCTTTTCAGCATGGTTTTAGTATGATGAAGAAAGAGGGAAGAAGCCTCATGAATGATATATTTGAAGATACATCAAGTGTCTCTAAAGATGTCTCAAAAAAATCAAGTGTGACCCTAATCAAGGAAGAAGACAAAGGATGTGGAAACTCAAGAGAAATCTCTAAATAATATGTATGATCAAAGAGGAGAGTAACCTAATAAAAAAATTCATCCAAACCTAAAGAAGAGGAATGACAAAACAAATATGATACATCTATCAAGAAACCATCCTACAAAGGAAAATATGGAAAAAAATTTGTCATCTAAAGTCTTGGAAACCAAGTCAATACTCAAATCTAAAGAAGTAGGAGATGATAAAACCTCATCAAAGGACTAATGAACAATGAGATTTAAAAAACCATACATACAACTACCCACAATTGATGTAGGAGAGTGGTCCTTAGAACATTCACCATCAAGAACAAAATAAGAAAATGTATAGATATTTGCATCATGGTCATCCCTACCCATTACAACAAGTTGTCTAGTATACAAATCTCAAAAGAAAACTAAATAAAAAGTGAACTCAATAAATTTACTAGTATGTTCTATTTGATATACAGAGAGAATATTATACCAAATATTAGGAATACAAAGAACATCATGAAAAATATCACTGGTCACATAAAAAACTCCTTTACCAAATACATTCAAATAAACAACATTTTCCATCAAGGTCTTCATGATTGAAGTATGCTTCAAGGATGAAATCCTACCAGGTTTTCTTGCTATATGATGTGAGGATCTGAAGTCAAGAATCCAATCTTTGGACTATTCAACATGTGTTACAACAAGATCATGACCCTTCATATTATTATCTTTTACCTTATCACCCTCATTCTCAATTCTTGTGGTACCTATGTGTGTAGAAGATGAAGGTTGTGAAGAAGAAGAAGTTGAACTTGTAGATTTACAAGTAAAAGAAATTTTATGTTCTTTTTTATAAGTTTCTTGATTTCATCTAAATTTTTATTATAGCAAGTTTGTTTACCATGTCTAGGTCTATTACAATAACCACACTTGGGTTTCTCCTTAATTTTGTCCTCTCTAGGAGAGATGAATGTATCACAATATTTTGTCTTAGGTTTTGAGTTCTTTTTTCCTTTACCTTTAGGTGATGATGTAATCAAAGAATGATTCTTAGAGTGTATGTCGTGTTGACTAAGTTTATTTTTTTACCTAGTCAACCTATCAAAAATGTCTCAAAAGAAGACATGAAAAATGAATCCCTTAATTCATCCATTATAGCATAAACGAAAGTAGAGAAGTCTACACATGAACCTTTAAACTTAGAATAACTCAAGAATATGTATTCCTTATGAGTTTTATTTTTACCAAAACCAACCAATTGTGACCTCAATGATTTAAATTTTACCAAATAGTCTTCAATGGTGTTAAAAGAATCTATGAAAAGTGATGCCAATTCTACCTCTAAGTGCATAGCACGAATCTCACTAAGTGAACCAAAAAACTTCTTGTACTTTTCCCAAACATGTCTCGGAGTAGTATATTCCTAAATATGGATGACCAAAATCTTAAAAATGTGCAGAGAAATCAAACCCATAGCCTCACAAAATTTGTTACTATGAGAATTTTTTTCATATTCTCTAGAAAAATTAGGTTATTCATCATCCAAGGTGGACCACAAATACCTAGACGAAATAAATTTTCTCACTATTTCATTCCATGTATGATAATTATGAGGATTTAGGACCTCAAACCTTGATTCAACCACTAGAGAAAAAAGTTCCAAAGAGTGCAAAAATAGAAAAATATCTTATACAAAGTGATGTGATACCTCCCAAATCCGAAATACATTTGAAAATGAAGCCCCCCACAAGCAAAAATTCTCCAAGAGAAAGTATGTCTAAGTAATCATTGAGTATGCCAAATATGTAAAAATTAAATAATTTTATACCTAGGGCTAAATCTAGAAAAGTGCATGAATGAAATGATATAGCTCCTAAATACCTTTCAATTGCTATTGGAATCACAAAAATTAGATAAATTGGTAAAAATTTATGAGCTCAAAGGTAAAAAATGGAAAAGGAACTTCACTTGGCAATACAATATACCTACAAAACAAGTTACAAAAACTATTTGCACCACTATGAAGTACACATAACTAGATATCTATCAATATCTTGTTTGCAAAACTTTGATACCTAGAAAAAAAGTTATGCACTGACAAAAAAAGAGGTCAATATGAGAACCTAGGGGACCAGTTAGGGGTCAACCTTTACCCTAGGGGGCTGGTAGTAGGTCACCAATGTGACTGTTCTTGACACTAGCAAAAAAAATTAGCAACACCTATAGGAGCCTAGAGGGTGGAGCCTTGGTGATGAAGGTCAGTAGTAGCTCCGTTCACCACTAGGGAGTTGGCCTCGTACTTGTGGCAAGGAACCACAAGGAAGGTGAAAATAAAGCCATCCACTAGAAAAATCCTTTAAACTACTAGGGTATGTGCAAGATCATGATAGGCCAAAAAGTGGTGATATGATGGGTATTTGTAGGGTATGTGGTTGACAACTTTTTTTTACCCAAAATTGATGAAATGAAAAGGGTTTTTAAAGGAGATTCTCAGCTTTCCACCAATATAAATTATGCTTTAGTTTGAATTTAATAAATAATTATTATTCATTTTCTATTTGAATTATGACTAAAGTCTTGATTGATAGGCTCATTGAAAAACATCTATAGCTTTCAAACGGTATCACATTTTTTGAATCCAAAACATGTGTCACATTCTATGCTTTGCATACTATAGGATTTAAAAAAAAATGAATTTCATGAAGTTTTGACCAAGTTAAGGTGGTTAGACATACGAGTTTTCATATTTTTAAAAAATTGTAATAAAAAATTCATAATTAATTATTTACTTGGAAAAAAATTACAAAAAATATGCATCACATCGAGACATGAGTCCTCTACTTATATCTAAAATCTTATAAAAAAATATGATCATTTTATTGTGGTTAGGGTGGTCAGACAAACACCTACTTATTTTTTCCCTGAAATTTAAGTACTACCGCATTGAAATTTCAAATTTTCACCAAATAGATTTATATTTTTTTTAATAAACCTAGTAGTTTAGAAAGTACATTTAGTTTTCTATAGATTCTATTCTTACATATTTTTGAAATAATATAGATATCTTATTCAAATTTTTACGTCAAGTTGCCTACCTCTAGTTTTTCTGAATTTTTCGCCACTTAAGGACCTATTTTTTCCATGATGATCTTGCACATACCCACCAAAATTTGATAATTAAAAAAATTGTCTCCCATAATTTCTGACATATGTCGACAGATTGCAGAGGTACTATAGACATAAGAGGATTATGCAGACATGTACATAGATGATGCATACTAATTTGACAACTGAATATTCTTTGCACATGCAAATTGTACCCTCCACTAATGTGGTAGACTATATAGACTGCACGGTACCATATTGTATAAAACTCTACAATACCAAAATGGTGACGAGGCAATAAAAAAACTTTGAGGTCTTGGGGAAAAGTCTTTGGTTTTGATGATTTGATAGGAATTCTATAAGTTTTTGGGTGTTCAGGACATAATGGTAGGGTTGATTTTAACCCAAAGTGCTCCCAAAAATCAACTACCTCCCAGATTTGGTAACCACCTCCCAACTTGAAACCCTCATAGATTTAGAAAAATGTTAGATGTTGAAAAAATGAAATCCAATCTTGAGTTTCATAGACTCCCTAGACTCAATTGTGAGCTTATATTACCTCGAACATGCTCATAAAATCAACCACAATGAAAACCCACAAAGAGAAACCCTCTATAATTGGTTTTTTTCAAGTTTTTCTAATTCTCTAGATCACCATCAGGTGCAAGGGAAGATCACACTCAACCTTACTAAAATTCACAAAGATATCTCATTGGAAATAGCTCTACCCTCAAATATGAGAAGGAATTTGCAAGGTTTGGCTATGATAACATGTATGAGTTGAAAATTAGGTCTATCCCAAGACCACCAACAAAAAAATGAAAACCTTCTACAAGAGAGTATGCAATTATTGAATATAGGTTTTCATTGATGACAAATTAGTAATGTCAAAGAATAATTCCATTAATGATAAATAGTGCTCACTAATGTCTATGGAGTAATGTTAGCTGAACAATGAGAATTGAATGTAATCATACTTGAATTATCATTGTATCTCAAATACAATAAAGAGGATTGACTATAGTATTCTTGCATCTATTCATGTTGATAAAGGTAATCCAAAATTCCAATTTAGAATGTTTTTGGTTAGTTACACAGGGTAGAGAAATTTCTTTGGCAACATACTTATGATCTGTAAACCTTTTTGGATGTGAGTGTTGGCACTACAGTTTGAATCAAGAGTATGTCTACACATGTTCTATCATTTTCTAGTGTTTCATGAAGTTATATTCAACATTTTTTTTTTTGAAGTGACAGAAGGGTCACTATGCTAGTTAATCAACCAGTGGTTGTTTCAGAACTATGCGACAATGACTAGTAGAGTGCAACATCTAGAGATAGTGTGGAAAGTTAAATTATATCCAAGTTAAGGACCCTTTATAAGTGCACGATATCATGTTGGTTTGAAAACAATAATTTTTTTTTAGGACCTACTTGCTACACATTTCATGTAAATTTGAATAAATAGGTCCATCCTATGCCAACCTGGTTAATTGTGGATCCCTGGCTAACATGAAATGATCTTAATGTAATTTATTGTATATAATTTAGATCTCACTTGACATGATAGATGTATGTGATGTAAGAGTGTATGTGAGTGTGAGAAAAATTGTGTGAATACAGTGTTATTCAATGTGAGTTACATCTCAATTAGTGTGTGTCATTATCAAAAGATCACAAGTTGTGTTGGAGAGTGTTTAAGATAAGATTAGATCTTGTGTAAGATATTTATTCAGCATTAAATTTTCACATGCTTTATATTTGTAATCATTTAGGACTAGGGTTCTACTCATTGAGTTGGTGGTTAGATATTTGAATTATGGATTGGTGTCTTTAGTAGGTTGGTGCCTAAAAACATGATAAATGATTGGTGTCTCTAGTAGATTGGTGCCTACTTTGTGACTGTGATATTCATTTTGTGAGGATAGATTTGGATAGTAGCTCCAAGTAGCTCTTCTCACCATGGTTTTTCCCATTATGGGTTTCCATGTATATTTGGTGTTGATTGTGTGAATGTATGCTTCTATGATTGCTTGATTGACAGTTGTTATTTTTTATTCATGTTTCATGTTTGGATATAAATTTTGAATTAAATATTTTTAAATAGATTTGGTCTACTGATTCACCCTCCCTCTCAGTAGATTATGTTCCCTTCAATTAGTATCATAGCTATGTTCCTTTGAAGAATCTTAACAACTTGAGGTAGATTCAAGATGACAAAATCAATGGATCAAGAAGGAATGTTTGAAAATAAGGCACCACACTTTCATGGATCCAGTTATTCTTTTTGGAAAGTAAGAATGGAAGCATACTTGATGGACCTAGGGTTTGAGGTTTGGAAATCAATTATCGATGGATATGAGATCCGTGAAATTCCCCCAAGAGATCAAGTTAGAAAGAAGGCTTGTAAGAATAATGCTAAGGCATGGAATTATATTTTATGTGGTTTATCTAACTTTGAGTTTGTGAAGATCATGCATTGCAAGATAATGAAGGAAGTATGGAGTAAATTTCACAATATCTATGAAGTTAATGGCAAGGTGAAACAAGAAAAGCCTCAAACTAATTGAGGTTAGTTTGAAATTCTAAAAATGAGAGAAGAGGAAAAAAATGCTACATTCCCACTCTAAGTTTATGAGTTTTTTAAATCTATCAAAGGTCTTGGTGAAGAACTAAAAGAAGGTATGGTTGTGATAATGGTACTCAAATCCCTTCCTAAAATATTTGATGCAAAAAAATAAATTGTTGAAGAAGCTAAAGATTTAAATTCTCTAACCATAGATGAGTTACATGAAATCTAGACTACCTATGAGATGGGGATTGCTAGTGACATTTACACAAGGAAGGAGGCAACATTCAAAACATATAACAATCAAGTTGATCTAGATTCACATGATGGATCAAATTTGGAGTAAGAATTTTTTTTTAGGAAAATGCAGAGGGGTTCAAAAAAATATAAAGGTAAGTTTCCTTTAATTTTTTTTTTAATTATGGTGATATATGACATTTCCTTTAAATTTTTTTAATTATTCTTTTTGGAAAGTAAGAATGGAAGCATACTTGATGGCCCTAGGGTTTGAGGTTTGGAAATCAATTATGAATGGATATGAGATATGTGAAAGTCCCCTAAGAGATCAAGTCAGAAAGAAGGCTTGTAAGGATAATGCTAAGGCATGAAATGCTATTTTATATGGTTTATCTAACTTTGAGTTTGTGAAGATCATGCATTGCAAGATAACGAAGTAAGTATGGAGTAAATTTCAGAATATCTATGAATTTAATGAAAATGTGAAACAAGTAAAGCCTCAAACTCATCGAGGTTAGTTTGAAATTCTGAAAAAGAGAGAAGAGGAAAAAATTGCTACATTCCTACTCTGAGTTGATGAGGTTTTCAAATCTATCAAAGGTCTTGGTGAAGAACTAAAAGAAGGTATGGTTGTGAAAAATTTACCCAAATCCCTTCCTAAAAGGTTTGATGCAAGTTTTTTTTTTGTTGAAGAAGCTAAAGATTTAAATTCTCTAACCATGGATGAGTTACATGAAATCTAGTCTGGTTATGAGATGGGGATTTTTAGTGACATTTCCACAAGGATGGAAGCAACATTCAAAGCATCTAACAATCAATTTTATATAGATTCAAATGATGGATCAAATATGGAGTAAGAAAATTTTGTTAGGAAAATGCAGAGGGGTTCAAAAAAATATAAAGGTAAGTTTCCTTTAAATTTTTTAATTATGGTGATATATGAATTTTTTTGGCTAAGTTTCCATACAAGAACTCTAATAATGTTGAGAAAAAGCATGTAAAGAAGTCATTTCTTAAAGGGAATAACAATATGGGGAATATAAAGAGTTTTCTCATCAACGAGGAAGGCTATTCAACTGATGGTGAGGATCAAGAAATATCTAGAGATGGAGGAGAGAAGGAAATATTCATGGCTATGGGAATTACTAAAGATGATGCAAAAATGATTCCTAAAACTGATCATGATGAGGTAGATTTTGCAGAAGAGTTTCTTTTCATTGGCAAAGAGGTTAAGAGATTGAAGAAAATAATTTATGAGGAAGTAAAGGATAAAGGAAATATATATTAGAATCTTGAGAAGTTAGAGAAGATGATCATTGACCTCAAGATTCAAGTAGAAGAAGCAAAGAGGATTCAAGAAGTTTTGTCTAAGAGGTTTTTGTCAAGAGACAAGCATTATGAAAAGCTTGAAGAAAAAACTGTCACTACAAAAAGATCTTGATAAAGTAAATCATTAGCTAAAGGTAAAGTTTGGAAAGAGTACTAATATCTTGGATCATATAATTGATAGCCAAAGATCACTGCATATCAAAATTGGACAAGCGACTTTACTGATATGTAGAAGAACAAGGTGATTGAGAAATTTGTGAAGTCTACTAATGAGAATCTAAAAGATATTGGTTCCAAAAGTTCAAAGTATGAACAAATGATATCAATCAATGATATTAAGGTGTAGAATGATGGTTTCATCCAAGTGCAAAGTTAGAATAGAAGATCCAGAAGAAAAGCTTCACTTGAGGAAAAGGATACAATAATAGGTTCAATCATTATTTTTCTGATTACTATTTTAATTCCAATCATTTTGGTCATAAGGTCATGAATTGTAGAAGGGCTAGATAATAAGAAGAGAGTTTTTTTAGTAGTAATATACCTTTGTACAATTTCACTATTATTTTTCACAAATGCAAAAATTTTAGACACATTTCTAGAAACTGTAGAAGCAATTTTGTGAGTCCTCTACTACCAAAAACAAAAGGAATTTTTTTAGAATGTTTGAGTAATTAATTAGTTAAATTTTTGAAGAATAAACTAGAGGAGAAGAGATCACAAAAATACTTGTTGGCTCAAACTATATTACATGATCAAAAGGAGATGAATCTATAGATCATTGACATCAAATGTTTAGGTCATATTTTTAGAGACAAAAGTAAGTTTATGTATTTCCATAATTTTTATGGAGGAAATTTTTAAATCTTAAAAAAAAAAGCCTACTATTACCAATAAGAGTACTTTGTTTCTTGATGGTGGTAAGAAAAAAACTCATAGTTAACTCTATATGTTGAAAGATTGAAACATAATCTTCTAGAAGTGCAAATCAAATGTGTGATAAAGGTTACAATATTTAATTTAGTGTTGAAGGTTGTGAAATAATAAATACTAGTACCAAAGAGTTGGTTGGAGAAATATTTAGGACTGACAGTGATATATATCATCTTAGTGAGTTGAATGGGAAAAAATGTTTTTCTATATAAAGAGAAGAGAGTTGGATCAGGTAGCACAAAAGGATCATACGAAACCTCAATTTTGATGATATTGTGAGGATTAGTTCAAAGGGAAAGGTTAGATACATACCAAAGGTCAAGAAGCCTTAATCTACTAGCTACAAACCATGTCATTAAGGAAAAATAGACAAAGACTAGATTTCCTACTAAGGAATATTCTACAATGAGGCCATTGGATTTGATTCATATGAATCTATGTAGACCAATGAGGACAAATATTGTACAAGGTGACAAGTATTTCTTGATGTTTATTGATTATTATTCTAGAAGGAATAGGATTAATTTTTTGAAAACAAAATCAAAAGCTTCTCAAAAATTTAAAGCATTCAAGGGAATGGTTGAGAATGAAACCGAAAGCACAATCAAGTGTTTAAGCTCAGACATAGGTGGGGAATTACTTCTAATAGGTATGGTAAATTATATGAGTTACATGGGATCCAAAGACAATTTTCTAATCTTAGAACTCCACAACATAATTGATTAGCTGGGAGGAAGAACTAGATTGTACAAGAGATAACTAGAACAATTGTATAATGGAGAGAAGTAGTTCACAATATATTGTATATTTTGAACATAGCTCAAATCAAACCAAGGACTAATAAACAACCATATGAATTATGGAGAAGAATACTGGATTTAGTTAGACATGCCTTAGGATAGTTGGAATCAAGTGCTACATCAAAAGGGATGAAGAAAAAATGGGTAAGTTTGATTCTAGATCTAATGAAGGTATTTTTTTTAGTCATTCTATGACAAGAAAGGAATATAGATGTTATAACAAAAGATTGGAAAGGATTTTAGAAAGTGTCAATGTAAGAATTGATGAGACATTACAATCTATTCATCTTATAGAAGTGAAAGATAATGAAGATCCAATCCACAATAGTGATGAAGCCTCAAAAGTTAATTTTGAGAATACAATTACAAAGACTCCATCTAAGTATGTGCATTAGAATAAATTTGAATATTAAATTATAAGAGATAAGGAAAATGGGGTTCAAATCTGAAGAAGAATTGAGAAATCAAATGAGAAAGTACATTTTCTCTATTATCAATGATTGAACCAAATTATTATACAAAGGAAAGCAAAGAGAAAGGGTGGTTAGATTCTATGAAAGAAGAATTAAATTAGAAAAAAAATGAAACTTGGGAATTGGTTCCAAGACCTAAAGGAAAAAAAAATTATTGGTACCAAATGGATCTTTAGAAACAAGCTTAATGAAGATGGAAAAGTGATCTGAAACAAGTCCAAACTTGTGTGTAAAGGATATGCTTAGGCTAAAGCAATTGATTTTCAGGAGGAATTTATTTTGGTAGCAAGGTTGGAAGAAATCATATTTTTTCTGTCTTTATCAAATTTTAGGAATTTTAAAATGTATCAGATGGATACATGAAGTCTACATTTTTGAATGTTTAGTTAGAAGAAGACTACATTTGTGAATGTGTTCTTCTTTGATTGCTTGATTGATAGTAGCTATTTTGATTCATGTTTTATTTTTAGATATACATGTTGAATTAAAGAGTTTTAAATATATTTGATCTACTAATTCCCCCCTCAGTAGATTGTGTGCCTTTTAGTAAGGATATGAGCTTTCTTGATATTAATATCTACCAAATATGATGATGAGGTATATTATAAAGTGTATAATGACCTTTCTTATATAGAAAAGGTGTGATGTAGTACCAACATGGAATGATCATTTCATAGTTAAATGACATGAGGCAACATTAAATGACCTAGGACTCTAATATTTAATAAAATGTAAAAAGATAAAATCTTATGTAAACAACTTTTAAATAAGAATAGGACCTAAGTGGAATTAATATGTAAATAAGACCCCACTAAATAAGTAGTTAGTAAAAGTATCTATTCATATCAACAAGTTCAAGTTCCATTAATGCTCATACCACCACCAATTAAAGCTAATGCAATCATACAAAAATTTCTACACACCATAGAAGGAAACAAGAAAAGATACATCCGTAATAACATTCACTAAATTTAAATACAAATATAAATGTATACTAGTGCAAAACTATGGTGTATACATAACAAAATTGTTATAAAATTTATTTCTTATAGGATGATCCTAGTCTATTTCTTTGGTCTCATTACGGTGAAATTTATACTTGAGGATATCCCCTTGCCTATGTTCATCTAGAGTAATGATTAGAAAATTCACCATTTAGTGGAATCAAGGGAATTGCCACTCCTTCGTTTAGGAAGTGGGGAATTTCTCTAGGAGCTAGTCGGGTCACGTTGTAGCTAGAATATAGTCTAAACCTCCCAAATAGTCTTCCTTAACCTCAAGTTGAGATAGTTCAATGTCTAAAAATGAAGCCACAAATAGGGAAGAAATGTCAGAATTTGCTGGATATTATTTGCCTCAATCCATAAAATTATCCCCAGGACTATCTAGAGAGCAACTCTAGTCATAGGGGTTTGGATATGAAAAACCTTTTAAAACACACACACACATATACGCATATATGTATATATTATGTAATTAAATACGTACATATATACTTATATATTAATGTATACATGCATATTATTATTTTAAATATATACACACACACAAAGCATATCTCATGTTTCAATACAAGGATTTAACAGTATGAATCAAACCAACAAAACAATCATAGAGAATCAAAGAAAATCACCCAAACATTCCTATTAACCCAGAAAGCTATCACCAAGGTTTACTCACCGACTCATAGCCCAAACTAACTTTACAAAGCTTATCTAAACTAGGCTGTGAGTGTGTGCATTAACTCAACTAGCTACATTAGTGGTTTCCATACAAACTTCCTCTCTTGGGTGATACTCTCCCTCTCCTCACTAGAGGGCTCAATTCTTTCCTGCATCTAGCTTAGTCCATCATGAACAAAGTTAGCCGATAACATAAAAATCATATTCATCATATATCATTTGCATCATTTAAAGAATTTAAAAAGAAATCACTTCATAATATTAATTCATTCATCTCATTCATTCATTTGAATTCACTAAAACATAATAATGTATTAAAATATATTTACTCATAAAATGTAATAGTAACTGGTAAATACACAATGGAGTGTAACATATCCTCCCCCTTATGAATCATCATGCTTGATGATTTAAAGTATAAAAAATAAACATAAACATAACAAATATTATTTTCAAGAACTCTCAAAAGCTTAAAAAACATGTGAAAACTTCTGCTTAATCTCTAAATAGTTTTCCCAAGTGGTATAATCTTCTACATATTGGTTGTGCTGGAACTTGCATTGTAGAACCCCTCTATTATGTAGGTGAAGACTACATGTTTCAAGTAATCTAAGAGGATCAATCATTACCACTCCTAGGTCCTATACATGTAAAGCATTCCAATCAATAACATGATTATCTATTGGCATGTACTTTTTAAGGTACGACACATAAAATACATTATGCATCCTAGCAAGAGTTGATGGTAAAGCAATTCGATAAGCGACATGGTTGACTTCTTTGAGAACCTCAAGAAGGGACCTACATAATGTGGGGCTAGTTTGGATGACTTTACAAACTTAATAGAACTCTTATGAGGCTTAACTCAGAGAATTTTTTTTTCTCCCACTGAGAAGTGTTGGGGCACACATTTAGAATTTGCATAACTCTTTTGTTTATTGTTTGCCTCTACTAAACTTTTATTTATCATACTTAGTTGATCCTCCATATAGCATATCTAGTCCAAGACTAATTCTATCTTCTAGCTTATCCCAATTTATAGAATTTTGACACTTCATTCCATAAAGTGCTTCAAATGGATTCATTTTGATAGTGGAATGATAAGAATTATTGTATGCAAATTCTATCAAATATAAATAGTCTTCCCATTTGTATTGTTGATCCATGTAATACATTCTTAGTAGATCTTCTAAAATTTGTTTGACCCTTTTTGTTTGACCATATATCTTCAAGTGATAAGTTGAACTTATGTTCAACTGCATCACAAGTGAAGAAAATAAGGTTTGCCAAAACCTTGACATTACATGAGTATCCCTATCTGAAATATTTTGTTCAGGAACTCCATGTAATGTAAACACCTCTTGCATAAACTTTCGAGCTATAACTAGAGCTCTAGATATATTAGGTTCCCTAAAACATAAATGAGCTACCTTGGTAAACTTATCTACCACTACCAAAATAGCATTATGCTTATTCCAAGACATTGGAAGACCTTCCACAAAATCCATGCCAATGACTTGTCATTTCCTCTCAATAATTTTGTGAGGATATAATAGTCCTACTAGGTGATGAGTTTTTCCTTCAACCTCTGACACTCTAGACAACTTGCCACAAATCTTGCAACATCCCTCTTCATTCCTTTTTAGAAATAGATCAACTTTACATCAGTCAACAACTTAGTTACTTTGGGATGTCCAGAATAAGGTGCAATATGAACATCTTTCCACATTGTATTCCTTAATTCCTTAGAGTCTGGTGCATAGATTCTTCCTTTAAACCTTAGTAAACCATCAAGATCAAAGTGAAATCCATCATACCTTGAGTTTGGAGGTCCGATGGATCATCCAAAAGTACTTTCTTCCCTTGCTTGTAGTACTCATCACCCATGGATTTTTCCAATACTTGACTTTTGAAATCACTGTGAATTGATATCAAGGAGATATGTCTCGTTCAACTTAGGGCATCAACAACTCAATTTTATTTTCCCTCAGTGTAGTTGATCTCAAAATCATAGTTTGATATCAACTCAAGCCATCTCCTTTGTCGCGCATTTAGATTTAGTTGGGTAAACAAATACTTCAAACCGTGGTGGTTGGTCTTTAGTTCAAATGGTTTCCATAGAAAATAGTGTTGGAAGATTGAAGAAGAATGGTCATCTCTATAGTTTTGTGTTGTCATTGATGTCATCATGTTGTGATTGCAAGTCTAAGTCAGTGCTTTATTTGGTATTTTGGTCTAGTATTTGGACCAATATTCAAGCTACACACTCTGGTATTCTAGTCCGCACTCCTCCACAGTTGGTAGTTGATGCTTGTAGTTTAGGGAAATAGTTTATGATTGCTAAAGGAATGTATGTTCAAAATTTCTCATGCTCCGGTGCTCGTATGATGTTTTGGCACTATTTTTTCAATTGCTTTTGCAATGAATTATATTTCTAGCCGACTTCTTGGATAAGCCATGATATGGTAAATTAATTTTATTATGCGAATATATGTGCAACCTATCTTAGGTCCATGCTAACATGATGTAGGGTGTTAGACGTTTGGATTTCCTTTTGGAAATATTTTGTGAATGCTTGTAGCTAACAAGTTTTTTTTTTTGATAAACAAGGAAATGCATCTAATTAGGCCAACCTAATTGATGCTTGCGAATGAATCGAGTATATATATATATTAGATAGGGCTGAAGATTAAAAAGTGTAATTGATGAGGCAGTTGTGAATACAAAATTGAAGAAGAGCGAAAAATGATGAAGTGTGTTAAGTCTACCTATTGAGCATCATCAAAACTATATCAACACTTGTTAGGTGCACTCTTTTCAGTTCATTTTGGCTGTTAAGGCTAATTTTGTTTTGTAAATCTTTTTGTATTCAATGAGCCTCTTTGTAAGTAGTGAGATTTTGTATATGGGCAGTGAGCCTTATACATTCCGTTTTGGAACTACTTTATATTGTGAGTTAATCCTCACCATGGTTTTTCCCTCATTGGATTTTCCATGTAAAATTTGGTGTTCATTGTGTCAATTTTACTTTTTGTTATTTGTGTTTCATGTTCATACTTAATAACATAATAGTGTGGTTGTGGAATTGATAAGTGTTAAAATTTTAAGCTTAACCAGTTGAGGTAGATCCTAAAGGTTGATCAAATGGATGATAAAGAAGAACTCTAGACTGCACTTGAGGATCTTGACAAAGTTGAAAATGAAAATAGATATCTGAAAAAAAATCTTGATGATGCAAATGAATGTGTCCGAAAGTTGAAAAAACAATTAAAGAAATTCAAGGAAAGACACAAAGAAGTGAGTGAGCAATTGAAACAAGAGATAATTGGATTGAAAGTGCTTGTAGAAGAAAATAAGAGAATTGAAGAACAATTGAACACAATGGTACATAATAAGTCTGATGAATGCTCTAAACTTGAATAGGAGGCAGTAAACTTGAGAATAGAACTAGAGAAGGAAAAACTCTATGAGAATAATTTCAGATCTAGTTTCGATAAGCTTGGAGAACTGCTTACAGGACAAGATCAAGTAAAGACAAAGGTGGCTTGGGAAATGATGGAGGTGAAAGTTCAAAAGACAATCAAATGAATTAGGACAAAGGGAAGTAGAAAATAAATTTTGTAAGGAGATCTCCTGTGAGACAACCTAATGCACAAAGGTATCCCTCTTTCAATGGTATTTGTTATTCTTGTAATAAATATGGTCACAAGGCAACAAAATGTAGGACCAGGATGATTTAGTTTCTTGGCTCTTTCTTTGAACAATGTTTTTCATGTAAGAAGGTTGGACATAAAGCTACTAAATGTAGATCTTAGGTGAGAATGATTAGTCGTGCTATGATGAACTAGTTTAATGGAAGTAGAATGAATCGATCCTTTAATGGCTACTGCTATACTTGTAACAAATTTGGACACAAAGAAAATCAATGTAGATCAAGAAGTAATGGAGGTCAGACTAATAAAAAAAGTGTTGTCTACTATAACAATAAAAAACCTAGACATATCTCAAAGGTTTGTAGAAGTAAGAAGGGAAAGCAGTTTGCTCGAGTAGAGAAAAATGAACTAGTAAAGAAGATCAACAAAGAAGAGATGAAGAAGGAGATGAATAAGATATGGAAGAAGAAAGAGGAAGAACCTGAAACTACTGATGTGTCTATGCCCTCATCCGGTATGAATAATTCATCTGGGAATTAGACCTAGCATGGTCTTAGGGGGAGCATTATCAAAAAATTGTAAAAACCCCCTTGATGAATGGCATGTCAGAGGTTGGCATGCGAATGGGATGTGAAGAATAAATAATCAAAGGTTTTGAAAAAGGAACCGGAAGGAAACATGTCATACTGATTTACAGACCGAATTAGGGTTTTCTGTATTGAGAAGAATGTTTTTAGCAGTTTTTTTATGTCTGCCACATTTAATGCATTTTAGGACAAATTGATGGTGTATAAGATAAAATTTGTAAGCCTTTTTTATCATTTGAGCATTTGAAGAGTTTGAAAGTTGTCTTGGAGCAATCTCGAAGTGATCTAAAGCATTTCTGAAGAAATTTGAAGAAACTATTATGAATACATAGGAATTATTTAGTGTGCATAGGAAAAGAAGAAGTCTTGACTAAACATTAATGAATTCAAGAAAGTTAAGCACCGTGATGGATAGAGGATAGAGTGGCAACATTCCTTTGAAGATGAAAGGAGTCGAATTGGAATAATTTTATCATAGAAAGATGAAGGAAATGGAACTAGGGCTAAAGGAAAATGATTTGCAAAGCATAAAAGCCCTAGGTATGGATTTATGGGGAGAATTTCCATGGTTTGCTAATAATTAGTTTATTTTTTTCTTGCTGAGTTGATTCAAGAACGACAACATTTTATTAGACAAACCCTACCTAATTACAAAGGAAGCAATCAAAGCAATTACTGGCTTATGTAGTATTGGGGATCTTCTTGGAAAGAAAACTGTGAAATACAAAGATGTGGAGGAACTTACTGGTATTAATAAAGATCCTCAAGCTTTATTGTTAAACACACTTGTAGATTCGGCTATAAGGTATGTTGCATATGGCAATTCTTACAAAATTTATTTCAAAAATTGTGAAGGCTCGACTTCGTCTATTGTTGTATATATAGCACATATGATGGTTAAAGAGAACAAGCAGTTTGATTTGTGTAGCTTATTACTTGAAAATCTATCTAAAAATGCCCGAATGTCATTAGTTGAGGGTTATCCCTTTCGGTTTGGATCTTTTCTTGTGTGCTTTTCCTTTTACTTTCTAAACTCCCTACGGTGAAGAGAAAATGTAGTGTGGGAATTTGGTATTCCTATTGGGAAACAAGTCTACAGATACTTGGAATTGTTGGTGGATAATGTAAGTATGTGTAGATCATATTTCACATCCTTAAGAACAAATCTATGCTTTGGTATGTTAGCACCAATTCATTTTGAAGTGGGATCATCTTCTAGTAAGAGAGAATTGGAAGTTATCATTGGTGATTCTCCTCCAAAACTGAAAAAGAGAAAAACTATTGTAACAGATGTCCCGAAAGAGAAGAATGAAGAAGAATTTATGTCTGAATCTGGTATAGAGGATATACAGATGTTGTTGGATAAGGGTGAGATGAAGAATATTAGTGAAATTTGGAATACGTGCTCTCTAATTGAGAAACTTGAAATTGATGGTGTGTTGGTTGATTATTTGCTGAATAAAGATATTTCAATTTTAGATGTGCTAGATTCTTTACCAGATAATCTTATAGAGATTGTTGAAGAGAGAACATTGTTAGGACTTGAAGGAAATAAATTCAAAACTATTCTTGAAAGAAGGTGCAACAAAGCAAAGCAAGTACTATCTAAACATATGAATGAGACAAAATAATGCATCAAAGAAATATTTGACATTTACAAGTATTGTCTCTGGTGGCCGACAACTGTTGATAATTTCAGAAGCAGGATTGAAGCTATTGAAGCTGAGATGAATAGTATTGAAATGAACTTTGATTTATTTAAAGAAAAGGATGGAAAACAAAGAATAAGAGTTTGACAACTGCGGGTAGAATTGTTGACTACTCAAAGGAAAAGAGAAGATATGGGTAGAACCTTCTGGTTGGTTAAGGAAGTTGTTGAGGTCTGATTAGATCATCTATCCAAAATTCTCCCTGATACTAAAAATTATGAACAAATGTGTCTATCTTCTGATCATACATCCTCCTTTATGCAATTATCTTTGTTGGAAGGTATGAGTGCAATAATGAATTTGGTTGTACTTTCCTAGAAAATAATTCTTCTGATCATAAGAGAGAGGTATATAAGAAAATATTTCATGTAAAAAGTGTCATTCTTGTCTGAATGTTTGAAATGGGAAGCTGGAATTTTTGTGTATATGCATATGTTTACATCTTATCTTTTTGGTCACCCTTTTCCATTAATGTCAAAGGCAGAGAGAGTTATGGAAAGAGTTAGAGTATAAAGATACAATGGAGAGAGTTATGATAATGTTGTTTTTTTGAAAAAAATTGGCACATGTTGCCATCAATGAAAAAGGGGGAGATTGTTGGAAGAATGAAGAAGAATGGTCATCTCTACAGTTTTGTGTTGTCATTGATGTCACCATGTTGTGATTGCAAGTCTAAGTTAGTGCTTGATCTGGTATTTTGGTCCAATATTTGGACCAGTATTCAACCTATACACTCTGGTATTCTAGTCCACAATCCTCCGTAGTTGGTAGTTGATGCTTGCGGTTTTGGAAAACAGTTTATGATTGATGAAGGTATGCATGTTTAGAATTTCTCATGCTCCAATGCTCGTACGACGTATTGGCATTATTTTGTTGATTGCTTTTTGCAATGAATTATACTTCTAGATGACTTCTTGGATAAGTCATGATATGGTGAATTAATTTTATTATGCAGATATATGTGTGACCTATCTTAGGTCCATGTTGGCATGATGTAGCGTGTTGGACGTTTGGATTTCCTTTTGGAAATATTTTGTGAATGCTTGTACCTAACAAGTTATTTTTTTGATAAAAAAAAGAAATGCATCTAATTAGGCCAACCTACTTGACGTTTGCAGAAGAATCGAGTATATATATTGGATAGGGTTGAAGATTAAAAAGTGTAATTGATGAGGTAGTTGTGAATGCAAAGTTGAAGAAGAGTGAAAATGATGAAGTGTGTTAAGTCTATCTATTGAGCATCATCGGAACTATGTCAACACTTGTTAGGTGCACTCTTTTTAGTTCATTTTGGCTGTGAAGCCCAAATTTTTTTTGTAAATCTCTTTATAGGAAGTGAGCCTCCTTGTAAGCAACGAGCTTTTGTATCCGGACAACGAATCCTGTCAGGACAGTGAGCCTTATACATTCGGTTTTGGAACTAATTTATATTGTGAGTTAATCCTCACTGTGGTTTTTACCTCATTGGGTTTTCCACGTAAAATATGGTGTTCATTATGTTGATTTTACTTTTTGTTATTTGTGTTTCATGTCCATGCTTAATAATAGAATAGTGCGGTTGTGGAATTGATAAGTGTTGAAGTTTTATGTTTGAATTTTTGTGACAACTAATTCACCCTCCCTCTCAGTTGTCCTGCACCTTATAAGAATTGGTATCAGATCTTTGGTTCTTTGGTTTAAGCTTAACCACTTGAGGTAGATCCTAAAGGTTGATCAAATGGACGATAAAGAAGAACTCTAGGCTGCATTTGAGGATCTTGACAAACTTGAAAATGAAAACAGAGATTTGAAAGAAAATCTTGATGATGCAAATGAATGTGTCTGGAATTTAAAAGAACAATTAAAGAAATTCAAGGAAAGACACAAAGAAGTGAATGAGCAGCTAAAATAAGAGATAATCAGACTGAAAGCGCTTGTAGACGAAAAGAAGATAATTGAAGAATATATGAATACAATGGTACAAAATAAGTCTGATGAATTCCCTAAACTTGAACATGAGGTAGTAAACCTGAGAATAGAACTGGAGAAGGAAAAATTCAGTGAGAATAATTTCAGATCTAGTTCCAATAAGCTTGGAGAACTTCTTGCAAGACAAAAGCCAAGTAAAGAAAAAGGTGGCTTGGGAAATGATGCATGTGAAAGTTCAAAAGACAATCAAATGACATAGGACAAGGGGAAGCAAAAATGAAAGTTTGGAAGGAGATCGCTTGTGAGACAACCTAATGCACAAAGGTATCCCTCTTTCAATGGTATTTTTTTTTCCTGTAATAAATATGGTCGCAAGGCAACAAAATGTAAGAGCTAGATGAATCGGTTTCCCAATTCTTTCAATAGACAATGTTTTTCGTGCAATAAGGTTGGACATAAAGCTACTGAATGTAGATTTTAGGTGAGAATGATTAGTTGGGTGATGATGAACAAATTTAATGGAAGTAGAATGAATCAATCCTTTAATGGCTACTACTATACCTATAACAAATTTGGACACAAAGAAAATCAATGTAGATGGAGAAGTAATGGATGTTAGACTAATCAAAAAAGTGTTGTCTGCTATAATTGTAACAAACCTGGACATATCTCAAAGGTTTGCAGAAGTAAGAAGGGAAAGCAGTTTGCTCCAGTAGAGAAAAATGAACTGGTAAAGAAGATTGACAAAGAAGAGATGAAGCAAGAGATGAATAAGATATGGAAGAAGACCCTGAAACTACTGATGTGTTTGTGCCCTCATTTGGTACACATAATTACTGCCAATTCTAGATCATGTGAAGCATATTTATGTTCATAAGGCTTCAATTCTCTAGATTCATAGGAAATGACTCCCCCATCCTGCATCAACACTCCACCTACACCTTCTCCTGAAGCATCTGTGATGATGACAAACTCACCTTCTGAATCTAGCACTTTTAGTATTTGAGTTGTAGTTAACTTCTTAATTTGATAAAACGTCACTTGACATCTTGTCGACCACTTAAAATTTTTCCCTTGCCTCTACAATGATGTTATGTGAAAAGCTATCTTGGAAAAGTTAGTTACAAACTTCCTATAATATCCTTCCAAACCCATAAAGCTTCAGACTTCGGGTATGTTCTTCGATACTAGCCTCAGGTAGGCATTATAATAGAGGGTTTTCATACCAACTTGCTCTCCTAGGTGATACTCTCCCTCTCCTCATTGGAGGGATCAATTCTTTCCTTCATCCAACTTAGTGCATCATGAACAAAATTAGTTGATAACATAAAAATCATATTCATACTATATTATTTGCATCATATAAAGAATTTAAAAAGCAATCACTTCATAATACATGTTTATTCATCTCATTCATTCATTGTAATTCACTAAACATAATCATGTATTAAATATATTTACTCAAAAAAAGTAATAGTAATTGGTAAATACACAATGGGGTGTAATAGTACAAAAGAAGAAAACTAACAGGGGATTTTAGAACTAGGATACCCTCACTAAATTAGACCATTATAAGTCATTGATCAAGGAAAATCAATAGCCATCATGACTCAAAAAACTTGAAAATAATACTAATCATTAGGAGAGCTTGATTCATTGGATCAAATTAGATTGATGACATCACTTGTCAATCACTTCATAATGAAACTTCCATCCATCAAAACAATTCATTACTTTAAACAAAAATAGAAGTGAAGGTGGGCCTCTCAACCCATTTGTGACAAAATGGAAACAAAGGAAGGAGGAAATAACACATAGGCATGAAAACGAGCCATATGGATCACTTAGGCCAATCTTTGTTATAGTTATACAAACAAGAGGATAAACAGAGACAAATATCATAGGGTAAGAAATATAATCATAACAGTGCAAGGGGTAAATGATCATTAAGGAAACCAAAGTATCCATAATAAATATATTTTCTCAAATGAATGTCGAAAGATACATAAATTATTATCATTTAATTATTTGTCTATGGTAATGTTATGATTTATTACAAGATTCAATTCAATACATCTCTAGGGGTGAAAATGATATAATTTATTCAATTGTGAAAGATTAAATTACCCAAAATATTAATGAATTAGTCTACAAAGTCTATGAAGAGTAATGGTGAATTGCTATGATTTTTAAACAAGCCAATCAATGAGCTCAAATTGCATCTAAAGAGAAAATATTTCATGAATATCCTTGATAACTTATGACACATGTTTGACAATGGTTTTAGCACATTGATGGTTTCAAACCCAAAAAAAGAAATAAATTTATTGTCATGTATATTTTTCATACCTGAAGTTTGACACTATGGGGTTGGATAGAAGATTGATTCCAACTCTTAGAAAAGTATTAAAATGTGATATAGTCCAAAAACTAACATATGATAACTTGATTGATCTTGTTGAAGAACAATACCATGTAAGAAAAATTATGTACAAGTTTATGAACATTTTTACTAATCATAATTTAAACTATCTCTAAAATACATATACACCTCAAAAAATTCTTAATATAAATGATAATTATATTAAAAACACATGAATTAGATTGTAATCTATATATATTATTAATACAATAAATAAATATAATTAATATTAATATTATATATCTATGCCAAACAAAACAAAGATCATAATGCGGTAAACAAGATTAATACATCAAATTCTTATAAAACTTTAAACCCATTATTAGTACTTGTCGTCCAAGCAATACTATTGCTAATGAGTTTTGTTTTTCTTAGTTAATTAGTTATTAATAAGTTAGCTTTCCACCTATCAAAAACAATATTTTTTTTGAAATTTTTTTTTTTCAATTTTGTAAAATGAACTTGCTAAATATTTAATTTT
The DNA here is from genome assembly GCA_007258455.2 of Sequoia sempervirens. NCBI lineage: Eukaryota > Viridiplantae > Streptophyta > Pinopsida > Cupressales > Cupressaceae > Sequoia > Sequoia sempervirens. Next base: position 216,465,780 of record VDFB02193867.1, read on the forward strand.
ATAAATTATGAAAATTATTTCTCCTCAATATAATTGGCTAAGAAGTTGTGTGTTATTGACATATTTTTAGGAAAAGTGAAAATGAACTATTATTTTACCTAATTTTTAGAAAAGTCAACTATTATTTTGCCTATATTTAAAAAACCAAATTTACTATATTTAATTTTATTATATTTACTATATTTGAAAACAAAACTATGAAAACAATTTCACTAATTAATTACCATTTTTCATTCTAAAGCCTCCCGCTATCCACAATTTTTTCTTGGGCCCCACCGTTGTAAGAATGCGATGTGCAGCTGAACTAGTACAGGTTTTATTTCTTCTGCCCAACCCCATAAGAACGCGATACACATGACCTGAATGACAAGACAAGAGTATTTGAAGATAAATTAATTAAGGTACAAACAACAGTATATGCCATATTTTGGCCAAAATTAAAATCTTTATTCGACTGGGACAACAAAACTGTGGAGATTGGTTGGGTTGCTATAATATATTGTATTTGTATTATAAATTTTTATTATATTTATTAATATGATATTATGTTATCTTTAAGTTTTATTAATGTAATATTATATTATATTTAAATTATTTTCTATTTTTATTTATATTACATTACATTAAAGTTATATTAATAGTATACATATTATTATTTAACAAAACTATTATATAAATTTTATGTTGAAATAATTATTGTTTTATTCATCCTTATAATTCTTTCATTTTATTTATATTTTATTTCATTTTATTTTTATTTTATTTTATAATTGATTTTTTAGTAATGTTATATCTTATTATAAGAACATTTATAATGATAATCAATTAGTTTTTGCATGTCTATACTTTAGGAATAGCATGCTGAATAAACAACCATCACTACTAAACAACCAAAACAAATAAAAACAACTCACTACTAAACAATTAAAAAAGAAAAACAATAGTCAACACTAAAATATAATAATTAACAAAAATTACATTTAATTTTATTCACCTCATTTAAACTTACATATATTTTATTTTTAACTCTACAAACCTCTAATTACAATACTGCAAAGGCAATCCGTGACACACATTAATTTTATATAAATAAAAATTTCCTTTGCCTATGCATCATTTATTTGTTCTTCGAACATTAACATAAAGACCATTATTTTAACATAAAGTCAACTTTTTTATGAATAATCTTCTACTTTCGACTCCCAAGTTCATAATGTCATAAATACAGAACTTAGAAGAAATTCATTTACAACTTTTGAACGGACGGTTCTGATAACATCTCATAATCCATAAACACAATTCTCGTGATAAGTCCTATGTATGAACACAAATATTAGATTAAAAATCTACATAACCAATTTTTTTTTTTGGAAATTTCCTTTCTTAGAGTTCTGAATTTGTTTAAAATATATTCCAATCATCATATTTCATCAAAAAATGATTGGTTAATATCTGATACAACTGTCAGAGTTAATGAATCCATGGAGGTAGTTAAGCCATGTCACAATTCGAGTGCTGCACAGCACACGAAGATCAAGGGTGCACACCTTGCAACAATCCCCCAGCACGAGGAAGGGTTCGAACCCATGATCCTGACACCAATTGTTGCAAAATAGTTGCCGTTTCAACAAAAGATTAACATGTTAATGTTTGATACAGCCACCAGAATTAATAAATCTATGAGAAGCAGTTAAGCCATGTCACCAACCGGAACGCTGCGCTGCACAACACAAAGAGACCAAGGAGCACACCTTGCAACACACAGCGTTCTTTATGGGCGTGACTGGAAAAACTACCATCCTTGGACTGTGAGGAAACTTCCAAAACTAATCCTTCGTCTGTCGTTGTGAAGGAATGGAATATGACTACTGTTCAGAAAAGATTTTCTATAGGTGATGCATTGTTGTCAATCTATACAAGTATTTTGGTGGGATACAATTCCCTCCTAAACAACAGGGGCACTGTTTACAGATAGCGACTGTACACTAATCCACCTATTGCTTTTTCTAGTCTTTGTCCTTTGCATCCGCAGTGCTTTAAATATGACCAAGATCTCCCAGACTGTTCCTCCATTCAAAATTAAAGTAATATAAAGGATAGAATGCTCAAATGCTCTTCAGAGAAATGCATGAATTTTTCATTAGATGCAAAACTTGTGGTATGACTTCTGTGTTTAAATTGCAAATATAGGTTTTCGCCATGATTTTGCATGGAAGTGTCACTTTCATTGTAGCGAAACGGAGGGACAGAAGAAGAGAGCAATCATGGCCGAGTTTGGAATGTTTGACTAAAATCCAATCAAACTATATGTATGTACACATATGATAGTAAACATGCAATCAGGCAGTGATTATATTCTTTATGCTAGATGAATAATCGTAACCCTGTTCGAATACTTCAAGTAATCACCATATATATTTTAAACAAAGTTATTTAAATGTTTTTTTAAGATCAATTTTAGATAAGTATATTTCTCTAATAATATTATAGATATACATCTATTTAATTTTAACATGTTTGAAAACTAAGCTACTAAAAATATGCTTAATCTATTTTCATAGAAGAATACAAACATCCAAGTAAACTAAATCAAATAAATAAGTATATTTTAATCATAGACACTTATACCTTACACTCCTTTTCCATTTTAGACTTGCTTTAGCTTGTTTGTGTCACATGCAATGACAAATGTGAAGTGACATATTTTAGTGTATTGTTTTTAAACTAGAGCCTACACTAAGCTTGAATCTATAATTCTTTAGGATTCAAATTCAATCTGTATATATTTGATTTCTTGACCTACATTATTTCAATATCCACACATTTTAATTTACATTGAATGTGTAAGGGTTGATTTTAGCTTTGAACTTTTAATTTTAGACTCACTTATAGATTCAAGATAAATATCATATAATTATTAGTTGTGAAGATGAAACATACAATGTGTGATTTGCATGCTAGGGTGTTATATAAAAGGATAAATCTTATTTCAATTTTATCATCCACAAGGAAGTTAGATCCATCATTGTATTGTTATTTTGAAAGAATCCTTAGAAATTGTTGCATTATTAGTTTGAATGAACATTATAGTGATATGCTAGGAATATACATGGTTGCTTGGCATGTCTTCTATCCTTGTTCAAACTATTAATTTGACTCAAGGGGTTTAACAAAGGAAAATAACCCTTTAATAGAGAAATTCAATAATACCTAAAAAAGCCATAAGTTGTAGATGCATGTTCAAATACCCAAGTTGAACATTATTTTTAGGCCGATATTCCACAAGATATATTTTATAGAGAAATCTTAGTTATAGAGATCCAAGATTGAATTCAAAAGTGTTAGTTCAACTTTGTAGGGATGAAGTTGAACTAGAATATAAAACACATCATCTTGTGGTCTATTATAGTAACTTGTGGTTCTATTTCTAACGATAAGGAATCATTTTTTTTTTCATTGATTAGGGGGGAAATAGGGTTTACCAAAATGAATTGATGAAGATGATAAACCACTATGATTTTCTCCCTAATATTATGTGATTTTGTGTGTGATAACATGCAAATAACAATTAGAAGCTAACCCTAACTATTATAGCAACTATGAGGGGAGTTTTGGGAGCTTAAAATGTTGTGTACCTTGCTGCAAGAAGCCTGTTTTTAGGGCACCAAGGACTCATTCGCCTTTAGTGGTGAATGAGTCCTTGTTAGGGTTTCTGAAACTGAGATCTGGGTTATTTTCCTTGATGTCTACACTCTTAGATCCTCGATTTTCATCTCTGAAAAAACTATAACAAATTTTCTTTTAATTGTTCTTGCACAATAAAGGTCAATCTTGAAACTTGACAACTTTTGTAATTTTTCTTCAAACTTCTTCTCCACTTGATCTTTAATCTATAAATCTACAAACATGCACTAAAGGGAAGAAAAACTTGTTGATTATTAGTGAATAAGGGTTTTCCTAAGCAAAAGCCCTTGTAGGTAATTAAACCAAATGATGAAATAATGAAATTGAAGCTTGAACTTGAATTATGTAATTGATGATACCTTGGATTTTGTCTTGGAAGATAAATCTGCAATCTAACATGAAGTGGCCATGAATAATTTAGATCTTGATCCTTAAGTAAGATGTGAAACAATGCTTGCAAGTAGATCTTCAATGCTACATCCGCTATCTTAGCTCAACAACATGTAGGAATGCACTATGCCTTAGACATGATGAAATGATCTTGGATTGCTGCAATAAAACCTTGATAATCTACATTGAAATTCCTTTGAATTACCCTTGTAAACTCTTGTGAAAGTACTCTTGATTGCTTATGAAGTTCTATGATTGCTTGTTAGATGAAACTATGTGAATTAACCCCTCATTTATACTAAATCAAGAGATTAACCCCAAAATTCAAACAATTCAAGCTGGCACCATATCTAGAAATGAATGTTGTTAAAATCTCGCCAGAATAAAATTCTAAAAGGGGTTCCTCCTTAAGGGAGGACCCATTCACCACCTAGGGCGAATGGGTCTTGGCACAAATTTTTGAGACCATGCCTTCGAGGGGGTGAAAGAACATCAAAAGCCCATGTGAAATATGCAAAGAAAGGGGGGTCCTATAGAGGGAGGACCCATTCACCACCGAATGGGTCCTAGCACCAATTTCTAGGACCTTGAATTTTCCCAATTTGAATTATGGGTGTCAGGATGGATCCTCAAAAGGTGTCAGAAATAAGGCTTAAATTTGAATTAAAGGGGCTAATTAACTCTAATTAACCATGATTAATTAAGAGGACCCTAGATAAGTGTGAAAGTGTGTAGCAACACTTTACAACACCATAAATAGGGTTCAAACTAAGTACATTTTATTAAAAAGGGTCACAACATCAATGTGAATGTGTTACAACACATTACAATATTAGACTTGGGAAAAATTAGGTTAATTCAATGACTATTATTCCCAAATCAAGTGAGGAAAAAGGGATACTTTTTTTGTCACTCCAATCATTTTAAGCATGGTCTACATAGAAAAGTGTATGCACTTCACAAACAAAGTTAAGCTTTGGTTCCTTCTTTTTACTCTAATAGTTTTCTTTTGTTTAGTTTATCAACTATATTCTTTGTTTCAAGATTTTTTTTTTTAATTCTTATTAAGTTATTGTTTTACCTTAGAAATTAGTCAAGAAAATATTCTTGTTTGTTTACATTTATGTGAGCATTTCCAATTATACAATCCTTATTTCTTTGGCCATTAGGGTTTATTTTTTATCTTATGTCTTTCATATTGAGCACTTTCTAATTCCATTTTACTTTTATATAATATTAAATTATTTTTATTATTTTAGCTCTGTCGTTTTGTATTCATTTGAAAGAATTATTGTCATCCATATCTACCTTTAAAAAGAAGTCTTCATTTTGATCTGAAAATCCCCATGAGTCAAGATGACAACAAGATGGTGAAGAATCTAAATGATAACACTCATTTTCACAAAGATGAACTATTTAGTCATCATTCCCATGTGAAGTTAATGTATAAACAAGAGGTTTCCTTGAATTCTCATGTCTTATTTTCTAATATTTCACATTTACCTATTGATAAAATAATCATACACTTAATTATTGTTATACATAATTTGATTACTAATAAGCCATTTTTAAAAGAGGAAATTAATGGTATACATAAAAAGGGTATGTGCAAGATCATCATGGAAAAAATAGGCCCTTAAGTGGCAAAAAAATCATAAAAATCAGAGTTAGGCAACTTGACGTAAAAATTTGAATACGTTATCTATATTATTTCAAAAATATGGAAAAATAGAATCTATAGAAAATTGAATGTAGTTTCTACACTACTAGGTTTGTTAGAAAAAAAAGAAATCTATTTGGTGAAAATTTGAAATTTCAATGCAGTAGTACTTAAATTTCAAGAAAAAAATAAGAAGTAGGTGTCTTTCTAACCACCCTAACCACAATAAAATGATAATATTTTTTTATAAGATTTTAGATATAAGTAGAGAACTCATGTCCCAATGTGATGCATATTTTTTTGTAATTTTTTTCCAAGTAAATAATTAATTATATGAATTTTTGTATTACAAATTTAAAAATATAAAACCTCAGATGTCTGACCACCTTAACTTGGTCAAAACTTCATGAAATTCAATTTTTATTTTTTTAATCCTATAGTATGCAAAGCATAGAATGTGACACATGTTTTGGATTCAAAAATGTGATACCGTTTGAAGCTATAGATGTTTTCAATCCAGTCTATCACTTAGGACTTTTAGTCATAATTTGAATATAAAATGAATAATAATTACTTATTGAATTCAAAGTAAAGCATAATTTATATTGGTGGAAAGCTGAAAATCTCCTTTAAAACCCTTTTCATTTCATCTATTTTTTGTAAAAAAAAAGTCGTCAGCCACATACCCATCATATTGCCACTTTTTGGCCCATCATGATCCTGCACATACCCAAAAGTATTATTTATTTATGTTCTTTGAGAGGTGTATAAACTCATCCACTCCCACCAAAGTTGCATCTTCATTTATGAATCCTCTTAATTTCAATCCTCAAAATACTATATCATGTTTTCTTCCTACCACTTCTAAGGTTGAGCCTCTTATTTTACCCATTTCTCCTATTTATTCTACTAGATTTTTCCATCACTTTTTATTTCTCACTCTATGATACAACAAGTGTTCAAACTAATTATGATTTGGGGCTATTTTTTAGGATGGTAGAAATATAATAAAATATCATGTAGTTTACGAAACATTTTACATAAGATAAATTAACCAATCCTTAATAGGGAACCCTTATATTTTCTAATTCAACTATAATTATGCTGATAGGTGTACACTGCTATGACATTTCATCCGTGTACATAGAAAAAATCAAAATGGAGTTTACGCCGATAGGCGTACACTACTACAAAATTTCATTCGTGTACATAGAAACAATCAAAACAGAGTAATAAAAAAAAGGTTCAAAAGTGAAATAAGGGACTGGCCGATAAAACAATACATAGGTTCAAAAGCGACAGGGAAACTAGCAAAATAGGAAAGTGACAGAGAAACTAGTGAACTAGGAAAGTGACGAGGAAAATTAGGGAGCAACATTCAGGAAAGTCAGGAAGCGACAAGGAAGGTCATAATTTATTCAAATGTGAGTTTAAAATAGCAAATAAGTAGCAATCAACGTAGGCTTTTTTGGCTTCTTTCGAGGGCTCTAATGGAAAGATTTGGGGACAAGGGTGGGGGCTAGCCAACACAAAGGAAAAGTGGAACTCATAGATCTCGAGTAAGATCAAACCTACTTATATCCTTAAATATTTTTCAATAGTAAATCCTGGGCCCTGTTGGGGTTTGTCATTTCTGTTCAACTTTTGCATACGGCAAGTTCTATTTTTCTTTTTATTGAAACCTGGAAACAAGTCTACCATCAAAAAGGGAAAGCAACAAATGAAATAAACTGTGAAAACATTGCAATGGGAAGTATTTTAGAAAGAAAGTGGTGGGTCTAGGGGTGAGTCAAAATGACGAACAATGTAGGCATGTTGATCCCTTATAGCATGCCCTGCAACATGGAATGCCCCACAAAATAGTCTTATATAACAGTTGGGGCTCTAAAATCATTGTTGTGGTAGTTCCAAAAATAGAAGCAAACACAAACAAAAGAAACAGACATAGGGCTAAACCTAACTTTTGGCAATGCTAAGCAATTCAAGAGGATTCCACAACACAGATAGATTAAAATAACAAAGAAGTTAAAAGGTCAAGAAACAGGAAATTTTCTACAATACTTCCCAAGTTAACCTACAACACTCAAGTATCATCTGATGGGGGGTTAAATAATCTAAATGTAACAACTCAGTTCAGAGTTATAGATTAGGTGGATTTGTTGGAATTCGAGAAGGAAAATCAAATAGAGGAAAAGGAAAAGTCAGGCTTGGTATCAAAGCAGTAGGGGATCAAAGAACACCTTGAGACCATCAAAAAGGGTGGAGAGGAAAGTCAGGATAGTCAAGAGGTATATAGCCCCACGTCAACCCCCTTAATGTGGTCATCTAAGTTGTACGTCAAGGAATTATTAGCTCTAAAAGGGAGGCTTGCCATGTTAGAAGAGAGAAAACATATGAAAGATAACATATTTCAAGCACTTTGAGAATCCAACCAGCAATTAGCACAGTAAAATAAGTTGTTTAAAGATCAAATAAACAAACTACAACACAGCTTGGAAGCAAGGCATCGAGAGATGTTGGTTTTAAAATCCGAATTTAGTCAAATTAATGCCAAAGAAATAGTTCAATCAAGTGTAAATCAAGATTCCCATCATGACAAAGTGTTCCAATCAGCTTTGGCAAGCAAGGAAATCATGGAAAAAATACAAATGGCCATTTTAGAAGAGGCCAAAACATGGGATCATGTGGAAAAAGAGCCAAAAATGATGCAAGAGGAGGATATAAGGAAACAAATCAAGCTACAATTGTGGGAAGAGAACAACAAACAAGGCAGGGCAGCAAACATAATTATTAAAGGGTTAAAGGAACACGGTGAAGGTGAAGTTACTAGTAGGGTAGTAAGAGACTTTCTATTAAGTAAGCTTCAGTGGGGAGGACATATCCTACAAGCAAATAGAATTGGTAAAATAGATAGAGGAGAAAAGTGCAGAAATATAAGGGAAACCTTGAAAAGCGTTGATGATAGGAACCAAATTTTGAGAAACAAAAGGTTCCTCCAAGGCACAACATTTTATATAGATGAAGATTTAACCCCAACACAACTAGAAGAGAGAAGAAAAGAATGCGAGAAAGTTATAGCAGCAAGGAAAGCAGGCAAGGATGCTTGGCTATATAGAGGGAAGGCCCAATTCAAAGACAACATGAGTCATAAAAAATAGGAAAGTAGGGGCCCTCAAGATCACCTCTCAATGGTAAGTTGGAATTGTAGAGGCTACCCTTGGAGGAGGGGACTTGGGTTGGGGCCCATAGCTAAAGGAAAGGATATCATTGCACTCATGGAAACACATGAACATGAAGGCTGCAGGATACCTGAGTTTGAAGGGTACAATATAATATATGTGTGGAATGAACTAATGAAGAATGGCAAGGGCCATGGTAGAGTAACAATCTTGGTTAGGAAAGAGTGTGAAAGAATCATAAAGATAGAAAAGAAAGACCCGAATAATCAATACATATGGGTGAAGATAATAGATGGGGAATCTTTGATTTGGATGGGAGCTTGTTATTTTTCCCCTTATGGCTCTAAAGTGTACAAGAAAAGGAATCTAGATAGAGAAGACCCCTATGAAGCTCTAAAAATTGACATTGGAAAATATTGTGATACCAGAAAGATCATCCCTCTTGGAGACTTTAATATGAGGATAAGCTCCTTGTTTTGGTAAGGAAGAGGGAAAAAATAGCAATCCTTTGTGGTTAGAGGAAGAAGAAAATCAAAGTTGGCAAAGAGAATCTCAGGATTCAAAAGGTGGCATTTCGTCTTTTGGTGTAAATCTATTGGGGTTTTGCTGCCTTCACAACTTAATCATCTGTAATGGAATATGAACTTTTTCAAGCTTTGGGGCTTTCACATGTCATACCCACAATGGGAGGAGAATGGTAGACTATGTCATTGGTTCACAAAGCATTATAATAAGGATAAGAGAGTTGGAAATAGGGAGTTGTCCTATAGAATTAAAATCTGATCATCGCCCTATTTATATAAAGCTTAGTATGAAAGACAATGTCCAACAAAAAGCCTGTATGTAGCCATACAAAGAGAGCAGCCTTCAAGACAAAATTCTTATAATAGGCGAGAATCAGAACATATTTAAAAAAATGATGGAAAAATAGTTAAAGGAAATAAAAAATGTTGGCATTCCTACTAGAAATCAAAGCATTATAAACAATGACAAACTAATGACAACCATGCAAAAGGCTCTCATAGATTGCAAGAGGGCTAAGGGTAGAAGAGGCTCCAAAAATAGCTTTCCAGCAAACCCATGGTACGACAAAGAGTGTAAGGTGGCTAAAAGGAGACTGACAATACCTGACTACGAAGAAGCAAAAAAAAAGTTGTATGAAAATTAGTAAGATAAAAATAAGAAGAATACATGATAGTACAAAGGAAGGAGCTAATCTCTCTTGGAAATCATAATCCAAAGGATTTTTGGAGAGAATTGTAGTAGACTAGAGGTACTATAGAAAATAGTATCACAAACATTTAATGGCTAGAATACGCAAAAAAATTGTATGAAAGAGACCAAGAAAAAACCCACACTCTAACAATTAATTCTAATGATAAGCTTTCCTCCACAAAGGATATCAAGGGTGGTGCTAAAGCTTTGGCGGTGGGCAAGGCTCGAGATATTGATGGGTTACAAACTAAATACTTGAAATGGGGATTAGAGCTCTTGGCACCACATATCAAAAAGATTTTCAATAGGGTCATTCAACATGAGTTCCCAACAAATTGGACCACAAGTGTTGTTATCCCTCTCCGCAAGAGTGGGGATGTAAAAAACCCATCAAACTATCATACCATAATGATTAATCCTCTTTTTGGGAAGCTCTTTGGGAGCATGGTGGAGCGAAGAATCAGTCATTGGGACGAGAAGGAGGGTAAGAGGGTGAAAGGGAAAGCTGGTTTCAGACCAAAACATTCTACTATTGACCACTGCATTACCCTCAGGCACATGGTTGAAAAAGTTTGGGATAAACAAGGTGGTGAGGTTTTCTGCTATTTTGTTGACTTCAAAAAGGCTTTTGATATAGTACCTAGAAATAAACTTTGGGATAGAATGGAACAACTTGGGATTCTAGAAAAATATAGGGCTGCTATCCACAGGCTTTATGAGCAAGTGGGGGAAAAAAATAGAACAAAGGTAGGTCTTTCTGAGTGCTTTGGGAGTGACATTAGTGTCAAGCAAGGCTTCCCTTTGTCCCCTATTTTATTCATGTTAGTGTAGTTTTTTTTTTTTTTCCTTAGGTTTGGGGTATTTATTTTTTCCTACACATATTATTTAAGCTTGCTTAGGTTTATTAGATGTGGTAATATGAGGACATGTGGCAAAATACAATAGCTACATGTGTCACTCTCCCCCCACACATGGGTAGTTGAGTTACACATCCCCTTTTGGCTTGTTGTGCCACCTCTCATAACCACTATTTTGTTTTCACCTGAGTAGTTTATGGGGTAGTTGGGTTTCTCACCCTCTTTTGGATTTATGTGCCACCTCTCTCTTGTCTTCACTTGAGGACATTATGCCACATGTCTTGTCATTTACCAAGTAGGTGATAACCTCCCACCTTTTATGGGTAGTAGGAGTTAATGCACCTCTTGGATGTATTTGCCCTTATTCTTATATATATTGAACACTCTCCTCTCACCTTCACTAGTTCAGCTGGTTCAACTAGTTCAGTGATCATTCTGTGAGAGTGACGAGAGTCTTCTCAAAATTCTCTTGCAAGTGTTGTCTCTATTTTCTCTCTTTCTCTCTTTCAGATTTCTTCTCAATTCTACTATTTTTATTTTCAATCATTTGTTGAGTGGAGTGTATATGATCTACTACCGACAACAGATCCTATCTCAGTTATTGCAGAATCCAACATGGTATCAAAGCGGGTTTGTCTGGTATAGCTCATTATTTTTTCTGAATTTGTTTTGAGAGATTTGAGACTAATATACTATTGAATTTTTCCCCAAAAACCAAGTATGCTCTTCTCTTGCATCCTTGAATGACCTAGAGAATCAAAATAGTTTCAAGGAAAAATAAACATCTATTTAATCTGGTTTATATATGTATGTGTTCTTGTGAGATCTGGGTGATTGTAGTTTTTTGGTAATATTGGAGGCTTTTTCAGCATTTCCAGAAGTGTCTAGAAGGCTTTAGAAAGTCAAGATTGACTTTTACTTCACCAAAATCAGAGATTGGAGGACACATTAAAAATCAAAGTAATTTTTTTTCTAAAATTTTTACTGGAGCCGTTTTCATTTTGACTTCAAAATTCTGGCTTTCGCTCATTTCCAAAAAAAATATTTTTGGGTTTTATTCCTAGGGTCGAAAAACCATCCATGGGTAGTTGTTAGATTTTGCAAAAAGTAGATAAATTGTGCAGAAATCAAGTCAAAAACAGGTGTGAGTCGTTAATAACGAACATATTTTGCATTGTTCTTCAAAGTTGCATAACTTTTGCCTCAGGTGTCAGATTTTTGCAAACAAGTACTTGACCGAAAGCTGAAAAGAAGCACTTTCCATTCATGAAGGTATTGATAAAAAAAATTGCCTCTTTCTATCAGATGTTACAGGTTGAATCTGCTGCATTTTTTTACCTTCAATAAATCATATCTTTCACTTTTGTAATCTATTTTTTCAAAAAGAAAAAGGTGTAAGAAAGATATTGAAGGGTAAATCATAGCTACAAGGCTTTCTTTTTCATATTTTATTTCAAAATTAATTTGTATAAAATATTGTAATTTTGGCTATAAAGAGCCTTATAAGCTTTGTAATGTGGAAAAGCCTTGTAAAAGCACTAATCATAAAGTGCCAACATTGTAATATTTGGGGGGTTGATTTTTTATATTAGTGGAAAGGGGGGTGTCTCGTGTGTCTTCTTTATTCACAAGTTTTTCTTTCTTCTTTGCAATCTTTTTTTCTGCTCTCATGGATGCATCTACACTTCCAGTTTTAACTCCATATAACTATTTTGAATGGAAATCTAAGATGATAATATATTTGAAAAGACATGGATATCATCGTGTTACAATGGGACTTGAAATTGAACCCAAAGATGATGCAAAAAAGATTAAATGGTTCAACAAATGTGATGAAGACTTTGGTACTTGGTGCATGTCAGTATCTCCTAACCTTCTTTTTCACATTGAATCTGCCACTACACCAAATGAAGTGTGGACTAAATTGGAAAGCCTCTCTTGTAAGTAGGATGAGTTAAGAGGTCATTAGTTAGAGAATGAACTCATAGGGCTAAGTCCTAGTAGTTTTGACACTATACAAGACTTCTTCACAAAATTGAAGGCCATTAGATTGCAGTTAGAATAGTGTGGAATCAAGAAGGATGATAAGCAACTGATCTTGAGTATTCTTTCTAAGCTTGGTCCTAACTATTCTGTATTTGTTTCTACATTCTATGCTACAAAATGTGCCCTAGGTTCAACCTATAAAATTCCTTCTCTAGATGAATTTGTTGCAGAGCTCACTAGGGAGCAAGACAAGTCGGTTATAATGGGTATAATTAAGCCCTATAAGTCACATGCCTTGGTTGTCAATCAAGGCACAAAAGAACAAAAAGGGCCTAGTAAGCAAGATAAGAAACAAAAGAACCAAGGAGAGAAGAAGAAAGATCAGAAATTTTCTACTTCAAAAGTAGATAATCAGACCTCTTCATAGGAAGGTGATCAACCTAAGAAGGAGAAGGTCAAGTTTTCTTACTATAATAGGCCTGGTCATGATGAACATAAGTGTTTAAAGAAGCAAATTAATCACCTTTCTCATCTTCTAGAAAAGAACAATATCAAGGTGCGTGATTCAGTCAAACAGAGTTTATCAGAAGGGTCTTCTAAGGACACAAACACAAGTAAGGGGAAAGGAAAGGGTAAGGCCCTAGTTGTTGTTGTTTCACAACCAGAGTCTTGGATCATTAACTCGGGTGCTTTGCACCACATGGCCTCATCAAAGGATAATTTTACCTCTTTTGAGCCATGTTTTATGCCTACCATATTAATAGGTGATGACACTCCTATTGAAGTGCATGGGAAAGGGTCTGTTGATGTGGGTGAAGGGACATTTGAGGATTTTCTTTGTGTTCCATATTTTTCAACTAATCTCCTATCCATTTATTAGATCACTCACACTGGTACTGGAAAACGAGTTGAGTTCACTCCAGATATAGTGGTAATCAGTGAAATGCATAATGGGTCTATAGTTGCTATGGGAAAAGCAGATCATTAGTCTAGACTATATCAGTTTTCTCACTTTGTTCCTGACTCTCCTTCGACAACCTTACTCACTCATGCAAATGAGTTGAGTTGTTTGTGGCATCAATGGTTTGGCCACTTGAACTACCGTTACTCTCAGCAACTCAGTCAGCAGGATATGGTTACAGGGTTTCCTTCTATTCAATTTTCTGATGGTGTTTTCCAAGGACGTATTCTTGGTAAGAATTCTAAGGAGAAATTTGATAAAGGAAAAGCATGGAGGGCTACTCAGCTAGTGGAGTTGGTACATAGTGACTTGGCAGGACCATTTCCACAACCATATTTTAGCAGGGCTAGATATGTATTGACATTTATTGATGAATTTTCTAGATACACTTGGGTTTACTTTCTCAAAAAAAAGTCTGAGGTCTTTGAGAATTTTCAAAATTTCAAATATTTTGTAGAGAAACAGTCTGGGAAGTTCATCAAGATTCTATGTACAAATAATGGGGCTGAATATGTTAATCATCAATTTGAACAGTTTTGTGCTTCATAAGGTATCAACATGTAGCAAATAGTTCCATATAGCCCTCAGCAGAAAGGTGTCATAGAATGCAAGAATAGGTCCTTAAAAGAGATGGCTAATTGTATGATACACTCCAAATCTTTGGATCCTCAATACTGGGCAGAGGCCATCAACTATGTATGTTACATCCAGAATAGAGTTCCTCACAAAGTTGTAAAGGGGGTAACTCCTTTTCAAGCTTGGACTGGTCGAAAACCCACAGTTAAGCACTTTAGAGTGTTTGGCTCTCTTGCATGGGCCCACATTCCAGTAGAGAAACACAAGGCTATGGATCCGTAGAGCAAGCCTTGCATATTTGTTGGGTATCCAGATGATGTCAAAGGCTATAGGCTTCTCCATAATACCACTCATGAGTTGTTAATTGAGATGAGTGTTTGTTTTGAGGAGAGTCCTTCAAGTTCTTCTCTTACCACTTCTCCATCCACTATCAGATTGGAGCTAATGCATCATGATGATAGTTATTTAGAGGATCTTGATCCTTCTAATCTTGATGAGGAGTCTTCTTCCTCCACTTTAGATGATGACAATGATGATGTAGATCCACATTCTTCTCCTAGTCATCATTTAGAGGGCGATGATTCTCCTCCAGACTCTCCATCCCTTGCACCTTTGTGGGCTTGTCAGACATTGGAATCAACAGGTAATTGGGTTGGTGATCCATCAGATACTAGAAGAATGAGGTCACAGTTTCAGCAGGCTCCTCATCTCTTCATTGCTTCAACTTCTGATCCACAATCTTTTTGAGAAGCCTCAAGTATTCCTAAGTGGGATGCTGCAATGCAGGAAGAGTTCAATTTCTTAGAGAGGAATCACACATGGGATCTAGTCCCTCTTCCTAAAGGAAGGAAACTTGTTCGATGCAAGTGGATCTATCAAAAAAAATTTGCAGCAGATGGGTCAGTTGATAAGTATAAGGCACACTTGGTTGCAAAAGGATTCTCCTAGGTTCCCGAGATTGACTACTCTGAGAGTTTTGCACTATTTGCTAAGATGAATTCCATCTGACTTGTCCTTGTTATAGTTGTAGCCCATCATTGGGAAGTTCATCAGATGGATGTGAAGAGTGCCTTTCTTCATGGTGACCTTCAGGAGGAAATCTACATGGAGCAACCACATGGGTTCGTCTAGAATCCTTCACTTGTGTGTCATCTTCGAAAGTCTCTCTATGGCCTTAAACAAGCTCCTCGAGCTTGGTATGCCAAGATGGACTCCTTCTTTCTGATAGTTGGGTTCACTTGATGTCATTATGATTTGAACGTCTACATTCTGCAGCAGGATGACACTCTCACTTTTTTGGTTCTATATGTTGATGACTTGTTGATCACTGGGGGTCACTCATCCACCATCAAGGTGGTGAAAATTGCTCTACATAATAGATTTTTGATGCCAAACTTGGGTATTTTTCATTATTTCTTAGGGATTGAGATCACTTAGTCATCTTTAGGTATCTTCCTTGGACAACCCAAGTATGCACTTGACATTCTCTCCTGATTTCACATGGCTAATTGTAAGCCTGCATCGACTCCATTTCTGTCAGGGGTCAAACTTGAGGCTAAGTGTTCCTCACCTTTGGTTGATGGAACTTTATACTGACAACTTGTTGGGAGTCTCATCTACTTGACTCATATGAGACCCAACATTTGATATGTTGTGGGAATGGTCTCTAGATTCATGCAGGGGCCACATGAGTTGCATTGGAAGGCAGCTAAATGGATCCTCCACTACATTAAGGGTACTCACAGTTATGGGATTCACTATGTACCAGGTGTAGCTATTGACTTGGTGGGATATACAGATTTAGATTGGGCAAGTGATTCTCAAGATCGTAAGTCTACTTCTGTGTATTTCTTCTCTCTTGGTTCTGGTCCAATTTGTTGGTCGAGCAAGAAGCAGTCTACAATTGCTCTTTCATCAATAGAGGCTAAGTATCAAGGGGTAGTTAATGCCACCACTGAGGCTATTTGGCTTTAGAATATTCTCACTGAGTTTGGAATTCCATTCAAAAAGCCTACAGTCATCTTTTGTGATAATCAGAGTGCTATACAGATCTCAAGGAATCCAGTTCATCACCAAAGGACAAAACACATTGAGATACATATGCACTACATTAGGGAGCTAATTCAAGAAGGCATTTTTGATCTTAAGTATTGTTCTACCTTAGAGCAGACTATGGACATCTTCACCAAACCCTTCACAGAGAGCAAGTTCCTTCATCTGTGAGCTTTGTTAGGGGTGCGACAATTGTCTACTTCAGGAAGGGCTTCTTAGTCCTTCTTTCTACTCTCTCTATTTTGGGGGGGTATTTTCTCTCTCTATTTAGGGGGGGCTATTCTATTATGGGGGGGGCTTCTTCCTTTGGGGGGATCTTTATGTACATGGGTACCTAACATGGCCTCATTTTTTGGGACCCATCTTTTCACCCACCTAAGCTACGCTTAAGGGGGGTATTAGTGTAGGTTTTTTATTATTTTCCTTATGTTTGGGGTATTTATTTTTTCCTACACATATTATTTAAGCTTGCTTAGGTTTATTAGATGTGGTAATATGAGGACATGTGGAAAAATAAAACAGCTACATGTGTCACTCTCTCCCCACACATGGTTAGTTGATACACATCCCCTTTTGGATTGTTGTGCCACCTCTCATAACCACTATTTTGTTTTTACCTAAGTAGTTTATGGGTTAGTTGGGTTTCTCACCCTCTTTTGGATTTATGTGCCACCTCTCTCTTGTCTTCACTTGAGGAGGTTATGCCACATGTCTTGTCATTTACCAAGTAGGTGATAACCTCCCACCTTTTATGGGTAGTAGGAGTTAATGCACCTCTTGGATGTATTTTCCCTTATTCTTCTATATATTGAGCACTCTCCTCTCACCTTCACTAGTTCAGTTGGTTCAGCTAGTTCGGTGATCGTTCTGTGAGAGTGACGAGAGTCTTCTCAAAATTCTCTTGCAAGTGTTGTCTATATTTTCTCTCTTTCTCTCTTTCAGATTTCTTCTCCATTCTACTATTTTTATTTTCAATCATTTGTTGAGTGGAGTGTATATGATCTATTACCGACAACAGATCCTATCTCAGTTATTGCATAATCCAACAATTCAAGCTATACATAGAAAAGTTAGAAGAGTGGTTGGACAAATAGGGAGGAGATGGTGTTATTTTGGCCACTTATGTGATCAAGTTGCTGTTGTATGAGGATGATCTTACTTTAATGGAAAATTTTGAAAATAGTCTTCAAGAGCACCAAAAAGATTTGGAACTTTTTTGTCAAGATGTGGGGATGCAGGTCAACATCAACAAGACCAAGGTCATGATATCTACATTGAAAAGAGCCAAGAAACAAATAAAATTTGAGTTTGAGGGAAACACTTTGCAGGTGGTGAATGAATACAAATATTTGGGAGCCATATATTTTTACAACAATCTCAATTGGGAGGCATGTAGGATGAAAAGAATTCAAGGGGGTTGGAAAGCTCTTTACCTATACTACAAAATAGATGTAGGTAAGCCGAGTTATGGGATTGGAGAACAAAAAAGAAGCTT
>VDFB02193867.1:216483934-216525968 GCA_007258455.2 Sequoia sempervirens
TTCTTCTTCTAGTATCTCCCCTAGTTGTAAGGAAGATTCTTTGATGTTAGAAAACACAACCAATGCGAGCCATGAGAATCTTAGTTGTTCCCTTTCACCTAAGGAAACCCTTATTGAGCAAGATAATTCAACCATTGATCATTCCTCTACTTATGATGAAGTCATTTTAGAAGAACCAATCCATGAATGTCAAGAAAATTTGATTCATAGTTCTCCTAGAAACTCTCCTCCTAGGGAGAATATCATGGTGCTAGAAAATGGAAACAATAGTAATGTGTCTTCCTTAGATAACGATAAAAAGTTGATTCTAGATTTCCCTTTATTAGAGATACATCACATCCAGACCATTGAGGTTATGAATGTGCAAGTGTCCATTAGATCAACCTTGACCATTGGACCTCCTACATATCCCGTGGGACATCCTAAGAATCCTCTAATTATTTACCACCATCACACAAACCTAAAACTTATAACAAACCCGAACTTATTATTTACCCACCTAAGAATAATGTGTTGCAATAACTGATTCATAATATCATTGCTCATGATACCTATAGTACTAAAAATAATCCACAACCACAACAACCCACCCCAACATAATTACCTTTTTCTAATCCCATTTTTCCTAGTGCTCCTTGATTACCTTAGTATACTAAGGAGTATGATCTTGTTGAACAACTTAAGAATACTCCTGCAAAGATATCTCTATGGGATTTAATTCAGAATTCACCTAACTATCACACTGTGCTTCAAACAATCTTACAACAAGTTCCTATCCCTTCTAATGTGCAATTGAATGACATAGCAGCCCTAATTCAAGGATTAAATGTTGACATTGTTTTCCACCAAAGTGAACTCCCCCCTTTGGAAGTGCAAAAACAATTTTTTTTTTCATAATAATATCTCAATACAAAAGAATAAGGATAACCAGAACCCTTGTTGATAATCGCTCAACCCTTAATGTGTGTAGTGTAAATCTTTTGGATATGTTGCATGTGGATAAATCAAAAATTCAACCTGATTCCTTGTCTATCCATGGATTTGACAATGTAGGAAAAAAGTTGCTTGGTGTGATTACTTTTCCTGTTACAGTTAGGAAGGCTACATTGGAAACACCAATCCATGTTATGCCTAATGATCTTTCATATAATCTCATTTTAGGCAGACCATGGATTCATGCAATGAATGTTGTGCCTTCTACTCTTCATTGTAAAATGAAATACATTTACAACAACAAAGTGCACATACTTGAAGCTGACCCTGACCCAAATAGTTGTTTGAACATTGAGAAACACAAAGCGAATCATTTAAACACAATATCACCAATGACACAAGTGGAACCTGTCTAGGAAAAAGACAAACAACAACATATTGAACAAGTCATGAAGCTATTAGAAGATGATTGAGGTTCCTTAGATTTTGAACATACATTCATGGGTGAGTACAAGATCATAAACAAATATTCAAATAAGGGAAATGAAAAAATAAGTCATGTTGACACAAAATTCAGACAACCCTTTGCAAGCTTCTGCCTCAACCACTTATGAACATAAGACACCAAATTACACAATAAAATTTGATGAGCTCAACAATAAACAACCACCTCATCCAAAAGCAATGAAAAATATTTATGGAAAAGGTTATGAACTTATGACACAACTTGGGTATAGTGGAAAAGGATGTGGTTCTAGAGAACAAGGTATCTATGTCCCCATCGAACCTAACATGCAAAAAACAACTCATGGTATTGGCTATTTTCCTTTGATAGAAATCACCAAGCCTTCACTCAACATCAACACTATCACACAAGATTCCTCTAAACCGACTTTAATAGTAGTACATCTTGAACTGATAGACACTAGCAGTCTTGATTAATTATTCTCCTTTTCCTAAAGTGAAATGAACAAACAAATATTTTCTTAATGTCAATTTCATCTTGCAAAACACTAATGATTTGAGTTCATTAGATTTTACACCCTCCTATAAACGAGCGAACAAAATCTCAACATCTAAAGAGTCTTTTGTAGGTATGACATCTTGTACATTTAAGCAAGAGGTATATTTGTTGCAAACCACAAGAGCACCTTCTACCATTGATCAAGTGGGTATCTTGTTGAGACTCCTCCAAGATCACTTGATATCTCTCCCTCCAAGAATTCAAAATAAATTTTATTACAAAAAATCATTTTTCAAATATCATAGAGTTCACAGTCATTCTACTAATGAATGTAAGGCTCTGAGTAGTAAAATCCAACCTCTTTAGGAGTTTGGTTCTCTCCCTTGTGTGGGGGCACCTAATTTCTCTAATTGATACTAATTTTCACTCCAGCATACATCTTATCATCTTATTCGGCTCACCTTTGTCCTGCACTAAGTGGGGGCGAGGGGTTAGTTAGCCTTGTCCTCATATGCCACTTTTTGTTGTCTCTTTTGGCTAGCCATTCACCTTTCATGAACATATAAGAGCAAGCTTGGGATGTGGACAACATGCCTTAAGTTGGTTCGCACATGAAATACTACACTTTGCATGACACGTAGCTTATTGGAAACATATGACTTGGCATAGGGATTTTCGAATAAGCTCTCATGCCTTCTACTTTAAAGCAATTTCTCACAACAATGGTGTTAGCAACCGCTTTAATGTGGGGGGCATACATCGACACTCATATTTCATTGTTCAATTTTCTTTTTCTTGTGATTTCCTCTCTGGGAAACATTAGGTACAATGTTTCCCAGGATGAGACCTTGCACTTTCCCTCTCTTGGAAATAAGATGAGACCATTTGCAATTTTCCTTTCTTTGAAACATTAAGCACAATTTTCCCTAAGATGAGACCTTGCACAAACTAAGAAAAATCCCTTTGAACATTCCTTACACCATTTTTCATTTACAATGTCTATGATTTTTAAGCATACGAAGTTTTTCTTACCTCATGGAGCTCGATGATCATTTTTTTGTAGTGCCTTATCAAAGTTATCAGGAGGTATAACTTTGATATGTTTGAATGGGAAGCCCAATTTGAGGCATGACTCTCCCCATAGCCACTTGTGTGTGTGGGAGTGCATACCATCCATGACTTGTATGTTTCTCACCTTCTAAGACTTCTCACCTAACATACAACCAAGAGTTTCATCACCTTAGAGTGAGTATGCATTTTTGGAAAAACAACCTAGATCTGATCCATGTCGTTTTGGACAAATAGTTGAAGCTTGATCTACCCTTTTTCTCATTTGTACTTCTCTTCCTTCTAGTTATTTCCAATGTATGATCATGTATCTTGTCTTGCTGCAAATCATTCACCTTGTGTGTGTCCTTTTGTACTTGTGTCAGTTTGACTTAGGATCTTGGATCCCAGGGGCTTCACCATTTCCTTGATCTTTGTCATCTGCATTGGTACGATTGGATGCCTCTTGAATGTCTACTTTAGTGTGAGTCTAAAGCAGGTTCATCCTCTCACTAAAGTGGAGGCTGAATGTAGCATATAAAAAAGTATTTCTTGCTTGATTTGGGAATAATTGATGATAAATTAGACCTACTATCACCTTGGTCTAGTGCTGTGAGGTGTTTTACACATCCACATTAGTACTTGGGCCCTTGCAAATTGAATAAGATGCATTTAACGATGTCTTGTAAAGTTGTTGTAAATAACTTTCACACTTTTCTAGAATTTTATTAAGCATTTAAGTCTAATGGACCTATTTCCCCCTTAATTTGATATTATAAATTTATTTAATTGCATCTTCACATTAATCTAGAAGGCTTGTAAATTAAACCTAATTATAATCTAGCATTTTAATGTGTTTTACACATTCACATTGGATGTTGTGCCTTTCTAGGCTATGTGGACCTCATTTTAATGTTGTAAAGTGTATTTAATCACACTTTCACATTGAACTTTGTGTCCGTAGCCCTAATTACCCTTTACATCATCATTAATAGGCCCCTATGACCCCATATTGTGCATCTTGAGGCTTAATTTGATCAAAGACCTGATAAAATCAACATAAAAACTAAAATTCTTTACTCCCCAACATCCCAGCTGGCAAAAGAGCCCTTGTGGGACTAAGTCACCCATCTAGGAAAATGAGTCCCATCCTGGTGGGACTAAGTCACCCAACTTGGTAACTTAGTCCCATTTGGGCTATTTTTGAGGTTTGAGCGGGAAAATTTGGGTTTTAAATTTAATTTTCCTCCATGTCAGCCTTGGGGATCAAATTAATTGGCATTTTAGGTGGATTTCATATATAAACAATCTTTAAAACCATAATTCATTAGCCTAATAATTCATTCTCCATCTCAAGTCAAGCAAGCTAGGGTTTTAGCATTCAAGTCACTAATATAGCTTTCTAAGGCATTCAAGGGTAGATTCTCCATCCATTGTTGTAGAAATTCAAGATCTATAATCATGGAAAGTTTATTTCTTCATTTGGTTTAATTACCTAAAAAAGGTTTGACCAAGGCAAACCCATATTCCCTAGCATTCAACATTTTCTCTCCTTTTTATGTTTATAAATTTAGGTATCTTGAAGGCTTGGAAATCATTGAAGAATAGGTTGCAAACTTGTTGAAGACATCTCCTTTTTGGCTAGGTCAAAATCTAAACAAAAAGTCATTTATAGGCCCAAATTTGGCAGTTTCAGATTTGGATAAATCGAGGAGTAGAAAGTGCAGACTAAGAGCTTATGTTTCCACTTTCAGATTTTTAGAAAAGCCAAAGTGGACTAAGTCACCATAAATGGTGACTTAGTCCCACTGTACATGTTTTCCAGAAATTTTTGCATATTTGGATAGCCATTTGGTTGAAACGGGCTCTAGAACAGTTTTCCATATTTGGGACTAAGTCGCCCAAAATGGCATAAGTGTCCTAGTAGGTTAAAATTTCAGAATCAGCAACATTTCTAGTCTTAAACATATTTCCAAGTGCACACATTCAATTTTACAAATTTCTGTTATGTTTCATGGTCATTTCTAGGTCAATTAGTTTATGTTGCATATCACATTGTGTTTTCAAACATTTCATGTTTTCCAAGTTTACACTTGGTGGTGAACTCTCATTTGTTGTTATCTATTCCCTAGAACTAGATCCCTTTGTCAAATTTCATTCTCCTTGGCATTGAAATATCAAGGGTTTGTTCTTGAATGAAGTGAAGATCTTTGTTTCTCTCCTTTTAGGTGCAAAACCCTATAGGTGTAAGAGGTGACAAAAATCTTCACTACAATATATTTCAATAACACTTAAAATATCTTATATCAACAATCAAATTCTCCTTACATGAGATGTGCATCATGACTTCAGTCCATCACATAAAGTAGATCTAAATGGTAAGTTGCAATACTTTTGATTTATCATTTGTTTTATTCATTTGGCTTTACTTGGTCTAGGGTAATCACTCTTTACCCAACATCATCATAGTTGTTGTAGAGGTGGAAACACCAAAACCAGGTTTGACTTAGGCAAGCCCCTATAAAGAACAACCCTTTTTGTCCTCTCTCTTTTGTAGGTGGAAGATATGAAGTGGTTTTGGAGAAGATTGAAGACCTAACATCAAGATCAATCATTCAAGCGCATTCATTCATGAAATTAGGGTAAGATCAATTATTCATCAACATGTGATGTTCTGAAGATTAGTGTGACAAGGAAGCACCTAAATATTGTAACACATTTGTACCTGTTATGATATTCCAGAAAATCTCATTCTTAGTCCAGGGTCCACATGCCCCTAACTAGTCGACTTGAGCTTTTATTTTAATGCTAGGTTTCTCTATATCTTCCCTTTACTTTTGTGTTTCCAGTTTTTGTCAGACAATTTTGTGTTATTCTAAATTTGCATCAATTTTTTGTAGTTGCATAGTTAACTTAGTTTACATCTAGAAAATTCACACACATCACATCCATTCACGTCAATTCAACTCCTAATCAAACCCAAAAGGGACCAAAAACTTGATCAACCATTATGACTCTTCCTTAAGGTTAGTAGCCAATTGGTATTTCATGATCATTTTTGTGTCCCCTCAATGTTGTAGGATGAAAATTGTGATTTAGACCCTAGATCCCTTTTGCCTACATCAGATTTTGGTGAACTAGACATTTTTTACAATTTCAAGCTTTTGATTTACATGTCTATTGTTCTAAAATCTAAGCAAAATCTTAAGTTGTTTGAATATATCAATGCTCAAAGTGCATTTCATGTTATACATTGAAAAAGTATATATTTTCATCTCGCCATTCCTCTCATAAACTTAAAAAGTGTAATATTTTCATAATTTTAGAGATAGATTTTGTTAGTTATAATATTTTTTCATGTGAATGTATAAATTCAACTTATCAAATAACATTGAATCAAAGAAAATTAGACAAGAATAATGATCAATCAAAGAAATATTCTAAATGAAATTTGATTAACACAATAAATATATTAAAATCAAAGCAATGAAACTAGAATTAAAGAAAATTGAACCGAACTATTATGCAAACCTCTCAATCACATTGTGGATTGATGCATAATGATTGGATATGGATGTGGATAACCCAATTTATGTATTATCCATTGTTGTGCAAAATATTTGATGATGGATATTGATGAAGTTAATTCACAAGATTCTCTCAAATTTCTCCAATGGAGTCATCAATTTGAGATTATAACTTTGCTTGAAGCCTTGTGGATGAAATGATAGGAAATAGGCCTGGTAGTTATGAATTTGAGAGATATTTGTCAACGGTGAGGATGGAAATGGATAATCAAGGGATGAAATCAAATGAGAGATGAAGGCATGGATCAAGGATAAATCATATGGTTGATAATCCATAAGGAATGGATCAAAGATTAGATCAAGGGCTCACAATCCATGAGAGTTCCAACAAGATCCTTTTATTTTAGGAATTCATGTGAGAGATATTTCCATTTGGAGGGAAATATTTAATTTTGAAAATAGAATATTCCAATAGAACATTCTTGTGCAAGCTGGAGAAGTTGGAGGATTGTAGGGATAATTAGTGAATTAAACAATTTAAGAAATCATTTAATTGCACAAGAGGAGGATAGAGGATCTTTTAATTAAATAATTAAGAATTATTTAACCAAAGAGGATTATGAAATTTAATTAAACCATTTGCATTATTTAATCAAATGCGAGGAATATCATTAAAATAATGAATTAATATCCTTAGTTAATCAATTAATATGAGAATAGGGTGAATTTAACTAAATAATTGATATTATTTAATTAAATAGATGAATTAGGTGATAATGATGAGATCATAATGTTAGTAAGCAAGATCAAGTGTGTGATATGTTTAGGACATTTTTAGGTGTCTACATTTTTCCCCTCTTTGAAGCAATGTATTTGCTACATTGTTTCAAATAACTGATATTGCTAAGATCAAGATTAAAAAAATTCTATTTTTTCTTGATGCCCCATTGTACCCCAATGGACGAAAAAAATGCTGGTATGCTTGGTATGCTACCCCCTCAAGAGATCAAGTGGAAAAGCTTTATTTTCAGTTCAAGATTGTAATAATAATACAAGAGGAGTTCTACTAATTAGAGGAAAAAAGATAATTCTTAGAAAGATCAGATATTTGATGTAGATGGATTTTATGATGCATACACACTCATCAGCTATGAGTAGCCTCATGTATATTTTGATGTATATCACACATATTCAATACTTGGATAGAAATGTTAGTAAAAAAAGAGAAAGAAGAATAAGAAAAAAGTAGAAGAAGAATTATAAGATAGAATAAGAAAGATGATGTTGATCAAGATATCAATAAACCTATGATTATTCCCTGATTTTATTGGAGATGGGATGAGATGGGATAATGATTTTTCTTTTCCTCGTGGATAATTCTTTTCATCATAGCAATCCTTATTTCTGATATAGCAAATAGGCACGATGCACCAAGGTATTAAGAACTAGGGTGACATTGGATCTAATGCATGGGCCTTAACTCTACAAATTGATAAGAGTGTCCTTGTTCATACCTAATATATGGAAACCTTGTTTGATCATGTGAAAGAATAAAGCCATCGAAGTAAGGAGAGTAATACACAAAAGGTATGAAGAACTTTATATGTCCTACCCATTGTTTTACTTGAGACCATTCCCACACATGTAAGGAAAGTATTAGCCAAGGTCGTATTACAAGAATATCTAACAAGCATAGAAAAAGAAAGAAATGATCAATACCCATTACTTTCTCTCTAAATTTTTTTGATAGACATCATCAAGAGATCATCAAAATGGACCAATAAGATAAATGATTAGAAAAGATCATAATTGTTGGCATATTTTTTATTACATTGTGTAGTTATCAATTATTAATGTGGTTATGATGGTTTATGCAACTGCATCCTATGACAGTTATAAACCACATCCTATGATAGTTTATAATCCCCATATATATGTATCCTTTCCTATCGAACTATGAATCAGTCAATTACATTCGATGATATTCAATATTTTGCAAACAGATGGTATTAGAGCCAAAGGTTTTGGGTTCGAATCCCCTCAAGTAACACTGAGGGGGAGATTGTTGACAGATGGTTAGCACTCCCCTTGGGATTCGTGACATGGACTAACCACCTCCTATGGATCCATTAATTCTTGCAATTGTATCAAGAATTAACAGGTCGACCTTTTGGTGCAATGACAACTGTGGGGCCAACAATTGGTATCAAAGCCTTTGTAATATGCCTGGGCGGTTTTGAAAGGAAGTGAAGTGAATATTGGCCCTCCTATGTTTTCTTTTTCTAAATGGTGTGAAGAACATTCTCTGTTGAAAGATTATTATGTAATATGGTCCCAAGGCGCAAAACTAGAGGATTCTGAAGCCCATGATGGAGGATGTGGCACCCCTATTTAGGGTCAACTTCTGAATAGGGAATCAGCCTTGTTTGTAAGCACATGTGAAATTTTTGGCTCGAAAGGATGAGTAAAAAGCAAGGCTATTGGAGAATGTAGGAAAGGTTAACGATGAGATAAGAATCTCGTGAGTGATGAAAAAAGAGGATCTTATTACTTTGGAGTAAGTTTTTTTTGTTTTTCGATACTCATCATAGGCTTTGATCTGTATATAAGTTCCACTTGTCTTTATCAAATAGATCCATCAGGTGCATTCTCTACATTTTACACAAATAGACAATTAACTAGTGATATGCTAGATGGGAGGGGCTTCAAGAATAATAGGGGAGAAATCATTGGCTATTTTTCATTCACACAGTGATTGCATGTCCCTAATTCCTTTAAGCAAGGATTCTAAATTATTTCTATGGATTGATGTTTAAGTCAAGATCAATAATAGCAACATTACTTCTCTTTGTGCTCTTGCCCCTTGTATCTCCTAGTTTGGAATGACTATGGGCATGAAAACAATTTTTTGACAAAATGGCTTGGAGAAATTGATTACAGATACAAAGATAGATTTTTGGATGATGTCGCGTTTTTGTTTCTCCATTTATGATATGAAAAGTTTTATAGAAAAGGTTGTGCATTCAAATGTGAAGATTTGTGTGGGAGACATGGCTTATGTTCATCAATCTCCTAATGTTAAGTTCAGTAAATGCATTCATGTTCTTTCCATTAATGATACCATCAAGAGTATCACTAGGAATTTGTTTAATGCAAATTTAAGGCTCTATTTGTTGGGAGTTTATCACTAAGTGAGAAAGGGTGATTTTTTATTTGTAAGAAGTGAAATGTGTAACATGGATTTCAAAGCAATCTATATTCTTACTATTGGTATTCAAGAGAATGAACTTATGATGATATTTAAATTACTTTTGGAGAAGCCAAATTTTAGGAGGGGATTGCTCTTTGGTCATATCAAGGGTGGTTACACTAGAAATAAGAACATTATAAATATATTCAAATTATAATAATTGGGCCTATCCTTTCTACAACTTATGAGGCCTCTAAAGAATCATCCAAGACATCAAATGGTTAAACTATATTGCAGGATCATATTGGAGGTTGGTGACACTAGATGATGGAGGAATTTCCATCATCTCAAGTTAGCTTCTCGGTTTGACATGATGCTTTGCATGATAAATATTTTTGGCTTTAATTTTTTTCTTTTCCTTGTTGTTGTTGATACATTTGAAGAATATATATTGTGAAGTTTAATTTTTTTGAGACAGGTAAGGGGTTGGGTGTAGAGCTCAATATGGATGGTTGTGTAGCAAGCACTCAAGGCTATGATCCGACTTATACCCTTTTGAGGGTCATCAAATAAATTGATGGATCCATGTGTTTGGAGAGCTCAATATGGATTGTTGTTGAATAATTCATGGAATATGTGATTCAAGAGTTTGTGGGAGGAAGAACTCGAGAATTCGGCTAGGGGCTACACCTTTATGAGGGTTAAGAGACAAATTGATGGATCTCCACATGATTCAAGATTTTTTTCTTCAAAGAAGATCTTGACAAAGATGTATATACATTTTGTAATTAGCAAGTTTTGTCATGTAAGCCTTATGAGTGAGTCCCTTGGCAAAGTGAATAAGAGCTTTTAGAGGATACAATTGTAGGAACAATGTAATAAAGGGGAATGTTGGCGTAATTTTTATTACATTGTGTAGTTATCAATTATCAATGTGGTTATGACAGTTCATACAACTATATCCTATAACAATTATAAACCACATCCTATGATAGTTTGTAATCCTCCTATATGTATCCTTTCATACTGAACTATGGATCAATCAATTACATTCGATGATATTCAACATTTTTCTAATAATAATATCTAAATAGGGATTACTTGTTAACAAAGAAGAAGGTATAAGCTAAGAAGGGTCTCATACACAAGCTAACCCTCTAGTAGAACCTTGAGCTCCAACACACTAACATTGAGTTCCTATCCAAGACATAGAGAAAATAGAAAACATTCCTCCAAAGTAAGTTTTGTTTCTTTAAGAAATATGATATTATTCTTATGAAATTGAATAAGGTCTTAAACACCCATTTGATGAGGGGTGATGCCCAAACCCTAGCATTCCATGAAATTACTATCATTTTTCAAGAACAAAGAATGAGAATATAAAAGACAAACAAGTCGAGATTCCACTAGTGTTTGCTTGATTACCTTTACCTTTTCATGGAATCTTGTGCTTCCCACTTTAGGGATATCCTTTGTGACAATATTTTTGGTGAATTTATTTTGGAGGCCTAAAGGATTAAGAGTTTTCTTCTTATAAACATTGTTAGCACTATTTTCTTGAATATTTTGTGGCATGACACAATAAGTAGAATCTTAATAATGAGTAATTGTCAATTCCTCTGTATGATT
This sequence comes from Sequoia sempervirens, assembly GCA_007258455.2. Classification (NCBI taxonomy): domain Eukaryota; kingdom Viridiplantae; phylum Streptophyta; class Pinopsida; order Cupressales; family Cupressaceae; genus Sequoia; species Sequoia sempervirens. Next base: position 216,495,225 of record VDFB02193867.1, read on the forward strand.
TAGAGAAAGAGAAGTCCCTTCCATGTGTAATATTTATATACTAGAGAGATTTGGAGCTTCTAGTGGTGGGATTCTAGAATAATGAATAATTAAATTATAATTAGTTGAAGTCTTCTTAATTTAAAGTAAGATCAATTTCCTTAAATTTCTCAAAAACATCAAATTTTTCATAGAAAATCCCCAAGAAAATCCCCATTGAATCTAATTCTTTTTTTTGACTTGTCACATTCCTTAAACATCATTTTGGGATTTCATATGTATAAAACCATTTATGTTATACCCTTTTATATGGCCTAGGGATTTTCCTTTTGTATTACCTTTAGTTGTAGAGAGCTTTATAGTAGAATAAAGGGTGTTTGAGGGTATCTTTATGAAATTTCTCCTAAGATGCCCATAAGCATGGCATACATGACATCTATAATGAAGTGCTTCATAATCAATGTTTTGTATCAAACACATGTTTCCTAATCTAATATCTAAATAATTAGGAAAATGATCATTTAGATCAATTCCAATACAAATACAAGTAGACATTCTTACCTTTCATTCAAGTGTGATTGTAATGGCCTAAGAGTTTCCCAAAGACTACCATAGTTGACTACATCATATCAAGTCTCCAAAATTCCATGGAAAGGAAAAGAAGGAAAACTTAGACAAGAATCTTAGATGGTAGCTCCTCCATAGGATCAAATGTTGCACATGGAAAAGGTTTGATAAACATTACATCTTGATTATTAAAATGTAGACCTCCATCAAAGGCTAGATTCTAATAATCCATTCTTGAAAACGCAATAAATAATAAGTCATTTGTTGCTTAGGTTATCTCCATATCTCCCTTAGGTTGCTTGGTATATCAAGCTTAATTTTCTAGGAAAGGCATCAAGGCTTTAATACCGATGAACTTACAAATAAGGGGATGCTCTGACAAACAAAATACATCATCAACAATGACTTCTAGATTGATCAGCAAAATGCACTGATTCTCACTTTTGTGTAGGGGACCATTAGATTGGGGTCAATTATTTGCTTTGTGTTCAGATTTAATACTATGAATAGATTGCATGAGAAAGCTAAAAACATTTTCATGAGTAGTATTTGTGGCCTCATCAGCCAAACATAATATTTAAATGAAAAAGGCAAGAGACCCCCTTGCCCCCCTCCAAATCTTGTCAAGGGTGAGTTACTAGGCCCAAAGCTCATAGCAAAATCCAACACAAAGTAGGAAAATCCAACAGAAGGCAAAGAATTATACACCATGTAACAATAGCGATAAAAGCATGAAAAGCTATGTAAGCTCTCGTGTGAAAAGAAGATTGTAGAAATCACCACTCTCTTCCCGTGAACCACAAGACAAAGGTCTTTAAGTTAAATATGTATGCTATAAGAAATTTATTACAATTTTATTAGGTTTTTTCTTTAATAGTGTTATAGTTAGCTAGCATAAAGTGAAGCCTTGGTGAAGAGTAACTCATTAGCACCTAGAATACGATCACACGATGCGTATTGTTTGTCTACCTCCTCAATGAGGCGAACCCGGTGGGACATTCCTACGCGTCGATTTCAAAGATTTATTTTTTACAACTCCTTTTACTGCCTTTTACTGCCTTTTAATAATCAATGTATACTTTACAGATCGTTAGGCAAAGTAGGAATTCCTTCCGTTTTAATTCAATCGTCTTTTAACTTTTTCCACACTTTTTCGTATGTATTTGATAATGTAATTTGGCTTCCTTCACAAAGACAATTTGGTGCGTTTTCAAATCCAGCAGTTGGGTTGGTAGCAGATCCCCAAGTTATTCGGTCATGGTACGTCTATGGTCTTTTATATATTTCTCCACCGATGCTACTGATTTCGTACAAAAGCAGTCGTTCTTTTATATAAATATATAAATATTTCTACGTACGTTAAGTATATTATAGACATTACGTATGTATTTGATTCTTGTGAGAAAAAAGAAGACTACTGTTGAGCTGATTTAACAAAACGAGATTACATTCTTTTCCAGAGTGTGGGGCCTCTCAGTAAAGAGAAACGTTGGAATGGGGCCCTGTAATGCATCTGTTGGGGTTTCTCAGGGCATCAAAACATGCCTTAGCGGCTAAGAAAGTCCTTGAAATTTACTTTCGTAAAAGCATGGAAAGCATCTAAAGTAAAGAGGAGGAATAAAAAGCTCAAAGTTGAAGGGTACCATTTGTGGAATTGTTGTCACTGTGAAGGTAACAGAACAAATTCTAAGCAGCAACAGCCGCCGACCAAGCCGGCCATGTCACAGTAGCTACCAAGGAAAGGCAGTGACCGAGTAGAAAGGAGGAGTAAGTACTGTTAGCTTGTGCGTATATCGTTTTACCGACGGCGAAGACAGAGATATAAGACAAGTGCAGAATTTGCTTCATTAGAGCACGAAGTGGGTATCCTCTAAAGAGAGCAAAGAGAGAAGAAAAGAAGAAAGGATTAATGAGGGCTGGAGGTTGCACGGTGCAGCAGACTCTGACGGCGGAGGCCGCCAGTGTGGTGAAGCATGCGGTGGCTCTGGCTCGGCAGCGAGGCCACGCGCAGGTGACGCCGCTCCATGTCGCCGCCACTCTGCTTGCACCGGGAACTACGAACCTTCTCCGCCGAGCTTGCGTTAAGTCGCACGCCCACTCATCTCATCCGCTGCAATGCAGGGCGCTGGAACTATGCTTCAAGGTCGCTCTCAACCGCCTTCCCACCACCGCGGCGCCGCTAGTTCAGGCTGGGCAGCCTCCTCTCTCGAACTCGCTTGTTGCCGTGTTGAAGCGCGCCCAGGCCCAGCAGCGGCGGGGTTGCCTGGAGCAGCAGCAGCAGCCCCTGCTAGCCATGAAGGTGGAGATTGAGCAGCTAGTCATTTCCATTCTTGATGACCCCTCTGTCAGCCGGGTCATGCGAGAGGCGGGCTTCTCCAGTACTTCTGTGAAAAGCAACATCGAGGAAGAAGTTTCTATCCCTGTGAATTTCCCTTGTTTCTCCATGGATCACAGTAATATCACCAATGAGGTGCCCGCCTCCAGATCTGCAGCTAAGAGTCTAATCCCCGGGGGGTTCGAAACGGGGTGTAACATGCTCTACACTAGTACTAATAATAATCGTAGTTATAGTAGTAGTTCGAGGATCAATTTCTTGGAAAATCCCATGTTTGGTAGTCATAGAAGCAGCGGTAGCTTGAAAAACGAGGATGTAGAGAGTGTTTTTGAGGTTTTGGTGGGGAAGAAAGGTAGAAGGATGAATAGTGTAATTGTAGGAGATTGCTCTGTCACAACGGAGAATGTAGTTAGGGAGGTGATGAGTCGGGTAGAGAGAGGAGATGTTCCTGATCCGTTCAAAGGCTTGCAGTTTATCGATCCTCACTTCTCCTCTCTTGTTCACAATACGCTGAGAAGGGAAGAGATTGAGCAGAAGCTCGCTGAGCTGAGAGGAACAGTCACTAACTGCCTTGCAGTAGGTTCGGCTATTATTTTTGCTGGGGATCTTAGATGGGCAGTTGAGGTTCATGAGGACGGCGATAAAAGTAACAGTAATCACTATAATCATAACAGAAATAGTAGTAATAATTTCTCTTCTGTTCAATATATAACTATGGAGTTGGGAAGGATACTGAGGATTCGTGGGGAGAGCCGAAGAGTGTGGTTAATGGCTACTGCAAGTTATCAGACGTATATGACATCCCTCACGCTGCAACCGTCTCTGGAAAGTCTATGGGGGCTTCAGGCAGTTTCAGTTCCCAGTGGCGGCCTTGACTTGAGCCTTCAACCCTGGTTAGTTTTCTTTCCATTTCTAATGCTGTCCAGTTTTTGTTTTTTTTATTCATGAACAAACCAATTTCTTTCCCAACTGCATATTATTGTCTTACAACTACATTATTAGGCGAAGAATTCGCAAAAGAATATAATTTTTCATGGTAGACTATCGTAAAGTAGTGATTCAGAATCCCACCGACATATTGGAAAGGTGCATGCATTCAAAAATTCAATAGTTCCAGACGTTTTTGTTCAATATCCATCCGAAATTTCTGTAGTCTCTATCAGGAATTTTGTAGTGTTCTGATCCGCACAAACTTATTTCCTTCGTATCACGGGATGAATACACGCTCATTTCCATTCCCACTCACCAACTTAGCGTCCCATCTTACAATTAGCACGCGATTTGACGAGTAATAGCGCAAAATATTCATTCGTGTTAAAACGTTATTGTCAGTCCCCAAATTTCGGTAAGGGAAGTCCTTAGTTTATTCGTTACTCGAGATGGTGAAGCCAATGTGGTACCTGAACAATGTCCCACAAAAGAAAACTTTAGCTATTCCAACGGGAGTTTCCTTGTAAAGATTCTCTTTGGGTAATCCATGCTTTTCAAGCACTACACTTTCTTGTGTTTCGAAATCCATTTCAAGTTATACATTAGTAGAGCTGTTCCGGTCCTGACGTTAACAATGGCTATTGTAAATTTGGTGTAGTAGAAATCGAAATGTTTTACAACATATAAAAAATAATAATCTTGCATTGGTTTACCACTATGTTTTACAGTAGCCGAGCATGATTGATTTTATGAGAGAATATGTTTTGCAGTTTGACTAGCGAAGGCGAGCCGAAAACCAGTGGCGTAGGTGCGGAGGCATTGGTAACAGTACCAGAGAATCACTTGCGCCCAATGCCTCTGTTAAAAATGATCAGCTCCGACGAAGATGTGGTCGAGAAACTCAACTGCTGTTATCAGTGTTCAATAAATTTCGAAGAAGAAGCAAAATTTGTGTTGAGAACAGAGCAATGTTTGCCGTCAAGTGACCCAAACATGCCTCTCTGGCTTCAGAAATGCAGGCGTAACTTGTTGTCAGAACCAGATGCAGCAGCCCAGGTATACTTAGATACACCTATCACCTGCCCAGGCGTTGTTATTTCCTACGTATCATTTTTTCAATGGATTGTATTTAGCTAGCTAATGCATGGGAATGCAATTTTTTTAACAGGAGGAAGCCAAGTTGAGGGAACTGCGCAAGAAATGGAATCAAGCATGTCAGAGCAGGCATTGCAATTATTATGATCCGATAGATCTGCAACGATCCGCTTTGGAAGCGCCACAACAACCTGCAAGCACGGTGTCTTCAGTAAATCTTCATTCTCCCTGGTGGGGTGCAACTCAAACCAATGCGAGTGGAGTTAGTGCATCAAGAAACAAGGAGTCATTTCCAGATTGGGTAGACAGTCCCCTGTCATGGCAAACAGTGGAGAAGGTTGGGGATTCGAACACACAGCATCCTGCCGCCGTCAAAGATTCAACGAGAGCCGATGTTGAAACCACGCTCACGCTAGGATTAAGTGACACTGTTTTCAAAGGTAACGACGAAGAAGCTAACAAATGCACTGCTACCAGCCATGTGGCGCCAGTCCCCTTCTCTCGCCCTCTGCAGTTTGAGATCAACCTGAGGCAATTCGACCCAGAAAGTCTGAAGGTGTTGAGCGAGAGGCTTGTGGAGAAAGTTCCCTGGCAAAGCGAAGGAAATATCCAAGCTATAGCCAGAGCGGTTTTGCAGAGCAGATCTGGCACGGTTAGTAAAGATAGCAGGATGATGAATAATGTGAAGGGTGATACGTGGTTGCTGGTGTTGGGGGCCGACCGGATGGGGAAACGAAAGATGGCTCAAGCTCTGGCCGAAATCATCTATGGATCACAAGATAAGCTCGTTTACCTTCCAAGTCCCTGGTCTCATGGTCAAATCTACCAGGAGCCTGTGAAAGCATACTTAGACAAGCTTATTCAGGCAATCGCTAATAATCCCCACTGCGTGGTCCTGCTGGATGATATGGAGCAAGCAGATTTCCTTTTCATGACAGCCATATTGAAAGCCATGGAAAGTGGACAGCTACTTGACTCCAACGGCAGGGAGGTTAGTCTGTGTGATACTATTGTATTCATGACCTCAAGTCTCGGGGCAAAGTATTTCGCAAATTCTAGTTCGCAAATAGACGAAGAGAAACTATCCAAATCATTTCTGCGCTGCTCCCGGGGCTTCAAACTTGACGTCCAGGAAAGGCTAGAACAAGTACAGGATAGATTGGGCCACCACACGTGTAAGCGTAAGATAGAATGGGATCTGCTGCAGGCCAGAGAAACAGAGAGGAGGCGGAAGTCCCCTGCGTTGGACCTGAATGTGGAGACGGAGCGACAAGATAGAGACGCGGGTTCCATGACTGGCAACAGCGATGTAACAGAAGAAACAGATGCTTTATCCAATCAAATCTTTCGCTGCGCTCGGGCGCAGTTCTCAGATTATTTTTTCAATCTCTTAGATGAATGCATAGTATTCTGCGCCTTCGATTTTTCTCAGCTTGCAGAATCCTTACAAGAGAAACTCCATCATTCGTATTGCACAGCCACCAACGGCCGGGGCTGCTTTGAAGTGGACGGACCAGTGCTGGAACGCATGGTTCGTTTTTGCTGGGAGCAAGCTCCGTTTGGTACTGATACTTTCCACAAATGGGTGGAGGAAGTTTTTGAAGTGGGATTAGAGCAAATGATGTCCATGCAAAACCTCACGGCAAAGACTACTGTCAAATTATCTGAAGCAGAAACAGACGACGGGGAGTCTTTCTATGGTCATTCCCTTCTTCCCTCAAGACTCGAGGTTACCAGTTGCAGCAATTGTCAGTTCATGGCCGATGAATTCACGGTCTGCAGAATGCACAGGCAACATTCCAATACAAAGGCTCTCATCCAAGTACGTGCCTAAATCAATATTTTACAGTCAATGCTTCGCCATATATGCAAATAATCCATTTCAAGAAACACCCATGTACATTCATTTCCATTTTGGATCATTCCCTGAAATCATATCAGGTAACACATTAGTGTAAAGTCATGCTTTTTGTCAAAGGTTTGGTCAGTGTGACTCATTTCACATGACTCAACATGCATGAAGTACTTGCAAGTAACGTAATAATAGAAACTTGTTAAGAGGTTATGAACCAAACTTTTTCGCGAATGCAGGTTAACTTTATTAGCATCATCCTATTTTGACTAGTATTTAATATTATGAATTCATTTAATTATAATAATGTTCAATTTTATTATATTGTTAAAAAATGTGCGTAGAGATTGTTATGTTTTAAATATTAAATAAGTGGACTTTTAAACATTATAATCAAAGAAAAAAATTAAGTTATTAGGAAACAATAGTTAAATTAGTAATAGGAGGTGGGTCATAGGCATCTAGCTTTTGTTAGAGTAGTAAATTAATTATACGACATAGTCCACACCATCTTCAAGTCGACCAAGCGTCGAATTTAGCCAACTTTCATCGCCCCACCTCATCCATGTTATTTAAGTTATTTTTTGTTTCACCTGTCTATAATAAATGGTGTAGCTAACACATGCTACAATATGTAGTGAATTTATTGTATACTTTTCTATAAATGAATGCACAAGCCTATGTCTTGCAGCTCTTAGTTTTGTAGCCAATCTTCTTTGTTTCCATATGTGCTTCTCTGTTATGTTTTCATGGTAGCATAGCCATATGGGGTCTATAGTGTTTGTGATGGGAAAGGTCGTTGATGTTACAACTTGCCTCATTTAGTTAATTATATATCGAACCGAGTGTGTCTCAGAGCTATATGTAATAAGGATGGTTGTCACGGATTTTTGGGGGGTTTTGCACTATAAACAGTGACTTCAGGTATCGATTTGGCTCCTTTAGGAGCTCTCAGAAGCTGAACTGCAACGACTAATTCCTAAGGATTAATTTTATCTTATTTCCTAAACTAAAGTTTCGTTGAATTAGTTTTGACTTCATTGGACTTGGTTGAGACTGATTCATGTAAAAGACTAACATTTACGTTAATTCTTAATCTAAAATACGAAATCTGAATTAACTCTATTTTGCTTTAAAAGAAATTTATCTTAAGACCTGCTGAAAATTAAATGTTATTTTAAGAATAGAAATAAATTGCAAAGAAATGACAATTAATCTAGGAAACTTAAAGACTAATTTCCATGAACAAAATTCCAACAAACTTCAATTCCATCTTTCCATAAGTTCCTAGGAACAACATCTAAATCTGATTAATTTAATAAACCTTACAATGAATCTAATCAAACTAATCTAACCATGATAAACTAAACTTATAAGCGATTCAAGCAAAATTAACTTATCCAGATTTAACATCCAATAAACTAAAAATGATTCAACAACTTATCATTCCATAATTAACATCTAACATTTTAGATTTAATATTAATAAACAGAAATAACATAAAATTGTAAAATACCAACACAAGATCGATCCCAAAGGTTGAGCAGGCCCTACTCTTCCTAAGGTAAGATCTCTTTAACACAAAGCTTGAGTTAACTTCTTTCTTTCATTCAAATTGATCAAAGTGGGACGCAGAACAAAGGATTGCCATCAATTACAGAATTCTCATTGAAAATTATCTAACTTCTAACTAAAACCAAAACATGGATATTTATAAACATATCCTTATTGAATTCATAACATGGCGATTAACTGCCAAGATTCAAGGTGCCTAACTAAATATTTAAATAAAACTAAAGCATAACTAAAATAGGACTGAGAATAGACATGGGGACATATGCCAGATTGGCGTTGGGAGTAGAAGTTCCATAATCGACTATAAAGAAGCGAATTTGGACTTGAGTGATTCATCATCCAGCTGGGCTGATCAATGGCGTGATTATCTTCCTTAGCTAAATAGGGAGTTTAACTTCATCATTAGCTTTTAAATACCCTGTATAAAACCCTTAAGAAAAGGATAACAATTATGACAGCAAAAGATCAACACCGCATAATTATCTCATTAATATCATCATAAAGTAATGCATTTAACATAAACCATTACTTCAAATATATCTACCAAATTAGCTAAACATAAAGCAAAATAAGTAAATATATTAGTCTATAGTCTACTACCAATCATGTCAATTAACAAAAATAACAAGTCTTATAAACATAAATGATTTAAATGAAAGTATGGTCCTTGAGCCTCTCATAATTCTTCCCCACTTGTTATGGATCATGTCCTCATGGTTCCTCATCAAGAATTATGGTGGTCTCATTTTCCTTGTTTAGTGTCTCCATCCAAATGCAACTGTTGAACACTCCTTCCCTGTACCAATGTGACAATTTGCTATTGAGTGCAAAGCCATGGTTTTGTCTTAGCTTCTCAAACCATGGTCTTATCACTGCCTCGGGTATATTGGGTGTTTCCTTGAGCTTTGGGGATGGCATAATGATAATTGGAATTCTGAACCACATGCCAACCCAAAATTCTTCTTGTTGTTCAATCAAAGTGATCACATGTCTGACTCTTATCAAACTCCATCTAAGATTGTTTGGAATAATTGGCTCCCTTCTTCTTACTGACTCAGGAATGAGTTGATATATTTCCTCACAGGATTTTATTGCCAATGGGGGAAGTGTCCCTTCTATATTCTAGAATGCAAAGATACTATTAAGCAAGTTTGAAACACATGAGGCATCTCGAGCCTCATTGGTAAACCCTACCTTTTCTAAGCCTCCTTATATTTTTCCATTCTTCTTGACCATTCAACCTGATTCTGCATCAAGGAGACAAAGGATTTGATTTGCATCTCACCAACATAAACATTCAACAGAGAATCATCATTATCTCCCATTAAAAATTTGTGCTGGAAAAACTCACACATTTGATTTTGAATGTCAGTGTGGCTATGAAAGTAATCCTACAAAAAATCTCTATCATTGTGATAATCTAGGCTTCTTCCCAAAAGTAATTGATTAAGCTTCCATTCTAGAAACTTTTCTCTAAGAAATAGAGCATATACCCCAGCTGGTCTTCTCATTGAAAGCATCATAGAACTTATCTCTACTGCTTGTTCAAGTCTTCTTTCAATTTCATTCTTTTCTTCCTCTAACTTCTATACCTACTTTTTCAGTTAATCATTTTCATGTTTGAATTTTAGGGCTGCCAGGGAGAGATATGTAGACTGGGTTCTTGGTTGCATATCTAATGGAATGTCAGATGGAATGGGAGGTAGGGCAAGGTAGTATGGTGGGGCCACAAAAGTAGAGGTTTCATGTGAATAAAACCACACAGATTGTTGTTTTAATTGCTCTTCCTTTTGCTGCAATTCTTCTTTTAACTTTGTAATTTCCTCAGCATTTTCTAATGCTTGTACACTAGCTTGTTGTAGGGAATCCTTAGTTTTATTCAATTTCTCTCTATACCTTGCTTCACTTTGTTCAATTTTTGTTTCCATTTCTTGAGTTTTGTTGAGGGATTGTTGCAATTCCTCTTCTTTTCTTCTCAAATTTTCCTTAAGGAATTGCATGTTTTTCCTTTCTTGCTCTAATTCAGCTTTCAATCGAAACATTTTCGTAGCCCTTAACAATTCCTTAGTTTCTAATTCCTCTTCATTCATTTTTTCATGAATTTCCTCTTTTTCAATCAATGGTTCTTTTCCTTTTCTTTTATCATAAGGTGGAGAAGATGGAGGGGATGCCACGATTTCCTCTTGTTCAAATTCCTTTGATGCTTCTTGCTCTTTATATTGTTCCTTAGACTCTTCAGCAGAGTCATGGATTTCAAAAACACGGGTTCTTTCAGGAGTCGACATTGGGCTGTTAGGAGGGATTTGAGGTTGCTTAGGAGAATGAATTGGTGTGTGGTTTTCCTCATGGCTTGCAATAGTTTCTATCGGGCTTTCGGGAATAGGGTTTGAATGGAAAGTGTCTTTTCAAGGGTGGACACAACAGTTTCAACATGGCTAGGGATTTCTTCATGCAAATCTTGCTTTTCTCTTTTTGGAACTAGTACGAGTTACCCTAGGGGATTCTTGTAATTTTCTTTTACCCCTCTTGTGTTTTCCCTTGGAATATTTACCTTTCTCAAATTTTGACCTTTTTGCTATGGGCCCCCTTGTGGGTTTCCCTTTTTTTCTTTTCTATGGGTTTGGACAAAATTCTAACCAGTCCTATTTCCCAATTTCTTTCTTCAAGAAATGGTGCTTAATTATTAAATGGATTAACCCCTGGTATTTTATGGATGATTCCCCTCTAGTTTTTACCCTTAAAATCATGGAAGCAATTTGTTGGAACAAAAATGCTGGTAGACTTATTCTAGCTGAGGGTTTTGTTTGTCCATACCTTAACTGTATCAATAGTTGCATTCTTGATCCTAATATAGTGTCGTAGTCCTTCGCAGGTGAATAATTTTATGAGCCATGTTGCAACAATTCTCCATGGTTCGTCCAAACTATGATGAGAAATCCCACGTTGGTCTCCCTTATGCATCAAAATTTCTGGCCTTCTTTCAGGTTCTTGATGAAATGCTACCACTAACTTTTTAAATTTGACTCAGCCCTTGTTAACTGGTTTCCCTTCAACTGGTGGAATTCCAAAAAATTCACTTATTATTTTTGGGGTGACTTCAATGATTTCACCTCTCACTCTGGTGACATTCATGTGAAAATTTCACACAAATTCTACTACAATTTCTGGCTGAAAACCTTCATATTTCATTATAAAATCCAGCCATCCATCTTTGCTTAACAATCTCCTAGTTTCTGAATCAAGAGTGAAGTTCTCTAGTTCTACATTCCTCTTGTTCCTCATTTCTTTCTATCAACAATGGTAGATTTCAACAATGGCAGACTTCAACTGGAAAACTAAATTACTTAGCAAAATATGGAATGATTTTTCCTTGTTTTTGGAGCAGCCAATTTGAATAATGACATGACGTGTCATTAATTCTTTGCATCAACTTCCTTTACTGCTCTGGACTATTCACATGCCATAAATTACAGTTGCAATTTAATTCACAAAGTTGGTGGCATTCCTTACACATGTCAACATAAATGTGGAAAGATTTTTGAAAATACAAGTAGATCTCTACATGATCTGTAATTATTACTGACATCAACTCATGTCACATCGTTCCTTATATCAACTGTCCAGCCACTTTTTGAAATGATTAAAAGGCATTTATTAGTGTTATTAACAACAATATGGCAGAGATGTCTAGACTTATAATTATTTACCTAATTTACATTAGTCTAACTTTTTTAGAAAATAAAATTTGAAAATAATATTTACATTAAATGCGCACCTCTTTTTATTTTGGGCGTTCAAGTTCTTCAAGAGTTCTTCAGGATCCTTAGAATTACAGGAGTTGAAAGCCTTTGATATCTTCAAGAGCCTTCAAGAGTTCTTCAGGAGCCTTTAGGAGCTCTTAGGAGCTTTGGAACTTCAGGAGTCATCAGGAGCTATCGAGCCAAACAGAGTCTTTAGATTTTTCAACCTTCAAGAGCCTTTAGGAGCTTTTGGGAGCTCTTCAGGAGCCTTCAGGAGCTATCGAGCCAAATGGAGTCTTCAGAGTCTTAAATCTTATGAATCTTCACGAGCCTTCAAGAGCTTTTGGGAGCTCTTTAGGATCCTTCAGGAGCTTTCAAGAGTTAACATAGATAGACTACCATTTGTTGGTTTTCAGTCATGTCATTTTATTTTTTTTTGAAAGAAAACCTCCATTTACTAGTTTTCAATTTACTTCCTTTTTTCACAAGGAAAACCACCATTTGTTGGTTTTCAATTTACCGTGTTTATTCATGCCTTCTTCAAAGGTTCAAAGATCTTCTCTCATGGAAGAAATTTCTTCCATGAGAAAATGTTCAGTTTTGTGTTGCAGATGATCTAGAAATTCCTCCTTTGTTGTTGGCTTATGATATGTCTTCATTCAATGGTCGTTAACTAGCATGACTCTCTTTTCTCCATCAATCAAAACCAATTGGACAACTACTTTCAAATACTTGTTCTATCTCATAGGGTCTTAACCATCTAGTATGGAATTTCCCTTTAAATTCTTCAAATCTATAGTCAAATAACAATGCCCAATCTCCTTCTTTGAACTGTCTAGACACAATATGCTTATTGTGTCATTCCTTACTTTCCTTTTGAATCACCTCAGTATGTTGAAGTGTCTCCATTCTCATTTCATTGTGTCTGTCGAGCTACAAAATTATACTTTTCTTAGATTCAGGTAAATCAATTCCAATTTCTATTGCTATTTTTAATTTACATAAGTTCATATGGAGAAAATTCAGTTGTTGTTTTCCATGTGGTATTATAGGCCCATACTTCTTCATTCTACCTATCTACCTAGTCTGTTTTCCTTAATGAAACTATTTTTTTAGGATATTGTCTAATTCTCAGTTTGTGGCTTCCACTTGTCCATTCACCTGAGGGTGATATGGTGAAGATTTTCTATGACTCATTTGATATTTCTACAAAAATACTTCCATCATTGCTGATAAAAACTATGGTCCTTGGTCTGAAACAATCTCTCTAGGTGCACCATATCTCTGAAGAATTTTCTTGTACAAAAATATGCAACTTTATCTTCTTTTGTTGTTGGTAATTCTTTCACCTCGGCCCATTTTGTTGCATAATTTGTACAAACAAGGATGTAACGCTTCCCTTTTGAAGGTGAATCTACTGGTCCCACAAAATTGATGCCCCATTTTTCAAATGGTTCCAGAGCTATTTGTGGCTGAAATGACATCTCCATGGTTGGCGTAGGTCTTCAAAGTGTTTGACAAAGAATTAGGCATCCTTTGTCATTGATGGCCAAAAGTAGCCACCTCCTAAGATCTTGTGAACTATTCTCACAACTGAACAGTGTCCTCCTTCAGGCTCATGATGACAGGCGTGTACTACATCATAGACATCTAACTCAGCTACACATCTACATAAAACATGGTCAGGGCACAATTTAAATAAAAGACCATTAATCTACTGAAATCTAGAACATTCACGAATTAACCTCTTTTTTTGTTTATGACTGAAGTGACTTGGGCATTTCCTTGTTACAAGGTAATTTTCCAAATCAGAAAACCATGGTGGATGAATGATATAGCAAATAGATGTTCATCAGGAAATGTATCATCCACTGGTTCTTGATTATCTTGCAAAACAATTATGGAAAGAAAGTCAGCAACAACATTGTCTTTTCCAGGCTTATCAATGATTATTACATCAAATTCATGTAATAATAGTAACCATCTGATAATGAATCCACCTACTATAGCCTTTTTCATCAAATATCTAATTGCAGCATGGTCTGTATGTACATAAACTTTGTAACCTGTAATATAATGCCTGAATTTGTTTATTGCATATACTACAGCTAAAAATTCCTTTTTTGTTGTTGTGTAGTTTCTTTCAGCAGGATTTAAGTTTTTGCTAACATAATAGATTGCATTCATGGCATCATTGTCATATTTTTGTTATAATACTGCTCTAATAGCCAAATTGGATGCATCTGCATGAATGTGAAAAGGTTCTCCCCAAACCGGTCCTTTGATAATTGGAGAAGTCGTTAAAGCTATTTTAATTGTCTCAAAATATTTTTGACAATCTTTAGTCCATACAAACTCCTCTTCTTTCTTGAGTAGTGTAAAAAGTGGTACTGCAATTTTACTAAATCCTTCTATAAACTTTTTTGTATTACTCAACATGCCCAAGAAAACTTCAAACACTAGTTTGGTTCTTAGGGATCTCAATGTTCTATATAATCTCAACTTTCTTGGGATCAACCTTTATCCCCTCTTTTGAGATGTGATGTCCTAGAACAATGCCCTTTGTTATCATAATGGGAATTTTTTCATGATTGAGTGATAATCTATGATCTTTAAAGCATTGAAAAACCTTTTCTATGTTTTGTAGTGCTTCATCAAATGTTTTAGCATGGACTGTAAAGTCATCCATATAAATCTCGACACATGAAGTGGTGAAATCTGTAAATATTGCAAGTATTGCTCTTTGAAATGTGGTTGGCGCATTACATAGTCCAAATGGTAAGACTGTATATGCATACATACCCCAAGGATAGGTAAATGTAGATTTGTCTTGATCTTTAGGGGCTACTTGGATTTGGTTATATCCACTGAAGCCATCAAGAAACGAGAAGTAGTTGCTTCTTGCTAGGTTATCCAATACTTGGTCAATGAATGCCAATGGGAAATGGTCTTTCTTTGTGGATTTATTCAATTCTCGATAATCTATGCACACACACCATTTACCATTCTTCTTGGGGACTATAACCAGTGGAGAAACCCACTGACTATTAGAAATTGGGTATATAAATCCTACATTAAGCAGCTTCTCTATTTCTTTTTTAACAATGTCACAAAGAACAAGATTGATACACCTTTTTCCTTGTTTGATTGGTCTTATATCCTCTGTGTAAATGTGGTGACTGCAAATTGAAGGATGGATTCCTCTCATATCAATATACTCCCAAGAAAATTCTTCAATGTGTTTTTCTAAATTTTCCTTCAATTCTTTTTCTTGCATTGGGGATAAAGATGAATTAATATTGAGAGGTATATCTCTAGCTACTGTAATCTCTTTGGTGTCTTTTGTTGAATCAATGGATTTTTCAACAAGTGTGTTTAGAGGACAAGAGTGTTGTTCATGTAATATTGTTTGAAATTTTTCTTTCTCAATTTCTGACGTAAACTCATGATCCTCACATTCTTGAACATGTTCAACTATGGTAACCATGGATAACTCCACAAGACCATCACCCTCTGATTCTAAATCTTCATCTACCCAAATCTGAGTGTCTGGTTGAATTGACTGTTGTGTTGGTGGATAGAGTGACAATTATTTCTATTTTTGACCATTTGATATGATCATGCTTCTAGATCTACAATCAATTACTTGGTGGCAGTAGTAGCCAACCATGGTCTACCTATGATGATTGGATATCTAGAATCTTTCTTCCTGGCTTTAAGAACCAAATAGTCAATTGGGTAATCCCATGTGTCAATGGTAACCATGATCTCTTCTATAATACCTTCTAGCTTTCTAGTAGATTGGCTAGCCAACTATAGAACAGTTGTTGTTGGCTGAATAGTTTTCATTCCTAGCATTTCAACCATATTAGATGTGATAACATTTATGGTAGCTCCTAAATCAATTAGGACATTGTTAACTTCTACTCCATTTATACTCAAGGTTATTATAGGACTTCCAAGATCATTATATTTCTGAGGAAGCAATCTTCCTGATAGTACATTAGTTAGTTTTGTCCCTACTTGTATTTTAGGAGGTCTAGCTTCTTCTTTCTCCCTAGAGTTTTCATGCAGAGGGATTTTACTAACTGGTTTATCTTTGGTATGTCCTTTATCACTTGCAACAATGGTATTTTGATGTTTATTTTCTCAACTCACGAAGAAGTTGAGAATCGACAACATTCATGGAACTAGGTTGAGAGTTTTCAGGAGTGAGTTTTTCGTTCTTTAATCTCTCGGGGTAAGGTGCATGTTTGACATTTTGTTCCTCTTCAAATATTTGCATTTCTTTTGAAGTGTCAATTTCTTTCCCACCTTCTTGACCTTTTTCTATTGGTTTAGATTGAACAGTTCAATTTCTTAGTTGAATATCATTAGCATCAAATATGTTCAAAATAGGGGGATTCACATCATTACAAGTATTTCTTGGATTTGCAACCGGTTGAGCTGGTAATTGAGGTTGATTCACTTGGTCAATAGTGGCATTAGGAGAATTTATTGCAAGAGTTTTTTATCCCCAGGGACATTTTTTCCCTTGGATTTTCCATGGTTGGAACTGTGTCTGATTTTGTTGCCATGATGGCTGATTTGACTGTCACTATGGTTATTGATTACCCTTCCATTGTGACTAGTTCCATTGGGGATTCATCCATTCAAGTTGTCCCAAATATGTAGGCAGTGGTTGTGGTTGATATGGAGGGATCCATTGGTTTTGGTTTTTCCAAGGGTTTTGATTCCAGTTTGATGTAGAACCATACTATATTTGGTTTGAATTGTGTCCTGTGTTTTGAGGGACCTTTGGCCTACATAATTAAGTTCCTCTTCAACCACTAGTGGTTTCTTCAGATTTCTTTTTATTCTAGCCAAAAGATTACCAGAACTTGTTGAGTGTGGTTTCTCACAAATCTCATAGATATCAACTTGATTCAATGGACATTCTCTTAAAAGGTGTTTTCCCCTACACTTGGAGCAATAAATAGATAATGGTCCAGTGGTCTTCTTATCTCCTTGCATGTTGAGATGAAGAAGTAAATCAGTTTTCATGTTTGCTAATTCCTCCATTACTTCTAACACATCAGTTGTATGAGCCTTGTTCCTTTTGGAGTTTCTAGTCCCTACCCTAGTTCTAGAGTAGTTTCTACATATCTCAAAAATGTCTTCCAAGGAAAGCTTGTTAATGTCTCCCTTTCCCATAAGATTCAAGGACTCTCTTGATTCATCATCAATTCCTCTTAGGAATATTATTTTATTAATTTCATTATCCAACCCATTAGTACACCTCTGATGCACAAACTGGAACCTATCAACATAGTCTTCTAAACTTTCATCCTCCATTTTCCTTATTTGAAATAATTCATCTTTTCTATCCCTAACTCTGTAGTAGTCTTGATGCTTATCCAAGAATTCAGTCTCCATTTGTTGCCAAGTTGCAATTGCTCCTACGCCTAATCCCATGAACCATTGTAAAGCTGATTCTTTCAATGTAGAAGGAAACAACTTCAAATTCTGATTATCATTTGTGTAATCATAGGTCTGGCACAAAACTTTGAACTCAAAAAGGAACTGATCAAGATCCTTGGATGGTTTTCCTCTAAAGGTAGGAAAAATCAAGGGAGATATTTTTCATAGAAGGTTCACCAATCTGTCTTTCAAGATTGATAGGAAAAGAGAAGGTCGTATTGGCTGGTGGACATTCAGGTTGTTCACCCATTTCTTCTTCCTAAAATGGATCTCTATTCTCTTCTTGATTATCTTCCTGATTTTCAATTTGGTGTTGTTGAATATCTTCCTGATCAAAATTAAGATTTCTTCAAAAATTAATGTTTCGTGCAAGAAACCTTCCTAGATGGTCTCGATTTTGTCTCATCCACAATTCAGGTCTATCTTCCTTATCAACACTAAGGCTTTACACTTAATAGCCAAATCTTTTAATCCTCGAAAATGACACCAAAAATGATGGGCAAGGTCGTTGATGTCGCAACTTGCCTCATTTAGTCAATTATATATCAAACTAGGTGTGTCTGAGAGCTATATGCAATAAGGATGGTTGTCACATATTTTTGGTGGGTTTTGCACTATAAACAGTGACTTTAGGTATCGATTTGGCTAGACCTTTAGGAGCTTTCAAGAGCTTTCAGGAGCTCTCAGGAGCTAAACTGCAGTGACTAATTCCTAAGGATTAATTCTATCTTATTTCCTAAACTAAAGTTTCGTTGACTTAGTTCTAGCTTCATTGGACTTGGTTGAGACCGATTCATGGAAAAGACTAACATTTACTTTAATTCTTAATCTTAAATACGAAATCCAAATTAACTCTATTTTTTCTTTAAAAGAAATCTATCTTAAGATATCTGCTCTAAGAAATTAAATGATATTTTAAGAATAGAAATAAATTGCAAAGAAATGACAATTAATCTAGGAAACATAAAGACTAATTTCCATGAAAAAATTCAAACAAACTACAATTCCATCTGTCCATAAGTTCCCATCATTGCTCCTAATTAGACTTCAACAAATATTTACTATACTTAATTCCTACGAACAACATCTAAATCTGATTAATGTAATAAACCTTACAATGAATCTAATCAAACTAATCTAACCATGATAAACTAAACTTAAAATCGATTCAAGTAGAATTAACTTATCCAGATTTAACATCCAATAAACTAAAAATGATTCAACAACTTATCATTCCAAAATTGACATCTAACATTTCAGATTTAATATTAATAAACAAAAATAACATAACATTGTAAAATGCCAACACAAGATCGATCCCAAAGGTTGAGTGGGTCCTGCTCTTCCTTAGGTAAGATCTCTTTAACAAAAAGCTTGAGTTAACTTCTTGCTTTCGTTCAAATTGATCAAAGTGGGATGCAGAACAAAGTATTGCCATCAATTATAGAATTCTCATTGAAAATTATCTAACTTCTAAGTACAACCAAAACATGGATATTTATAAACATATCCTTATTGAATTCATAACATGGTGATTAACTGCCAAGATTCAAGGTGCCTAACTAAATATTTAAATAAAACTAAAGCATAACTAAAATAGGACTGATAATAGACATGGGGACATATGCCAGATTGGCGTTGGGAGTAGAAGTTCCATAACCGACTATAAAGAAGCCGATTTGGACTCGAGTGATTCATCATCCAGCTGGGTTGATCAATGGCATGATTATCTTCCTTAGCTAGATAGGGAGTTTAACTTCATCATCAGCTTTTAAATACCCTATATAAAACCCTTAAGAAAAGTATAACAATTATGGTAGCAAAAGATCAACACCGCATAATTATCTCATTAATATCATCATAAAGTAACACATTTAACATAAACCATTACTTCAAATATATCTACCAAATTTTCTAAACATAAAGCAAAATAAGTAAATATATTAGTCTATAGTCTACCGCCAATCATGTCAATTAACAAAAATAACAAGTCTTTTTTAAAGCATAAAATGATTTAAATGAAAGTATCCTTGAGCCTCTCATCAGTTTGGTTTTGAATTTTCTCCTATACTTAGAGCTTGGCTGAGATTGGCTATTTGATAGGTCTCCATATGGAAGTCTAGTCTCTGAAAATATATAATGCTTATGGAGGCTTGGAGTTATAGATATTTTTTGCAGAATTGATTGTTGAGATAGAAATAGTGTGAAAGAAACAGAGCATGATAAACTAGAACCTGAGCTATAAGATGGTTTTGTTGAAGATATTTTTTGTTGGTGTAGGAGTGAAGGCTACACAATAGAAGATCAAGTCAATTTTTTATTGTTTATGGAGCTTTTGTCTTAATTTTTAGTTTGCTTTGTGCACAATATTAATGAATATGTGGAGAGGGTTGCATGAATATAGGTTGTCACCATTGTGTGTTACAAGTAGCTCAACAGATGAATTTTTCATGATCTCATGTGGGAATTTTAGGTCATGTATTTTGTTCATCTTTGAAAAATCAATGGGCATGAATATTTAAAAAGTGAAATTATTTCTCTCTAAAGGGAAGGTGAAGTTATCATATTTGACAATTGTTGTTGAATTGAAGATATTGACAAAATTTTCCTACATATTTATAAGACAAATTAGCAAAATTCCTTATTTGTTTCATTCATAAGAAGGCCAACATCAAGGCACAATAATACAAAAAAAATCTTTGTGTGTTGGTAGGGGATTTATTCTTTAAGCCCCTATATTTGTGTGCTTGAGAGTTTATTTTTTTCTTGCTATGGTTTCCTCTGAGATCTCTAATGTTGTGGTTAGTACAAAATTAGATGGTTCTAACTATTCAAGTCAGAAATGTGATATGGAATTGATTCTATAAATGAAGGGCTTATGGGAGCTAGTAGTAGAAGGCACACCTATAGATGAAATTAAGCATGAAAAATGGAATAAAATGGATATGAATGTATGGTCTACTGGTCATTTTATGGTTCAAAATTAGTCCAATGATAAGGTCTCATGTTCAAGATCTGAAAATAAAAAATAAAATATGGGAAACCCCACAAACAATGCATGGAAGAACTAGAAAATTAAAAGTGATGGACATCAAAAGGCAATTAACTCATTTAAAAATGAAAGGAGGAGATAGCATGAATGATCATATAATTATAAAATTGAAAAACTTAAGAAATCAACTTGCCATGATGAAGGTTGAATATCAAGATTCTAAAAATATAGATTTTTTAATTGAAAGTCTTCCAGATGACTACCATAACTTCATCCACATATTAGAGATTATAGGGAAACTTGAGAATATCACACTAGAAGAAGTGTATGGAGCTTTGTTGAATGAAGAGGAGATGCTTAAAAAGTTCACAGGTGATTCTAGCAAGAGTTCTCAAGCATTTATGGCTAGAGGAAAATATAAGAACTACAATCAAAATAAATCATACCAAAATCAAGGGAACTAACACAAAAATAATCAAAGGAAATGAAATCAACCAAGGGATAATCAACAAAGGAATAGTTTTCAAAAGGTTAAAAATGAATGGAGAAACAACAAAGAGTATTCTAAAAGAGAAAAAAATATCAAATATTATAATTGTGGAGAAGAAGGGCATAAAAATGATCTATGTCCTAGGAAATCACATGCAAGAGGTCAAGGAAATTTTTATCAAGGAAGGCGATCAAATTTTTCTCAAGAAGATGGTTATCATAATATAGTGATAGCCTCTTCGGCTACTCAAGGAAATCTAAATAACACAAGGTATATTGATTTAGGAGCTAGCCAACACATGAATTACAATTAAAACTTATTTAATACTTTAGAAGAAACAAAAGGTGTAAGGATATTTCTAGGGGATGATAATTCACATGGAATTGAAGGAATAGGTTCAATTTCAATTTCAATGACATGCTGGTAAGAATTTGGAAGTAATAGATGTGAATCTTATATGTAAGTTAACAAAAATTCTTCTCTTAGTGAGTCAAATAACTCAACATGTGAACCATGGATTTTTGGGCATGAGGCTTATAGACTACCCTTGCACTCTTAGGATATTTCACGTAAAAGGAGAGAGATAAACCTCATGCAAAATCAATGTGGTTCACTCAAATTAGGAAATATATGATGAAATTAAGACTCAATGGAATGATTTGAGTGCAATTGAATGAAATATTTAAATGATTATGAATGCAAAACCTAAGAATTATATAATTTTGGAAAACACAATGTGATATGCAAACATGAACTAAGTATGAACAAACGCAAAAAAGAAAGGAGAAAGGTTGAACTAGAGTGCACCTGGAGGTCTGATGAAGATTCTGGAATATTCTGAATGCTGACAGAGATCATTGAAAAATCACCAGTGGGACTCATTCGTCATTGATGGCAAATTAGTCCTACTTCTAATGAAAACTTTTGGAAATTGGTTTCTAAGTGTCGAGATCTAGAATCTAACAAAATCTAGATTTATAGCCTTAAGGTGGGACTCATTCACCACTGATGGTGAATTAGTCTTCTCCCAAAATTTTGAGAAATTAGGAACTAATTCTGTAGCACCAGATCTGAGGTTGTCTACTTGTCTGGTTGACAGAGTCAAATCTACAAAAAAAGGACAAAAGTCTTCTCCAAGCTTGAAATATGATTGATTTGACTTGAAACACTTTGTTGACTTGTTGACCACCTTTCAATACCTAATTGCTTGATAAATCTGCATACACAAGTCTACAAACACACATGCAAAGGGGGAAAATGGTTGAGGGTTAGAGAATAGGGGTTTGCCTTGGTCAAACCCCACTTTGGTAATCAAACCCTAAACAATGAAATGAAATGAAAAGAGTATGATAAATAGATAACATGAAAATGCCATAAACTTACCACACCTTTGATGCTCAAAATCTAAAGATATGTCAATGGCTGGTCCAAGATGATTGATTGATGCTTGATTGAATGATGAAAAGTGCTCAAATGTGATTTGAATGCTTAGTGAATGAGAATATTGCTTGAATGTGTTAGGAGATGTAAAATGAGGAGAAAAACACTTATTTATACACACTTGTGCCTTATTAACCCAATGATACCTCATCACAGGTTGACATCAAGTAATTTTGAATAAAAACTCGAAAGAAAATTTGAAATATTTTGAATTTGGAGCCAAGAGGGACTCATTCACCACCCATGGCGAATGGGTCCCACCTTGGATCTGAAGTGTCTTAGGAATTATATTGCATTTAATGTTATTTTTCAAGTCTACATTCAAAAATTCACTTAATTAAGCCTTATAATGGCATAAAGGGTCAAATAAAGCATAAGAAAGGTGTAAATAGTGAAATTAAGCCTAGAAAATTGTGAAATCTTGTTACAAGACTTTACAACACTTCAAAATAGGACTTGATAAGTGATGAAAAGGTGATTTTTAGGTGAATTGTAATGAATAGAGTCTAGAAAAGTGTAGGAATGTTTTACAACACTTCACAACACCTTCACAAGATGCCATTATTTGAATTTTAAGGACCTAATGTGAATGTTTAAGCCACATTACAACATTAAATCAAAGAAAAATGGACCAAGCATCATGAAGAAAGACCTAAAAGGACATGAAAATGACAAGGGGCCATTTTTCTTTGGCACATTTAGCCTCCACTTTAGTGAGAGGATGAACTTGCTTCAAACTCACACTAAAGTAGCCATGCATATCGAGAGGGATCCTAATGCACTTATGTTAGCAAGATGGAATAACAATGATCAAGAGGGATGATCAAGCCCCCAGGATGAAGATCCCATGGAAAACTAAACATAAGAACAAAGGAACACATATGTTAAAATGAAAGAAGAAAAGTTGGATGAAGCTTTGATCGTCTGTCCAACTAGTTGTGGATTAGATCTAGGCTATTTGTGAGAAAACAAAAATGCATATTCACTCTTGGGTGAAAAAACTCATGGTAGTCCATTGGGTGAGAAGGCCCAAAAGGTGAAGTACATACCCTAGTTGGTATGCACTCACAAACACATAGGTGGCTATGGGGAAATTTGTGTCGTTGAATGGGCTTTTGAATCAACCATATCAAAGTTATACCTCCTGATAACTTTAACAAGGCACCACAAAGGAAAATGTTGGTACGTGCTTCATGAGACAAGCAAATATTTGTATGCTTAGAACTCATGAACAAACAAGATGGTACAACAAGAATGCAAGTTGCATTATGTAAGGTGGCAATGATGCAAAATGTAAAATGTAAAAGATGTTCAAAGGAGTCTTGATAAGTTCATGCAAGGTTTGTCACTTAGGGAACATTGTGTCTAATTTCTCCAAGAGAGGACATTTCAAAGAATACTATATTCACAACTTAGGGGATGTACTGTGTCGCATTGAACCACCAAGAGGAATATAATATGTTAAGATAGATCAGACTTATGTAGGACATCATGCCCAATGTCATCCAGAAAGTGACAAACACATCATATGAAACAAGGCTACACTAAGAACCAAGAATGAAAATGAAATTATGCCAAAGTATGCCCCCCACTTTAAAGGAATTACTACACATCATTTTGTGAGAAATTACTTTAAAGTAGCAAAGAAAAAATGCAAAAAGGAAAAAAAAGACATGAGAGCCAACTCAGAAAGCCCTATGCCAAGTCATATGTTTTTGAGTTAGGTTGCTTCATGTAAATGAAAAAGAAAACAAAAGAAAGGGAGATGACCCATAGAAAAGAACACACCGAACACATAAGGGATCTATGGATTTGGGGTCATTATGTTCGTTGCTGCAATGTTTTTATGAAAGAGATTTGAACTATCATCATTCCCCAAAGCACATAGAACTGGAAGAATCACACAAAGAGAGAAAAAATAAAAGAAAAATAAGATTTTTTTTGGGTCAATATGGAAGAGACATTGCGGTCTCAACGCTGTGCATCGTCACCAAAAGGAAGAACAAAATCAAAAACAAAATGAAAATATACACAAAAAGAAAAATCTTTTGGGTCAACATGAAGGAGACATTGCAGTCTCAATGCCTTGCATCATCCCCAAAAGGAAAACACAAAATAAAAGTGAACAAAAGAAAAGGACCTTTTGGGTCAACATGGAAGAGACATAGGGCATCTCTATGCTTTGCGTCATCCCCAAAAGGAAAATACAAAAAAAATTGAAGAAAAGAAAAGGACCTTTTGGGTCAACATGGAAGAGACATAGGGTGTCTCTATGCTATGCGTCATCGCCAAAAGGATTGAGCATAAAACAAAAGCGAAAAAGGAAATGCACATCATATAGAAGAATAGAGGTACAGATAGAGGAAGTGTACAATGAAAGAGAACATAAAACACATGATACAGGGGAACACGATACACACATACAAGAAAAATGGAAAGGAGCTAGTAATGAAAATGTAAGTCAACCATTAACCAAGTTATTGGATCCTCAATCTTAAGTAGTTAAGTAGAAAATGAATAGCGTAGTTAAGAGACAAAGACAAATGCATTACAAGGAAAAGGCTAACAACTTCTTTCCCTCCACAAAGTGTAGAGAAAGAATGAGCTGAGGTGGGTGATGGGGAAGGATCATGTAATAGTGAGAATAGAAAATTCTAGGGAAGGATCATGTAATAGTGAGAATAGAAAATTCTACAACTATGGCATGATAAAGGGATTTAGTTTTTATGAAATAATAGGAAAGCAATCGGTATCAATGAAGTGATACTTGTCCAGTATGTCCTTCAATGTCCAACATTCTTCAGTGCAATGTCCAAGAACATGATGATATTTGCAAAACAGTATGTTAGAATCTTTAGGACAGATGACCAACCTATTCATAGGTTGTAAAAGTATAAGGCCTTTGTTTAAAAGAAGTTGAAGTCTCCTTTCATATTCAGGTGGAGGATGATTAGGAAACTTGAGTTTTTTTAATTTGTAAGGTCGTTTTCATTTTCTAGACTCTCCATTTTCATGAATGGAAGGAGGAAGAGGACCCATGGGGATCCTAACATCCTTCTCAATAGAATCAGTTAATGGTTTTTCACGTGGAAGGAGAATGTTTAAGTCAGGAGGAGAATCAAAGATCATGGTACCATCATCTCGAAGTCTCTAATATTTAAAATGAGGCTTATCAGCATGAGGAGGATCTTGATATCCTAGTCCTATTGTGTTTCTTTCTTCTTGTGGTTTTTGTTCTAGGAGTTGGTGAATGTTATATTCATGTGTTGTGTCACAACCTTGTTTACTAAGGATAGTAAGGCATTTTCCATATGTTTCTTCAAGGTTGATGGAAGTATTTGTGAGTTTTTTTTATCATAAAATGGGTGAGGATGTGTTGGTTGAGAGGAAATAGGTCCACTTGGAGGAACTTTAGGTCCATTGATTTCAGGATGTAAGTATGCAAAATGATTAGGAGGTTTAACAGTAGGAAGATCTTTTGGCTTCATGGATGGGTAAAAGTTTGCATTGGCTTCTAGGTTATCAAGGCATTCGCTTAAGAACTTGTTCATGCTATCATCATCTTCTCCAATGATGTCTACATCATGAGGAGGATAATCATGAGGAGTTGAAGGAGCATGAGGAAGCTCAAGGTCATTAGGGTCACATCCAAAGGCACAATTGGATATGTCTACCATGGATTTTAGTGAATTCCAAAACTTATTAAAGGAAAATTCCATGATAACAATTAATGCAAGTAAACTAAGATGGAAGAAAGAAGAGAAAACAAACAATCTGGAAAGTATAACATAAAATAACTATAGAAAACTATAATGCAGGAAATACACAGAAAATGCCTAAGAATGTTGTTCTGAATGTGCAGGTGGACTGATTCACCCATGGTGGTGAATGAGTCCAGTTATGAGATTTTTTTAATGTTTTTCAAAAAAATTAAAGTGAATTTAATACTTTTCAGATGCCGATGAAGGATGCAAATGTAGTTTTTTTTAGTTTTTTCAATGATATGTTATGCAAAAATGAAGTCTACATGAGTCTTTCACTAATGCACTTCTAAGAAACCCTAGGATGCAAAAACAAAACAATAATCTAATTGAATGTTGATGCAAATGAAGTCTAGTATGCAAGGTGCAATGGAAATAAGAAAGATAAAGTGCTCAATATGCGGGTTCACCAAAATGAATCATGGATTTTTGGGCATGAGGCTTATAGACTACCCTTGCACTATTAGGATGTTTCACCTGAAAGGAGAGAGATAAAAATCATGAAAAATCAATGTGGTTCACTCAAATTAGGAAATATATGATGCAATTAAGACTAAATGGAATGATTTAAGTGTAATTGAATGAACTATTTGACTGATTATGAATGCAAAACCTAAGAATTAAGAAATGTTGGAAAACATAATATGATATGAAAACATGAACAAAGTATGAAAAAACAAAAAATAGAAAGGAGAAAGGTTGAACTAGAGTGCACCTGAAGGTCTCATGAAGATTCTAGAATATTATGAATGTTGATAGAGATCACTGAAAAATCACCAGTGGGACTCATTCGTCGCTGATGGAAAATTAATCCTACTTCTAATGAAAACTTTTGGAAATTGGTTTCAAGTAATGAGACTCAGAACGTCTAAACAAACGATTTATAGCTCTTAATCGTGGACTCATTCAATTAATCAAGGTGAATCAGTCCTCTCCAAAATTTTGAGAAATTAGGAACTAATCAGAGTACCAAATCTTAGGTTACCACTGTTGGGTTAGAGTCAAATCTACAAAAAAGGATAGAATAAGTTCTCTCTCCAAGCTGAAATATGATTGATTTGACTTGAAACACTTTGTTGACTTTACACTCACCTTTCAACTCCTAGCCTGTTTGATAAACTGCATACACAAGTCTATAAACACACATAAAAGGGGAAAATGGTTGAGGGTTAGAGAATAGAGGTTTTCCTTGGTCAAACCCCACTTTGGTAATCAAACCCTAAATAATGAAATGAAAAGAGTATGATAAATAGATAACATGCAAATGCCATAAAATTACCACACCTTTGATGCTCAAAATCTGAAGATATGTCAATGGCTAGTCCAAGATGATTGATTGATGCTTGATTGAATGATGAAAAGTGCTCAAATGTGATTTGAATGCTTAGTGAATGAGAAGATTACTTGAATGTGTTAGGAGATGTAAAATGAGGAGAAACTCGAAGAAAATTTTGAAATATTTTGAATTTGAGCCAGAGGGACTCATTCACCACCCATGGAAATGGGTCCCACCTTCAACTCTGAAAGTGGGTATGTCGGGAAATATCTTGCATTTAATGTTTTTTGTCAAGTTTACATTCAAAAACACACTTAATTAATCCTTATGAGTGTGCATAGAGGGGTCAAATAAAGCATAAGAAAGTGTAAATAGTGAAATTAATCCTAGAAAAGTGTGAAATTGTTACAAGTGACTTTACAACACTTCAAAATAGGGACTTGATAAGTGATGAAAAGGCAAGTGATTTTTAGGTGAATTGTAATGAATAGAGTCTAGAAAAGTGTAGAAATGTTTTACAACACTTCACAACACCTTCACAAGATGTCATTATTTGAATTTTAATCACCTAATGCGAATGTTTAAGCCACATTACAACATTAAATCAAAGCAAAATAGACCAAGCAACATGAAGAAAGACCTAAAAGGCCATGAAAATGACAAGGGGTCATTTTTCTATGGAACAACATGGTTATAAGGTAGAGTTTTATTCATATAAGTGTCTAATCAAGAACATTATTGATGGATTCAAAATTGTGGCTATATAGGACTTGCGAGTGATGGAATTTATAAATTTTTAGCATCTATTGATAAGAAATCTTACATTACTACAAGCTCCTCCAAATGTGAGTTGTGGCATCAAAGGTTTGGTCACTTAAACTATCAAAGTTTGTCTATGCTTTCAAAGATGAGCATGGTTGATGTACTAACTTGGATAAGGGTAAACACAAATTTCTATACAAGATGCATGGTTGGAAAAAAACATAGAGACAAGTTTGAAAGGTCTACATAGAAGGAAAGTAAATCTATTGAACTTGTCCATAGTGATTTATGGAAGATTGCAAAGGTGTATCTACTTCAATTGCTCTAGAATTGAAGTTGACTAAGGATATCGATGGTGAGGATGTTGATCATACCTTATGCAAGCAACTTGTTGGTAGTCTTGTTTACTTGACTCACACTCAACCAAATATTTCCTTTTGGGTAGGTGTGGTTTCATCATTTTTGAGTTCTCCTAAGGTTCGGTATTGGATGGAAGCAAAAAGAATACCAAGATATGTACAATGGACCTTAAATATGGATGTTTATTACTCTTCTCATGGAGGTCTATAGCTTGTTGGATATTCTGATTCAAATTGGGTAGGTTGTGTAGATGATCAAAAATCAACTATAGGTTATGTTCTCTCTTTGGGTTATGGTCCCATTTCATGGTGTAGTAAGAAGCAATTTACTATTGCTTTATCAACTATAGAGGCCAGCGAATATATTATAATGAATGAGGCAACAAAAGAAATAACTTGGTTGTGGCTATTCTTTTAGTACTCAAACAACATCAAACATGGCCTTCTTTACTTCATTGTGACAATCAAAGTGTCATTATGTTGTCCAAGAATCCAATGTTTCATGCTCACACAAAACATATAGATTTCCATTACCATTATATCAAGCATCTCATCCAACAATAGGTGATTCATCTTTAGTATTGTAAAATAGAGGATTAGATAGATGATCTATTTACCAAGGATTTTTTTGAAACTAATTTTTTATATATTAGAAGTATTTTAGGCTTGCGAGAAGTCATATGAATATTTGATGGTTTCCATTCAAGGGGGATTATTATTAATTTCTACCATCATATTAGTGAATAAGTGATTGTAAATGGGTACCTAACAACCTGCTAGGACCCATATTTTCTAGATTATGGGGGGATGTTTCAAGGTAATTAGTCTAATTAATTTATGGGGGCATGTTAGAGTACTAAATTAATTATACGACATAGTCTATGCCATCTCCAAGCCAACCAAGCACCACATTCAACTGAATTTCACTACCCCACCCCATCCATGTTATTCACGTTATTTTTTATTTCACCTATCTATAATAAATGTTGTAGCTAACAAACACGCTACAATATGTAGTGAATATATTGTATATTTTTCTATAAATCAACACACGAGCCTATATCTTGTAGTTCTTATTTTTGTAGCTAGTCTTCTTTGTTTCCTTCTATGCTTCTCAGTTATGTTTTCAACTTCCACATATCCAAGTTGGTTTGATAATTAATAATTGACTCCTAACTAGTTAGAGCACCTTGAGCTTGATCGTCATTATTTTGTACTTTCTTAGAAGGTTGACTAGCAACTCTAGCTAGAGAAGTAACCAAGGTGGCCTGAGGAAATCTCCTACTATTTGTTCATCTAGGGGATCCTCTAGTGTGATGATAATAAGTGTTTGGAAAGGTGTATCAAACTTGTATTACAATATTAAGACTAAAAAAAGTCATATTTGGATCATAGAGGTTGATTTTGACCTTATAAAAATATTAAAATAGGCCTTAATGAAAGTAAGCTAGTTATAACAACATCAAACTCTATTAGACCTTCAATTTAGAAAAAACTAATCAACTTCTTGAATAAAAAATTATGGGTTTTAAACATTAGCCCCACAAAATTGAATCCATAACACTATATGTGGCACACCATAGATCTATAAAAAAGAGTTACACATCAAAAATGCATATTTGAATAGAGATAACAAAACCAAACTAGAGCATCCAAATTGGTTAGAGGATTATGAAAAACTTATGATAGTTGTAAGGAATATGTTATTTTTTATATCAAATCATCTTTGAATTGGGGCATTGGATTTTGTTAATAATTTTAGTGGTACATTTAAAATGGTTATAGCTCATAGTTTGTTAATTTTTTAATAATTTCATGAATTTCTTCTCATATTTATTAGGTTCTTGAGATGTCATTTTCATACTATATTTTTCTCATATTATTATGCTACCAAAATATCTCAATATCTTAATTTCTCTATAATATTGTATGAAACCTAAGCCTAGATTTGTATTGTAAATCTCCTTGACCTATTGATAATATAATTGGTTAAAGATTTGGAGGTTATATTTTTATCCAAAATGGTTTTCTTATTGTATATATATTGTTATGATGACATGCTCATTCTTTCTACACATAAAATTGTATATATTTTTTCTATTTACATATGCCCCCTCTTAGATTAATTATA
>VDFB02193867.1:216526068-216727610 GCA_007258455.2 Sequoia sempervirens
TGAGCCTGCAGGTGAAAATCGGGTAACATTTCTAGCGACCTCAGCTGGATGTTTTCCTGCTAAACATGCAAACTAGTACCCTAGACTTGTCCATTGGGCATGGAGTCCATTTTTGTGTTCTGCTTTGACTCAGAAAACTATAACTCAGCTTCAAAGCAAACAAACTGAAAGGAAACTACTGCAACTCTCTTAAAGATAGAATCTAAAAAACCAAGTGCAACAACTGCACTTTATTGAAAGCAAAACAATACTGGAACGAAAATGTGCCACGGGGCACTTATTAAAAGAAAAAATAAAAAAATCTACCCTACCCTACACTAACTAGTAAGAAATTGGTCAAACAAAACCATTCACAGGATGATTGAAATAACTTCCCTTTCTCCTCAATATGCAATGACTCTCCAGCTTAATGGCAGCTGAATAAAGATGGTACACTGAAAAATGTTTAAAAATGCAATGCACTGCCTCATGAAAGAGGGTAACAAGTTCACTTACCTCTTTAAATTGATCATATGCATTTGTATTCAAAGGAGGATAAGTAAATTGAACACACTCTTTTTCAACTGCAAGTACATCCTTTATGCCACTTTCAGCTGTGGCTCCATGTGTGAGTGCTTGATTAACCATTGGCGCTTTATTAAACTTCATTTGGGCTAAATCTTTGATCGGAAAGCCCCTTGTAAAGACAAAAATTGAGCTCTCCTTGTGGTCTCTTGCCCATTCACTGTTGTTTTATAGCCTTGGCTGGAAAAGTCTAACCCTTGTGACTGACTTAGTGAGAAAAAAGAAGCTTCTTCAGTAAGCTCAAGTTGTTCATGATTAACTTCATCAAGAGGTAATAGTTCAACACCCAAATTAGTACAGAAAGCTTCTAAATCATTCCAAAACATATCCTCTTCAATGTCTTCTTTACTTTTCTGAACAAAAGACTAATTTCAGGCCTAATGCAGTTCTCATCTAGCTTTGATAAAGCATCAAAATCACCCTCTTTGCAAAACAGTAAGTCCAGTTAGGGACTTGTTCAACTTGATGGGTATTTTCATGCACATCAAAATGTGGCTCTCCCTGAACAATGCTACTTAAACCTCCTTGTTCGCGAGTAAAGACTTCAAACTCACCTTCACCTTTATGCAACAATAAATCAGCATTACCTCCATCAACCTCATGTTGGTCCAATTCTTCATCCTTGTCAATGAAGTAAGGCAGATCATCAAATGAGAAGATTAACTCTGCCTTCTGATTCTCAGCTATGTTCATTACAACAAGCTGCTCAACCTGATTCTTCTCACCTTCTTGCAAAAGTTTAGATTCCTCATTTTCCAATGTTGAGAAAAACTCAGAAATAACCTCCTCTCCATCAAGCTGAGAGAGTAGAGATAGTCCCTTATTCCAAGCTGTAAATTGACCTTTCTCAACAGCTACTTCCATTTCGTCCTCTTGTCATCCAACTTGAACTTGAGAGATTTCCTCCTGTCCAATTATTTGCTGCTATAATTGATGACACTTAATGGCTAAATGCAAAAGATTCGCATTCTTAAGCTTTTCCTAGAGGATTAAGTTATCTTGATCAATAAGTTGCTCCTCCTCTGCCTTCTGAACATTAGAGCTTAGTTCCATTTGAATGTCTGATAATGGAGTCTCACAGGGTTGAACGCATGTTCCCTTCCAACTTGGAACTTCAAAACTAGAAGGCTGACTTGAAAACTCAGAAAGTAAGTTTTGCTTAAAACTTGAAAATTTGGACCTAGGAATCTCCTCCTAAACAGGTTGTTTAGGAACATGGAAGGCTGATTGAAACTCCTGCTTTTGTTTTTTTGCAAGTAAGTTTTTCATTTGCTCTTCTTTAGCTACAACTTGTCTAGCAGCAACCTCTTGTTCATACTCTTGGACCTCCATATCCTGTTGATGCTAAATATAAGCTTGACAAGCAAGCTCTTCCTCCTACACAACAACCTCTTGCTCTCTCTTAATATCATCCATCTTCCTTTGAAAATCAAGCAATATCTTATCAATATTGCTAACTCCCTTATTAGCATTTTGGGGCTGGTTATTGAAACTACCATGTTGCTTTTGTGTAGAAATGAGTTCCTGTGGTTGAATCTGAGCATATGTTGGGTGACATTGAGATTGAGCAGGAGTTGGAGGGTGGGAGGCATGATAAAAATGTTGGAACTCTGTTGCTACAGGGTCATTTGGAATAATGATAGCAGATTGTTCTATATAATATGGTCGATAAGAGGACATATATGCAAGGTTTTCATGGAATGGAGTGTGACAGGTCATATTCCCCTGAAAACCTGACATCTCTTTTCCATTCAAATTAGATTTCCCTCCAAAAAACTTAAAACATGTGAGCACTTGAGCTACTAAAACCAAAAATTTCCACACTCGGAGTCGCCAGGTATGTGATTGAACTTGCCTCCAAGAAGCTGAAACTACCGCTGTACACACCAAATAGCATAAGGACAAGAGAGACTGAAAATTAGTTCTTAGTCCCAACGGGCGTTCCAAAACTGTTATCCACTTAAATTTGCACCCTGTTGAACCTGATGTTCAACACCTCAGTGTAACATGGGAAGACCTCTAAAGCTATGGGTTTCTTTTAAACAGAGGTCAACCTCCGGAGAAGGCCGGCTTCCTATGGTGTCACCTAAACTACTAATTCTGTAAAGGAAAAGGGTAGAAGGAGAATGCTTAAAAATTAAAACTAATGAGAACATTATTTCTATGGTGATACACCTAAATGTAATAAGAGCTATGAACATTCAGACTGGCATACACTTGAATAAGGATGACTGACATTGAACTGCACAATGTGTTACCGTAAGTTTATGCATGAATATTTCATAAAAAGGTTGACTTGCATACGCTTTTAAGAAGGAAAGGTAACTTTCACAAATCAAAAGGGTCATATACAACTTTAAAACACAATTTACAACCTGCATAACCATACTTTTGTAGAAAAGGCATAATACATGAGACAAAGCTACAGGGAAATAAAAAAGATCTCACAAATAACTTGATCAATCACCTGACAATACACGATGCTGCAAGAACAAGAAGGCAAAATGAGACAATCAATGGTATCCAAGGTAAACATTGTATATCATGCTCCAAATGAGTTACAAAATCTGCAAAAGTATGACAAGGGACTTCTAAAGTCACAAAGTCTCTATCTGCATATGGAGAACTGCCTTACAAAATGAGGAAAAAATGCCATATATACCAAAAAAAAAGTGTAGGCCCCTGCCCTAGGGTTTACAAAAATGAATCGGTTGCTAAACACGTCAGCCCTCAGATCTTTTGGAATACAGTTAATGCATTCAATGTGCATCCCCATGTCCATGTTGGTGAAGGATCGCTCCAGGGATGATCTTTCAGATCTTTTGCAACCGTCGCATTAACTCACAACCCTTGTGTCCACCCTCGAGACATCCTTGCATAGCTGCTTTGAATGTTCTGAAGTATGGTCATTAGTGTCAATCTACTTTTTCCAGCTGACATCCCAGTTGTCCTTGTGGATTCCTCATTTCTGCTTTCCTCTTGTTCTACATCTTTCTGCAAGTTGACCCCTTTCAAGAAGCAACATCAGATGCCCTCCGAACTAAATTCACATGCCCTGATCAACCATTGAACCAAAGAAGATCCATGTTGTTTATGCTCTGTTGATCTTCCTCACAAGAATTGCTGTAATAGTTCAACTGCCATTGGTTCACCTTCAGCCCCCTCTGATTGGTTGAATACACACCACGCAGGATTTTTAGGCGGTCAAAATTTGTTCAAACAGAATCGCATGTCGGTGAGACACTAGCCGTGTCTCCCCGATGTGATTATATTCCATAGTAGCAATCGACATACTTTCAGAAAGACTATCACATTTGGCAAGAGGTCATAGCGACATCATAGTGAACCCTCAAAAGTTATACCATTGCATCTTTCATCTGTGAGATAATTGCTATCAGAAAGACATCATAGCGATCTCTCAAGTCCTACCGATGTCAAAACACCTATCGGTGAGACTATAACATTCATCGGCAAGAGTCTCAACAATTCTCAACATGAACACACCCATCAACAAGACAAACAAGTTAGAAAAAGGTCTCAACAAGCCTCATCAGTCACACCGAAGAGTTAAAAATATCGGTGAGACATCACGAGTCGGAAATAAATCACCCCAAAGCCCCATCATTACATAGAAGGCATTTCATTTTGGCGAGACCTCATCAGGTCAGAAAGACCTCACAATGAGTGAGACTTCCTTTCCCCAAGCTCAAATCTCTTTCAGCAAGAGTCCACCCTGTCAGCCAGACATCTTAGTGAAAGCATAAACCTTTGGCGAGATCTCCATTTGTCGGCGAGACCTCAACAAGTCAGGGAGACATCATAGCAAAGGAACACACCCTCGCCAAGACCTCCATCATTCAGCAAGACATTATGCTGATTGAAAATCCTTCAGCCAGACTTTTGCCTTTTGGTGAGACGTTACAGCGAGCCCCAAACTTCTCCTCGATGCTAACCTTGTGAACGACTATCGGCAGGACTTCCTCGGTTCTTGCCTCGGTCGGGGAGAGATAGAAAACTCATGGCAACCAAAATGTCCCAGTGACCTGAGGATTTTGAATGAATATAGCACAACAACCAGTCGGAGGAAATGGAGGGTCTCAACGACTTTATCTCTAGGGAGTTTTGTGCCAAATCTGATCGAGGCATGCTTTCTAATAGACTTCCTTGTGAAATAGCATCGATGTATGATTTAACCCTTGATGCAAATGTTCCTCCATTTGGCCTTCATGAACACTTGAAGACATAGATTGCCTTGCATGATTGAGCCACTTGAAGTTAAAATCTGGTAACACTACATTTATAAAAATACATATATATATCCATAGGTTCATATATAAATATACTCTACATTATCTCCTTTTGATGTTACGTTGAAATTCTCCAAGTCCAATGACAAAGATTGCCTAAGTGGGTATTATATTTTAATTTTGTATCTTACATCTTATGAATTATTTGGCTGATATAATTTGTCTACCTTAGTTGAGCCTCCTCAATAATAAAAATATCCTTTAAGCTGAATAATTTTCAACAAAAAATTGCATATATATATATTGAAAATCCTTTTCATGTTGCTTTGGTCGGAGCTTAGTTGGGGAGGTCACAGTTCGGGGAAGGAAAAAATGAATATTATTTTGATCAACATAATTTTTTAATTAGTTGGAAATTCAAATGTTGGAAGCTTTTATGCTACCATTTGCATCCTATCTTAGAGCTTGATAACTAATTTCTAACTCATAATAGATCCTACTGGAAGCTTCATTGTCATCAAAATTCACCTCGAGAGGATAGGTAATTGACAATTTAACCTCCTAAATTATTTTATGATTGTAAACCTAGATTTCTCTCATTATTTGTTTGGAGGGATTCTTATTTTAAACTCAAAATATGGTGAAAATGGGGGACAATCTGGCCATATTTGTATAACTCTTGCTAGCACTATCAAATTTGATAAGGGAAAATAGGTAGCTCATAACTGAATCTTGGGGAGTGAAGAGGCGCCATGAGATGAGTGAATAAATGATTATTGAGTTAGTTCTCTTATGGGAAAAATCACGAGGAGCTATAAAATGAAAAACTCGAGTCTAAAGAAGGGTTGTTTGGTTGCATGATAAAAGTTTAGAAATAAATCACTCACCCTTTTTAGGTAGAGGAGAATCCTTAAAGGGAGATGCTAGTATTTAGAAAAAAAAAAGATCCCAGACTAACATATGATTGAAGAGCTGAGAGTTTACAAAATAAGGTTTCCTTTAGCTAAAGAGAGTCGCACCTTAGAGCTTGAACCAACTACCTCCATTGATAAACTTGAGTCTCAGGTAACCATTATCTATTCTTTGTTTATTTTAAATATTCATTAGAGGAAGAATACAATTCTTGTGTTGTTGCTTAAAAAGTGAACACTTCTTGGTGTGATTGCGGGAGTTTACTATTTTGTTTTTATGTGGTGGAAGCTTCGAACGAGATACTGTCTTTATCTTGTTTCTCTTTTTATACATCCAGATTATTCTTTGTTTCTTCTCTTCCCCCTATCTCCACACGTAGATGCCATGATGAACCCGTCAAGTTTTGTAGATGACTCTTGGCTATGACTAAAGGATGGGGAATTTTACTTAAGATTCCTTTTCTGTGAATCACTTAAAATAAGAAAAATAAATAGTATTTTTGTAGTAAGCCATTGGTACTACCTCAGATATGAAAAACTTGTATGGATCTTGAGCTTAATGTCCTTTGGTCCTGAGGATGACTACCCCTTTCATTGTAGTATTTAACATAACTTCATTAGGATCTTTAAATTACTCACTTAAAATCTTTCTATGATGCCTTTCTTAAACATCCACTTATAGGGAGAGTACATAATCTACAGTGAGAAATGGAGTCTTGTAAATTATTTTACTTTTTGAATCTTTATAATTTGAATCTATATAATATGCGAGAAAAATGTCAAATGAACAACTCAAACAAAAGAGGTGTATTGGGGCCTTAATCTGGTGGGCACTTATATGCTACTCTATAATGTTCAAAAAGTAGAGTTAGAGGGTTTAGCTATTAATAAGCTATAAAGAACCATATACCTTACTTAAACACTATTAAGTATTTTAAAACAAGAGGGCCACATAGAGAACGAGTTTGTACTCTAGCTACCCGAAATGGTTAAGGTGATGAGCTCAGGCCATAGGTCACATATTGAAAAGAAGGCTTTTGTTATTATATGATCAAGCAGAATTGTATTAGGCAGAATTGAAAGTTCATAAGTCCTAGATGTTTAATGTATTTCTAATCGAGACAGATAGTCAAAACCTTGGTTTGTACTTGAACTGGGTTGTCGGGTAGTTAGTCCTTCAAATCCCAGTAGTGAAGTTAGAGCTTGATAACCAGGTAGGATAGGGAGTCTAGAAAGCCTTAGGTCAGTCACTTATCCAAGTCGAGTAGGGTGGTGAACTAAGACTACCCTTTGCATTGAGTACAGTAGTACAAAATTATGGCCATAGTGGGTTTCATAGCCAAACGTGCACTCATTTGTTTATAGTATCTTAGGTACCTAACTTAACCAAACCTGACATACAGAGTAGGAAGGTATCCTTAGT
The DNA here is from genome assembly GCA_007258455.2 of Sequoia sempervirens. NCBI lineage: Eukaryota > Viridiplantae > Streptophyta > Pinopsida > Cupressales > Cupressaceae > Sequoia > Sequoia sempervirens. Next base: position 216,533,214 of record VDFB02193867.1, read on the forward strand.
AGTGTGTTAGGGTTATTTGGGTAGGGGTACACACCAGAGCTTAGATGGAAAATTAGACAAATCCATGTGTTATCTTTTGTTGAAGAGTAGGGTCACTTCCAACTAGGAAGTGTGCAGGGGACCGCTTGAGTCCATGGTTGGAGGAAAAAAACTTAGATTGTGCTTTCCCTCTTGAAAGTGGCATGCCGAGTCTTGGATAGCACATCAATGAGATGAGGTTATCTCTCTCTTTTACTCTATCTACTCTATATTTGATTTAAATGGAAGCATATTGAAATTAATGTCTTTTCTTTTCTTTTACATGTTAATGTGTATGATATTCATTTCTAGAAATGAAGTTGACATTGAGCTTTTGTAACACTTTATAATTTCCAAGTTGTACTTGTAAAATATATATATATTTCTTTGTGTAAATGTTTAACCTAATCAAGGTTGTTTGTATTGAGTATTTTTGTGCCATAAGGAGTTGGCTGTCACACATGGTATTAGAGTGTGGTTAAACACTCAGGCCTAGGAGCTCATTGCATAGGAATTCACAAGACTTTTTGAGTAACCTTGGTAAACCTTGTGTTAGAAAATGATTCTCACAAATCAAACTTCTAGGAAGCCAGTTGTAGGTAACACACATTACATGCAAGCCAAGAATGCAAGAGAAACTTTGGCTCGAACCATTAAGGGAACAAATGAAGAATGGGAAGCCTTGTTAGGTGATGAAGAAACTTTCTCCCACATGATGGAACAAATCAAGGATGAAAATGCTGAGATAAAACTAGCTACTCAAATGCATGCAAGTGTTGTGGGAACCATAGCTGCACAAGCATCTACTTCTAAAATTGAACCAATAAAACCAACTCTTGAATATGTACCTAGTGAATGCAACACTAATAAGCCACTTGTGAAAATTAAAAGAGAAGTTGAGTTTCCTCCCATGCTTTGTATTGTTGAAATCATTGTAATAAGCTTTGATGATTCAGAAGGGTAGATACCCTCCACTCTTATATGGAAATGAATCTTGTTATTAAATTTTGTATTGAATAAAAGTCCAATTTATAGGCTAAACCATGGAATTATAAAATAAACGATGATTTTTTCTTTCATAAGTGTATGTTGAATGTTATGGAAATTTTGTGAATTAAAGAAAATAATTTCTCTCCACTAATAGAAAACTTTAATGGAAACTTCAAGCAAAGGTTGATAATAATATAATGGAGCACATTGAAAGTAAACAAGATCATAATTGAGAAATGGGGCAGGACTTTGAGAATTTGGAGGAAACCATGGATTATATTGTAGATCTCCTTCAGGAAACTAGGGCCAGGGTAGATCATTTGGAGAGAGAGTGGGTAGGAAGGGAGCCCACTTTTGAGGATGACTCAGAAAGACGCGATATGGATATTGATCAAAGTGATCATGACAACTCTCATTTGGTGTCTAAATCATCTGACATGGAAAGGAAGCAACTAGCACATCAATTAGCCTATGACATGAATAAAGTGATCCCACCCAAGTTTGACAGATTCAATTCTGATAATGCTACTGAATCTTGGCTAATAGAGATGGAGAAATATTTTGAGAGACTGTAAAATTATTCTAAATTAGCCAAAGTGATGTGGGGAGCATACCAATTGGTGGGAGAAGCGTCCACTTGGTGGACCAACAAAAAGATGGAGTTGGGCCTTAATGCAAGACAAATCACCTAGGATGAATTAGTTACTATTTTCAGGAAAAGGTCACTATCACAATTATATTATGACCAAATGATGATGGACTTCCAAAATCTAAAGCAAGGGGACATGACAGTTAACCAGTACCAAGAAATATTCACTTGCATCCTCAAGTAGGTGCCACAATATGAAAAGGATGAGAGGTTTCACATTAGAAAATTTATCATGGGGTTGAATGCCCAGATTGGTGGAGAGGTAGACATCCATGGTCCCACCACAATGGACCAAGTATGCAAAAAGGTGGATAAATAGGAGTAGAGGCTAAAATCTCTAGCCTCTTATTGGGAGAAAAATTGAAAGATGTATAACTGGAACCAATCATCCTCGAATTTCAAGAAAAAGGGAGAAAAAAATGACCATGAAAAGAAAGGGGGAAAAGGACCCCATGAGGATAAAGGTGAGGATCATAGAGATATCTATATGGGTGGGGGTAAGTAGAACAACAATGGTAGAAGGAATTAGGAAGCCTCAAAGAAACAAGCTGAGAAGTGGGGACCGTCTGGGGGCTCTTTCACTTGCAGAGGGGACCACTATGCTAACCAATGTCCCACAAAAACATTACATCCTCTGCCTCAAGGAAATCATTTGTCATCATAGCAATTTGCCTTACAATAGTGGATCCATGCAGCTTTGGATAATAGACAAGCAAAATATCAAATAACACCTATTGAGACATCAAGTATGTTGTTCGACACACACGTTTCAATTTTAATTGATACCAGAGCAACAAAAAGTTTTATGTCACCTAAAATATTAGGTAGAATTTCTACAAGAGTTGGATACATGCAAAACTCTTGGTTAGTGGAATATGCAAACCAGTTGAAAGATCAGGTAGAGCAATGTTTGTTTGAGGCTAGGGTAGACTTACCTAGTTTTTCAACTAAATTCAACCTCTACGTGGCCTCTTTGGGATCCTACGATGCCATTTGTGGAATCATTTGGTTATAGAGACATAGGGAAAAGGTGGAATATTTTGCAAAAATAATCTAATTCCTAGATGACCTAGGGAAAAAAGTTGTCATTCAAGGTATCGAAAAACTGGTTAGGCTAAGGCAAATCTCTACAATGTAGCTTAAGAGGGCTAAACGTAGGGGTTGTCAGCTATTTGTAGTCAAAATGGAGGAATTAGTAGGGCCAAGTGAAACTAAAAAAAATATTTTCTTTGATGATTTGATGTTTTATGAAGCCCAAAAAACTTCAATAGGGGATTGTGGGGGAGTTTCAAAGAGGAAAGATGTTGAATGGGATAAGCATCCCTACCTTAGGGATTATTTAGATTTCTTCCCTAAAGAATTGCTCGGACTACCTCCAATGAAAAAATTTGATTTCACCATCAACCTCATTCTTGGCTCAGAGCCAGTCTCTGAAGCTCCATACCAGATGAATATCACTGAGTTGATGGAGCTAAAGGCACAAATGCAAGAACTTTAGGATACGGGTCTGATTAGACCTAGTGTGTCACCTTGGGGTGCATCGGTGATTTTTTTCAAAAATAAGGATGGCACCCTAAGGCTACGTATAGACTACCATATGCTTAACAAGGACACTCTAAAAAAAAATACCCCTCACCACGCATAAATGATCTCTTTGATCAAATGCAAGGGGCGACAATATTCACTAAGATTGATCTTCGGTCGGGATACCATCAACTGAGAATATGACATGAAGACATCCATGATAAGACAACCTTCAAACCAAGGTATGGGCACTATGAGTTCATAGTATTTCCCTTTGTTTTGGAAAATGCATTGGTTTCTTTTATGAACTTAATGAATAGTGTGTTATGGGATTGCCTTGATAAATTTGTACTTGTTTTCCTAGATGACATCCTAATATATTCAAAAAATGAGGAGGAGCACCTCATGCATTTATAGATTGTATTGCAATGCCTAAGAGAAAACAAAATTTATGGGAAGTTATCCAAGTGCTTATTTTTCTAAAAGGAAGTGCAATATCTTGGGCACATTATCTCCGCTGAAGGGATCAGGGTAGATCTGAAAAAAATAAAGGAAATCTTGGAATGGCCAAAACTAAAAAATGTGCATGAAGTGTGTAGTTTCATGGGACTTGTAGGGTATTAAAGGAGGTTCGTAGCCAACTTCTCTAGAATTGCATGCTCCGTCACCTCACTTCAGAGAAAGGGAAATAGATTTGAATGGATAGAGAAATCTTAGGAAGCTTTTGATATATTGAAAGAAAAGTTAACTACGACACCTATCCTTAAAGTGCCTGACCTAGAGGGTCAATTTGTGGTCACCACTAATGCTTCAGGGGAAGGACTAGGGAGTGTAATTATGTAGTATGGACAAGTAATAACATATGAATCAAGGAATCTCAAGAGCTATGAACAAAATTATGCCCCTCATGACCTTGAGTTGGCAACAATGGTGCATGCACTACAGAAGTGGCTGCATTATCTATTGGGTAATCCCTTTGAACTAAGATTAGACCATTAAATTTTATGATATTTGTTCACACAACCTAATTTTAATTCCCTCCAAAGAAGATGGCTTGAACTAATATCTGACTATTACTTTGAGATGAACTATATAAAAGGAAAAGAAAACCAAGTGGAAAATGCCCTTAGCAGAAGGAGGCATGTTTCCTCCATGATATCAGTATGAACTAGTCTTCATGGTAAAGTAATACATCAATCTGATGGGGATGAATATTATCAACAAGTTAGGAAAGCCTTAAAGGTTAATCCTTGAGACTCTAGATACAATGGGTTTCAATTTGAAGTTGATGGACTACTTTGGTACATGGGAAGAATGTATGTACCTAACTCAGGTAAGTTGAGAAAATTAGTCTTAAAATAGGTTCATGATGCACCATATTTGGGACGCCCAGGGGTAACCAAGCTTTGGGTTGAGGTCAAACCCTTATATTTCTAGAAAGGAATGAAGAAGGATGTCACTAGATGTGGCAAAATGTTTAGAATGCTAGAGGGTGAAGGTTGAGCATCAACACCCAGTAGGATTACTTTATCCACATGAGATTCCAGAGTGGAAGTGTGAGGTAATTAGTATGGACTTTGTTCAAGGGATTACTATGTCTAAAAATAAGCATAATATAATCTTGGTAGTAGAGGAAAAATTCACAAAAGTGGCACAATTTATTCCCAAAAATCTGACAGATGGTCCACCCATCATAGCTTGTAAGTTTGTGGAGTGGTCTTCAAATTGCATGGTGTTCCTAAGAAGATCATCTTAGATAGGGACGCAAGGATGACTTCTAGGTTTTGGAAAATATTTTTACCTCCCTTGGAACTCAATTGAACATAAGTTTGGAATACCACCCTAAGACAGATGGTCAGACAGAAAGGGTGAACTAGGTTTTAGAGGACCTTTTGAGAGTATATTGTATGGATCAACAGTACAAATGGAAGGACTACCTTCTACTAGTGATATTTTCCTATAATAATTTGTACCACTTAACGATCAAGATGGCCCCATTTGAAGCATTGTATGGAAGAAAGTGCCAAAATCCTATAAACTGGGATAAGCTAGAAGATATGATTAGCTGTGGTCTAGAAATTCTTTCCAAAATGGAGGAACAAGTCAAGTTGATCAGAAAAGGATTGGTAGAAGCCCACAATAGGTAGAAAATCTACACTAATGCCAAGAGGATACCCAAAAATTTCACTGTGCAAGAAAAAGTTATTTTAAGGGTGAAGCCTAAGAAAAGTGCCATTAGGTTCAGGAAATTATCTAAGCTAGCTCCTCGTTATGTGGGATTGTTTGAGGTTCTTGAGGAGTTCAAACCAATTTCCTATCAAATTTCTCTAACCCTAGCACTTTCAAAAATTCATAATGTATTTCATGTGTCATATTTAAAGAAATATACACCTGGTAATAACAATATGATTGAATGGAAAGCTTTGCAGGTTTAGGATGTAGGAGTGGTCATGATTGAGCCACTCAGGGTGATTGAAACGTGTAGGCTTCACCTACGTAATATGGATGTGCACCAATGTAAGGTCTAATGGGATCAATACTTTGAAGATAACTCTACCTAGGAAGACTACCAGGATTTCAAATAGAAATTTCCTCATTTCTTGAAAAACTATGTAAATGAACCTTGAAAACTTTAATTTATGTTTATGGTATGGATCATTAATCATTGAGGATGATGATTGTTAAGGGGGGAAGATGTCACACCCCACCCTAATTTCTCTTTTGACTATTTTTACTTTCCTATAATTAAACTGTGAGATGCTTTGAAGTTACTAAAACAATGTTTGAATTATAAATTGAATGAATTATGTATACTCAATGTTTGCTTTGAATTCTAAATGATATTAGGGTTTATGATGCCTCATTATAAGAAATTTGTATAAGTTATTTTATAAAGAAATTGATAACGTGGATTTGATCAGATGATGATTTGGGTAATACTGGACTAACTACCTGATCTTGGTGAGAATGATGCAAGACAAATCAAGCCTTGATGGGACAAACAGGGAAAGCATCATCCGATAGAAGGGATCTTCTTGAGATGTCTAATTTTCCATTTGAGTTTGGGTTGGTAATGTGAATATCAGTGAAGCTTAGTTATGGATTAAATACTACCATAGGGTGGTAAGTAACTTAGTGTTGGAAGTGCCATTTCAACCTTGTTGTGATAGGACTCTAGATTCCTTAACCACTTCATATCTTCTTTATGTGAAATATATTCACCCTTGAGCATGACCATCTATATGCTACATTTAAACAAATACATATATATATCCATAGGTTCATATATAAATATACTATACATTATCTCCTTTTGATGTAATGTTGAAATTCTCCAAGTCCGATGGGAAAGGTTCCCTAAGTGGGTATTATATTTTAATTTCGTTTCTTGTATCTTATGAATTACTTGGTCGATATAATTCTTCTACCTTAGTTGATCCTCCTCAATAGTAAAAATATCCTTTAAACTAAATAAGGTTTGATGAAAATTTACATATACATATATATTGAACATCCTTTTCACATTGCTTTGGTGAGTGCTCAGTTGGGAAGTATATGGTTGCGGGAAGGAAAACAAGAATGTTATTTTGATCAAAATAATTTTTTAATCTTAGAAATTCAAATCCTCTTCTTTTATGCTACTATCTACATCCTATCTTTGAGCTTGATAACTAATTTATAATGCATAATAGATCCTACAAAAAGCTTCATCATCATCAGAATTCACCTCGAGAGGATAGGTAATCACCAATTTAACCTACTTAATTATTTTATTATTGTAAACCCAGATTTCTCTCATTATCTATTTGGAGGGATTCTTATTTTAAACTTGAAATACGGTGAAAATGGGGGATGATCTGGCCATGTAAGTATAACTGCCACTAGCACTATCAAATTTGATAAGGGAAATTGGGTAGCTCATAAATGAATCTTAGAGAGTGAAGAGGTGCCATGAGATGAGTGAATAACGAGAAGCTATAAAATGAAAAACTTAAGTCTAAAGAAGGGTTGGTTTGTTGTGTTGGTGTGAATAAATGTCTTATACCTAGCTAATTCATTCATTAGGTAATTAGGGGACATATTCACATGTTAACTTGTTTACTTAGGATATAAGATTCTTTCTAGAAGTCTTAGTTGGATTTTCTAGAACTTATCTTATCTAGCTAGTATTGCTTGATTCCTAGGTAGTTAGTTTGTTAGTTGTCTCATGTAATATGATTAATAAACTTGTCATGATCTTGTCTAATCCTACATCTCTACCTTTCCTTTATAAGCAACGGATCTCATGTATTGAAGCATATTCAACCATTATTCAATCTTGCATTGTTGAAGCAAGCTATCTTTCCATTTTCTCTCGTGTGGAAGTTGTTTTGGTCTAGAACCTATTCCTAGGGGTATTGGAGAGTCACCATTTACTCCCATAGGTTGAAAAATAAAAGTTTAGAAAGAAATCACTCACCATTTTTAGGTAGAAGAGAATCCTTAAAGGGAGACACTAGTATTCAAAAAAGAAAAAAAAAAGATCTCAGACTAACATATGACTGAAGAGCTAAGAGTTTACAAAAGAAGGTTGCCTTTAGCTAAAGAGAGTCACACCTTAGAGCTTGAACCAACTACCGCCATTGATAAACCTGAGTCTTAGGTAACCATTCTTTGTTCTTTGTTTATTTTAAATATTCATCAAAGGAAGAATACAATGCATATGTTGTTGCTTAAAAAGTGAAGACTTCTTTGTGTGATTGTAGGAGTTTACTATTCTATTTTTATGTGGTGGAAGCTTTGAATAAGCTACTATCTTTATCCTTTTTCTCTTTTTATACATCTAGCTTATTATCTATTTCTTTTGTTCCACCTATCTCCACACATAGATTCAATGAGGAACCCGTCAAGTTTTGTAGATGACTCTTAGCTGGGATGAAAGAATGGGGAATTTTACTTAAGATTCCTTTTCTATGAATCACTTAAAATAAGAAAAATAAACAGTATTGTTGTAGCAAGCCATTGGTACTCCCTTAGATATGAAAACCTTGTATCCATCTTGAGGTTAATGGCCTTTGGTCTTGAGGATGACTATCCCTTTCATTGTAGTATTTAATAGGTTGTTAGGCTCTTTAAATTACTCATTTCAAATCTTTCTATGTTGCCTTTCTTAAACGTCCACTTGTAGGGAGAGAGTACATAATCTGCAGTGAGCAATGTAGTCTTGGAACTTATTTTACTTTTTGAATCTTTACAATTTGAATCTATATAATATGTTGGTAAAATGTCAAATGAACAACTCAAACAAAAGGGGCCTATCAAAGCCTTAATCTGGTGGGCACTAGTATGTTGCTTTGTAATGTTCCAAAAGTAGAGTTAGAGGTTCTGGCTATTAATAAGATGTAAAAAACTGTATACCTTGCTTAAACACAATTAAGGATTGTAAAAGAAGAGGGCCACATAGAGAATGAGCTTGTACTCCAGCAACCCAAAATTGGTAAGGTAATGAGCTCAATTTGTAGGTCACATACTGAAAAGAAGGATTTTGTTCATATATGATCAAGCATAAATGTATCAGGTGGAATTGAAAGTTCATACATCTTAGATGTTTAATGTATTGCTAATCGAGATAGATAGTCAAAACCTTGGTTTGTACTTGAACTGAGTTGTCGGGCAGTTAGTCCTTCAAACCCTAGTAGTGAAGTTATAGCTTGATAACTAGGTAGGACAGGGAGTCTAGAAAGCCTTAGGTCAGTCACTTATCCAAGTCAAGTAGGCTGGTGAACTAAGACTATGCTTTGTAGCAAGTACAATAGTACAAAACTATGGCCATAGTGGGTGTCATAGCCACACACGCACTCGTTTGTTCACAGTATCTCAAGAACCTAACTTAACCAGAGCTGATGTACAAAGTAGGAAGGTATCATTAGTCATGTGTTAGGGTTAGTTGGGTAGGGGTACACACCAAAGCTCAGATGGAAAATGAGATAAATCCCTCCATTACCTTTCATTGAAGGGCAAGGCTACATCTAGCTAGGAAGTGTGTGGGGGACTTGAGTCTGTGGTTGGAGGAAAAGTAGTTAGATGATGCTTTCCCTCTCAATAGAGGTATGCCAAGTCATGGATAGTGCATGAACCAGATGAGGTTATCTCTCTCTTTTACTCTATTTTCTCTATATTTGATTTAAATGGAAGCATATTGAAATTAATGTTTTATCTATTCTTTTACATTTAATGTATATGATATTAATTTATAGAAATGATCTTGACATTGAGGTGTTGTAACACTTTATAATTTCCAAGTTGTACTTGTGAAAAAAAAAATATATCTTTCTTTGTGTAAATTTTTAACCTAATTGGTTATTTGCATTGAGTATTTTTGTGCCATAAGGAGTTGGCTCTCACACCTTCACATCAATTTTTGAGCCCTCTTGCATTTATGACCTTCATATAATCATTAATAGGCCCCTAATACCCTATATTATGCATCTTGAAGCTTTTTTCAAATGAAATCCTGACAAGATCAATAAATAAACTTAATTTTCCAACTCCTTGATATTTCCTCCACCTAAAAATGCCTAGTGGGACCCAATTCACCACCTTGGGCATACGAGTCCCATCCAGATGGGACCTATACAACACAAGTGGCATATGAGTCCTATTTGGCCCCCATTTAGGGTTTTTATTGGGAAATCATGGTTTTAAATTCAAATTTCATGATTGTTAGTTTATGGGATCTAATAAATGGTAAATTGGATGGGTTTCCTATATAAACAAGGTCTCAAATCATTATTTACCTAATCCTTCATGATATCAACATAAGTAATCAAGAGTTAAGCATTCTAGGACTTTGCAAGTGTGTCAAGAGAGCATTCAATAGCATTTCTAAAGCTTTCACTGGAAAATTATTCATTTTTTGGAGCAATTCAAGATCCATCATCAAGTCAAGATCATAATGCATCAAGCATGTTGTTGAGCTAGTGTTGTAATATAATATTGTAAATCCATTTACAAGCATTATTTCATATCAAAGTTCAAGATCAAGATCTACATTATACATAACCACTTCATGTTATATTGTTGATTTAAATCTCAAGATATCCTTCAAGGTATCATTGTTCATGTTTCATATTTCATGTTTCATTATTTCATCACAAGGTTAAATTACCTAAATGAGGTTGACCTAGGAAAACCCCTATTTCCTAAAAATCAATAGGTTTTTCTCTCTTTACATGTGTGATTGCATATCTAGGTGGCTTTGAGGCTTGAAGGATATTTGAAGATTAAGTTACACGATTAAAGAAAGGTTTCCAAGTTGTCTCCTTGTTTACAAGATGACGAAAAGTATCCTATAGGTTGCAAATCAAAGTTCTAGACTTGGAAACAAAGTGTGGAAGAAAAAGAAGAGATAGGAGAGTAGATTAAGGTTTTGACCCTCTAAAAAAGAAAATTGGGACTGATACGCCACTTGTGGCATATGAGTCCTAGTACAACATATTTTCCAGATTTCAGGATATTTAGATCAACCATTGTGAGATTCTAGTTTTGGCACAAAAACCCTAGTCTGGGACTAAATCACCTAAACTGGTGTATAAGTCCCAATGGGCATTAGACAACAATATTTCAAGTTTTTGAAGCTTGTTTTGACATCATCATTCTTCTAGGTGCACCTCTATTGCTTCTTAGTTTGTTATTCCATATTTTAGTTTCATTCCCTAGGTCATTTAGTTAGGTTTTACATGGTACTTTGCATGTTAAATTCATTTCTTATCTTTCCAATCCCTAGCTTGGTGGTGAACCCTCTTATTATCTCTAATCAAACCCTAGGACACCCTTATTGCAAATATCTCTCCCCTTTACATCCTTGAATTGAGATCTCTAGTGTTTTTCTTGAATGAAACTTGAAGAAAATTGGTTTAGGTCCCTGAATGCTTAGTTTGTGTTCCACCTCCCAAAAGGTGGAACACCTATTTTCTTCATTTTAGGTTGTATATTCTAAGTTGGAGCATGGATTAGATCTCCATTTTGTTGACATTGTATACATTTTTGCACATACTAATGAGATTCTCTTTCCATTGTTGGCTAGTAATACCCCATCTTCAACAGTTTCTTGGATAAGGTTATTCCACTAGAATGGGAACCAAAAATGACTTTATGTACTTCTTTTAACATATTCAAGGCTTCCTCTTGGTTGAGACATCATAGCAATGTCCCACGATGCTTCTATGATATAAGGTATTACCTAAGATGACAAATTACTAGGATTCCTTTTTAACGAAGGTCTTCTTAAGGTTGGAGGTGATGTTAGATGGGAGGGTACCTCTACTAAGATAGGTGAATATATCGTGATACCATGGGGATCCAAGATAAATGATTACACACATGAATTTAGATTCAATAATTTTGAAAGCCAGTATAAGAAGCTATTCTACCAAGAATTCAAATTGAAGGACATTGTTTCACATCTCTAACAAAGATCCAATTGTTGCAATGGCATCTAATGCTCAATTTTTTACATGATTTATCTACTCAAAGGTTATATCAATGAAAAATTACTTTAGACTCTATACCATCTTCTTATAAGAAGCAAGTTTATCATCCTTGGCTTACTAGTTGTCATTGGCATGGTTAAATATTAGTTGCAAGTCTGCATAGACTTTTAACTCTTGTATCTACTAGTGGACTACTATCTTGAACCTCATTATTAGATCCTTATACTCAATAATATTCTCAATACAGGTATGTGCAGGATCATTATTGGAAAAACAGACCCTTAAGTGGCAAAAATTTCAAAACAATTAGAAGTAGGCAACTTAACGTAAAAATTTGAATAAGTTATCCATATTATTTCAAAAATATGTAAGAATAGAATCTATGGAAAATTGAATGTAGTTTCTAAAAATACTAGGTTTATTTATAGAAAAAAAAAATCTATTTGGTGAAAATTTGAAATTTCAATGTAGTAGTACTTAAATTTCAAGGAAAAAATAAGAAGCAGGTGTCTGTCTGACCACCCTCACCACCATAAAATGATAATATTTTTTTATAAGATTTTAGATATAATTAGAGGGCTCATGTCTCAATGTGATGCATATTTTTTTGTAATTTTTTTTCACATAAATAATTAATTATGAGTTTTTTATTACAACTTTTAAAAAATATAAAAACTTGTATGTCTGACCACCTTAACTTGGTCAAAACTTCACGAAATTCAATTATTATTTTTTTAATCCTATATTATGTGAAGCATAGAATGTGACACATGTTTTGGATTCAAAAAATGTGATACCGTTTGCAAGCTATAGATATTTTTCAATCAACCTATCAATCAGGACTTTAGTCATAATTCAAATAGAAAATGAATAATAATAATTTATTAAATTCAAAATAAAGTATAATTTATATTGGTGGAAATCTAAGAATCTCCTTTAAAAACCCTTTTAATTTCATCAATTTTGGGTAAAAAAAAAGTCATTAGCCACAGACCCATCATGATCCTGCTCATACCTGTACATGGAAATGATAGCTGGTATGACTTTAGAATATAGTCACCTTGAGGGGTGATAAAAAGAATACTCACCCCTGATCTATGTTGGTTATATGATCTATCGAAGTAAATTTTCCATTCATCTATTGTATGAAGGAGAAACACCAATATTCATCAAGAAATTTAGATATCAAAGGGTTCTTTGCATAAATGGGTGCTTTTGCTAATTGGTCAACAATAAATTATCCTTTAATAGCCTTGTTCTCCACATAATCTATGTCAAAATAATTCAATCAAGATCATTACTGATTTGGCCATTCACCTAGTGAGAGTTGCTTTGGATAACATATATTTTAATGGGTTGATCTTAGCAATAAGCTTGATTTGTTGTGCAAGCATGTAATGTCTAAATTTTTGTGAGGAAAATACCATTGCTAAGTATTCCTTCTTAATGGATGAGTAATTCATTTTACACCCTACCAAGTTCCTATTGATTTAATAGATGGTTGTTTCCTTTCCTGTTTCATCATGTTGGGATAGAAGAGAACCTAGTGTTGTTGATGTAGCTGACATGTAAAGGATCAATGGTTTGTTTCTGGTTGCATGAGAACTAGAGGTGATAATAGGTAGTCTTTGATTTGTTGAAAGGATTTATCACACCTCTCATCCCACATATATTTTTTTCCTTTATGGAGAAGGTACAAGAAAGGATGGATCTTTTCTAGCAGTTGTGTTATTAGTTTGGACTGATGGATTGTAACCTTCCATGTAGCCCTCTCATTTATTTCAATGTTTGTGGTGGCTCCATGTCTAAGATTTCTTTCACCTTTGTTGGATCTATCTCTATCCCTCTTTTTAACATGATGTAACCAAGAAGCTTTCCTAATGTAACCCCAAAGACAGTTTTTGGATTTAGTTTTACCTTATATTCTTTGATCGTATTGAAGATTGGTCCCAATACATCTATCTACTCATTTATTTTCTTTTATTTAGCCAAAATATCATACAAAGAATCTTCAACTATTTTATGGATCATATCATGAAATATTAGGTTCATCACCCTTTGATACATTGCTCTTGCATTCTTTAGCACACATGACATCATGTTCCAACAATATGTTCCCCATGGAATATGTTCCCCATGGACAAGTGAATGCAGTTTTATGTTGATCCTCCTTGGTGATCATGATTTGGTTATAGCCTAAAAATCCATCCATGAGTGATAGCATTTCATGTCCTACAATTATATTAGCAATGATGTTGATGTTGGGAAGAGGGAAGTCATTAGGTTTAGACATTCTTTATTCAATTATTTTAAATCTATGCATATTTTGATGCCCCCAATGGGTTTAGAGATCGGTACCAGGTTGGAAACCCACATAGGATAGTCAATTGGTTGAATCAATCTGATGTCAAGGAGCTTTTGTAACTCTAGTTTAACTAGGAGTGTTATCTAAGGGTGCATCTTTCTCAATTTATGTTTCACTAGTTTGTCTTTAGGATAGACTACTAAATGACGTAAAACCAATTTATGATCTAGCCTTGGCATATCTATGTATGACCATGCAAGTTTTTCTCTTCTCTCTTTCAAGAACACTTCTAGGTTTTTTTGTTCTTCATCTAACAATGATTTGGCATAAAATGTTATCTTAGGTGCCTCTTCTATGCCTACATTCACTTGAGTATTCTTTTGTGCTAGTACTACTGATTTTTCTAGATGCATTGCACTAAGTGGATGATTGAATCCCTCATCCTTGGGTGCCTTAGAGAGGTTTTCACCTTTGGACGCGTCCTTTCTTTGTACTAGTTTGTGATTTTAAAGTTCAACATTTTGGTTTCTACTTAAAGATCTGCATGTTATTCACATGTCATCAATTTTGTGACTAAAGGATTCATTCATCTTCCCATGGTACACTTGTGTGTCTAGGTCTATATCAAATCTTGATTTGTGATCCGCACATGGTAGGTTGTCATCGAGTCCTATGAATTCTAAGATTGCTTTGTCATTTTTGAATATATCTAGAATTGGTGGTCCTCGTTGGTCCCAATTAATGAGTTGGGGGTATACTATACTTGATTCAATGTTTTGGTCATTTGTGGTGAAACATGTTGTGGATATCATAAAGAGAGATTTATTGTCAAATAGGTCAGAAACATCAAGGGAAAGTCATCTAGGGTAGTGTCATGTGATGTCTGTAACCAAGAGGAACCCTTAGCCTGCTTATCAAAAGTACCTTTACCAATAAGGGTAACCTTCTTAGTGGTACATCCTAAGCTAATATTCTTTAGATTTCTCTTAGGAATGATGGGTTCTAGCAAACCATTTTCATTTTGTCCCAACTTTTCATTCTTGTTGTACCCTCATCGCATCATTAGTTGTAGGGTGTTCCCACAAAGCTAGATTACAATTTCTGGGAGATTCTAATTTTTGTTGAAATCATATATTTTTAGAAAATATAATGATTTAAGCCTTTAAAAGTTCCATTTAAATCATTCCAATTGAAGAGGGTTTGATTATACTACCTTAGATCAAACGCCCTTGGATAGAACCCCACTAGTTATAAACCATACCTATAATGGAGTCTCCTTTACACCTATCAAAATGTTGATAAAAAACCACTTTTGATTTACCTTTTGGGGTTTCAAATGAATTCATTTAAAATTAATTTTTTGTAAGTATGTATTCTTTATTATAAGCTTCCCAAAAAGTATAATTTTAAATAAATTTAATTTTAATATTATATTTATTTTTTATTTGTTGTGAATGTAGGTTTTTCACTAAAAATCAAGCTCTTTGTTCTGCACATGTGGAAAAGTAGAAGATTACCATTTTTTTTTTTTGAAAAATATGAGTGCAATAGTTATTTAAGTCATTGATCCAACAAGAAAAATAATTGAATTTTGATACATACAAAAAAAGTTGTGTTATATGGTCCACCTATGTTTGAATTGTAATTGGTTTGAATTTGAAATTTGATTAAGGAAAAAATATTCAATAAAACACTATGAAACTAGTTGGAAGAACTATATATCATAGTTACAAATCTAAATTTGAAAAAATTATAATTTTATCCTTTATGGAAAAAAATTTAAGTGTTATACGGTGAGCGTCACTCCTTAAAAATGGTGTTTATTGAAAAAAATGGTTTTCGAAGGAGATGGAAAAAGAAGTGCAATCTGATTCAAATTGTTTTGAAAAATATATGTTTAGAATCTACAGAAAAAAATTCACAAATCACTAGTTTGCATCATGTTGAAATTCCTCATGGTTTAGCCACTATAGGTCCCTGAAAGTGAAGATTTAGTTAGAAAAAATCAGTTAAGTGTCTAGTTTGGCCAAAAATTGTAAACTAGTATTGTGGGATCACCCTGTAAACCTTTATTATCATCTTACACGTGAAGAATGGGAATGGGTAGGTTGTCCTGATAGAGAAATTTAGATACATATTCTTCATTGACATCATCTTTGTTCATGTCCCCCCACTTCCTGAAGGTGGTAGATGCAAGCTTTAATGTTTCAATCACTTTGTTAATAAGTGTGGGTTTTCCATGAGATTTGGGGGAAAGAGGTAACTCACCCAACACAAAAGTGTCCTTTAGATTATAATCTCCACAACCATTATCCTTGATAACTTCCTTCATATCAGGTATATTTTGTACAATGGGTGTTTTGGTTTCTAAGGTGGATGCAAGAGAAGATAGGTCAACAAATGAGGAGGAGGATGTAGGCCCATTGCCATTCTTTGGTATTAGGGGGATCTTCTAGAACTTAGCCTCAAGCTTATTGTAATAATAGAAAGGCTTAGGATCTCCATGGATAGTCACTTATTTATCTTCAAAAGGAAACTTGACACATCAGTGATAGGTGGAAGTGACAGCTTACATGATGTGAATCCATGGTTGACCAAGCAGGATGTTGTAGGGAGATAAAGATTTAAAACTTGGCATGTGGTCTCAACAATGATGGGTACCACTTGGATAGGTAGCTTTATGATGCCTTGCAACACTCATTCTTGATCGTCATATGATCTTATGGTTGTACTCGTTGTCTTTTCAATAACATCCTCTAAAATACCCAAGTTCTTGACTAGCTAACGGGTGCAAATGTTGAGACCGACACCTTCATCTACAAAGACTCTTTTAACTTTATTTTTATGAAAGAATACCTCAATATGTAAAGCATCATTATGATATGGTTGTTTTGGGAGGTCTTTTTCTGAGAAGGTGAGAAGATGAGGGGTAGTCATACACCCTACCATAGCTTGAAACTACTATGTATCAATATTCTCAAGTACGAAGGAAGTTGAAAAAGACTTTTCTAGTATATCACTATGTGTGGGGGATAGATTTAATACCTTTAGCATAGAGATATATAGAGGGGTCCTCTTTAGCTAATCTATGAGACTATAGTTACTAGGGTTTGATGTTGGTAATGTAGGTTGTTCTCTAGGTTGAGATGAGCTCCTTGGATTGTAACCTTGCCATGTCGTGTGGTTACTCCACATTCTGCATGAGGTCCTTTAATGGTGCTAACTATTACGAACTTGTAACAAGAGGTGACCGCATTGGAATAGACATGTCCTATTGAACCATCATTTTTTAGGGGATATGTACTCTCTTGCTCTCTTAGGGTTTTTCACCTAAAAGGAGAGAGATAGCCCCAAAAAATGAGGTGGTTCACTCAAATGAATGCATATATGATGGAATTATTCCTAAATGTAATGATTTAGATGTAGTAAACTAATAAAATTGATTGATTATTTATACAAAACCCAAGAAATATGAAGTGTTTTAAAACACAATGTGATATGCAGAAATGAACTAGCAACATAAACAAATGCAAACAAAGTTGAATGAAACTGAACAGAGTGCACTTGGAGATGGAATGATGATACTCAAAGGTTCTATAATGTCACAAAAATTATTGTTGATGACTAGTGGGACTCATTCACCACTAATGGCGAATTAGTCCTACTTCTGGTAAACTTTGTTGAAACTAGTTTTTGAATGTCGGGAACTAAATTATGATGAAATCACCTTTTCCAGCCTAGCAGTTGGACTCATTTTCTACTGATGGTGAATTATTCCTCCTCCAAAATTCTACAAATTCTAAAATCAACTCTATGCATCCAGATCTGCACTGGTCTTCTTGTTGAGTTGATAAAACCAAATCTACAAAAAATGGGTTTAATGTTTCCTCCAAGCTTGAATTAGGGTTGAGTTGACTTGAATAGATTTGATGAATTTTTTACCACTTTTCAACACCTATTAAATTGAAAAATCTTCCTACGAGACCAGCAAACACACATGCAAAGAGGGGGAAAATTGTTAAGGGTTAGAGTATAGGGATTTGCCTTGGTCAAATCCCACTTTGGTAATCAAAACCTTGATAAAGAAATGAAATGAAAACAAGTAATGATGAAAAAATAACATGAAAGTGTCCTAAACTCACCAAACCCTTGTTATTGAAGTCTGAAGATATGTCAATGGCTACTCCAAGATGCTTGATAATTGCTTGATTGAATGATGTTATAATGCTTAAGTGAATGAATGAGATTAAATGCAAGAATGTATGCTTGAATGAATTTAGAGTAAAATGGATAGAAAAACACTTATTTATATACACTTATTCCCTAGTTACCCAAAAATACATCACAGGCCGACATAAGGTCTTAATGAATAAAAACCAGAAGGAAATTTGAATTTATTTTGAATTTTGTGCCAAGAGCGACTCATTCGCCACCCATGGAAAATAGGTCCCACTCAAGCCTTGCAAGTGGGTGTCAGGAATTAAGTTGCATTTAATGATGTTTGTTGGGTTTGTATTAAAAAAACACTTTAATAAGGCCTATAAGTGCATAAAGGGGCCAAATAAAGCATAAGAAAGGTGTAATTAGTGGTGATAAGCCTAGAAAAGCATGAAATTTTGTTACAATACTTTACAACACTTGATAAGGGATGAAAAGGGAATATTTAGATGAATTATAATAAGAATAGTCTAGAAAATTTTAGAAATGTGTCACAACATCTTCACAAGTTGACATAATTTGAATATTCAAGACCTAATGTGAAAGCATAAGTTACATTTCAACATTAAATCTAAGCAAACTAAGCCAAACATCATAGGAAAAGACCTAAATGACCATGAAAATGTCAAAGATCCATTTTTCTATGGTAAATTTAGCCCCCACTTTAGTGAGAGGATGAAATTTCTTCATACTCACACTAATGTAGCCATGCATATTGATGGGGATCCAAATGCACTTATGCTAGCAAGATGGAATAACAATGATAAAAATGGATGATCAATCCCCCAGGATGAAGATCCCATGGAAAACTAAACATAAAAAAGGAACATGCATGTGAAAGAGAGAAAGAGAAAGGAGAGGAAAAGGAAAAGTCAGATCAAGCTTCAATCATTTATCTAGCTAGTTGTGGATTATATTAAGGTTGTTTGTATGAGAAAGAAAATGCATACTCACTCTGGGGCGACGAAACTCATGGTTGTCTACCGGGTGAAAAGGCCCAAAAGGTGAGAAACATATGCTCTGATGGTATGTACTCACAAACATACATGAAGCTATGGGGAAAGTTGTGCCATGGAATGGGCTTCCCACTCAACCATATCAAATTTATATCTCCTGATAAATTTAATAAAGTGCCACAAAGGGAAAATTTCAGTTCATGAGCTTCATGAGACAAGCAAAGCTTTGTATGCTTAGAACTCATGTACAAAAAAGATGGAAACACAGGAATGCAAGCTATGTTATGCAAGGTGGCCATGTGAATGTAAAATGCAAAATGCAAAAGAAATGTTCAAATGAGTCTTGTCAAGTTCATGTGAGTTCTATAACTTGGGGAACATTGTGACTAATTTCTCCAAGAGAGGACCAATAAAAGAATAGAATATTCACAACTTAGGGGATGTAGTGTGTCGCATCAAACCACCAAGAGGAATGTAATCTGCTACACTTATGAAGGAAATTACACCCAATGTCATCCACAAAGTGACAAACACAATGTATGAAGTGAAAAGGTTGCACTAAGAACCAAGAGAGAATGCAAATGAATAATGCCAATGTATGCCCCCACTTTAAAGGAATTGCTACACATTGTTTTGTGACTAATTACTTTAAAGTAGCAAATGAAAAATGCAAAAAGAAAACAAGACATGAGAGCCAACTTGGAAAGCCCCTATGCCAAGTCATACAATTTCAAGTAAGGCTACGTCATGTGAAGGAAAAAGGAAAAAAAGAAAGAGGGGTTTCCCCCAAAAAGAAACACACCAAACACATAAGGGATCTATGGATTTGGGGTCAATATGTTCTTTCCTGTAATGTTTTTATGAAAGATCTCGAAACTGTAATCATTCCCCAAATACACCTAGAACTAGAAGAATGAAAGAAAGAGAGCGAAAAAAAGAAGAATAAAGTTTGTTTTGGGTCAACATGGAAGATACATTGCGGTCTCAACACTTTACATCATCCCCAGAAGGATAAATACAAGCAAAAAGGTGAAAGAAAAGAAAAATATTTTGGGTCAACATGAAGGATACATTATGGTCTTAATGCCTTGCCTCATCCCAAAAGGAAAACACAAGAAAAAGACAAAGTGTAATGCCTCGTCATGTGAACCCCAAAGGACAACAAAGAACAATTTTTTTTTTGAAAGCGAAGCATTGCATAAGATGAATATGTACATTCATTACAAGAAAAGAAATTATGCATTTTCAAAGTTATCTACATCCTTTGGGGTACATGAAACGGTCATTATAAACTCTAAAATTTTATCAAAACTTAAATGAATGAAATCCAAGATTACATAATGATAACATATAATCATCCATGAGAAATAGATAGGAAAACAATACAACATTTTATTATGATTCAATTCATAGTGTCATGATACAATTGTGGAGCATATTTCCACAGATACAACACATCATAGATATAATAGTACATTACATAGTGCTTCCCTTATATCAATGGGAAGAGTATATTGAATAAAAGAATGATATATCAATGAAGAATAGGGTACAAAATACAAGGAAATATTCAACCAAGTGAAGCTTTGGAAACTTTGCATCTTCTTCTGCATCACAAACATAACCTAGGAACCCAATTGGGTGCATAGCATGTTCCACTCGACCACGTGGACTTGAAGGTCCAGACCCCATGCTAGGAGTTGATAGGAAAGACCCATGACCAAGAAAAACAAGTAGAATGATCACAATACCAACCACAAAGTCAACCAAAACATAACTTACAACAATCTCAATGACCACTTATAAGGTAACTACTTCCAGAGGCATACAAAGGGAAAAAGTAAGGGATACTATGGGAGAGTGTCATCACATAGTCCTATGATGGGTTATCCTAACTTCCTTTCACTAGGCACCAACCCCCATCTATGGTTATCCTATCTGCCTCTCACTAGGCGTCGACCCCATAGGGTGACACATGTGGGACCACTAGACTCTCATGAGGATGAGGTAGCAATCTTTCCAACCATGGCCTTCTCAGCCCACCCTTAGTCTGTGAAAGCACTAATGCCATGGACGAGGTATCTTACTATCTTAATTAATGTGTTACTACCCAAACCCACTAGTTTATTTTATTAGGTTTTCACTTGTTTAGCCAACTCTTCCATGGGTTATCCTAACTGCCCCTTTGTGCGCCAACCCCCATGAAGATCCATCCTCCCCAATAGTTTTGAAACAAAACTTACAAATACAAGGGGTGTATCAAGCATAAAAATCACAAAATGAATGTGTGTGAGGCATGAACTAGCTCGCTCATAGTCATAACTAAGGCAAACAAATCGTAGAATAGAGTACACCCATGAGAACTTAAAATAGGAATATGATCAATGGAAACACAAAAGTTTAATCATGGGAAAATTCAACACAAAATGGGTTTCCCATCGCCTCTGAAGCCTAGCAACCTCCCACCCATGACTATCCAAAAGAAAGTAACTTAAACATTTGGGTTCCCATCATATCCAAAACATGTCTATTCATAAAATTAACTCAATAGAAAAATAACCAAGAGGATAACATGATCAACATGGAACCACTAGCATGCATAAGGAATCAATACCAAAGAGTATCGAGAATAAATAGATAACTATCTAAAACATGTTCAAGATAAACTATAAATGTCCATTCACTTAAATGTAAACATAATCCATTCTTACTAAATGTAAAGAATAATTAAATAATTGACTATAATTAAATAAATCTCCTTCATAATATCTTTTAAATAGAAAAGAACTATAAACACCTACAGTATGTAACCCACTAGTTTATTCTTAATTCAAGATTCCTAGCATATGCATTTGTTTACATAAAAAATAATTAAAACTAAAAATATATAACTCATACAATTGTTATTTCGAAATAATAAATTTAATTAAAATGTAAAATATTTGGTTACATTGAATAATTAAATTTAATCAAAATATAACATTTATATTTTTTTACTCCACCCTAAATAAATCTAATTTAAATCCAACATAGACAATTTATTCACAAATCACAATCTAATAGTAAGGAATTTGTAAATAAATTTAACTTTAAATAACTTGTAATTAAAACTAATTTAAGTGTACTTGTCCAATATTCACGATACTCATTTTTACTCCCCGCCATATCCATAATTACAAATAACCTAACTAGGTCAAAAAATGCATTCATTACATGATGATATAATTCACGAATTAATTAACTCTACTCTTTACCATCTATTTACCATAGACATTCTATTTAATCACTTAGATCATTTCCCTATTTTAACTAAAACATTTTATTTATATCCACACATAAAAGTTTTAATCTATAAAATATAGTAATTTAAGTTAGATTTCCTTAAATCCATAAATTTGTGAGGCATGACTACATATTAAACTCAAATAAACATATATTTATCTTTAAAATCAAGAATTAAAACTATCAATATAAATATTAATATTAAGATTATTCTTTTAGCAATACTCAACGATTTACAATTCCAATTTAGCAAAAGATGTCATAAGGTAACATTCATTCCCCAATATAAGCTAACTAATTTATTTATCTTCATTGATAGATTGACATAAATAACTTAACTGAATATAAAGAAATCAATTTTGCTATAGAAATTCTCCACTAGTTTCTCCAATAAAAATCACTAAGTTACAAATATGAATATATTCCTATTAAAAAGACCACCTAATTTTGAACCAAACAATTCATGCTGTTGTCTAGAAAATAATAATCAAATATTATAAGAAAGTTACTCTTAAATGTTCATACATAAATATGCAGATATAAAAGAATGCAAATTTTAAACAACATACTAATTTACAACTAAACAACCTATACACACGTATACATTTGTATTGAATACCCACTTACGTGATTACGTATTGTCACAAAGAGAAAGTCATATCACTATAACTATATATATTTATAAAATGTAATTGAATGGGGTCGGTTGTATCAATAGTTATATCGATAAAATATAATTGAATGGGGTCGGCTGAATCAATACTTTAGCATACATATACTTAAAGCACAAAATCTAAATCTAATTTAATACTTTATTTTCAAGTGCAGCAACAACAATAGATTACTAGCAAAATCAAGGGTTATTTAAACCTTTAAACTTCCTATTATGTTCAAGTGTTGCGGCTAAGACAGGTTGACAATGGAATCAACAAGAATGTTTAAACCTCTACAACATTCTGATTTCAAGTACTGCATATGTGATAGGTTTCTAGTGGAATCAGGAAGGCTATTTACACCTCTACAGTCTTCTACGTTGAATTGTTGTTGTTCTGATAGGTTGCAAAAGGAAATAGAGAGATTATTTAACCCTCCCATTAGTCTATTGTGTTTCAAACGCACGGAGACATGGGCAAATGGAAAGACAGTTATAAGAGCCTTCGTAGGAAAGGCTAATTCATTGCTCCTTGTTGACATTGGGGTCGTTAAGGATAAGGGCCCTAAAATTCAACAAAACTTGGTCAGAAAAGGGTGAGATGTGAAACACAGCAGGCCAACCCAAGCATACTAAAAACTAAAAGAAGGGAGGAACAAATATATTATATGCAGCAAGGAAGGGACTAAAGATCAATACTATAGCGCTACAATTCATCAAATGCCTAGAAAGATTAAGCATTCCAAAACGAAATGAAACAAATGAATAAAGACACGAGTCCTCCCAAATCTCTGAAACATAAGTATAGGCAATACAATGTCATCGAATAAAATTAGTTTTGGACTCCAATTGAAAATCAACTTGGGGAGACCAATACAAAGGAACCCTAGAGGTTAACCTATTTGCTATTGAGTCCCATGAAACCTAGTTTCCTTTGCTTGAAACTCATTGGCTTCTTTCCCTGGGCACCGCCATGAAAGAGGTTCCTGAAGTTTTTGAAGTTGCACGCCAACTCCTATCATGGAAATGTAGAGGAGTGAACCAAATATATACTAATGCATGGAAATAATCAATGGCATGGAGAATTCAATTTTCCTTTTAAAACACTAAATTTTCAATGATCATTAAAAGAAATAAAACTCACAACGTAGGCAACAACAGATGTGACATTCATGCCAATTAGGATAAAAAGATATTTCTTAAAGGATATTTTAAGGAAAGAAGGAGTTCCAACAATTGATTTTTAGATGGCAGAAAGAAGGGGATTCATTTCCAAAACTAGAAAAAGAATTAATTTCCAGTGCAACTCCTACCTAAACTCTCTCACTTGGAAATAAAGAGGATGGATGAGTAAAATATTTTTGCTTCTTCCAAATTCCAGAGTTTTCTTCTTTATTTATTTTTTTGTTTTTACCAAGGCCCAAACACCCTAAAATTTTTCTTGTCTTAATTCCTGTATCTCTTTTCACCCCTTTCACCAAATAAATTCAGGAAAAATTCTTTTGATTCACGATAAACAAAGAAATAAGTGGCAAATTCCCCATTTTCTAATTCAACACCTGACAACTTATCTATCTCTTGTTTTCCACCTAGAGGTAATTCTTCCATTTAAAGAATCTAGAAATCTACCCCACTAATAGTTTGATTTCCATTATGGAAACAAATTCATTCTTAATTTAATATTTTATCTTTTATCTGTTAAATACATTTTGCTTAATTAACTTAAATAAATTTCTTACAGTGTAAAACTTTTAATTATGAATATATATATATACATATATATATTTTTTGAAACTTTATATTTCAAATGTAATATTTTATTAAATTTCTCTCAATATATAATTTAAATTTAAGTATAAAATTTATTTAGAAGTGGATAATCAATCCACTATATTCTAATTTATAATAACCATTATTTAAAATACAAATTTGTGTTCTATTCATATTTTCGTCATAATAAAACATTAGTATAAATTATCAAATTGTTGCAACACTTAGATTAATTTAATATTTTAATTATTAGACTTCTCTAAAAAAATTTAATAATTTAATTTATTACTTGAATTAGATCAATATTACAACAAAAAAAATGAATAGCGAAACCCAAAGCAATGCCTAAACAAAAAAAACAATGACTATGCCCCATACTTGAAACACATTAATTGTCCAATTATAATGAACAACCAAACAGAACAACGTTAAATGGATAATTAAAATGAACAACATAAACAAAACAATACCAAACAAGAAGGGGCACTAACGAAGGACATCGTCAAACAATGACGGGATGATGGATGTGGACAGGGATGCTTTCTTGTCAAATCCATTTTCAACTTCATTCCCATTGGGATTTATGAGGCTCGCCCTGTCCTGACAGTGCAGGTGGAATCGAGGCTTGGGTACCTGCAATCTTGCATAAAAACAAGTGTCAAAACAACATATATATCCAATGCCATACACACTGTGAGAGATAATTGCAGTGTGGCAGGGTGCTCATGAATGAGTGATGCAAGACCATCCCTCTCACCAGAACCTCAATCAATAACCATATTCTAAACAAAATCATCATTAAACGATAAGTAAGAAACTAAATAAAAATCACATCAAGCACATATGTCCACATATCAAAAGTAATTGTTTCATAAACAACCAAGTCCAGTAAGAATAATTGTCAGCCAACCAAAGAGCATGATTAAATAGTCACCAATATAGTCACAAGTATGCATCAAACATAAGCAGTATTTGAATGACATCAATCACACACAAAAAATATCATAGGAGTACAGTAACATGGGAGGCACTACACAAAGTAAAAAGGAAAAGGGACCATTTGGGTCAACATGGAAGAGACATAGGGCATCACAATGCTTTGCATCATCCCCAAAGGGAAAACAAAAAGAGAAAAATAAAAGGTTTGTTTGGGTCAGCATGGAAGAGACATAGGGTGTCTCAATGCTTTCCATCATCCCCAAAAGGAGAAACACAAAACAAAAGCGAAAAGGAAAAGGTAAAGTACGACATATAGAAGAATGGAGGTAAAAATAGAGGAAGTGCACAAAGAGAAGGAGAAATTCAAATGCAAATTATGGGGGAAACACAATATGCACATACAATCAAACCAAAGAAAAGAGAAAGGAAAATGTAAAAGACTAGTAATGCAAATGCAAGTCAACCATTAACTAGGTTATTGGCTTCACAATCT
Source organism: Sequoia sempervirens (assembly GCA_007258455.2). Lineage (NCBI taxonomy): Eukaryota > Viridiplantae > Streptophyta > Pinopsida > Cupressales > Cupressaceae > Sequoia > Sequoia sempervirens. The sequence continues at coordinate 216,559,481 of VDFB02193867.1, forward strand.
CAAGCAGTATAAGCAGAAGATGAATAATGCAATTAAGAGACAAGGGAAAATGCATGACTAGGATTAGGCTAAGAACTGCTTGCCCCATTCAGTATAAGGCAAGAATGAGCCAAGATAGGTGATGGGAAAGATCATGCAATAGTGAGAATGGAAAATTCTACAACTATGGCATGATGAGGGGAGTTGGGTTAGGGAATTATGGGATGATAGGCTAATAGTCGGTATCAGTGAAGTGATACTTACTCAGCATTTCCTTCAATGTATGGCATTCATCAGTTCGGTGCCCAAGAACATGATGGTATTTACAATAAGGTACATTGGAATCTTTAGGATAGATTACAAACCTATTCATAGGTGGTAATAATATGAGGCCTCTATTTAAAATCATTTAGAGTTTCCATTCACATTCATGTGGTGGATGGTGAGGAAACTTTAGTTTTTTCAATTTGTAAGGTTGTTTGCATTTACTAGATTCACCCTTTTCATGGATTGAACGAGGGAGAGGACCCATGGGGATCCTAGCATCCTTGCCAATGGAATCATGTAAGGGTTGTTCACATGGAAGGACATTCAAGTCAGGAGGGTTATCAGAGATCATTGTGCCATCATCATGAAGTCTTCAATATTCAAAAGGATTCTTGGTGTCATGAGGAGGACCTTGATATCTTAAACTAGTTGTTTTTTCTTCTTTTGGATTTTATTCTAAAATTTGATGAATGTTATGTTCAGTTGTGGTGTCACATCCTTGTTTACTTAAGATGGTAAAACCCTTACCATAAGTTTCTTCAAGGTTGATTGGAGTACTAGTGACTTTGTGATCATAGAATGGTTGAGGAGTTGTTTGTTTAGAGGAACTAGGTCCACTTGTTGGAGGGAACTTAGGTCCTTCATTTGTTTTAGGATGTAAATACCCAAACACATCAGGAGTAGATACAGTAGGGAGACCTTGTGATTTCATGGATGGGTAAAAGGCTGCATTGGCTTCAAGGTTGTCAAGGAATGCATTTAGGAACTTATTCATGTTATCATCATCTTCTCCAATGATTTCAACAGCACAAGGAGGACATTCATGAGGAGTTGGAGGAGCATGAGGAAGCTTAAGGTCATTAGGATCACAACCAAATGCACAATTTGACATGTCCACTAAGGATTTCAAAGACATCCAAAACTTATTAAAGCAAAAGGCCATGATGACAATGAATAAAATTAAAATAATATGCAATAAAGAGAATAAAACAAAAAATTTGGAAAGTATGACAAAAATTTATAATAGAAAACTGTAACACAGAAAATGCCCAGAAAATGCCTAAAAATGTAGTTCAGAATGTGCAATTGGACTGATTCGCCTAGGGTGGCAAATGAGTCCAGTGGTGGACTTTTTTGTGTTTTTTTCAAAAAAATTAAAGTGATTTTTATGATTTTCTGATGCAAAATAAAAATGCAGATGCAAAATTTGAGTTTTTGTAATGTTTTGAAGAGAAAAAATGAAATCTATATGAGATATACACTAATGCAATATTGTAAACCCTAGGATGCAAAAAAAATGCAAAGACTAATGCAAAATCTAATGTTATGAGTCCTAGGTTGTAAATGTAATGTAAATCAGAAAGATGATGTTCAATATGCAGGTTCACCAAAATGAACCATCAATTTTTGGGGGCTATGTACTTTGTTGCTCTCTTAGGGTTTTTCACCTAGAAGGAGGGAGATAGACCCAAAAAATTGTGGTGGTTCACTCATATTAATGTATGTATGATGGAATTAAGCTTAAATTTAATGATTTAGATGCAACAAACTAATAAAATTGAATGATTATTTATGTAAAACCTAAGAAATACAATTTTTTTAAAAACATAGTGTGATATGCAGAAATGAACTAGAAACATAAACGAATGCAAAAATAATTCAATGAAACTAAATAAAGTGCACCTAGAGATGGAATGCTGATGTTGGAAGGTCCTGGAATGTCACAAAAATCATTGTTGATAACTAGCGGGACTCATTTGCCATTGATGGCAAATCAATCCTACTTTTGGTAAACTTTGTTTAAATTGGTTTCTAAATGTCAAGAATTGAATTATGATGAAATCACCTTTTCCAGCCTGGTAGGGGGACTCATTTTCCACTGATGGTGAATTATTCCTCAAAATTTTTAGAAATTCTGAAGTCAACTCTATGCATCCAGATCTACACTTCTCTTCTTGTTGGGTTGATAGAACCAAATTTGCAGAAAATGAGTTGAATGTTGTCTCTAATCTTGAATTAGGGTTTAGTTTACTTGAATATATTTGATGAATTTTTGACCACTTTTAACACCTATTTATTTGACAAATATTCCTACAAGACCTGCAAACACACATGCAAAGACAGGAAAAATGGTTAAGGGTTAGAGTATAGGGATTTTCCTTGGTCAAATCCCACTTTGGTAATCCAACCCTTGATAAAGAAATGAAATGAAAACAAGGAAGGAATGATGAAAAAATAACATGCAAGTGTCCTAAACTCACCAAACCCTTATTGTTGAAGTCTGAAGATATTTCAATTGCTGCTCCAAGATGCTTGATAATTGCTTGATTGAATGATGTGATGATGCTTAAGTGAATGAATGAGATTGAATGCACGAATGTATGCTTGAATGAATTGGGAGTAAAATGGATAGAAAAACACTTATTTATACACACTTATGCCCTAATTACCCAAAAATACATCATCACAAGCTAACATAAGGTCTTAATGAGTAAAAACTTAAAGGAAATTTGAATTTATTTTGAATTTTGTGCCCAGAGGGACTCATTCACCACCCATGGTGAATTAGTCCCACTCAAGGCTTGCAAGTGGGTGTCAAGAATTAAGTTGCATTTGATGATTTTTTTTGGGTTTGTATTCAAAAACACACTTAAATAAGGCATATAAGTGCATAAAGGGGCCGAATAAAGCATAAGATAGGTATAATTAGTGGTGATAAGCCTAGAAAAGCATGAAAGTTTGTTACAAGACTTTGAAATAGGACTTGATAAGGGATGAAAAGGGAATATTTATATGAATTATAATAAGAAGAGTCTAGAAAACTATAGAAATGTGTCACAACACTTCACAACATATTCACAAGACATCATAATTTGAATATTCAAGACCTAATGTGAATGCATAAGTTACATTGCAACACTAAATCTAAGAAAAATAATCCAAGCATCATAGGGAAAAGACCTAAATGACCATGAAAATGTCAAAGATCCATTTTTCTATGATACACCTACATTGGTGTAATTATTTCCATTTCCATCGTCATTCCCTTTGTTGTGATCTGGTAGTGGGGTCTTGTATATCTTGAGGTCCTTGTTACCTACTAGTAGTTTGATAGTTATGTCTCTATTTTTGATAAGGTCTTGGATAACATTCTTTAGTTTCATACATTTTGATGTTTTATGTCCTTTGATCTTATGAAGTCGCAAAGATCCTTTTTGTTATACTAGGGTGGTTTATCCTTAGGTTCCTGATAGTATTAGAAATTAGGAAGCATTATCAAGTTGGAATACACCAATTATTACATGACATCTTCAATAGGTTCCCCCAATGGTGTGTATTTACATTTTAGATAGTTGTTTCTCTTTGGGGGTCCTCTTTGTTGGGTGTTGGTGTTATTGATTTGGGTATCTTGTGGTGGCGGTGTGGTTTGTTGAATAGTTTGTTGTGTGTTGGTTGGTGGGTTGATGTTTTGTGGATGAGAACTTATGATGACTTTAGCATCAATAATGTCATCATTTATCACATTCTTGTTCTTAGCCCACACATGAGGCTTTTCATTTGAACTGGTTGATGGGCAGTTGTCTTTATATGCTTGTGTGTTTCCATGTTAGATTATGGATCTCTTGATGTTGATAGCACTAGGGAAAATCTCGCCATAAGTGGTGATACATCATTTCATCTTTAAGTGGAAGGATAGCTCTGGATAAACATTTGATATGATAATCCTCACTTTTTTCTCTTTAGGAATGGGCCACTTGCTCTTACTAGCTCTTTGTATCAACCTTTGTAGGAAATTAGCGAAGGATTCTCCTTTTTTTTTGCTTGAGATTGTATAACTCTTCTAAACTTACATCCATGTTAAGGTTAAAGGAGAAATGATCTATGAATCTATCAATGATTTATTGGAAGGCTCTGATACTTGGAGGCAACTATGAGAACCAATTGATGGTAGGGCTCACCAAACTCCATGGAAAGAGATGCATCAAGTAGGAATCATTGTAGGCTACCTCTATACACATGATGTGGAATTATTTGATGTGATCCATATGATTTCTCCTCCATTTATATTTATCAATTTTAGGGACCTCAAAATTGGGTGGGAAAGGTACCATTGTGATGTTCCAATCGAATAGGTAGGAAGACAAGTTTTTTTGTGTATGTGGCATCCTTTTTTTTCCATTTGAATGTCCTAGATCTATTGCATGAGCACCTTGAGCTGTGATGACATATCATCTTGTGGATTTGTTGGCGGAGCATATGTTGTATATTGTAGGATGGTAGATGAGTTATAAGTGGGATTTTAATATGATGAGGTTTTGTATGGTGTGTAAGGTGGAGTTTGATACTACAAAGGTGATGGTGGGAGAGGTTTATATGATCCTCACATATTTGGATTGACGATGTTTTGTTGGGGATTATAGAATAAACCTTGTTGTTGTTGTTGTTGTTGTTGTGTGACCAAGGCTTTTTTTTGGGATTTTTGTTGTTGTTGTTGCATTATTAAGGATTTTTGTTCAGCTTGTTTTTGTGCAAGGCTTGATCTTGGGGTTGTTATTGTTGTCAAGTTTTTATTGATAAGCTTGTTGCACTTTCAATGCTTGTTGTTGGGCTTGTTATTGTTGCAACACTTGAGCTTGAGCCTTTTTCAATTTCAACACTTGTTGATAAGCCTATTGTTCTTGTTGCAAAGCTAGAGTGTGAGCTTGTTGTTCTTGCAACATGGAGGTGTTTTGTTGCTAGGATAAGTGAAATGGGTTTAGGTTGATAAAGGTTTTAGTGGGTAGTGAGTTTTTTGGGCTACCATTCCTTGAAAGATTTTCAATTGGGAGGGATGAATGTGGATTTGGGACCACATTTAATTTTGAATGAGTTGGGGGACCAATGATAAATATGATGATGGTACCATTTGGTATTGTGATGTCAATGGCACATTATGACCTTGGATCAATTGATTAGAAGGGTTCCCTTGTCTGATGTGTTGAGGGTTTCCTTGTGTTTGATGTGGGACCAATGGATTAACTTGTTTGATGGGGTTTTTGATCAATGTGTTGCTTTGGTTTGGATTTATGATAGATGGGGATGATGTGTTTTATGGATTGAACTGAGTACATTATGTAGCCACTTGTTTTGATATGTCAATGGGGTTGTTGGAACCACTTTCTAATGGTTTCCCTTGCCTAAGGGTGTTAGATCTTTTCCTTGTTGTCCTATTTGAGGCACTTGGTTCACATTACCTTTTGTAACATTGGGCACACTTTGGGTATTTGTGATGATGGATAAAGATGGTTGCACTCAAAATGTCAAGGCTACCGTGGTGTTATGGAATGTAAGTGGTTTGTATGGATGGAGGGGATGCTCTAGAATGATAGTGGAAGAATGAGATGGGGCCCCAAATGTTGGTTTCCTAGTTGTGTCTTGGGGGAGCTTGTTGTTTTGGGTACACAAAAGTGTGTTGCCTCTTAAAGGGAGACTGTGGCTAAGATCAGTGGAAATCCTATTTGCAAGACTAGGAGTTAATGCTTTCCTTGGCACAAAGGATGGGGTTGGTTGATTCATAGATTGGGTTAATCCTTGTGTCAAGGTTTGTGCGAGAAAAGTTGGATCCACATTTTCTAAGGTTTGATGATCTTGTTTTTACTCCATGAGTTATTCCTTAGTAAGCTCAAGTTGATTGTTTGTGACATCTTCTACCTCATACCCTAAAGGATTGTGTTGTTGTTGTGAGGGTGTAGAATGGCACTTTGGATCAAATTATTTTGGGTTTGGAACAATCAAGTGGTAGACCCGACTTTGGTTTGTACCATGATTCTCTTATGTTATGATCTTGTTGTAACCATAAATTGTGGGTCACCTATGGGAGAGGTATGTTGAGATTTATAATGTTGAAACTCTCTAGTTGACTCAAATTTTGGTAAAAGGGACCCTCTAAGTTGTTTTGGATCAATGGTGTGAGTGGAAGATGAAAATGGTTAATGATATAGGGGATGAACTTTCTAAACTTTTGGACAACACTTTTAGACAAAGAGGTTTGATGTTTTGATATCTTGGAAAAAAGGTTTTAATGAACTTGTAAATATTTAAGGTAGACTTTTGACCTTTAAGATAGACTTTTCCACAAAATGTGATAACCAACACAACTAAGTGTTATCACCTAAAATTGCATCCTGTTGAACCTAATGTTCAACACCTCAATGTAACATGGGAAGACCTCTAAAGTTGTGGGTCACTTGTAGATAGAGGTCAACCTCCAGAGAAGGCCGACTTCCTTTGGTATCACCTAAACTACTGATTTTGTAAAGGAAAAGGGAGGAGTGCATAAAAATAAAACTAAACGCTATGGTGATACACCGAACTAATAAGAGCAATGTTATACCTAGGTTACACTTGAAAAATTGACAATGAACATAAGATTACACATCAAATTCTGTAAGCTCTGCATTAATGTTTCACAAATAGGTTCGATTCACACACTTTTTCAAAAAAGGAAAAGATTTTCACATATTAGAATCCATGTGTGATTATGTGAACACAGTTTGTGATTCGTATAATGATACTTTTTCAAAGGAAGGCATGAAAACAATAGATAAAATTTTAAAGGAATAGAAGAAATTCACAAAATAACTTGATCATTAACCTGAAATGCACAACACTTTGCAAGAACAAGATGGTAATTTGAAACCTCAATAGTAACCAAGGTAAACTCTGTATACTATGCTCCAAAATGAGTTATAGAAGTTTGCTAATCTAAGAAAGGATTGCAAAAGTCACAAACTTTCGAAAAGCATAACGAGAACTCCTTTACAAAGAGGCAAAAATCCCCTATATACAAAAAGTGTCGGCCCCTAGGGCTTACAAAAATATCATCCTCTAGAAAGATCTGCCCTTAGATATTTTTAATGAAGTTAATTCTACATTGAATGTATATCCCCGCTGTCCATGTTTGAGCCTCCTTAACTGGCTGCTTTGAATGCTCTAAAGCATTATCATTAATGCCAATGACCCTTTGCCAGTAGCGATCCCAACTATCACTGTGACTCACGGTTTCTTCTTCCTTTGGCCTGATTCTCATTCCAGATCTTTCTTCAAGTCGACCATCTTCAAGAAGCAACATCCGACCTACCCTGTTAGATTCAAACACCATGTTCACTGAGCTGACTGATCACCTTCGATCTCAAAGTAGATAGATATCGTTATGCTCTATTGATCTCATAAGCAGGGAGTAGTCAAATAGTCAAATGGCTCATGGTTTGTCCTTAGCTCCCTCTGATTGGTTGAACTCATGCCATGTAGATTTCCAGACGGTCAAAGGTCACTTCATCAAAATCACATGTTGATGAGACACTAATTGTGTCTCTCCAATGCGATTAAACCTTGCAGCAGCATTCAACAAGACACCACCAGGTCGGCGGGACTTCATAGCGAACTCCTCCATTCTCCCTGAGCTCACTTCATTTCGGCAAGACCCTATTGGGTCAACAAGACATTTCATCGAAGCCACCTTGTTTCGGCGAGGGCCTATTTCTGTCGAGGATACTTTGCTCAGTCGGCGAGACCTTTTGCGTAGCTCCTTTCCTTCACTGAGATCTCCTTTCTTGTCGGGGAGACATCTCGGTGAGCCCAAAACCTTTCGGTGAGAGCTCCATTTATCAGCCAGACCTCTGGCCGACACCAATATTACGTCGAGAGTTCCATTCTAGGACCACCATTCTAAGTCAGCAAGACCATATCGGGTTGGCAAGACTTCCCAGTGAGGCCATATGTTTCGACAAGGGCTTATTCATTTCGGGGAGACAATGCTTGGTCGACGAGACCTTTCGCCTAGCTCACAACTTTCGCCAAGACTTCCCTGTGTCGGTAGGACATCTCCCCAAGACCACAACCTTATTCCAAAGGCACCATTCCTTTGGTGAGACATCACTCAGTCACCGGGACGTTACAATGAGGTCTTTCCTTTCTTCCCGAGACATCTCCTTTTGCCGAGACTTCCATCTTTTGGCAACACCTCACAGCGAAAACACCCTCCGTCGGCAAGACCACTGGGCATCGACAAGACATTACATTGAACTCACAGCCTTTTGGTGAGACATTCACTTCGTCACCGAGACATCTCCTCGAGCTTAACATTATGCCGAGAGTTCCATTCTTTCGGTGAGACTTCATTTGATCGGCAAGACTTCATGGCGAACAAGGGTTCTTTTCCCCAATGACAATCCCCTTTTGGCTAGCTAGCCTTGTGCACAACGGTTGGTGTGACTTATTTCTAGTAGAGAGATACATAAAAACTCCCGGTGATTGAAATGTCTGGGCGACCGGTGTATTTCAAATGAATAGAACCATACTGTCAATCGACAAGACATCTAGCTGGTCTCAGCGACTTTCTTTGAATATCAGGAGTTCTATGACAAATTTGACTGAGGTAGGCTTTCCAATAGCATTAGATGCATGATTTAATCCTGCACAAAAATGCCCCCATTTGGCCTTCATGAACACCTAAAACATAGATTGCCCTATTTAGCCCACAGGTGAAAATTAGGTAACACTAAGTGCATGTAAAAGGATCCAGTTCACACACGAATTAGCTAAGTTAGGGGATAGGTTTGATAAATGTCTAATCCTAAATTGTTGGTGTGTCTAAAAGTTTCTAAAGTTGTTTGGTGAGGTGAAATGTGAAATATGATGACGGTAGATGAAATGTTTGACCTAGAATGTTCACCTAAAAGGAAACTTTATTTTGCAAGACCAAAGTGGTGAGAAACATGCTATACCTCTAAAGTGATAAAACCTTAAGAACTCAATGACTTTGGTAAAAAATAGAACTCAATGATTTTGACAATATAACTCAATGATTTGGACACTAGAACTTGGACTCAATGTTTTACAATAATTTTCTTGTCTCAATTTTGCTTATGTTCAAGGGGAGTTAATGTTTGAACATACATCAATGTGGGGTGTTATTTTGATTTAATCTTTTCTTTAGTGAGATTGTTTTATTACCACATCAAGAAAGTCTTAATTAATGTTCAAACTAAGAATGTCTATGTCAAAGGAACCTTCATTTCACAAAGTCCATTGTGTGAAAATAATGTAGCTAATGTCATAGTTTCCTATGTTAACTTTGGAAAGTGTGGATTTAGATATAAGCCCAATATTTAGAAGCATCTAAGGATAAAATACTTAGGGATAAGTAGAAATATTAGGAATTTTCAAAAAGTATCCATACTTAATCCAAAGGGTTTAAAAATTGATAATATTTTTGATGTGTGTTTAAGATGTTTTGGAATCAAACAATGTGTCAAAATGACTCACAAGCAATAAAATCCCTAGCTCAAGTGCTTATGTTCTTCTAAGTGGGATTGCCTCATACCCTTCATAATAGTCTAAGAGATTATTTTACATGGAATTTTAGGGAAAAATGTGGAGGTATATTAAGAATGAACTCTTAACCTCTACACTTCCACCAAAATAAGACATGGAAAGTACCTTCTTAGAATCTAAGTTCAAATGCACCACTTTAAAGAACTCTTTGGAAGGACAAAGTTGACCACTACTTAAACAAGGTTCTTAACAACAACAAACTGAGAACACTATGACACAAATTCACCTGCTTGGCCACTTAAGGCTCTTAAACTATTCTTGTTCCACTTAAGGTGTGGGATTATGTGTAATGTTTTATGGACACCCCAAATTGATGTTAATTTCTCACGATTTCACATAATTTATTTAAATCACATCAGTAAACATGCTTGTGAGAATTTTCCTATGAGTTTTCTGTTGTGGGATGTATCTCATAGTAAGTCCTCTCTTAAGGGTAACACAAATCATGAAATTATACTCAAGTATTTCTCTTCACCCAATATTGCACGAAGTGCAAGGGGAGTGGATATGTACTACAAGTGCACACAAGCAAAAAATGTAAACTTGAGTGTTTCTCTTCACCCAAGATTGCACGAAGCATAAGGGGAGTGGATATGCACTACAAGCATACACAAGCAAAGCAAGCAGTCATTCATTTTAGTCCCATAAAGCAAAATGACTTCATTTTAAGCACCAATAGAAGTATGTGTTTGTTTTGTTCAATTTTAACCAATATCCATGGAAAATGAGGATGTATGAGTCCAATTTTAACCAACTTTGAAAGTAAATTTTAAACCTAATGGAAGTTTATTTGGTCCTTAAAAATAAAGAAAAGCAGCATATGATGGGTTATAATTGTCCCATAAGTGTCAAAATAATTTTTACAATGTATGAATGAATAATAGTACGCTCCTTCAGTTCAAATGTTTTCAAATCTGCAAAACTAGTTAGCCTCAAAAACAAAAACTAGATATGAGTAAGATATAAGAGAGCATATGAAATCAAAAATTTAAAGCACATGTAAAAAATAACTCTCTATTTTGTTTACCAATAAAAAGCGTTGCTAAACACAAAGGCATTGCTATAATTGACAAATGTGTCACTATAATTCATGGACATTGCTCTAGTGAAGTTTCAAAGGTGTTGCTCTATAGCAAACAATGACAAAAAAGGAATCACTATATCAAAGGTTTCACTATTTTTAAATTTTTGATAGTTCTAGAAAGTTATAGGAATCACTAAATTAAAAATTGTCACTAAATTTAGTTAGGAGTTGTTCTAGTTCTTACAAAGGCATCACAATATGGCGACGCTTGACAATGGAATTTCCATAGCCAAAGCGTTGTTGTATCTACAAAATAAAAAACATGAGAATCTAAAGAGAAATTCATTAGATTCAATAATTCATAGTCATAGTATACGTTAAATAAGCCAAATCCAAATGAATTTAAAACCTATTTAATCCCCTAAGCCATGATCCCGATGAGATATTCAAAATCATCAAGAAACTAAATAACAATTAAATTAACTTGAAATCAACTTGAAAGCATAATAAAAACCTATTCTAAGGCATCAAATCTTATCCCACTGGGGGAGTGGTTTCACATTGATTTGGAATGGCAACCCTTTCCCAATCCCTTGCATAATATGAGTTGTTTCAATCGATTTTATTGAAGAAAACCAATCAAATTGATGGCATATGAACAAAACATGGTAAAAAATAATTTAACATGATGAAGATGAGTGCTAAATTCTATAAATACTTGATGGGGATGAATGCAATCTATGCTAAATGGAAACAACATTCAAATATGCAAGTTATGGATGCAAACTATGATAAAATAGATGCAAACTAAACTAACATGGAAGCCATTAATGGATGCTTAAGATAATATAAATGAAGATAAATCTCAAATGATAAAAAATGCTCAATATGGATGCAAGTGAGTATGAATTTCAATGGCATAACTTTTTTATGAAAAGATAGATACATTTCTCTTGAAATAATGAAGTATTTATAGGAGAGAAAATGATGAATAAAGGGCTTAGATCATTTTGGTCAATCAATGGTCAAGATGAAAAGGAGGTTGAAACATGGACCAAGGATTCTCATCAATGGATGAGAATCAAAGATCACATGGATCAAGGAAAGCATCAAGGGTTGAGAATGATTCAAACAAACACACCTTGTAATAACTTTCAAAGTTTGTTAAAAATTTTGTTTGAAAACAATCATTCCTGTTTTGGAGTCAAATAGGAGAACATTCCTTTGAAATATTCCCTAGGCAAGTGGATTGCTAAGGAAATTAGTAATTTAGTAATTAAAACTAAATTTGAATGTGCAAGATGAGGAATAATATGATATCCATTAAATAATTAACTTATTTAATGAAAAGGAGTGCAAATGACACCTAATTAAATAATTAGGATTATTTAATTAAATGATAGGACTTAGGGTTTGAATAAATAATTTGATTTATTCAATTAAATAGGGTGAAATGTTAGTGTGATAGGGGGAATTAACCTAATTATATCAATTAGATTAATAGATGAAAATGATGCATTTAATTAAATAACTAGGTTTATTTAATCAAACAACGAAAAAGAAGATGAATTTTAGGATGAAACAATGTTAATATATTCAATTGAAATGTGCAATACCATTCAAGAAATTTTTAAGTGTCTATATACCTAACACTAGATACATAGATCATTTCAACGAAGCATAAAATACAACATAGTACACTGAAATAGAAAGATTGTGGCACTTTATTTTAGTGTGATTACAACATTAGAAGACAAGAACTATAAAAATCATGATGCAAATATGGAAATGTTGATGAAGAAGCCAACCAAAAGAATGTGCCTTGAAGTAGATGACCATGAAGAAATCCCTCTAATTAGATGTTGATAAGAGCAACTAGCCCTTGTTGGCTATTGGTTGGAGGAGCAGATGGTGCATGACAAGGCTCGATCAGTAGGAAATAAAATAATTTTCCTAGGTTTTCTTATTAATGCAAGATTTGATTGAAAAATAACTTAATTTAAAAGTTTGATTTTAAAAATTTATTATTAAAAATAATAAAGATTTTTTTTAATTTTTTTTAAACTTTATTTAAAAATTAATAAAAAAACATGTAAGATTTGGCTATGGAGATAGCTACCCAAGATATAAAGGCCTGTGGAAAGCACAAAATACTCAAAAAATCAATATGGCAAGAATAAATTGTGTTCCTATTAATGAATACAAAAAGAATCAATGGAGTTGGTTTACAATGTGTGAGAGACCCTTGGTTATATAGCCAAGGTGAGACATAAGGTGTATTAAGATTATGAGATGTGTCTTAATCTTATGATATGAGACAACTTATCACAACTACCTAGGTCACATGTGTTACAAGTCAAAAGATAAGATAACAACTATTGACAACTAACACCTTCTAGAAAGAATCTTAGGACTTAATTAAACTTAACATGTGAATATGTCTTCTAAATCCCTAGTAAATGAAATAATTTGGTACAAGACATTTATTCACATCAACATTCCCAAAAGGAAATATAAGACCAATCTTTCATATTCTATATACTCTTTATAGAATAATTTTAGTAGATTTGATCACTTCTCAATTGAAAAATGTTATGGTAAGTATAATATATAGGAGTAGAAGAATGAAGAGATCTATTTCAATATTTGTTTTTTAAAATCTAGACCCAATAAAATTGTTATGAAGCTAAAACTTAGCAAATCAATTTGATCAAAAGAGATTTAATAGAATCCCATATGATAATGAATACCAATACTAAATTCTATATTAGTTAAGAAAAATAAATTGAAGTCAAAATGGATATTTGAAACTTGATCTCCAAAGAATTTATGAAAAAATAATCTTATATTTGGATTCATTTTTCTTATAACAAATCTAAGAGTTGACAAAAAAGTGAAAAAATAATTAAAATAGCATAAAACACTAATTTTAATAGAATATGCCTTCTTGCTAAAGAGAAGCATATTCTTCTGTAGACATCCAAATTTGATAGAATCCAAAGATTTTTATAGTTCTTTACATAGAAAGGTAAAAAAACTATGTTCGAATAAATGAATCAACATTTACTAAATCTTGCTATATCCATCCAATATTAATAAATAATTCCTATATTTATCTCTACTCACATGCTAAACAAATATTTTTTACAATAATCTAATAAATCCCTTAGAATTTTGAATTGTACAAAAATAGTGAGAGTTGCAAAAATTAAAGTATCATTCATATATTGGTAATGGGTTAAAGAATTACCATAAAAATAGGATCTTAAAACTTTGAAATAACCCATTAATTTCAAGGATTTTATTAATATTTTTAAAGAGTCATGCATTGATTAAGGTTGAAAAATGATAATATAGAAAGGAAATAATAAAACCAATTCTTTTATTTAAATTCAAAGCTTACTTTTTTCAAAATTTTGTTACGAAAATTGTAAATAAAAAATATCATAAGCATGTGGTTTAGGCATCTGCAGTTCATTGATATATTGAGGGATTGGTGGAATAATGCTCCATATGAGCAAGGCACAATGATGTTTTAGTTGTGTAGAAAGTTAAGATACATGAAGGATAAAATTATAAGTTGGAATATACAAGTCTTTTATAAGAATATTTTCAAATAGAAAGAATTAGTTTTTCAAGAACTTACAAATGTTCATGATTAGATAATTCATAATAGGTTAGATACATTACTATTTGACAAACATAAAAAGTTACAAGAGGATTGGGAAGAGCTATGTGCAAGGGAAAAGATTTAGTGGAGGAAAAAATCACATGAATTATGGCTGAGAGAAGGAGATCGTAATACAAAATTCTTTCATTCCTATGTGCAAATTAAGAAGGTAGCAAAAGCTATACAAGCAATTCAGGAAATTACAACAAGAAATTGGCTACATAAGGAAGAAGATTTTAATAGGGAAGGAGTTAATTTTTTTTCTAATCTCTTGTATGGACCTCAAATTAGGAGTGACCAGAGAATAAGAGATGAAAATGAACTTCTTGATTCAATTCCTAGGCTTGTAACTAAAGATGATAATGTTGGTTTAGTGAAGCCATTTACTCCAGAGGAAGTAAAGAAGATAGTTTTCTCCTTTCCACAAGATAAGGCCCCGGGGCTAGATGGGTTCACAACTTTACTTTTATAAAAATGTTGGGATTTTTTGTGCTATGACCTTCTTTGGGCATTAGAAGAATTGAGAACAGGGACAATTCTAAAGCAATTCAATGTAACAAATATTGAAATTCTGGCCAAGGTGAAAGAACCCAAAATATTTACAAAATTCAGACCTATATCATTGTGCAATATAATTTATAAAATCTTAACTAAGAAAATATACTTAAGATTGCAACCTCTAATTCCAAAGATAATTTCTCAAGAACAAGGAGGATTTATTCCAGGGAGGGAAACTTTTGAAGGAGCAATAGTAGCACATGAGGCTCTTCACATGATAGCAACTACAAATCTACCTTCATTCATAGTTAAGTTGGACATGATGAAGGAATATGATAGGGTTGACTGGAATTTCTTGAACAAAGTGCTTTAAAAGTTTTGTTTCTTAAAAAAATGGCATAGATGGATAATGTCCTATATGTCAGGGGAAAAATTCTCAATTGTCATCAATGGGAGTCCCATAGGTTTCTTCAGTGCTTCATAAGGATTACGTCAGGGGGATCCACTATCACCTTTTCTTTTCATTATGTTGGCAAAGGCTCTAAGAAAATCTATCTTATTAAATCATAATCAAGATCTATGACATGTGGTTAAGTTAGCAAACTCAGATGTATAAATTACTCATTCCCTCTTCGCATATGATACTCTCCTCTTTGGTAAGGAAACAATTGGTGAAGCTAATCAATTCAAATAAATGTTGGATAAGTACTCTTCTACTTCAGGTCAAAATATTAATGCAACAAAGTCAAAAATATATATTTTTAATGTTGCTACTAGTATAAAGACAAAGATTGTTCAATTATTAGGTTTTCAAGAAGCTAAGTTGTCATGTTCTTATCTAGGAATTCCATTTTTCAAGGGTTTGAATAAGGTTGCATATTGAGACAAAGTGATTGATAGGCTCAAAACAAGAATTATGTTGCGGAAAGCCATATGGTTGTCACTTTCAGGAAGAATAATGCTAATAAAGTCAGTTTTAACCTCAATCCCTAATTACTTCATGGTTGTTCTTAAAGCCCCTTGTTCAGTGCTATTAGAAATTGAGAAAATCATAAGAACATTTCTTTGCAAAGGAAACTTAAATGATCAAAATAAGGTACATTTAATATTGTTACAAGGATTGGCAAAGGAAAAGAAGCATGGAGGTGCAGGAATTCAAAATATTTTGTGTAGGTACAAAGCATTTGGGGCAAAGCTGGCATGGAAAATGTATTCAAAGCCTAAAGCTAAATGGTGCAAGATCATGCAAACAAAATACTTAGATAATGGAAACCCGACAAGAATCTTGACAGTAGTTGATCCTCCTAAAGGCTCCACCATATGAAACATTTTAATCTCATGTAGGAAAATTCTACATATTTCTCTACATTGGAAGTGAACAATGGAAGATGTGTAAACTTTTGGTTAGATTCTTGCAATGGGAATCCTCTATTGTATGAAAACTTGGAAGATCTACAAGATATAAGAATAGTCCTAACAGAGGCTTGGTGGGGAATTTCTTATACTATGTGCAATCAAAGGAAGACTTAATAGGGAAGGTTGTTTCAAAAAGCTCCCCAAGAAATTTTTTAACAATACAATAGTGGGACTAGCTAAATAATGTGCTGAAAGAAAGAATAGTGTATCTTTCATCAAAGCCAGATAAGGTTATTTGGGCTACTTCAAAAGATGGGGTTTATTCAGTGAAAGAAGGGTATGTAGTTTTAACTTGGTCAAGACAAAATATGCCTTCTCAAAGAGCCTTTTCATTTTGTTGGAACAACAATATTCTTCCTAAGGTTGGAGGTTTTTCTTGGCTCTCTTTAAAAAATGGAATTTTGACAAGTGATCAATTGGTAAAGTGTAACGCCCGTCGTGCAAACCCCAGAGAACACACACATAGCAAATAATTTTATTTTTTAAAACAATACAATTAAACATGCAAGAACATTAACCATAATCACATAACACATTACATTACACTATTACACTTAGCTCTCTGGGGCATGCAAGGTTACTTCACAAACAACTAATCAATGAAAGTAAAAGATAACAACATAACTATTAATATTATAAACCATGAATAAGAATACATCCAATAACCAAGAGCGAGAATATTAATACATCACATAATACAATCATAATGAATCTCTTTTAACAAGTTACAATTGATCCTAACTATTACATCATGATTTTAATATTACATTACAACTCTTCATTAATAATTACATCAAATTTCCCAAACGTGTGGGATAATATAAATACAATGAAATCTGAATTACAAAGGAACACTGGTGCAACACCAACTGCAAAAATGCTGAGAAGATAGACTGTTGATGGGGAACCCAATGGGTGAGGAGCACGTTCCACCCAACCATGTGAATTATAAATAACTCACCCCCCGTGCTCAGAGGTGACAAGGAAGGGAACTCGACCATGAATGTCAAACCGACTCCAAGAACAACATAGTGCAAATACAAGCTCAAGGTATATAATAAAATAACCATCAACGTTCACGAATCAAACATAACCAGATAAAGCTATGAAACTCACCTCAATTAAGTAAAGCATTATCAATTAAACAAGTAACTAAATAACAACCATTAATCAAATTCACAAGACTAAGATACAACATAAAGTTTACTATTCCAGAGGCAACCAAAAAAACCAAGTACAAGGGTGTCTAGTGAAGATTGTCATCGCTTAGCTCTCGCTAAGACCCCTAACATAAACCAAAATATGGAAAGGGTTGTACCTTCAAGTATAAGACATATAACACAAAACAAGACATGCGAGGCAAATCCATCTCGTGATAACTCAAGTTACAGTGACCACTATTCTCGTACAACCCTTCCAAAATTTAATGCTTAAAAATATGTAATATTCAAATCACAAAAGTACAAGAATAAACGTCCAAGAAAATAAATCATGCCTCTGGAGAAGACCAAGTTTAATAATAACTAAAATTGAACTCACAATTTACAACGGGGTTTCAGTATCGAAAGGAAAGCCAACAATGATTAAAATGGAAAAATAACCCACTCCAAAGGGTTTCAAGTTCAAAATAACATAACTAGCAACACATTTTATGCTATCACAAAATCTCTACTCCCACAAAGAATTCTATGAAATAAAATACAAACGATAAATAATTTCTCCTTTTTAATAATTAACAAAACTATGAATTCCATTTTCAAACCAGACAACCTATATTGTGCTTCTCTATTTCTATCTAATCAACACCATTTAAATCCCTAATTTTTTTACAATCATAAGAAAAATTACAATATATCTTTTATAAATATAAATATATATATATATATATAAATATATACACACTTATGTATATATCATAATATATATATATATATATAAATGTATTTATACATATATTTAAATTACACTAATATTTTGAACAAATTACGTTAAATATATATACATAAAAATCTCATTATTTATTTCTTAAAATTAAAAACATATAATTACAAAATATTTTATTAATTTATATTCAAAATTTATGAATTATATATATATATATATTGAAACATAAATATATATATATAACTACATATATATAAAAAAAATTAAAAAAATTAAAATTAAATTAAATTAAATTAAAAAAAAAAAAAAAAAAATAATTATGGGGACTGCCACGGCTGCAGTAGCAGTCTGTGTGGACTGCTGTGTAGTCCGCAGCCCCAATAGGGGGGGAAGGGTACGCTGCCATCCCTTCTCCCTCCCCATTAAAATTTTAATTCCATAAAAAAATTTAATAAAATTTCTTTTATAATTTTTTTTTTTATATTTTATTTTTTTGAAAATAATCAATATTAATAAAAAAGGCCATCCGTCCTAGTACGGATTCGGCCCTATTCGGCCCTTTTAGCTTTGCACGAAAATCAATATATTTTTATTTTTAAATACATATTATAAATCTATATAAATATGGATATATATAAATTTAAATATATATATATATTTAAATATATATATATATATATATATATATATATATATATATATATATTTAAATATATATAATTATAAACAATTACGGAGAACACAGTTTTCTGTAGAAATACAGAATAGCATATTTTTACGCTATAAATATATTTATGACTATTAAAATAATAATTCAAAACTATCCGAAATACTAAGATTAATTTCTTTTCCCACAAAAAAAATAAAAGAGAGAAATAGGGCATATCTAATCGAAATTCGAAAAGTTTCTTTTCAATTTGTTTGCAAACCCTGAATTCTAAATTCAACATGAATTTTCTTTTCAAAGAAGACCTATTTGTTTATTCATTTTCTAATCTTAAAGAAATCATTTAAATCTAAATCATAGAAAGATTTTCTTTTTCAAACAGAGATTGATTCTATAACACCTCTTTATTTCTTTTACAGATTTAAAACCATTAAGAGAAGAGAGTGGAACCTGGAGTCCTGCGCTCTTGGGGATCCGATGAAGCTGGTTTCTGACGGCCTTTACGAAGAGCTCCTCCTTCCTGCTTCGAATCTCCTCTGAGTAACCATGCTCGAACTCGAATCCGATCCTTTGTTTAGAAGACTCTCCAGAATAACCAGTAACAGATTCCAAGTCCCTTTCTAGAACTGTCCTCCAAAATATAGCAAAAGATTCAAAAATACATAAACAATAACTTGTGCAACTCTGTAACACTAATCCTCTCTCTCTATGTGAAAAACTCCCAAAATTCCTAATTAAATAAAAGATATTCCAATTTCTTCCAAAAACTCACAAAAAAAAATCCTGAATAATAGAAATTAATTCTTTAAAAGCAAGCTTTTCAGTTAGATCTGTGCTCTTATTCATTCTCACAACTTTTCCTATTCCTTTATTTATTTATTTTGTTTTAATTTCTATTTTTACAGCTTTACTTGCAAAGCACATTATCTCATTTAATTAAATAATTTATTTTAATAACTATCCTCAACCAGATAATTGATTAAAATAATTAAAACACATTTAATATTTAATTATCATTTAATTGAAACACGTGACTTTTAAAACATTTAAATATTTAATACAATTAAATTCTAACATTAAAATTAATAATCATTTCAATCATTTAAATAAAATAAATCATAACTTATAAAATGCCACCCTAATAAAATACAACAAAACACAAAACACAAACCACAAATAATGACAATTACAAAAAAGAACAATACCAATCAACAAGATGGTTTGACATCATGGGATGGGATGGCTTCATTGTCACCTCCATTTCAACATTTAACCATTGGGCTATTGGTGCTCACCCTGTCCTGCCGAAGCAAGTGGAATCGAGACTATGTACCTGCAATCCCTGCATACAAACAATGTTGCGCACAATATATCTATTTAAATACAAGCACCTCGTGAGAAGGAATCGCAGCATAGTAGGGCACTCGCGAACGAGTGATGCTACGCCATCCCCTCACCATAACCACCTAATACTGCATCTATATAAAAGCATCACCAATTAAATGCAAGCATAATGTAATATCATACTCACAAAAATACCATTAGAAGCTCTTGTCCCATCTTCCTCTTCTGATTTCTTAGCCAGACTACCTGCACATCCCAGGTGAGAATGGAGGGGTACTACATAAAGTTAAAGATAACTAATCCTTTCAAATGCTCACTTTGTGAAGAAGTACTTGAAATGACAAATCACTTTCTTCTACAATGTAGCTTTGTTAAAAAATGTTGGACTAAGTTTGCATTGAATAAGTTAAACTCATTTTTCACTTTACCAAATTCAGTTTGGGAATTATTCCAAAGTTGGCCTGTTATATACCAATCATCATTTTTTGCAAGCATTTGGCATGTGGTCCCTGCACTTGTTGTCTAGAACATATGGTGGGAATGAAACTTGAGAATTTTCAGAAAGGTCAAATCACCAGTGGTTGTTACAAATACAAAAATTGAAAAGGCTATATCTGAGGTGGTTAATTCAACTATTCAAATACAAAAAAATACAAGCTCAAATTTCACAAATTAACACACTGAGCTTTTAAAACATTGGAAGGTTTTAAAATTTCCATTTGATGGAAGTCTATATAAAGGCATCAATAATAAAGTGGATAGAAGTGTGATAAAGTGGGAGGCTCCACAAGAAGGTTTCGTAAAATTAAACTTTGACGAAGCATCAAACAGAAATCTGGGTAACTCAAGGGTAGGGATTTGCATAAGGGATTCTTTTAGGAGGATTTTAGTGGCTTCTTCAGTTCATATTTTAAAGGGAACAAACAATATTGTAGAAGATCAAGCCCCTCTCATTGGTTTGGAGATGGCTTTGAAAATAGGATTCTCAAGCTTGCATGTGGAAGGGGATTCAATGTTAACAATAAATGCTTGTAGAGAAAGAAAACTTCACAACTAGAATCTAGGTTATATTTTACAAAAGGCCTGGTCATTGTTAGATTCTTTTAAGAAAATTTTGCTATCTAATACATATAGGGAAGGCAACAAATTAGTGGATTTTCTAGCAAGTCTAGGTTGTGATTCACAAGAAACATGTATTTTTAGTAATGAAAGTTAATTAAAATCAATACAAGGGTTGGTAGAGTTAGCAATGTAGGAGGAAATTTCTATACAATAAGCATGGTTAAGGCGGGCTAAGATAAAATGAAAGTGGAAGTTGCATATGTCAAATTTTGGTTAATTTTAACATGCCTATTAATGTATGTATTGGGATATTAATTTTTCTACCACAGAGAAGGATGATTCTACAAGTTCAGGTCCAAAAATTTTTAATCAATGTGTTCACTTCCACATAAAACACTAGAGAAGAGTTTTTATCTCATGATCTAAACTTATGGGTTGCCCAATCCAGGGGTTGGTTTCTCCTTTCTTACAAAATTAAGTGCATTCTGATGGGGTTATATAGGAAGATGTTGGTAATCATATGTTGGGAAATGTTAACATGACTCATCCAATTGAAGAAGCATACAATAAAGAATGGTTTTTCGAGAAGTAAATCATATCCAAAGATTTTTTATATGATGTCATTCTTATCAATTTAATCACAAGTTGGCAACTAGTTGCATGTGGGCTCATCATTCATCATCCATTATTTCACACTCGTAGCTACTTCTCCTAGTGTGTAAATGGATTTGAATGATCATCCTTTAGCCACTTGAGGTAGGATTTTTTTTCAAGTACATATTAGGGGTTTTTGTTGTGTTAATAGTGTATTTTTCTTTCCTATTTTGTTTTTTTTTTAGCTTGCTCTAGCTTTTTTTCCTCTATGGTCCTTGACTTTGTTTCCCAATGGATTTTAGCATTGGTCCATGCTTGAGATTATGGGTCCCTTGCTTCATCATTTATAGTCCTCATCCCCAATCAGAGCTTGTTATTACCCCTTTAATTTTTGAAACATCATGAGTATCATTTTTTCAGGTTTCAACTTATTATTGAAACTTAGCTTAGGTTTTGTAGCATATGGGACACTTGATCGGCCGATCCCCGATGTTTTTGGCATCAAAGTATTTGTTTCATAAAAAGGGCCCCATCCTTTGTATTATTGGAAATTCGCATTAGTCAGTGTTTTATCCTATAATTTCTTGTGGGATCCAAACCTAATTTTAACCCGATTCCCCGATCACCTGATAGTCCAACCTCCATTTCTAGTCAGTCCTTTGGGGTCTATCAAACGGGGTCCTCACAAGTCCATATTATCAATTGATCACTCTTTTAGGATAATATTTCACACACCTAAATGGTTACATCCTTCAAAATTGTTGATCACTTGATCCTCCGATAGGAAAGTGAGGTCTTCTCCAAAGCACACATTTGATGATGGTAGCAATTGTACCAATTTATGAGAACTTGGCTTATTGGTGGGACATTCTTTCATGTTCCAACAATAGAAAAATGGGTGGGAAGCAGTTGGAGTATTGGGCTTTTGGTTGTTGGTACATCAAGTATACACAACATATTGTTTGTATGGCACCAAACCCGATAGGTCCTATCACCTGATATGCCTTTGTGAGGTCAGCAATATTGACATCTAAGCCTATGTCTCTAAGGATATTGGAGCTGATAGAGGCATAAAGGGCACCATAATCTTTGATTCCCCAATACCTCCAATATAACATGTTTGTGCGATTATCCAATCATCTGATCAATATTGGGGTGACTTCATGCTATTGATGGGACATCATTGGTAGTCTCTACGATGGTCCGTTGTGCATGTGTTCGATGTTCTTGATCAGTAGGATTTTGGACATGAATCCCTAGTTGTATTTCCATCTACAACAATAGACATTAATTGAACTCATACACAGTGGTAAGCTGCAAGAGGCTCTAAAATTTTCATAGGAAGGATTGGCACCAAGAGGAGAAGAAAATCATGATTTCCTAAAAGAAGTTGAGTGTATTGCTGCATTGCTAGCCTTTGAAGATCCATCATCTTTCCCTATTGGAGAAAGTTTATGGGAAGCACCATTTTGTAAGTTGTTAAAAATCTTATCTTCTTAGGAAGTTGGTTTGTCGAGATGCCATAAGATTTCTCTATCATATAGCTGACAAACTTTGTAATTACATATTATATAATATTAATATAACTATAGGCTCTTTCCTTTTGCTTATATATATATATATATATATATATATATATATATATATATATATATATATATATATATATATATCAATCATAAGCTATTGTTATATAAACTTTGATAAATAATCCATTTATTTCAAAATCTATTCGATGAAAAATAATTTTATGTTCTATTATCTATACACTTTAAACAAAACTCATTTAAACTCTATTCTCTAAGAGTTATCAAAGGAAATTGAGGTTTTAGTCTATTGTTAATTAGATTGCATATAACCTTAAATATATTAATATAAAGGGATACAATCTAAAATATTTATACTTTTAGGAATCATTATAACAAATGAGAGAAAAAAAGGTACTATTCATTTCCTGAAGAATAGATTTTGAATCAAAATATTCATGCACAATATTTTTAATATTTTCACAATATGTTCCCGCCAATGGGAATAATTAAAGCCTAAGAGTACAATCACTATCCAAATAAAAAGGGTAGATCTCACATCCTTTGTAGATATCATTTTCAATTGTAATTTGTTAGCTAAGGTACTATAATTAATAGGGATGGAATTAAGGAAAAAAGACTTTATTTCCTATATCAACCTCTACTTTAGTTAGCGTATTGGTAAAAGAAAATATGAATTTATATCTTAATTTTATAGTATTTTGATCAATCTTATTTATTATAATTTATTTTAATTGTTATTTCCAAAAAGCTATCTTCACATTTTTCCCCTCTTTTAAAGTTTAAAAATATAATCCAAATTTATTTTAAAATTTAGTTTTATGAAATATATTTACCATAAAAGTCTAAGGAAAAACATTTTTAAAATATTTTGATTAAAAATCTATAGAAATAACTTGAAATCTTTCATATTTTTTTAAAGAATGTATGAGTTTATTCCTCAACCCTACATCTTATATAAAATACCTACAATCAAACAATTATAGAGCTAGTGCAGGATCATGGGGATCTAAACTAGGTCCTTAAGTGGCAATAAAATTCAAAAAAACAAAGTTAGACAATTTGACATAAAACATTTAATAGGCTATTAACATAATTTGAAAAATATGTAAGAACAAAATTTGTAGAAAATTGAATGTAGTTTCTATGATACTAGTCCTTTTTTGGAAAAAAAATAAATCTATTTGGTGAAAATTTGAAATTCCAATGTAGTAGTACTAAATTTTTAAGAAAAAATGAAAAGTAGGTGTATGTTTGACCAACCTAAGTACAAGATTTTTTTTTTATATACTTTTAATATCATTAGAGGACACATCCCCAGATGTGTCATATTTTTTTTGTAATTTTTCTACAAGTAAATAATTAATTATGATTTTTTTATTAGAACTTTAAAAAAAATTTAAAACGTGTTTGTCTGACCACTATAACTTGATGACAAAAATATGAAATTCATTTTTTTCTTTTAATCCTATAGTATTGGAACCATAGAATTTGCCACATCTTTTGATTTGAAAAATGTTAAATTGTTTAAGAATTATGGATGTTTTCTAGTCAGCCTATCAATTAGGACTTTAGTCATAATGTATGTAGAAAAAAAAAATTATCTATTAAATTCAAAATAAGCCATATCTTATATTGGTGGAAATCCAACAATTTTCTTAATAAACCCTTTTCGTTTCATCAAATTGGGTTAAAAAAACAATCATCAACCACTTTTTGGACCCCCATGATCCTGCACCCACCCTATAAATTTTGAAAGATAGAATAAATTAATGTAATTGTTGTAATATATTGAACTCTAAAGATGTAATAAAGTCATGAATAATGATACCATCTATAATTATTTACCTTTGAAAAATGAAAAGATGCTCTAAATGGGGATAAACTTAGAACATGACAATTTTCCTAAACTTATGACTTAAGTAAAAGGCACATCACTTTCGTAAACATAAGAGAAAAAGGAACATAACTCTCGTAAACTTAAGTATTCTAATATAAAAAGGAACCTAATTAATTAAATGAATACAAATAGGAAACTACCCTTTACTCTGATAGCTCCCTTAAGTGCAACTTAAAGAAATCTAAAATAATATAGAAAAAGTAAAAAATTGGTCCCAAGAAATAGGGCTAATGGTGTACCCATGCATAATTGAAATAATATACATCTCATAACTAAATAAAATGATAAAAATTCATGAGAAAAAATTATCTCCAAAACAAAGATGTAATAGTGTAAATGAATTATGAATCATGTAAACCCACCAAGGATAACTTACTTCACCATAAGTGTTGATTGAAAATTAATATAGTGAGGTGATACCAAAGGTTTAGAAAATATTTTTCAACCTATTCCTTAGTAGGAAAATACTCTAAGGAGATAGGACCATGATGGATAACTTTTTTAATGAAATGCATGTATATTTTGATATGCTTCATCCTATATTTTTCAACTAGGTTGTGGGTAATGTTAATGGAGCTTTAGTTATCACACCAAAAAAGTGTAGAACTATCAAGTGACGGAAAATAATTTCATATTTTACCAAATCCATAAATTATCATCATTGGGAAGAACCACACCTCAATATTTAGCCTCAATGAATGATAATGTAACACTTTTTTTCTTCTTGAAAGATGAAGCAACTAGACCATAACATGAAAAATAGAAAACCAAGATGTTGACTTCTAGGACTCAACATCATATAAGAAATTTGAGTTAGTGAATCCTACTATCTTTTAACCTTGTGATATGCACTAAATCCCAAATTAAGTACATTTCCCCTAATATACCTCAAAATATGCTTGGATACATTCTAATGAATCCATGAAGACACTTAAAAAATTGTCGATAAACCCAACAAAAATGTGATAGTCAAATACAAGATCCTACCCACTAACTATCTATACAAAGTACCATTAATGCTAGGTGTGGTGCAAGTGGTTTTTAATATGACACCTAGCTAAAATGATGTAGGAGGTTTCTTACAATAATCCATACTAAAATGATGGATCAAATAAATTGAATATTTTTGTTCATGTATGGAGATACCATTAGAAGACTAAATAACCTATAGAGAAAGAAATAAGTTTATAATCTAGAGATATGTCATGTTAAAGCTCCCCATAAATGAATGCCATATATCCTAAATCATGATAGATGAGATGTTGGTAAGGATTAAACCATCTATGTATAATACTAATAACAAAAGATCAACTCTATGCCTCTAAATATATATTGTGTGATTGGAGTGATAATGTGTAAAAATAAATACAAGAAGGAAAAAATCTATCCCCTCATACCAAACCCAAGGGATTTCTTGAGACCATATAAATAATTTTATATCCTACAAACAAGGGAAGACTCATATATGAATCTTAAATCTTTCTCCATGTAGATATTCACATAAAAATTAGTGTGCAAGATTGTACCCTTCACATCCATGTATTAAATATGACAATCGTAACATGCAACCAGAGAAATTCCAAGGAAAATTTAATCCATATTTTCCATAAGGGAAAATGTATAAATTTATTCAATACCATCAACCTATGAGATATCCTTGGCAACAATACATGCCTTGTATTGATCAATAGAACCATCTATTACATACTTGGTACAATACGCTCACTTACACTAAACCATATTTCTCTCTAAGAATGGGAACTCCAATCCCATTTTTTATTCTTAATTAATGAAGAATACTCATCACTAGCCCAATCCCACTCTCCCTAAAGCCTCTAAAAAATATTGATCAATAGATATAAAATGACTCAAAATAATAGTATTAGTAGAATGATAGTGAGTGTGACAAGAAGCAACATGATCAATAGCTAAGGATAAATCCTATTGAATAGTAGTGTCTAGGCCCACTTAGATAAAACATGAGTTAGAGAACATATAATTTTTAAACTAGTAGGTGGTGGTGTAAAACTATTAGAACTATCAGCTAAAGTATCCTTCAATACATAGGCATCCCCTTGATAAAAGGAAGGTGGGGTAGTTAGTGAGAAAGAAGAAGAAGATGAAGAATCATTAGATTGGATATATCTTTAAAATTATACATCTTTCATTGTAGGATCAAACAACCAACAAGCCTTCACATCTTCACAATAGGGCCAAAAAAATGAGTGGTTGAATCTTCCTCTCCATTTCTTTATGTTGGCCATCTGGTAAGAATACCCAAGCCTCACTATTGAATACCTTGAAGAAGGAGAAATTAAGCTTGATATTGGACCAAGCCTCCTCCACACAGATATTTAAAACTACCTTGTGGGGAATATTATTCTAAATATAAATAGCACAATTTATTTTTTGATCCCAAAAAGATGGAGCCAAATAAAAATGAAACATACAAATGACCATCTCCCTAAGTGATTAGCTCTTGCATTTTGCAACACCATTATCCTAAGCATTATAATGAAATATAAACTAATGATGAATTCCATTCTCAATCTAATGCTCCTAAAATTTTCAAGGCACACATTCTCCCCCATTATCTAAGAAAATAAAATAAATAAAAGAACCTAATTTCTTATCCACAAAAACCCTAAATATCTTGAAAGTAATAAATAAATCACTCTTTTACTTGAAAAATTACACCAATGTATAATAATATTAATCATGAATTAATATAAGAATGTACTTGGATCCTAAAAAGGGAGTGAGAAATTACATATGTTATAATGTGCCAACTCTATTATGTTAGAAGAAATTTCAAACTTTCCCTTGGGAAACATTTCCTCATCTTTTTTTCCAAGAACATAGCTTTGACAAACACCCTCTATGTGTGAAAGATTAGGAAGAATAAGTACCATCTCGTATTGAATAAAAGCTAAATGTAAAATTCTACTCAAGGAACCTACATGGGAAATATATGTGATGAACCACATGATGACTTAAAACTATGCAACCTATGTGATCAAGGCTAATGATCAACTCTCCCTAAATAAATAGCTATATATAAATGATGGAGAACATGAATTACATCACTATAAAATAAGTCAACTAGCTTACCACCCACTAAAATAAATTTAGTATATGGATAGTAGAATACAAAAAATATTATGGATAAGGAGAAGATCCTCAATCTTACCATCATCCATCTAAATAGTACTTAAACCAAAAAATAAAATTTATTAAGAGTTACTCACTACAATAGAAGAATTGCTACTATTAGAAAGAGACTTAAGTAGATCATATGATGTGAGGATCCAAATTCTATAATCCAATTATGTTTTGAAGATGAATCCTATGCTAAAGTATATGAACCTTGCTTGTGCTATTGGAAGTAGACCTAGAGAGTAAAACGACATGTTGCTACATGCCCTCATATAATGCCCCTAGTCTCTTGCAATACTTGATAGTATCATGTCCATCCTTGCCATAAAAATATAAGGGTATACTAATTCATTCTTTACCTTATAGGTAGACTCATCAAGCTTAGAATATATGCCATTTCTAGTTGTGGATTAGTGTTTATGATCTAACTATATCTTAGATTAGATGAACTCTCATTGTTTGATGTAGATTAAATGTATTGGTTTTTGTGTCTTCTTTCTTTTTGCTTGAGTGGTTTTGGGTTTTTACCATATATATGTTTTATTTTAAGATTTACAAAGCTAGTATATGTTATTTGAAGTTTATTTGAAGTTTATATGTATTGTAAGATGGAAATTTACCAAACCACCACCCCCAAAAAAAAAAAAAAAAAAGTATAAAAAAATAATTCTATTTGTAAGTTTGAGAAAAAAAGAAACAAATATAATGATTAACTTCAAATTTTCCTTATTTACCTCATTAAAATTATGAAAAATCAAGTTTAATGATAGCTAAACTAGTTTTCCAACCCCACAAGGATTGTGAATAATGGATAGTGGTGGAAAAATTTATCTTACTAGATGAAAAAATAGTTAGATTTAACTTCAATAGGCTATAAATATCATTGACAAAAAGTATTGAAAATTACTAGTACACTAAAAAGTATTTGGAACTTGCTTTCTGATGATATATCATTTCTAAAAATTTGAGTTTGTATACATCCAAGATATATCCAATTTCATAGAAAGGGTTCAAGAGGGAAACCAACCACTAGGGGTTGGAATTCAATGATAACCTCTAGTCACCCTCTTGACTATGGGATAGAGATAGGCTTAGGTGACTAGCCATTAGGGGTTGGCCTTGAGTGCCAGCCTTTGGTCACCCACCCAATTATACA
This sequence comes from Sequoia sempervirens, assembly GCA_007258455.2. Lineage (NCBI taxonomy): Eukaryota > Viridiplantae > Streptophyta > Pinopsida > Cupressales > Cupressaceae > Sequoia > Sequoia sempervirens. The sequence goes on from VDFB02193867.1 coordinate 216,589,020, forward strand.
TTAGTGCTAGGAATGTATACAAGGGTGAAGGTTGGTGGCAGAGAAACATATGGGTGGGGAAACTAGTGGACATGAATTACATAGGTTGTGGATGGGAAATGCACAAAAGGTAAATTAACAACTTATAAAACTTGTTAGCTAGTTAATGGAATATTAAGAATATTTACCAATATGAGAGTAATTGTTGCTAAGAATCACATTTTTACACAATATATATACCATGACCACCAAAAGCTTATAACTCGCCAATAAACTTCAAAAACATAATCAAAGAAATAAATGACATCAAAAGGAATTTTAGGGCTTGGACATATAATATGATGTCATATGATAATTAGACAAAATTTACATATTTCGTATGAAATTTGATGCATTGAATTCTATTTCCCTAGAATAAATGCCTTGAAATCTTTAACCTTCAATTTTGATGATTTGATGCTTAATATTAAGGTTTTTTGCATTCAAGACTAAAAGAGGAGGTTCCTTTTGATTCAATATGCACTATTTAAATGCTCAAAACTATATCTCTAAAAAAGGAGAGAAATTTGTAGATATAGAGCTCTAAAGCCATGTTGGAGATGAGCCCTCAACCCTACAATTTCCATAAATCACATACAATAAAATACCAATCATAAAAAGAGAATAAAATAATATAATTATTGTAATAACATGAGCATTATTGATGCAAAAGAAAACCTTAATAATTTGTACAATATATCATTATTTACCCAGTGATAAATAATTAAGTTAGATCATGTCATGTACCCTAGTCATTTTACTTGAGACAAAAGAATACATGACATAAGTAAACTTAAGTATGCTAGTATAAAAAGAGGCTTAATTTATTAAATAATTAATCAATTTAAATTGTATTATACTTTAACAAAGAATAAATATTTAAGTAGAAAATTTGGAATGAGAACCTCTCTAGAGGTTAGAAATACATATGTATTAAAATCCTAATGTTAAATTCACATATTCTCAAACCTAAGGGGAACTATCTAATTTTATATCATGTATACAATAGTCTCATAGAAAATTAAAAAAAAAGTTTTTTTTTTGTCTTGTTGATCATGGGATCCATTTTTTCTTAAAGGAGTATCTTGTGGCATTGATATTATTATCCATGATTGACATATCCTTAGGACCAACCCTAATAAATTAAGTAATTTTTTATCATCATTTTTATTTTTCCTAAATAGTTTGAAGGCCACCTACATTAAAAAGAGAAATTAAGCTAGGAAGATAAATCACTAGCTAGGGTCCCAATATATTTATTAAATTAGGAATAATTGACCAATATGAATCTATTTATGATTAAAAATAATTATAGGTCTACACCTAGAACATTTTTCCCATTTCATAAGAGTACACCAAATACGAATTAAAAAAAAAAATCATAATTGTAAAGAATAATCTTTGGGTTCTATGTCAGAAAAAAAATATCAATTAATAGATTCTTTGATGGGGACTTGAGTGCTTTTATATTCTAGGAGATTTCCTTTATTAATCAACTTTTATTTCCTAGTTCTCACCATGTGCCAATTTCTAATTTGGTTTGGTTCCTTATTACACCATTTACTTGAATTATGTAACAGAGCATTCATTTTAGGTCTTCCTACCTTATAACTCCTAAAATTCCCCTTCCTCTATATTTGATGCCTTTGAGAGATATATTTTATTAAAATTTCTTGCTTCGAACTAAAACCACCTAGAGAATCCTAGTCTCCCTTTGAAGCATCTAGATTTTTCATAGAGAATGTAATTTAATGAATTATTGTGTCCTTGTGTGTTTGTCGATTATGATCTTTATTGTTATCAACTTTCTTCTCTAAAATTTCTTTTAGATCCCTTTTAAATTAAAATCCTTTAATATTTCTTCATTATTGAGTCCCTAATTCAAATAGAACCAAGATTATTTTAAAACTTTGCCCTTACTAGAATTAAAATATTGACCAACACTTTTCTTATAGTATAGAGATTCCAAATATTTATTACTAGTAATTTGTTTCTTCATTCACATAATGAATCCTTCAACAAAAAATTCTCCTACTCTCTATTAGTTAATCAAAGAAAAAATATGAGAACCAAAATATTCTTGAATGAGATGACCATATTAATGAAAAATTCAATATTTGAAAGGACAAACTTTCATGATCAAAAGTTTCAATCCATTCAAAATCACTATCATGCAATATGATAATCTTTTGAAGAGAAAAAGTGTAGTTTAATTGAACATAGGTTCTAGGATAGATTAAATGGCCTCACCCATGGCAAGGTCTATAACTATCAATCTCTACCCTTATAGATCTAGCAATTATTTCAATAATAGAAGGAGAGAAAAATCTCTAGAAAAGAGAATACATTGATAGTTAGTTTGGTGTCATCATAGGAACTTTCTCTATAGAGTTAAATCCAACATGATAATGTTTTATGAAAAAAATCATTTCAAAAAATAGAGCTATGGTATACCATTTTGTATAAGATCCAACTTCATAGTCTTCTTGAGTATTCCAACTCTATTTAGGCCAAGAGATCAATTTTATACCAAAATCTGCATATCTTGCACTATAGTGTAGAAAATTGTATGCTCTCAAAAGTAGTGAAATTTCACACTTAATTTGGACCTATTTTAGCACTCTTGCATTAAATTTCCCTTTAAGTTCTAATGAATAGGCCCCTAAGACCCTTTATTTTAGATCTTGAGGCTTATTTTAACTAAAAACCCAACAAAATCGACAAAAGCATAAAAAATATTAACAACCCACCTCAAAAATCTAGGGTGGGACTCATATGCCATCTTGAGCATATAAGTCCCCCTAGGTGGGACCCATATGCTAAAGGTGATGTATGAGTCCCATTTGGGGATTTTTTAGGGTTTGAGCAAGAAATTCAACATTTTAATTCAAATTTTTGTTGATGTCAGATTTTGAGATTTGAATAACGGTAAATTAGGTGTTAATGCCTATATAAGCAAGCTTCGAAGTCATTATTTCATCTAAGAAAGCATTTTTAGAGAAATTTAAAGATCCAAGCATTCAAGAGTCATTAAGCATTCCTTCACAAGAGCATTCAAGTTTCAAAAACAAGTAGAGTTGAATTCTTGGAGCAGAATTAAATTATTTTTGTGGGTCTTCAAGCTCACTTTTATTAAAGATCTAGCATTGTCAAGGGCTGATTATGGTTGGCTATGGTGAATCATGATGGATTGTAGGTTTGGGAGATGGAACTAGCCATCAAGCCAAACCTAATGACTTGTTTCCTTAGTGAATCCATCCTCCATTATCACTCTACTTTTAGTCGAAGGAAGGCACATGTATCATCATGACTTATTAGAGTGATTTGACATCTCTCAAAGTGATTCATTGCATTTAAGCTTCATTCATGCATCTCATTATTACACATTAGAATAGGGTGGTATTACATTTATGATTTTCTAATCTTAAACACAATTAAGGTTAGTGTTTATGTTCACATTTGCATTTAAGTTTCATTGTTTCTATAAAGGTTTAACTACAAAACTAGGGGTTTGACCGAGGAAAACCCCCCATAAGCAAATCAAGTATATATTCTATTTTGCATGTTCAGATTCATAAACCAATTCGGGAGAGCAGAACAGATGTTGAAGTGTAGATCTGAATTTTGAATTCCTGAAAAAGTGAAATGGGATTTATACACCATAAGTGGCATATGAGTCACACTATAGACATTTTTTCCATATTTTTGTAGTTCTAGACACCCTTTTGCTAGATTTTAGTTTCTGCCCAAAAACCCTGATCTAGGACTGATATGCCCAGACTGGTGTATGAGTCCAGGTGTGCCAAAATTTTAGGTTTTCCAACATTTTAGAGCTTCATTCGGCCTTCTTCGAATTTCCAAGTGCACACATTTCATCTTACAGTTCTCTATTATGTTTTACATGCTTTTCTAGGTCATTTAGTGAATGTTTGCATTACATTAGGTGGAAGCATTAAATCTTGCATTTCATTTGTCTTTCTAAGCCCTAGCTTGGTGGTGAACCCCTCATTAATTTACAATCGTACCCTAGGACAACCCTATTGCAAGATCTCTTTCTCTTTTGTACACCTTAGGTTGAGATCTCTAGGTTTTTCCTTGAATGAGAGAGTGTGAAGATTGTTATTCTATCTCACAAGTATAGAAGAACCAAAATTCAACCTTTCACTAACTTCTACCTTTAAAATTAGAAACATGTTTCCTAAATTCCTCAACATTTAGATGATAACTAGGGAACTCTATATGACAAACATACAAATAGTGGAACTTCTACTAGGAATCTCCATCTTCTTTTCAAGAACTACCATTATAAATACATCAAGTTCATTTTCATGAATTGAGGATATCTAAATGACCATACCCCAATAATATCCATCCCCTTCCAACATTGAAGAGAACAAGACAAATAGAAAGGATGGATAAAAGCTAAGAAAATTAAACAAAAGTTATCTAAACAAGACTAAGATTCATCAAACCCTCACAAAACTTATTTCTTAGAAAATAATGCCAGAAATCATCAAACCCTAACAAAGATAATTCTCTATGTTAAATTTTCCATTGTATGTACTATCATTCATTAATCCATCACTGTAGATTCTTTAACATTGGTAAAGAACAAAAAGCAATAAACATTTACAGGAACTATATCACAATCTGCTTCTCTTGTAATCACAAAATTCCACTCATTAAATTCCTTTAAAAAAAACATTTATAAAAACCTCATGTAAATAAAACCATCATTAAATTTGTATCATAGACATCCATCATAAATAACATGCTTTCCAAAAAAGTCACAAATTCTTGCACACTTATCTTTTATATACCAGATTACCTGTAAAGGACGTCAATCCCACTTACTAAACATGGAAAACTCTAGAATATTCTCATTTCCAATTAAGGATATTGATATAAAATTAATTTTAACATAATAATAATGAAACAATATATATATGTTAATAAGATTGCTCCAAGACAATTGCAATGTCGAATGTAAAATTTTACATCAAGTAGTGTTACAACATCTATTTCAATCTTACATATATAAGTACATATCAATGATTACATCAAGTTTACAAGATAAGTTTACAATTGGCTATGTAAGCCATAAAAAATAATACAAGAAATGTGTATAAGTATCCATATGGTGAGAAATCATCGGTGCTCGACCGCCATGACACTATTTTTTCTTCCGCAAAGCTGAGACCAAGAGTGGGTCTAGGCGTCTTTTCCTCTCAATCACGAAGCATAATACTTCCCCAAATTTCTTCCTAGCTCGAAGAAAACTTGGACCCTACGCAAGGAACCTAGCAACCTAGAACAGAGAAGTAGGAGGGAACTCTCGATGCAAGCCTGATGCATATATGCAATCTAATCTAGAATGACATATCTCTTTCATGTAAGATGCGGTAGAGACTAATATCAATAATATCAAGGCTTTTCAAATTCCATCTATTTCACTGGTATATATGCTTGGCCAAGCAACAAAATAACAAAAAGTGATAGTTTTGAAAAAGGAAACTATCATCTCAAGATATCCACACTCGGCATCCTCTCACGGAAGTGGTTTCATAAAAGAATACATATAGTATGAATTGTTTCAAGTTTTTAATATTTCAAGTGTTTTTTATTCATTCATCTTTTCAAGTATAGTTTCATCATCAAGTTTCTAAATGTTTACAAGTTTTCTATATCATTAACAATAAAATATCAAATAAATAATTGTCCAAAGAAAATAACAATTCAGCTATTTAAATTTTTATGTTTCACATAAAAAGATAGCGTTTCCATGTTTTTTCTATTGTTTGATTGAAATTCCAATATAAACTCACATGTCACCATGTATGTCAAATATATTCATAAGGAAAATATCTATATAACAAGAATGAACTCAGATTATACACATATCATTTAAAAAATAGATTTAAGACATCATTACAAATCGAAATATATACATTCTCAATAAATTTATAATTATTTGTTGGAAAAATAGAGGAAGTAAAACTTCAGATTTTGTATATATATATATATATAATATATTTATATATACATATGTATATATGTATATGTGTATATATATTTTAATAAATAAAAATACAAAATTCTGAGATAACTATAATCTTGCTGAATACACAATGTATATGTTTATATGATATATAAAATAAAAGAACATACTATATAGATATGTATATATACATTATGTAGTTATATATATTTATCTATAAACAACTAAGATTTCAAATTTATAATTACATACAACATTCATATATTTTTTTCTTTTACAAATACTTGATTACTCAGAGCTCTCTCTCTCTCTCTCTCTATATATATATATATATATATATAATATTGATGGCAGCCAGAACATACTATTTTTACAGAGATAAAGATCTAAGTCTAAGCATGGAATAAGATTCAATGTTTTAAAGCAATGAAATGGTGGAATGCTAAGTTTATACGAATTGAAGTATTAAAAAAAATACATATTTGAGTTTTATGTTGTGAAATAAGGAAGGGTGCAGCTGCTCCCATGGGCATAGCCCTGTGGGGAGGGAAACACCCTCTCCAAAGGCCATGGCATGTGGAGAGGTAGCTGGCCTCTCCACAACCAGCTTATGCACACCCACAAGCTGCATTTCAACCTTTTTATATACATTTTTTATTTTTATATTATTTATATAATATTCAAACAATCAACGAATTCTATTCCATCTTCAGTTTCCATAAAAAAACATAGTGCAGAGATATGTATGTGTGTTTATATATATATATGTGTGTGTGCGCGTGTGTGTGTATTCTAAAAGATATATATATATATATATATATATATATATATATATATATATATATATTATATAATTGTATATATTTATGTAGAATTAGAAAATATGAGGTATGTATATATTTTCCACAGATAATACATAATCTAATTGAGTTTTCTATAGGAAAACAAAGTCTGATTGAGTTTTATATAGAAACTCTAAATACATTTTTAAAGCAATATTGATCTGAAAGTAAATAAAATCCAAACAAAAATGATTCATTTATATGCACATCTGGAATAGAGATTTCATGAAAATAAATAATTAAAAACCTGGATTCCAATACTAATCTAATAAATTTTCTCTAATTCAACTATTCTTTCTTGTTTTATTCTTCTTTTCCCAATTTCACCCAATTCAACTGTTCTTGCCTTGCTTCTAATTTGTTATTAGAGAAAAATGATGAAGATGAAAGAAAATAATAATTTTAGAATGCCTCCTCTTGTTGATAATTAAAGAGTTTTATAAACTTTTATTTACTTTTTCCATCTTTATTTTGATTTGTTTTTCTAATTTTTAGTCATCTTTTCTCATATTTTTCTATTTTTATTGTTTTTTATCTTATCACCTTGTTTTAAAAAATCTTCCTATATTTCATTTTATTCAAAGTTTTCCAATAAATCTTATTTTAAAACAAAGCAAGATTTTTTTTTCCTTTGTAACAAATTATCCTAAATTTAATAAAATAAATAACATCTTAATCTTCAAATAAAGCATCAACTAAAAATATACTAAACTAATTCTTTTATTTCTATACATTTTAAATTTACCACTAATTGGGGTTGGACCCTAGCTCGGTTGGCTAAATCTTTCCTATTGCAGGAGGTTGGTCACGAGGTCTAGTCTCCTCCACCCCCGTGGTACCAGAGGGCGTGTCGCGTCAGTGATGCCGGTCATGTTAAAAAGTTTACCAGGTGCACTGTAGTTTATAGGGGGTCGTGCTACCCGATTCCTGTAGTCTAAAAAAAAAAAAAAATTACCACTAATTAATTTAAATAAACATTGCAAATTAAAACAATATAAATAATTAATTAAATAACATCCTAAATGCAAGAGGATCCGTTCCAACTTAACCCTGCCAGGTGGCTAACCTCCTCTACCTCAACAACACTCTTGGTCTTCAACAAACCTGCATCTCATATAAACTCGGACACCCATTAATAGATTAGTGTCCAAATCAAAGAAATACATATCATTCCCTATGTTACATTATAGTAATCATCACATTTCATTTTATTGAGATAAAATATCATCCTTTGCATTTCATCTTTCAAATAAAATAAGCATTCACCTAATTTCTTATTCAAACCTCACAACAATTATTCCACCACACACATTTATTCATGTTCCAGTTCCACATAAAGTAAAAGCAAATATCACCCAAGTCTGAGACGTGACATTATTGAAATATCAGATTCTTGGATAACCTTAAAATTTCAAAACTTTCCTTAGCATCGTTACCTGGTACCCGAAACCTGGTGTTCAACTTTACCCATGATATTCCTAGACTTCAGTTTTACACAAACACATAGCTTCTTTTATTTCTCTCATAATTAAATTCATTACATATGACTTCTCTTTATAGAGGCTTTCCATTACAATTTCTTCTACATACAATTCATCATACATATTACATGCAGATTACAAACTCATGCAAACTCTATATTTAGGAACACTATGTTTATCTTCATGGAAGATATAGTTATTTCTTAACTTTTCTCTTCATGCAAACTGAGAGAACTACAAGTAAAATTGTGCACAAACACACAGCTTCTTGTATTTTTCTCATAATTAAATTCATTACATGTGACCTCTATTTATAGAGGCTTTACCTCTCTTTATAGAGGCTTTCCATTACAATTTCTTCTACATGCAATTTATCATACATATTACATGAAGATTACAAACTCATGCAAACTCTATATTTAGGAACACTATTTTTATCTTCATGCAACATATAATTATTTCCTAACTTTTCCTTTCATGCAAACTCTATATTTAGGAACACTATTTTAAGATATAATTATTTCCTAACTTTTCCCTTGGTACAAACTGAGAGAACTACAAATAAATAGAGGCTCATACATCACTTTCCAACAATCACCACTATTATTTTTTCCTAAATATTCGACAAATTCATTTCCATGTATTTAAAACTACGACTAGAATAAGATGGATTCCACTGTCCCGTACACAAGTTATTTGAGCCACTGTAGGAAATTTAAAATGCTGAGATTAATCCACTGTCCCGTACACAAGTTATTTGAGCCACTGTAGGAAATTTAAAATGCTGAGATTGTCAGTGAGTTTAACGACGGCGCCTTTAAAATTTAGGAAGATAAGAGTTGCTTTTTCAAGGCGTGCAAATTGGCAAAATAACATGAGCACGGAAACTTTTGATTCGTATTGCAGAGTGGTGTCAGGAACATTATAGGAAGTCGAGAGTGTAAGAAGAAACAGACAGTTTATCAGTATACAATGATGGCAGACTGCAGTATTGGCATTTTTCTGTAAACAGACTTGTGCTCCAACAAACAGCATGTGGATGCCCACCTTCCTGCTTTTTACCCACTTTTTTTTTCTCTCCTGTCCAATGGCTAGCTGGTGGCCGTCCACACGTGGTGGTCTTGGCTCCTTTTACTAATCCTGGTCCTACAACTATTATTCCCCACGATTTCCAAGCTATATCTATTTATAAGATAAACAAAGCTGAAATAATCTCAATAATTGAGCTGACATGCATTATGATGAAGGTAAAAGAACCGTTGGTCATGCAATGGACATAACTTGTTTTGTATTGGGTATTCTCATGAACACACCAGTTTATCTATCTAGGAGTCTATCTCAAGTGAAAGTTAAAGTCACAAATATGACTACTTCTCTTGTTTAATATTCATTCACGACAAGATCATAATTATTGTTTAATTTGTAAGATATGATCTTTGATGCAATTATGTGTCAATCTACAAAATATTGAATTCTCACATTCTAACATTAATAATTCTAGGATATGAGAATAACTTGTTAGTGGGAGTATAATAAATTTGGACTATGAAACTAGTGTTATGTATTTAGAGATATCATGTTTGGGATCCTTACACATTAGAACATATAATTCAACAATCAATATTTAAAAATTAAAGAAATTATTCAAAAATACTTTTCCTATGGTAGTACTCAATCATCAATAAATATCTGTCAATATCAATAATAAGCAATCTCTCAACAATAAACAAGTGACACACATGGTAAGTGAATGGTTCAAGTACATTATCCTCATTTTCATTCAGCACTTTGCATTGAGCATCATCAATCCACAATTCAACTCCACAAGATTTTTTTTCATCAATTATTACATATAGTTTTACTTTCAACTCAATGTCAAAGCTTGATTAAGTTGAACAAAAGTCTCGAGCTTCAACTCTTTCATAAAATATCTCATGGAAATCCTTAGTACCACCATTATATTTCCATCACCATTTGTATAAAATAAGAATAGGACTACATTGCTAGACTTGACCATTGTGATGATTCTATCCTAGAATCTCATCATTTGTAAGAGGGTATAGAATTATCTACACTATGCAATATTTGGCTAATGATGTAGCCACCCAGATCTAGGAGGTTCAATGAAAACACAAGAGAGATCAAATATGACAGAATAAAACTATTTTATCAAAAGATGCAAATATGGAATGATAATAGATTGATTAAAAATACAAAGAGAACCCCTTGGTTATATAGACCAAAGTGAAAAATATGATTACATAAGAATCTTATGAAATGTGTCTTAATCTTATGGAATGAGACATAAAGTTATAATTATCCTATGTGTACCATAAGTAAACTTAACTGACTAGTGTGAATAGGACCTAGGTGATGAACTAGTTTGATAAAATACCACTCACACTAATTCCTCCATTAAATACAGTTTAGGGACAATGTACAAGATGTAAAGATGCAAAGATGGGTCTTATCTATGAGGCCATGTCAGGTGCCCAAGTACAAATTTAATCTCTTACTGTAGTGTCATAAATTATCGACCCTAACAATTTCACATTACATTTGGCTCCCCCTTGCATGTGCTTTGACCTAATTATGCTTATTATTTATCTTTTTTACTATCATTTTAAAAAAACCAAGATAAAATTGGGAATTAAGACTACTTATTTATTTAACGATAATTTAAAATTTCAAATAGGCCTTTGGCCAAATTTTTAATATTTTATTGTCAACATTAATATGTTTGCATAATTAAATTTGATTGTTGGCTTTTCAAAATAGTTATTATGAGAAATGAACAAATGCATATAAATATGAGTCATTTTTACCATTTGAACACCTAGGAAAATTTAAATATCAATTGAGGATCCTAAAAAGCAGTCAAGGAAATTCAAGGGTAGAATAAGCAATAATTTACAATATTTTCATGAATTAAGACTCATATTAGCAATATATTATCAAGTTTATGTCATATTGAACAAGTTTAAGATTTTTTTGTGTTTTATGTTCATTATTCTTTGATTACTAGCTGTAGTGTAGAAAATTGTCACCTGTAGCAATTTCACACTATGTATTGTCCCCCTTAATTTATTGGACCTAATTAAGCCTAATTTGACCCCCAATTTCTTAAATTAAGCATCTTAAGGCCTACTTTTACCATTTTCAAAGGATTGCAAGCATCAAACAAATGCATTCATCTACTAATATTCCTCTTACACCTTAAATTTTGGAAAATAAGGTTGGATCTCATTCACCTAAATAGGACTCATTTTCCATAATGGGACTCATTCACATAATGGGGGAATTGTCCTACTACTTTGTTTCCCTCCAAATTTGGACATTTTGATGGTGGCATTGTAACATTTGAATTTCCACTTGCAAAGTTTGGCTATTAGGATCTATTTTTTTGGAAATTAAACAAATTCTTATAAATACCTAGTATTTTCACCATTTGAAACTAGAACACAATTTGAAAGAGAATTTACGATCAAGCATTATTTTCAAGAGTGAAATTTTAAGGTTTATTATAACAACTCAATATCCAAGCATCATGTCAAAGTGTATGTGAGTTTATGTGTTCATGCTATCATTTTCTTATGAAGGATAACCCTTGTTGTAGGTCTCCAAAGCATTCATGCATTCAAAAAAGCAATATCTAAATCCTTGAAGTGATGTGCATGACTTTAGTCCTTCAAGGAAGCCATTGAAGGGTGGTAAGTTGTAGCATTTTGTAGCTTCATCATTCCTTCCTTTTAATTATCCATTTATCATCAACATTTCCATTATGGATGTGGAAACACATGCATGGGGTTTGACTGAGGTAAGCCCTTAAAATCGTAAAACATTACCTTTCTTTGTGAATGTGTAGATCTCAGGTTAAAGAGGATTGGAGAAAATTTTTCTATTGTTTCATTTTTTGTCATACATCTTGTTAAGCCACAAAAACTCAATTACAAAATTATCTGACATTGTTTCATAAACTTTGCAAGTGGAAATGGAAGTCTCAGATCTACCACCAAGGGATCCCAAAAGTTGATCAGGACCCCCTATCAAAGACTCAGCCACCCTTGGGAAAATATGTCCTATAATGGCTAAAACAAGCTTTTTTGGGTTGGTACATATCACTCTACACTTCCCATATCCACCTACAATCTATAGTTCTAGTTTGTGCATCTTTAGAATATTGCATTTTTATATTAGGTCATATCATTTAATTAGGTTAATCATTCCAAATCAATTCCAATCCATTCCCATCTTCAATCAGATGTAGATTTAGGTCTGATTGGCTCAGCCTCATGGTTGATAGTCAATATATTCACCTTGTTGATCTACATCTTAATGTAACTTGGAAAAAATTCACCTTACATCCTAGGTTCTTTTCATTTAGGACCTTGTATCCCTTTTTTCTATATTAAATTTTGGTGAACTTAACATCGTACATCATAAAATTTCTAAAATTGGAAGTCTTTCAAACCCTAGATCTAGGTTTTGTATTGCATTGTTTCCATTTCTCATTTAGGGTTTCATTTTAGAATCATAAAAGCATAAAAAGATTAAAAAAAATTCATCACATATTGTATCATAGTTTGCATTAATGTTTTTTCAGTCATTTAGATTAGGTCTACATTCAAATTGCATTCATTAAGTTGTTAAATTGTTCATTGTATTTAAATTGTATCTTTCATTTAGCTCAAAAAAAGTGAGAATTTACATTTTGTTTCAAGTTTACATCAAATCATAATTTTTTAGAATTTTTCATCTTAGACTTAGTCAAGTTTTGCATGATTAATATTTAGAAATTGCATTCAAAATTTTCCTTTTATGTTGCACATAATTTGCATTTGAATTAAATTGTGTTAAATCAAAGAAATCTTGGAAAAGTATCCACTATTAAACCGATCTACAAACATAAATAGTGACATTAAAAAATAACATAAAAATTCATTTTTTAAGGTTTTTGAACCCCCTTCAGGAACTCAGATGCCCTTGGGAATCCCTATCTTGCCACGGGTATCTCAAAAAAACTTTGTACATAATATTTTCTTTATAACTTTCCACTCTATTCATGCTTGCAAATGTTTGATTTCAAATTCTAAAACAGTGTTATTACATGTGCAAGAAAGGTATCATCTTTCTTGATTTGTTATAAATTTGGGAAATTTTGTTTTGTTTCAGAGTTGCACATCAATTTTTTACATCATGTTCTCATTGGAAAAATCTTGTTTTATCATAGTTCATATTCTATTGTAAAATCTTGTTGAATATTTTAAGGAAATTTTGTTAAAAGCATATGAAAATGAGTTCATTGCCCCTCTTTTGTAGATTTTCTTTGATCCCTCTCCCACTATACCTCCTAGGTGTGAGATGAAAGACAATATGATCTGTAAACTAGGACGTTAAAGTTTCCCAAAGCTTAATCCAAATACAGATTTAATTCCCGATCCAACAGTAATGCATGGTTATGTATCTTAACCGTTGAAAATTATGAAACCGAGTAATGCTTTCAAACACTTTAAAACAGTTATCTATAATAACATTCATGAGAGAACATAACACCAAAATAAATGAGAGAACAAGAAAGAGATGGAAGAGAGACACAAACAACTTGATAATGGAGTTCTCTCAATTTGAGCTACGTCTCCGGGTCCGCTTCTCATCGTTGGACCGCTTTATTGATATCGCCAAGCTTCCATAGCCTTCTTACAATATCCAAGCTTTAATCATTCACAATCTCTCTTTGCAATTTTACAATTTTTGGTGTAAGCAACACCTTGTAATTTCTCTCCCAAAAATTCCTCAAAAAGAGTATAAAATTTTCTTTCAAAAAACACATCTGAATTGTGTCTCCACAAAAATGCATAAAGGCCCTATCACATCACCTCCTTTTATACATAAATTTTACATATGGGGTTAAAAACCACCATAATAAATAAAATAACAATTTAACCCCCTTCCTTTGGCTTTTATAATTATAAGCCTTACAAAAAAAACTAACCCGTTGATATAAAAACAATAACTTCCCCATTAAAAATAAAAACATTAAACAATCCCTTAATAAAACAATTGGAATTTGTTTTTTAATCCCTTGTCTTATTATATTCATGGGCTATTTGAGTTTATGGGGTTGAGTTTAAAAATAAAATAACAATTTAGTGTTATTTTAGGAGGTTTTGTTTTTTTCACATGAGTTAATTTTCATTGAATTTTAGGAGATTTGGATCCCACCAAATCCGATTGGGATCCCACAAAATCGAATGGATTTTTGTGAGATAAAATAATCCTCCACACCTTATTTTCAAAAATAAAGCATGGTACGTGAATTTTGTGATATTTTTGCCACATCACCTGCAACTCCCACGTCACCATCTATTCAATTGCCATGTCACATGCTGACATCATCATTTTGACTAAAACTTTGACTGGCTCTATTTTTCTCATACAGACTCTATTTTCGAAACCGAGGATAGTTCTGAAATCAACATGACAAGCACTACGACTTGGTATCATTTTTTCTTGGATTTGAGACAATCAAATTTTCACCTTTTTGAATGATTGATTCACCTGTTTGACCAAACCTTTGACCAAGCATAACTCTTGCATATGACCTGTTGACGTGATACAGGTTACATCAAGATCATGTCAGCAAGCTCTATCCAATGATGTCAGTTTTGAGAGATTTTGAGACTATGATATTTTTGAGATTCTTGGATCCTCCTGGATCATTCCTCCCCATTGAGAAGCTATTGGACGTCCAAAATGTCTATTTTCAATTTAAGTGAGGGTATTTTTGCCTCACTTGCCCAGTATCATCTGTCCTTCCTTCTTGGAACCTATGCATCTGACTCATCACAACAACAATCAAAACTGCACTGATATTGTTAAGTACATTATCCATATACACATCCACATTCAGTGTTTCTGCTACCAACCATACACTGCTAAGAAGTAGAAGGCTGAATAACAAAACTAAATTTGCAGATGAGAAAAAGAATGTACCAGCATCATGCTTGTCTTTCATAACTGGAACAACCTCAGGCAATGAAACTTCTTGTGGTAGAGACATAAGTGCCAAATTATTGCTTGCATTAACTACCCTTTTCAATTGCCCCATTGTCACAAAAGATCTATTAGTCTTAATTGGATGAGAATGCACAATGTATTCAATGCCTTCCTTAAATGAATGATACTGATTATGTTCCTTGTAGAAGATTGGCTTTCTATCATATAAGTATGGGCTACCCAACACAATGCCACAAATATCAAGTGGAACCACATCAAATTCAACCTCATCTATAAACTTAGATGTTATTGCAAATCTCAAATTGCATTGCTTAGTTACTTGCACTCTGTTATCATTGCACACCCAACCTAATGGATAAGGTTTCTTATGTGGCTTTGTTTCCAATCCCAACTGTTTAACAACTTCTTCTGAAATTAAATTAACTTGGGACCCACTATCTATCAGTGCATCAATCTTAGTGTTCTTAGAAATCACCCTTATATGAAACAATTCACATCTTTTGTTATCTTCAAGAACATCATGACTTTTAGAAGTAGAAGTAAATGAAACATTAGTGGCAGAATCATTACCATCAAAAGCTTTACCTTTCAAACCCACAACTGTTATCTTTGTTTCATCATTAGAATCTGATCCAAGATCCTGAATGACAGTTGCAACTTTTTGCTTTCCTTTACGATCCTTAAACCACTTTGGCTTCAATTTTGGATGCAATTTCCAACACTTCACATCTGTGTGCCCATTCTTCTGACAATGTGAACAAGTAGGCTTTTCACCTTCCTCTTTCTTCATGGTGGCTACTTTCTTCTCCTTTCCCTTTTTATTGCCTTCAGTTAGAGGAACAAATTCTTTCTTTTAACTGAAACTTATGTTCCTTCCACCTGCTTCAATATGGGTTGCTTGTACACACACTTCATCAAAGTTAGATGGATTAAACATCAAGATTGTATGTTTCAAATTTGAATGCAAACCACCTATATACTTTACTAAAGTTTTTTGTGTATAAAGAGGAATTCCAAGAGTGAGTGCTTTCTTCCTAAACACCTGTGTATACTCTTGCACCGTTTGTCCTTTACCCTGTCTTAGATTTTTCCAATCCATAACAACTTGTTGCATATAACCCAAAGAATAAAACTGTCTCTTTAAAGAAGAAGTAAACTCATACCAAGATGAAATGATTTTACCATGTGTAGCAAGATCATCTTGAATCTTACTCTCCCACCAAACCAATGCAGTGCCTCCCATTCAAAGAGTAGCTAGCTGGATTTTGGAAGAATCATCCAAGATCTGTTGAACCTTGCAATACACTTCGATTTGCTTAAGCCAGTTATCCAATTTCTATGCTTCCAATTCACCATTATACATAGGCAACTCAAATTTAACATCCAATTTTAACAAAGGTGTTTGCACAACTTGTTTCTTTTTAGAAGAGTTAGACAAAGAAGAGGAAGATGATGAAGAAGATGAAGAGGATGGGGATGGAGGTTCAGGAGGGTCACCACCACCTCCTACTCCTTTACCTTTGTCTTCTTTTGAAGTAGTTTCATTTTCCTCCTTTCTATTCTTATCTTCCTTTCTCTTCTGTCGTTCTTGCCTCTCTTGGAAAAGAACTTCCACCATAGCTTTCATTTCAAGAAAAGCTTTCTAGAAATCTTTCTCATCAAGCTCCATAGAACTTTTTTCACCTATCATCTCTGATCATGGAAATTCCTTCGTTTCCCAATCTCTGGGTTGAATTCTGTAAGTGCACCTTCTCCTTGCTTTAATTTCAACCTAGTTAACATTCACCACTTGCAATTTTCCTGTTAAACTGCTCTAATACCAACTTGATCTGTAAACTAGGATGTTAAATTTTCCCAAAACTTAATCTAAATACATATTTAATTCCCGATCCAACAATAATGCATGGTTATGTATCTTAACCATTGAAAATTTTGAAACCAAGTAATGCTTTCAAACACTTTAAAACAGTTATCTATAATAACATTCATGAGAGAACATAACACCAAAATAAATGAGAGAACAAGAAAGAGATGGAAGAGAGACACAAACAACTTGATAACAGAGTTCACTCAATTTGAGCTACGTCTCCGGGCCCGCTTCTCAACGTTGGAATGCTTTATTGATATCACCAAGCTTCCATAGCCTTCTTACAATATCCAAGCTTTAATCACTCACAATCTCTCTTTGCAATTTTACAATTTTTGGTGTAAGCAACACCTTGTAATTTCTCTCCCAAAAATTCCTCAAAAAGAGCATAAAATTTTCTCTCAAACAACACATCCGAATTGTTTCTCCACAAAAATACATAAAGGCCCTATCACATCACCTCCTTTTATACATAAATTTTACATATGGAGTTAAAAACCACCATAATAAATAAAATAACAATTTAACCCCCCTCCTTTGGCTTTTATAATTATAAGCCTTACAAAAAACACTAACCCGTTGAAATAAAAACAATAACTTCCCCATTAAAAATAAAAACATTAAACAACCCCTTAATAAAACAATTGGAATTTGTCTTTTAATCCCTTGTCTTATTATATTCATGGGCTATTTGAGTTTATGGGGTTGAGTTTAAAAATAAAATAACAATTTAGTGTTATTTTAGGAGGTTTTGTTTTTTTCACGTGAGTTAATTTTCATTGATTTTTAGGAGATTTGGATCCCACCAAATCCGATTGGGATCCCACAAAATCCAATGGATTTTTGTGAGATAAAATAATCCTCCACACCTTATTTTCAAAAATAAAGCATGGTATGTCAATTTTGTGAGATTTTTTCCACATCACCTGCAACTCCCACGTCACCATCTAGTCAATTGCCATGTCACATGCTGGCATCATCATTTTGACTAAAACTTTGACTGGCTCTATTTTTCTCATACGGACTCCGTTTTCGAAACCAAGGATAGTTCTAGAATCATCATGACAAGCATTACGACTTGGTATCATTTTTTCTTGGATTTGAGACAATCAAATTTTCACCTTTTTGAATGCTTGATTTGCTTGTTTGACCAAACCTTTGACCAAGCATAACTCTTGCATATGACTTATTGACGCGATACAGGTTACATCAAGATCAGGTCAGCAAGCTCTATCCAATGATGTCAGTTTTGAGAGATTTTGAGACTATGATATTTTTGAGATTCTTGGATCCTCTTGGATCAGAATAAAATCATGAAAATCATGTTTTTTCTTCTCCCGATATCTCTCTTATGAGTGAAGAAAGTATCTTGGTGTTAGAAGATCCAATCATTGAGCGTCATGAGAATCATATTTGTTTCTCTCCCGTTACCCCTCAAACTTGGGAAAATATTATTGGACAAGAAGATGACATCATTGATACAAGTATTTCAAAAGATATTAAGAGGCCTTGCTTAGATGAATATTCTAAGGTGACATTAGATTACCCCTCGATACAATACTATCAACAAGAAGTTAAGCTCATTGAGGTTATGCACACAAAAATTGCCATTAGATCTCCTTTAATTATTGGACCTCCTAAGAGTTCTCTAATTATTGGACCTCCTAAAATTCCTCTAATTATTGGACCTCCTAAGTCACCTCTCATTAAAGGACCTCCTAAACCTCTAGGTTCTATCCTAAACTTTGCAAATCAACTTACTAGTGATCATGTATCACAACAACCAAATTATCATACTGTAGCTCACACATATAACACTAGAAATAATAAGCAACCCAAATAGACTCCAACATCCATTCTACTTCCTCAACCATATCTCCCACCTGCACCTAACATCCCACAACATAGTGGTAAAGAATTTGATCTTGTTGAGCAACTTCGTAACACTCCTACTAAAATATCCTTGTGGGACTTGATTCAAACATCACCTGCTTACCATGGAATTCTTCAAAAGGCTTTGCAAAAAAAAAGTATCCACCTAATGCACAACCAAATGATGTGGTAGCTATGATTTAGAATATGAATCAACCTAATTTGGGCATTGTCTTTCATCAAAGTGAGTTACCCCCTTTAGAAATGTAAAAAAAAAATGATGATTTAATGATATTAGTTGTCATTAACAAGGATGGTATTTAGGCATACCCTTGTTGATAATGGTTTGGGAATAATTTTTGTAGTATGAAACTTTTGGATAAAATTGGGGTAGATAAGACTAAAATTCAGCTAGTTTATTTGTCTATTCATGGTTTTGACAATGTGGGAAAACAATTTCTTGGTGTGATAACATTACTTGTAAAAGTTAGATATGTTACTTTACAAACTCCTATCCATGTCATGCCCTATTTTCTTTCATATAATCTTCTCTTGGTCAGACTGTGGATTCATGAAATGAATGCAGTGTCTTCAATGCTACACTATATGCTGAAATACACTTACAACAACAAGGTTTACACAATAAAAGCCAACCCTATATATGAACATTATTTACAAAATGAAACAAGAACAAAGGATTCTCTTAGAATATTTACATCAAATACAAAATTAGAACCTTTACAAGTTGAGGATAGAGATGAGAGATTTCAATTTGTGACAAGTTTTTAGATGATGATTAGGGACCATTAGATTGTACACCTACTTTCATGGGGGGATACAAGATTATAGAAAAAACAAAGGAAAAAGAGAAAGAAGTTGCACTGATATCAACACAATCTGACATTGATACATACAAGACACAAGATTTCACAACTTCTAGTAGCAAGAAAGAAAACAAAAATTACACATCCATATATGATGAAAATGATTATGAAAAACCACCTTCCTTGAAAGAAATGGAAATTTTTTATGGAAGAGGGTACCAACTCTTGAAACAATTTGGCTATAAAGAAAAATGATTTGGAGTGAAGGAAAAATGTATCTATATCCCTATAGAGCCTAACATATAAGAAACAACAAGAGATCTTGGCTATTTTCCTTCAAAAAACTCAAAGAGCCTTCTACTTAATCAATAGAATTAGTTGTTGCTCCTTGTCATGTCGTTGTTGTCTAGTGTCACAATACTATCACTATAATCCATGAGGGTATAAATTAGGCTTTATGCAATCATATTTTATTTTGCAAGGAGAAACATGTCATCCATTTTGGGCTCCTCTTTTTCCCTACACTTGGGGGGGTGCTGCCACAATAGTGGTTTACACTTTCTAGGAGATCCTGATTTTTGCTAAAATCACATCTTTTTAGAAAATATAATGATTTAAGCCTTGAAAATTTCCATTTAAAGGATTCCAATTGAAGATGGTTTGATAAAACCACCTTAGACCAAGCCCCCTTGGATAGAACCCCGCTATTTTTAAACCATACCTATAACAGAGTCTCCTTTACACCTATCAAAATGCTGATAAAAAACCACATTTGATTTACCTTTTGGGGGATCAAATGAATTCATTTAAAATTTATTTTTTGAAAGTATGTAGTCTTTATTATAAGCCTCCAAAAAAGTATAATTTTAATTAAATTTAATTTGATTATTATATTTATTTTTTATTTCTTGTGAATGTAGGTTTTTCATCAAAAATCAAGCTCTTTGTTCTGCACATGTGGAAAAATATGATTGCACCAGATATTGAAGTCCTCGATCCAACAAAAAAAATAAAATTGAATTTTGATACATACAAAAAAAGTTGTGTTATATGGTCTGCCTATGTCTGAATTGTAATTATTTTGACTTTGAAACTTGATTAAGGAAAAAATATTCAATAAAACAATGTGAAACCAATTGGAAGCACTAGATATCATAGCTACAAATCTAAATTAAAAAAAAAAAAAATTCATCCTTCGTGGAAAAAAATTTATGTGTTATACGGTGAGCGTCACTCCTTAAAAATGGTGTTTACTAAAAAAAACTAGTTTTTGAAGGAGATGGAAAAAGAAGTGCAATATGATTCCAAAATTTTTGAAAAAAATATATTAGAATCTACAGACAAAATGTTACAATCACTAGTTTGCATCATCTTCAAATTCCTCATGGTTTAGCCGCTATAGGTGTCTGAAAGTGAAGATTTAGTTAGAAAAATCAGTTCAGTGTCCAGTTTGGTCAAAAATTGTAAACCAATATTGTGGAATCACCCAGGGGTAAAGGGTTAGGTAGCCTTGGCTAGGTCCATTCCTTCTAGCAAGGGATCCCTCTTTATCTCCTTAAAACATTAGTGTATCAAGTACACTAACATTTTAAGGGGGGAAATATAGTCCCCCGCTCATTGTTTACATAAGAAATGGTCCCTTCTTAGTGATGATAGCATAAATCTCCTAGGAAGTGTGACCTTGTCAACCAAAGTGTGGCCTTCTTAATCCATGTGATGCGTCTTCTTTTTGGTGATATTATACTTGATGTCCCATAAGAGTGTGAGCTTTCTTGGATGTGACGCTCCTCTTGGTGGTTATACTATGGTTGGTATCTCCTAAGGTATGATTTTCTATCCCTTGACTAGTCCTCTCCTTATGGTGATGGGTATGTGCAGGATCATCATGGAAAGAATAGGCCCTTAAGTGGCGAAAAATTTAGAAAAATCAGAGTTAGGCAACTTGACATAAAAACTTGAATAATTTATCGATATTATTTCAAAAATATGTTAGAATAGAATATGTAGAAAATTGAATGTAGTTTCTAAACTACTAGGTTTTTTTTTTTCTTAAATCTATTTGGTGAAAATTTGAAATTTCAATGTAGCAGTACTTAAATTTCAAGGAAAAAATAAGAAGTAGGTGTCTGTCTGACCACCCTAACCACAATAAAATGATAATATTATTTTATAAGATTTTAGATATAAGTAGAGAACTCATGTCTTAATGTGATGCATATTTTTTGTAATTTTTTTCCAAGTAAATAATGAATTATGAATTTTTTATTGCAAGTTTTAAAAAATATAAAAACTCGTATGTCTGACCACCTTAACTTGGTCAAAAATTTATGAAATTAATTGTTTTTTTAATGGAATCCTATAGTATGCAAAGCATAGAATGTGACACATGTTTCATATTCAAAAAATGTGATATTGTTTGAAAGCTATAGATGTTTTTCAATCATCCTATCAATCAGGACTTTAGTTGTAATTGAAATAGAAAATGAATAATAATTATTTATTAAATTCAAAGTAAATCATAATTCATATTGGTGGAAAGTTGAGAATCTCCTTTAAAAACCCTTTTCATTTCATCAATTTTGGGTTAAAAAAAAGTTGTCAACCATATACCCTACACATACCCATCATATCATAGCTTTTTAGCCCATCATGATCTTGCACATACCCTGATATCACATGTGATGTTCCCTAAGGGGTGACCTTTGTGTATTAAGAAAATATCCTTTGATTGTTATCTTTTATGATGATGTTATTAGATCCCTTGAGGTTTTAAAACCCTATCATATTCATCCCCTGCTATGTTAAACATCAAAATATTCATCTGTTGTGATATTAAACCTTTGCATATTCATCCCTCATTACATTAAACCTTGGCATATTCTTCTCCCATGGCATTAAACCTTGGAATTTTAGCTTCACTCTTTTCATGGGATTTGAACTTAGAGTAGCATTGACATAGCATCTTGTGGCACCTTATCAAGGTTATCAAGTAGAGTAACTCTTGGTATGGTTTTTATGAGCACACATTATAAACCTAGTATGTGTAACTTCTCATTTTTTCCACCTTAATATGGGAAATTCTTGTAGACCTAGTGTGTGTCTCTCATTTTACCTTGTCTTGGGGGCTTACCTAGTGAATATCAGACTTCACTAGCCCATGTGTCTCCTATTTTGTGATTCACCTAGCAAATAGTAGACTTTTCTATTGTGTGAGTCATGAACACCTTTCAACATGTCCACCTAGCATAATACAACTTACTTTCCAATGGAGCCATGTGTTCCATGAGTGATGTGTATGATTTCAATCCTCATTAGAGGGTAAAAGAACAAAGCTATGTCACACTTTATAAAGGAAACAACCAACACTAATCCAACTTTTAAACTTGAATCACTAAAAAGTGGCATATATGTTTTGAATTTTGAAATGATGTAAACTAGTAAAATATGTATTTTTAAGCATATTTTATGTTTGTATTTTTTAAATAAAATTAAAAAATTATTTTAAACTAGATTTTAATAAATTAACACTATAATTTAGTTGCTGATAAAATGCTGATAAAATACTGAAAAAATGAAGTTGCATGAAACGTCAAACTTTCTATAGTAAATTTATTTTTTGTCTTTAAATGTTCTTTTGTGTATTTATAACTTGAAACATTAGTGCATGGATATATTTTTTCCAATTTTGATAAATATATATTTTTAAATAAATATTAAAATGTGTGTGAATCAAAAAATAGTTGTTTCCATCAGACGTCAACTTTCATATTAAATATTTACTAAAACAGAAAAAAAATTATACCATCCTAAAATAGATTCTTTTATCTAGTGCATCATATTTAAAAAAAAAATTAAGAAGTTTTAGTATTTTTCCTTGGCATGGTAATCAACCTAATATTTTTTGTTGATAACCTACTTTTAGTAAAACCAAAAAATATAATATAAATAATAATTAAACTATTAAAATAAATATATTTTTGAAAACTACACTTATGGATCTACAAAAGGGTATTTTTTATATATTTTTAAAAATGTTATTTACATTAGGAGTTATTGAAACATCAAGTTTTTTAGATAATTTAATTTTTTTGGTAAATTGCACTCAAAGTGGTGCTCCATATATTTTTAGCCAACAATTTTAGTTAAAAAAGTTGTGGAAGTATCTAACTTATAAGCTAGAATGAATCTTACTAGATCATATGTTTGACCAAAATTGATTTTTAGTTAGAAATAGTTAAATTCAGTTGTGTTGATAAATTGGCTAAAAGTGTGACACAACTTTGTGCTTTTACCCTAGAGATAACATTTATTCAATAGATGACATTTGGTATTTGAGACAATTTAAGATTGACGTCTCTTTTCCATACCGTCTTGAATCTTTTAGCACTAACCTTGTGTTTAATTGTGTTCCTTTTTGTGTGCCTTATTCATGTTTACATTGTGTTTACATCACACTTTTTTCATTTCATTATCATATTTATGTTTCATTGTGCCATTTGTTTTCATTGTGTATGCTTCATGTTCTGACATGCATGTTTATGTATCTTGTATTTTTGCACATCATACATGCACGTGTGTGTGTGTTCCTTTATCTGTATGTTGGTTTACGATGGGATCTTTGATCCTAGAGGCTTGAGATATCCCCATAGACCCTTATTCTTCCTATCTCTTCAATATTTGGACAATCAAATCCCTTTTGACATATATTTCTATACTTTAGTGTGATCCTGAGAGTAAGTTCATACTCTCACTAAAGTGGGGGCTAAATTTAGTGTAGAAAATTATCACCCTTAACAATTTCACACTAATTTTTGTCCAACTAAATTTATTGGACCTAATTAAGCTTGATTTGACACCCTAATTTCCTAATTTATGCATCTTAAGGCCTATTTTACCATTTTTAAAAGGATTGAAAGTATTGAATAAATGCGTTCATCTAATACTTTGCCCCCAACACCTTAAATTCTAGAAAATAGGTCTAGGACTCATTTTGACCATCCCAATGTCCAGCTACTCTATTTCCCTCCAAATTTGTACATGTTGGTGGTGGCATTGTAACATTTGAATTTCCACTTGTAAAGGCTGGCTATTAGGATATATTTTTTGGGAAATCCACTTGTAAAGGCCGGCTATTAGGATATATTTTTTGGGAAATCAAACAAATTCCTATAAATACCTATTCTTTTCACCATTTGAAAATAGAACACAATTTTAAAGAGAATTTATGATCAAGCATTATTGTAGAGAGCAACATTTTAGTGTTTATTGCAGTAATTCAAGATCCAAGCTTCATGTCAAAGTGTGTGTGAGTTTATGTGTTCATATTATCATTGTTTTGTGAAGGCTAACCCTTGTTGTAGGTCTCCAAAGCATTCAAGCAAGCAAGATCCAAATCTTTGAATTTATGTGTATGACTTCAGTCATTCAAGGAAGTCATTGAAGGGTCATGAGTTGCAACATTTTTTGGTTTCATCATTACTTCCTTTCAATTATCCATTTATCATCAACATTGCCATTGTGGATGTGGAAACACTTACATGGGATTTGACTTATGAAAGCCCCTAAAATGGCCCAAAATTCCCTTTCTTTGTAAATGTGCAGATCTTAGGTTTGAAAAGGATTGAAGAAATTTTTTCCATTGTTGAATTTGTTGTCATACATCTTGTTAAGCCACAAAAACTCACTTATAAAATTATCTAACAACATTCCATAAACTTTGCAAGTAGAAATAGAATTCTCAAATCTACCACTAAAGGACCCCAAAAGTTGATCAAGACCCCCTATCAGGGACTCAAATGCCCTTAGGAGACCATGTCCTTCTATAATGGATGAAACAATATTTTTTTGGGTTGGTACATATCACTCTGGACTTCTCGAATCCACCTACAATCTACAATTCAAATTTGTGCATCTTTAGAATATTGCAATTTTCACATTAGGTCATATAGTTCAATTAGGTTATGTAATAAAGGATTCTGGCACTCAAATCCTTCTTGCACCTTCTAGGGTATTTCACCTAGAAGGTGAGAGAATGTGTGTGGCCAAAATGTTCACTTCGTTAACACTCAAGACTAAATAATGGAATGGAAAATAAGTGTGAAGTGTGTGAATGTGTTTTATTGCTGGAAACTTAATAAAAATGCAGATTAAAGAATGTAAAACAAACTAATTCAAAAGTGTTGGAAAACACAGTGTGTAATGCAAGTATGAAATAAAAACTTAAGGAGATAGAAACAAAAATGAATGAAAACTAACAAAAGGTGCTTGGAAGGTTGAAGATGAATGGAAATGACTTCTAGCATGTTGTTGATTATGTTTCTTAAGCCATACAAGACTCATTCACCACCTAGGGTGAATCAGTCCATGTTCTAATGTAAACTTCTGCAAACAGGTTTCAAACTGCGAGAGATGAAATCTGATGAAAATAGTTTTCAGGCCCACAGATGGGACTAATTCACCATGCTTGGAGAATTAGTCCTCCTTCAGGGATCTGAAAAGTTAGAGGATGATTCTATAGCTTCAGATTTGCAATTCCACCTTCTACAAGTGTCCACTTCAGAAAGTGTCAGAAATGGGTCTGAAAATGACTTTTTCTTGCTATTTTGACTTGAATGAAGGGAAGAAGACTTGAATTACTTGGAAATGTACTCTTCAATGATTCTTAACCTTCCAAAGGACAAAATCTACATACAAACAAAACAAGAAGAGAAATTGTTGATTGTTAAGGCATGGGGGTTTGCCTTGGTCAAACCCTGTTTAGGTAATTAAAACAAATTGATGAAAGAAAGGAATGAAACATGCAATAATGGAATAAATTACCTTGAAATGATGATTGATCTTGTAAGTCTATAGAAATACATGAAGATTCAACCCTTGAATTCTTTAGAATGCTAACTTGAAGACTTCTAATGGAGAAACCCTAAGTTGCTTGACTTAGAATGGAAGATAGATGATGAATGAGAGATGTAATAATGACTTGTTAGATTTTTTTGGATGTAAAATGAGGATTAAAATACTTATTTATAGATAATTGTGCCTTAGTACCCGATTATACCTCATCACAGGCTGACATATAGTGAAAATAAACTTTAAATTTAACTTTTTCCCGCTCATGGCTTAAAATGGGGGCCAGATAAGACTCATTCACCACACATGGTGAATGGGTCCCACCTGGATGGGACTGATTCACCATGCATGGCGAACGGGTCCCACAGGGGCCATTTCGACACCTAAGAAGCCAAGGAATCAGGAAATAAGGTTTAAATTGCCATTTTCTAGGGTATTTGATCAATTAAAGCCTCAAGATGCACAATCTGGGTCAATTAAAAACTATTAGTGATGATGTAAATGTTGAATAGGGCTTGGTACATATAAATCAATGTGAAAGTGTGATTAAATACACTTTACAACACTAAAATCAGGTCCACATAGCCTAGGAAGGAACAAGAATCAATGTGAATGTGCACGACACATTACAACACCAATTTATCATTAGGTTTACATTAAGAACCTTCTAGATTGATGTAATAATGTTATTAAATACATTTTATAATGTTGAATTAGGGATAAATAAGTTAAATAGGTTTAGAAAAGCATGAAAGTCCTTTACAAGACTCTACAACACCTTTACAAGACATCATTAAAAGCATGTTATTTGATTTGCAAGGGTCCAAGACCTAGTGTGGATGCATAAAATACCTCACAACACTAGATTTAAGGCCTCATTAAGTCCATTTAATCCCATGTCAAGCAAAGGATCATTTTTTCTACGACATAGGTTAATCATTACAAATCAATTCCAATCCATTCCCATCTTCAATAAAATGTAGATTTACGTCTGATTGGCTCACCCTCATGGTTGATAGTTAATATATTCACCTCATTGATCTACATCTTAATATAAATTGGAAAAAAAACACCTTACATCCTAGGTTATTTGCATTTAGGACCTAGGATCCCTTAAATTGTATAAGTAGCATAGAAAAAAGTATTCCTTGCTTGATTTTGGAATAATTGATGATAAATTGGACCTCATGTCACCTTGGTCTAGTGTTGTAAAGTGTTGTAAATAACTTTCACACTTTTCTAGAATTTTATTAAGCATTTAAGTCTAATGGACCTATTTCCCCCTTAATTCAATATTATAAAATGTATTTAATTACATCTTCACATTAATCTAGAAGGCTTGTAAATTAAACCTAATTCTAATCTAGTGTTGTAATGTGTTTTACACATTCACATTGGATGTTATGCCTTTCTAGGCTATGTTGACCCCATTTCAATGTTGTAAAATGTGTTTAATCACACTTTCACATTGAAATTTGTGTCCCTAGCCCTAATTACCCTTTACATCATCGATAATAGGCCCCTATGACCCCATATTGTGCATCTTAAGGATTAATTTATTTAAAACCCAATAAAATCAACATAAAAACTAAAATTCTTTACTCCCCGACATCCCAGCCAGCAAACAAGCCCCTATGGGACTATGTTACCCATCTGGGGGAATGAGTCCCATCCAGGTGGGACTAAATCACCCAACTTGGTGACTTAGTCCCATTTAGCCTATTTTTGAGTTTCGAGCGAGAAAAACTAGGTTTTAAATTTAATTTTCCTCCATGTCACCTTGGGGATCAAATTAACAAGAATTTTAGGTGGATTTCCTATATAAACAAGATTTTAAACCTTAATTCATTAACCTAATAATTCATTCACCATTCATTCTCCATCTCAAGTCAAGCAAGCTAGGGTTTTAGCATTCTAAGTTATTAAGATAGCTTTCTAAGGCATTCAAGGGGAGATTATCCATCCATTATTGTAGCAATTCAAGATCTATCATCATGGAAATTTTCTAATCCCTTCATTTCATGTTCATGCTTCATCTCATTTCTTCATTTGGTTTAATTACATAAAAGAGGTTTGACCAAGGCAAACCCCTATTCCCTAACATTCAACATTTTCTCTCCTTCTTTGTATGTTGGCAGATTTAGGTATCTTCAAGGCTTCGAAATCATTGAAGAATAGGTTGAAAACTTGTTGAAGACATCTCCTTGTTGGCTAGGTTAAAATCTACACAAAAAGTCACTTACAGGCCTGAATTTGGCAGTTTTAGATCCAAATACCTGGAGGAGCAGAAAGTGCAGACCAAGAGCTTTTGTTTCCACTTTTGGATTTTTCAAAAAAGCCAAAGTGGATTAAGTCACCATCAATGGAAAATTACTCCCATTGTACATGTTTTTCAGAAATTTATGTAGATTTGGATACCATTTGGCTAAAACAAACTCTGGAACAGTTTTTGAGATCTAGGACTAAGTCGCCCAGAATGGCATAAGTGTCCTAGTAGGTTAAAATTTTAGAATCAGCAGCATCTCTAGTCTTCGACACATTTCTAGGTGCACACATTCAGTTTTACATTTTTATGTTTTGTTTCATGGTCATTTCTAGGTCATTTAGTTTATGTTGCATATCACATTGTGTTTTCAAACATTTCGTGTTTTCCAACTTTACACTTGGTGATGAACTCTCATTTTATGTTATCTATTCCCTAGAACCTTCCCTTTGTTAGATTTCAATCTCCTTTGCATTGAAATCTCAAGTGTTTTTTCTTGAATGAAGTGAAGATCTTTGTTTCTCTCCTAGGTGCAAAACCCTAAAGGTGCAAGAGGTGACAAAACTATTCACTACATTTTGGTGAACCTACTTTTTGGATGCGTTCTTGTCTTATTTGGAGTCCATCATCATCCTAGAATTAGCTTTCATTTCATTTTGCATTAGTTAAGTTACATTCTAGGGTTTCAAATTTTGCATTAGTGTAAATGCATATAGGTTGAATTTTTGCATCTTAAATCATTGAATTTTTTTAAAATTTTGTATTGGCATCTTAGTTCTGCATCATAGAACATAGAAAACATCAAAATCAACCAAACAAATCTGAAAATTTTGAAAAAAATCACTAGGACTCATT
This sequence comes from Sequoia sempervirens, assembly GCA_007258455.2. Classification (NCBI taxonomy): domain Eukaryota; kingdom Viridiplantae; phylum Streptophyta; class Pinopsida; order Cupressales; family Cupressaceae; genus Sequoia; species Sequoia sempervirens. Next base: position 216,618,903 of record VDFB02193867.1, read on the forward strand.
CCCCACCTTGGGCGACTTAGTAACTTTTCACCCCTAAAGCTACCTTTTACAACACTGAAAACCCTTTTTTAAGCTTTTGTTTGCTGCCATTACCTATCTGTATCAGTTGGTTGAGTTTCCATAACATACATTTCATTAGATTTAGCTTAAATTAACTCATTTCATGCATTTCTCAAATTCAATTTTGCATCTACGACATTTCATTTTCAGATCATTGCATCGTATAACTAGAAATTATCTTGCTTGAAAATTGAAATTTTCATTTGATTTTACATTCTTACATTGCATTTTAAGTTTTCATAAATTACTTTTTTCCAAATGTTAATTTCACTCTTCTTCAAGTTTGCAAAGAAAAATTTAGTTAATAAGCATGTTAGTCATTCATTCAATGCATTCCCTAGTTATGAGTCTCTTAGTGCAAGAGAGTGAAAATGGTAATCCTTTCCTTACACTTACACCCCGTCCTATCTCTCATATTCATGTGGATGATGTGATAAAAGAGCATACAAACATAGATAACCATGATAATCATATTATTCTTCTCATGATACCTCTTCTTTTAATGATGAAGGTTTCTTTGCGAAAGAAGATACAATCGTTGAGAATCATGAGGATCTTGTTTGTTCTTCTCCTCATCCCCTTTGGGAAGATATTTTAGCACAAGAGAATGAAATCATAGACACATTCCTAAACATCACCTTGTCTAATTTCCATTCTCCTTTGGCTTGTGAGAATAATTTTGAGGAAGATGAGATTATAAATGATGAGGGTATGTTGGTGTTAGATGATCAAATCTTTCAGGTCTATAACAACCCTCTTTTGGAATACATTAGGGAACAAAGGAAAGAAGTCATACATGATCATGATCATCATACTTGTTCTTCTCCTAGTATCTCCCCTAGTTGTAAGGAAGATTCTTTGATGTTAGAAAACACAACCAATGAGAGCCATGAGAATCTTAGTTGTCCCCTTTCACCTAAGGAAACCCTTATTGGGCAAGATAATTCAACCATTGATCATTCCTCTACTTATGATGAAGTCATTTTAGAAGAACCAATCCATGAATGTCAAGAAAATTCGATTTGTAGTTCTCATAGAAACTCTCCTCCTAGGGAGAATATCATGGTGCTAGAAAATGGAAACAATAGTAATGTGTCTTCCTTAGATAACGATAAAAAGTTGATTCTAGATTTCCCTTTATTAGAGATACATCACGGCAAGACCGTTGAGGTTATGAATGTGCAAGTGTCCATTAGATCAACCTTGACCATTGGACCTCCTACATATCCTGTGAGACATCCTAAGAATCCTCTAATTATTTACCACCATCACACAAACCTAAAACTTATAACAAACCCGAACTTATCCTTTACCCACCTAAGAATAATTTGTTGCAATAACTGATTCATAATATCGTTGCTCATGATACCTATAATACTAAAAATAATCCACAACCACAACAACCCACCCCAACATAATTACCTTTTTCTAATCCCATTTTTCCTAGTGCTCCTTGATTACCTTCGTATACTAAGGAGTATGATCTTGTTGAACAACTTAAGAATACTCATGCAAAGATATATCTATGGGATTTAATTCAGAATTCACCTAACTATCACACTATGCTTCAAACAACCTTACAACAAGTTCCTATCCCTTCTAATGTGCAACTGAATGACATAGCAGCCCTAATTCAAGGATTAAATGTTGACATTGTTTTCCACCAAGGTGAACTCCCCCCTTTGGAAGTGCAAAAACAATTTTTTTTTTCATAATAATATCTCAATACAAAAGAATAAGGATAACCAAAACCCTTGTTGATAATCGCTCAACCCTTAATGTGTGTAGTGTAAATATTTTGGATATGTTGCATGTGGATAAATCAAAAATTCAACTTGATTCCTTGTTTATCCATGGATTTGACAATGTAGGAAAAAAGTTGCTTGGTGTGATCACTTTTCCTATTACAGTTGGGAAGGCTACATTGGAAACACCAATCCATGTTATGCCTAATGATCTTTCATATAATCTCATTTTAGGCAGACCATGGATTCATGCAATGAATGTTGTGCCTTCTAGTCTTCATTGTAAAATGAAATACATTTACAACAACAAAGTGCACATACTTGAAGTTGACCCTGACCCAAATAGTTGTTTGAACATTGAGAAACACAAAGCGAATCATTTAAACAAAATGTCACCAACGACACAAGTGGAACCTGCCCAAGAAAAAGACAAACAACAACATATTGAACAAGTCATGAAGCTATTAGAAGATGATTGAGGTTCCTTAGATTTTGAACATACATTCAAGGGTGAGTACAAGATCATAAACAAAGATTCAAATAAGGGAAATGAAAAAATAAGTCATGTCGACACAAAATTCAGACGACCCTTTGCAAGCTTCTGCCTCAACCACTTCTGAACATAAGACACCAAATTACACAATAAAATTTGATGAGCTCAACAACGAACAACCACCTCATCCAAAAGCAATAAAAAATCTTTATGGAAAAGGTTATGAACTTATGACACAACTTGGGTATAGTGGAAAAGGATGTGGTTCTAGAGAATAAGGTATCTATGTCCCCATTGAACCTAACATGCAAGAAACAATTCATGGTATTGGCTATTTTCCTTTGATAGAAATCACCAAGCCTTCACTCAACATCAACACTATCATACAAGATTCCTCTAAACCGAATTTAATAGTAGTACATCCTGAACTGATAGACACTAGCAGTCTTGATTAATTATTCTCCTTTTCCTAAAGTGAAATGAACAAACAAATATTTTCTTAATGTCAATTTCATCTTGCAAAACACTAATGATTTGAGTTCATTAGATTTTACACCCTCCTATAAAGGAGCGAACAAAATCTCGACATCTAAAGAGTCTTTTGTAGGTATGACATCTTGTACATTTAAGCAAGAGGTATATTTGTTGCAAACCACAAGAGCACCTTCTACCATTGATCAAGTGGGTATCTTGTTGAGACTCCTCCAAGATCACTTGATATCTCTCCCTCCAAGAATTCAAAATAAATTTTATTACAAAAAATCATTTTTCAAATATCATAGAGTTCACAATCATTCTACTAATGAATGTAAGGCTCTGAGTAGTAAAATCCAACATCTTTAGGAGTTTGGTTCTCTCCCTTGTGTGGGGGCACCTAATTCCTCTAATCGATACTAATTTTCACTCCACCATACATCTTATCATCTTATTCAGCTCACCTTTGTCTTCCACTAAGTGAGGGCGAGGGGTTAGTTAGCGTTGTCCTCATATGCCACTTGTTGTTGTCTCTTTTGGCTAGCCATTAACCTTTCATGAACATATAAGAGCAAGCTTGGGATGTGGACAACATGCCTTAAGTTGGTTCGCACGTGACATACTACCCTTTGCATGACATGTAGCTTATTGGAAACATATGACTTGGCAAAGGGATTTTTGAATAAGCGCTCATGCCTTCTACTTTAAAGCAACTTCTCACAACAATGGTGTTAGCAACTGCTTTAATGTGGGGGGCATACATCGACACTCATATTTCATTGTTCAATTTTCTTTTTCTTGTGATTTCCTCTCTAGGAAACATTAGGTACAATGTTTCCTAGGATGAGACCTTGCACTTTCCCTCTCTTGGAAACAAGATGAGACCATTTGCAATTTTCCTTTCTTTGAAACATTAAGCACAATTTTCCCTAAGATGAGACCTTGCACAAACTAAGCAAAATCCCTTTGAACATTCCTTACACCATTTTGCATTTACAATGTCTATTATTTTTAAGCATACAAAGTTTTTCTTACCTCATGGAGCTCGATGATCATTTTTTTGTAGTGCCTTATCAAAGTTATCAGGAGGTATAACTTTGATATGTTTGAACGGGAAGCCCAATATGAGGCATGACTCTCCCCATAGCCACTTGTGTGTGTGGGAGTGCATACCATCCATGAACTTGTATGTTTCTCACCTTCTAGGACTTCTCACCTAACATACAACCAAGAGTTTCATCACCTTAGAGTGAGTATGCATTTTTGGAAAAACAACCTAGATATGATCCATGTCGTTTTGGACAAATAGTTGACGCTTGATCTACCCTTTTTCTCATTTATACTTCTCTTCCTTCTAGTTATTTCCAATGTATGATCATGTATCTTGTCTTGCTGCAAATCATTCACCTTGTGTGTGTCCTTTTGTACTTGTGTCAGTTTGACTTAGGATCTTGGATCCCAGGGGCTTCACCATTTCCTTGATCTTTGTCATCTGCATTGGTACGATTGGACCCCTCTTGAATGTCTACTTTAGTGTGAGTCTAAAGCAGGTTCATCCTCTCACTAAAGTGGGGGCTAAATGTAGCATATAAAAAAGTATTTCTTGCTTGATTTGGGAATAATTGATGATAAATTAGACCTACTATCACCTCGGTCTAGTGTTGTGAGGTGTTTTACACATCCACATTAGTACTTGGGCCCTTGCAAATTGAATAAGATGCATTTAACGATGTCTTGTAAAGGTGTTGTATATAACTTTCACACTTTTCTAGAATTTTATTAAGCATTTAAGTCTAATGGACCTATTTCCCCCTTAATTCGATATTATAAATTTATTTAATTGCATCTTCACATTAATCTAGAAGGCTTGTAAATTAAACCTAATTATAATCTAGCATTTTAATGTGTTTTACACATTCACATTGGATGTTGTGCCTTTCTAGGCTATGTGGACCTTATTTTAATGTTGTAAAGTGTATTTAATCACACTTTCACATTGAACTTTGTGTCCCTAGCCCTAATTACCCTTTACATCATCATTAATAGGCCCCTATGACCCCATACTGTGCATCTTGAGGCTTAATTTGATCAAAGACCTGATAAAATCAACATAAAAACTTAAATTATTTACTCCCCAACATCCCAGCTAGCAAAACAGCCCCTGTGGGACTAAGTCACCCATCTAGGAAAATGAGTCCCATCCTGGTGGGACTAAGTCGCCCAACTTGGTAACTTAGTCCCATTTGGGCTATTTTTGAGGTTTGAGCGAGAAAATTTGGGTTTTAAATTTAATTTTCCTCCATGTCAGCCTTGGGGATCAAATTAATGGGCATTTTAGGTGGATTTCATATATAAACAATCTTTAAAACCATAATTCATTAGCCTAATAATTCATTCTCCATCTCAAGTCAAGCAACCTAGGGTTTTAGCATTCAAGTCACTAATATAGCTTTCTAAGGCATTCAAGGGTAGATTCTCCATCCATTGTTGTAGAAATTCAAGATCTATAATCATGGAAAGTTTCTTTCTTCATTTGGTTTAATTACCTAAAAAAGGTTTGACCAAGGCAAACCCATATTCCCTAGCAGTCAACATTTTCTCTCCTTTTTATGTTTATAAATTTAGGTATCTTGAAGGCTTGGAAATCATTGAAGAATAGGTTGCAAACTTGTTGAATACTTCTCCTTGTTGGCTAGGTCAAAATCTACACAAAAAGTCATTTATAGGCCCAAATTTGGCAGTTTCATATTTGGATAAATAGAGGAGTAGAAAGTGCAGATCGAGAGCTTTGGTTTCCAATTTCAGATTTTCAGAAAAGCCAAAGTGGACTAAGTCACCATCAATGGTGACTTAGTCCCACTGTACATGTTTTCCAGAAATTTTTACATATTTGGATAGCCATTTGGTTGAAATGGGCTCTATAACAGTTTTCCATATTTGGGACTAAGTCGCCCAAAATGGCATAAGTGTCCTAGTAGGTTAAAATTTTAGAATCAGCAAGATTTCTAGTCTTAAACATATTTCCAAGTGCACACATTCAATTTTACAATTTTATGTTATGTTTCATGGTCATTTCTAGGTCAATTAGTTTATGTTGCATATCACATTGTGTTTTCAAACATTTCATGTTTTCCAAGTTTACACTTGGTGGTGAACTCTCATTTGTTGTTATCTATTCCCTAGAACTAGATCCCTTTGTCAAATTTCATTCTCCTTGGCATTGAAATATCAAGGGTTTGTTCTTGAATGAAGTGAAGATCTTTGTTTCTCTCCTTTTAGGTGCAAAACCCTATAGGTGTAAGAGGTGACAAAAATCTTCACTACAATATATTTCAATAACACTTAAAATATCTTATATCAACAATCAAATTCTCCTTATATGAGATGTGCATCATGACTTCAGTCCATCACATAAAGTAGATCTAAATGGTAAGTTGCAATACTTTTGATTTATCATTTGTTTTATTCATTTGGCTTTACTTGGTCTAGGGTAATCACTCTTTACCCAACATCATCATAGTTGTTGTAGAGGTGGAAACACCAAAAAAAGGTTTGACTTAGGCAAGCCCCTATAAATAACAACCCTTTTTGTCCTCTCTCTTTTGTAGGTGGAAGATTTGAAGTGGTTTTGGAGAAGATTGAAGACCTAACATCAAGATCAATCATTCAAGCACATTCATTCATGAAATTAGGGTAAGATCAATTATTCATCAACATACAATGTTTTGAAGATTAGTGTGACAAGGAAGCACCTAAATATTGTAACACATTTGTACTTGTTATGATATTCCATAAAATATCATTCTTATTCCAGGGTCCACATGCCCCTAACTAGTCAACTTGAGCTTTTATTTTAATGTTAGGTTTCTCTATATCTTCCCTTTACTTTTGTGTTTCCAGTTTTTGTCAGACAATTTTGTGTTATTCTAAATCTGCATCAATTTGTTGTAGTTGCATAGTTAACTTAGTTTACATCTAGAAAAATCACACACATCACATCCATTCTTGTCAATTCAACTCCTAATCAAACCCAAACGGGACCAAAAACTTGGTCAACCATTCTGACTCTTCCTTGAGGTTAGTAGCCAATTGGTATTTCATGATCATTTTTGTGTCCCCTCAATGTTGTAGGATGAAAATTGTGATTTAGACCCTAGATCCCTTTTTCCTACATCATATTTTGGTGAACTAGACATTTTTTACAATTTCAAGCTTTTGATTTACATGTCTATTGTTCTAAAATCTAAGCAAAATCTTAAGTTGTTTGAATATATCAATGCTCAAAGTGCATTTCATGTTATACATTGAAAAATTAAATATTTGCATCTTGCCATTCCTCTCATAAACTTAAAAAGTGTAATATTTTCATAATTTTAGAGATAGATTTTGTTAGTTATAATATTTTTTCATGTGAATGTATAAATTCAACTTATCAAATAACATTGAATCAAAGAAAATTAGACAAGAATAATGATCAATCAAAGACATATTCTAAATGAAATTTGATTAACACAATAAATAGATTAAAATCAAAGCAATGAAACTAGAATTAAAGAAAATTGAACCCAACTATTATGCAAACCTCTCAATCACATTGTGGATTGATGCATAATGAATAGATATGGATGTGGATAACCCAATTTATGCATTATCCATTGTGCAAAATATTTGATGATGAATATTTATGAAGTTAATTCACAAGATTCTCTCAAATTTCTCCAATGGAGTCATCAATTTGAGATTATAACTTTGCTTGAAGCCTTGTGGATGAAATGATAGGAAATAGGCCTGGTAGTTATGGATTTGAGAGATATTGGTCAACGGTGAGGATGGAAATGGATAATCAAGGGACGAAATCAAATGAGAGATGAAGGCATGGATCAAGGATAAATCATATGGTTGATAATCCATAAGGAATGGATCAAAGATTAGATCAAGGGCTCACAATCCATGAGAGTTCCAACAAGACTCTTTTATTTTAGGAATTCATGTGAGAGATATTTCCATTTGGAGGGAAATATTTAATTTTGAAAATAGAATATTCCAATGGAACATTCTTGTGCAAGTTGAAGAAGTTGGAGGATTGTAGGGATAATTAGTGAATTATACAATTTAAGAAATCATTTAATTGCACAAGAGGATGACAGAGGATCTTTTAATTAAATAATTAAGAATTATTTAACCAAAGAGGATTATGAAATTTAATTAAACCATTTGCATTATTTAATCAAATGCGAGGAATATCATTAAAATAATGAATTAATATCCTTAGTTAATCAATTAATATGAGAATAGGGTGAATTTAACTAAATAATTGATATTATTTAATTAAATAGATGAATTAGGTGATAATGATGAGATCATAATGTTAGTAAGCAAGATCAGGTGTGTGATATGTTTAGGACATTTTTAGGTGTCTACATTTTTCCCCTCTTTGAAGCAATGTATTTGCTACATTGTTTCAAATAACTGATATTGCTAAGATCAAGATTAAAAAAAAATCTATTTTTTTTTATGCCCCATTGTACCCCAATGGACGAAAAAAATGCTGGTATGCTTGGTATGCTGCCCCCTCAAGAGATCGAGTGGAAAAGCTTTATTTTCAGGTCAAGATTGTAATAATAATATGAGAGGAGTTCTACTGATTAGAGGAAAAAAGATAATTCTTAGAAAGATCAGATATTTGATGTAGACGGATTTTATGATGCATACACACTTATCAGCTATGAGTAGCCTCATGTATATTTTGATGTATATCACACATATTCAATACTTGGATAGAAATGTTAGTAAAAAAAGAGAAAGAAGAGTAAGACAAAAGTAGAAGAAGAATTATAAGATAGAATAAGAAAGATGATGTTGATCAAGATATCAATAAACCTATGATTATTCCCTGATTTTATTGGAGATGGGATGAGATGGGATAATGATTTTTCTTTTCCTCGCGGATAATTATTTTCATCATAGCAATCCTTATTTCCGATATAGCAAATAAGACACGATGCACCAAGGTATTAAGAACTAGGGTGGCATTGGATCTAATGCATGGGCTTTAACTCTACAAATTGATAAGAGTGTCCTTGTTCATACCTAATATATGGAAACCTTGTTTGATCATGTGAAAGAATAAAGCCATCGAAGTAAGGAGAGTAATACACAAAAGGTATGAAGAACTTTATATGTCCTACCCATTGTTTTACTTGAGACCATTCCCACACATGTAAGGAAAGTATTAGCGAAGGTCGTATTACAAGAATATCTAACAAGCATAGAAAAATAAAGAAATGATCAATACCCATTACTTTCTCTCTAAATTTTTTTGATAGACATCATCAAGAGATCATCAAAATGGACCAATAAGATAAATGATTAGAAAAGATCATAATTGTTGGCATATTTTTTATTACATTGTGTAGTTATCAATTATTAATGTGGTTATGATGGTTTATGCAACTGCATCCTATGATAGTTATAAACCACATCCTATGATAGTTTATAATCCTCATATATATGCATCCTTTCTTATCGAACTATGAATCAATCAATTACATTCGATGATATTCAATATTTTGCAAACATATGGTATTAGAGCCAAAGGTTTTGGGTTTGAATCCCCTCAAGTAACACTGAGGGGGAGATTGTTGACAGATGATCAGCACTCCCCTTGGGATTCGTGACATGGACTAACCACCTCCTATGGATCCATTAATTCTTGCAATTGTATCGATAATTAACAGGTCGACCTTTTGGTGCAATGACAACTGTGGGCCAACAATTGGTATCAAAGCCTTTGTAATATGCCTGGGCAGTTTTGAAAGGAAGTGAAGTGAATATTGGCCCTCCTATGTTTTCTTTTTCTAAATGGTGTGAAGAACATTCTCTGTTGAAAGATTATTATGTAATATGGTCCCAAGGCACAAAACTAGAGGATTCCCAAGCCCATGATGGAGGATGTGGCACCCCTATTTAGGGTCAACTTCTGAATAGGGAATCAGCCTTGTTTGTAAGCACATGTGAAATTTTTGGCTCGAAAGGATGAGTAAAAAGAAAGGTTATTGGAGAATGTAGGAAAGGTTAACGATGAGATAAGAATCTCGTGAGTGATGAAAAAAGAGGATCTTATTACTTTGGAGTAAGTTTTTTTTGTTTGTCAACACTCATCATAGGCTTTGATCTATATATAATTTCCGCTTGTCTTTATCAAATAGATCCATCAGGTACATTCTCTACATTTTACACAAATAGACAATTAACTAGTGATATGCTAGATGGGAGGGGTTTCAAGAATAATAGGGGAGAAATCCTTGGCTATTTTTCATTCACACAACGATTGCATGTCCCTAATTCCTTTAAGCAAGGATTCTAAATTATTTCTATGGATTGATTTTTAAGTCAAAATCAATAATAGCAACATTACTTCTCTTTGTGCTCTTGCCCCTTGTATCTCCTAGTTTGGAATGACTATGGGCATGAAAACAATTTTTTGACAAAATGGCTTGGAGAAATTGATTACAGATACAAAGATAGATTTTTGGATGATGTCGCATTTTTGTTTCTCCATTTATGATATGAAAAGTTTTATAGAAAAGGTTTTGCATTCAAATGTGAAGATTTGTGTGGGAGACATGGTTTATGTTCATCAATCTCCAAATGTTAAGTTCAGTAAATGCATTCATGTTCTTTCCATTAATTATACCATCAAGAGTATCACTAGGAATTTGTTTAATGCAAATTTAAGGCTTTATTTGTTGGGAGTTTATCACTAAGTGAGAAAGGGTGATTTTTTATTTGTAAGAAGTGAAATGTGTAACATGGATTTCAAAGCAATCTATATTCTTACTATTGGTATTCAAGAGAATGAACTTATGATGATATTTAAATTACTTTTGGAGAAGCCAAATTTTAGGAGGGGATCGCTCTTTGGTCATATCAAGGGTGGTTACACTAGAAATAAGAACATTATAAATATATTCAAATTATAATAATTGGGCCTATCCTTTCTACAACTTATGAGGCCTCTAAAGAATCATCCAAGACATCAAATGGTTAAACTATATTGTAGGATCATATTGGAGGTTGGTGACACTAGATGATGGAGGAATTTCCATCATCTCAAGTTAGCTTCTCAGTTTGACATGATGCTTTGCATGATAAATATTTTTGGCTTTAATTTTTTTCTTTTCCTTGTTGTTGTTGATACATTTGAAGAATATATATTGTGAAGTTTAATTTTTTTGAGACAGGTAAGGGGTTGGGTGTAGAGCTCAATATGGATGGTTGTGTAGCAAGCACTCAAGGCTATGATCCAACTTATACCCTTTTGAGGGTCATCAAATAACTTGATGGAGCCATGTGTTTGGAGAGCTCAATATGGATTGTTGTTGAATAATTCATGGAATTGTGATTCAAGAGTTTGTGGGAGGAAGAACTCGAGAATTCGGCTAGGGGCTACACCTTTATGAGGGTTAAGAGACAAATTGATGGATCTCCACATGATTCGAGATTTTTTTCTTCAAAGAAGATCTTGACAAAGATGTATATACATTTTGTAATTAGCAATTTTTGTCATGTAAGCCTTAAGAGTGAGTCCCTTGGCAAAGTGAATAAGAGCTTTTAGAGGATACAATTGTAGGAACAATGTAATAAAGGGGAATGTTGGCGTAATTTTTATTACATTGTGTAGTTATCAATTATCAATGTGGTTATGACGGTTCATACAACTATATCCTATAACAATTATAAACCACATCCTATGATAGTTTGCAATCCTCCTATATGTATCCTTTCATACTGAACTATGGATCAATCAATTACATTCAATGATATTCAACATTTTTCTAATAATAATATCTAAATAGGGATTACTTGTTAACAAAGAAGAAGGTATAAGCTAAGAAGGGTCTCATACACAAGCTAACCCTCTAGTAGAACCTTGAGCTCCAACACACTAACATTGAGTTCCTATCCAAGACATAGAGAAAATAGAAAACATTCCTCCAAAGTAAGTTTTGTTTCTTTAAGAAATATGATATTATTCTTATGAAATTGAATAAGGTCTTAAACACCCATTTGATGAGGGGTGATGCCCAAACCCTAGCATTCCATGAAATTACTATCATTTTTCAAGAACAAAGAATGAGAATATAAAAGACAAACAAGTCAAGATTCCACTAGTGTTTGCTTGATTACCTTTACCTTTTCATGGAATCTTGTGCTTCCCACTTTAGGGATATCCTTTGTGACAATATTTTTGGTGAATTTATTTTGGAGGCCTAAAGGATTAAGAGTTTTCTTCTTATAAACATTGTTAGCACTATTTTCTTGAATATTTTGTGGCATGACACAATAAGTAGAATCTTAATAATGAGTAATTGTCAATTCCTCTGTATGATTTAGAGAAAGAGAAGTCCCTTCCATGTGTAATATTTATATACTAGAGAGATTTGGAGCTTCTAGTGGTGGGATTCTAGAATAATGAATAATTAAATTATAATTAGTTGAAGTCTTCTTAATTTAAAGTAAGATCAATTTCCTTAAATTTCTCAAAAACATCAAATTTTTCATAGAAAATCCCCAAGAAAATCCCCATTGAATCTAATTCTTTTTTTTGACTTGTCACATTCCTTAAACATCATTTTGGGATTTCATATGTATAAAACCATTTATGTTATACCCTTTTATATGGCCTAGGGATTTTCCTTTTGTATTACCTTTAGTTGTAGAGAGCTTTATAGTAGAATAAAGGGTGTTTGAGGGTATCTTTATGAAATTTCTCCTAAGATGCCCATAAGCATGGCATACATGACATCTATAATGAAGTGCTTCATAATCAATGTTTTGTATCAAACACATGTTTCCTAATCTAATATCTAAATAATTAGGAAAATGATCATTTAGATCAATTCCAATACAAATACAAGTAGACATTCTTACCTTTCATTCAAGTGTGATTGTAATGGCCTAAGAGTTTCCCAAAGACTACCATAGTTGACTACATCATATCAAGTCTCCAAAATTCCATGGAAAGGAAAAGAAGGAAAACTTAGACAAGAATCTTAGATGGTAGCTCCTCCATAGGATCAAATGTTGCACATGGAAAAGGTTTGATAAACATTACATCTTGATTATTAAAATGTAGACCTCCATCAAAGGCTAGATTCTAATAATCCATTCTTGAAAACGCAATAAATAATAAGTCATTTGTTGCTTAGGTTATCTCCATATCTCCCTTAGGTTGCTTGGTATATCAAGCTTAATTTTCTAGGAAAGGCATCAAGGCTTTAATACCGATGAACTTACAAATAAGGGGATGCTCTGACAAACAAAATACATCATCAACAATGACTTCTAGATTGATCAGCAAAATGCACTGATTCTCACTTTTGTGTAGGGGACCATTAGATTGGGGTCAATTATTTGCTTTGTGTTCAGATTTAATACTATGAATAGATTGCATGAGAAAGCTAAAAACATTTTCATGAGTAGTATTTGTGGCCTCATCAGCCAAACATAATATTTAAATGAAAAAGGCAAGAGACCCCCTTGCCCCCCTCCAAATCTTGTCAAGGGTGAGTTACTAGGCCCAAAGCTCATAGCAAAATCCAACACAAAGTAGGAAAATCCAACAGAAGGCAAAGAATTATACACCATGTAACAATAGCGATAAAAGCATGAAAAGCTATGTAAGCTCTCGTGTGAAAAGAAGATTGTAGAAATCACCACTCTCTTCCCGTGAACCACAAGACAAAGGTCTTTAAGTTAAATATGTATGCTATAAGAAATTTATTACAATTTTATTAGGTTTTTTCTTTAATAGTGTTATAGTTAGCTAGCATAAAGTGAAGCCTTGGTGAAGAGTAACTCATTAGCACCTAGAATACGATCACACGATGCGTATTGTTTGTCTACCTCCTCAATGAGGCGAACCCGGTGGGACATTCCTACGCGTCGATTTCAAAGATTTATTTTTTACAACTCCTTTTACTGCCTTTTACTGCCTTTTAATAATCAATGTATACTTTACAGATCGTTAGGCAAAGTAGGAATTCCTTCCGTTTTAATTCAATCGTCTTTTAACTTTTTCCACACTTTTTCGTATGTATTTGATAATGTAATTTGGCTTCCTTCACAAAGACAATTTGGTGCGTTTTCAAATCCAGCAGTTGGGTTGGTAGCAGATCCCCAAGTTATTCGGTCATGGTACGTCTATGGTCTTTTATATATTTCTCCACCGATGCTACTGATTTCGTACAAAAGCAGTCGTTCTTTTATATAAATATATAAATATTTCTACGTACGTTAAGTATATTATAGACATTACGTATGTATTTGATTCTTGTGAGAAAAAAGAAGACTACTGTTGAGCTGATTTAACAAAACGAGATTACATTCTTTTCCAGAGTGTGGGGCCTCTCAGTAAAGAGAAACGTTGGAATGGGGCCCTGTAATGCATCTGTTGGGGTTTCTCAGGGCATCAAAACATGCCTTAGCGGCTAAGAAAGTCCTTGAAATTTACTTTCGTAAAAGCATGGAAAGCATCTAAAGTAAAGAGGAGGAATAAAAAGCTCAAAGTTGAAGGGTACCATTTGTGGAATTGTTGTCACTGTGAAGGTAACAGAACAAATTCTAAGCAGCAACAGCCGCCGACCAAGCCGGCCATGTCACAGTAGCTACCAAGGAAAGGCAGTGACCGAGTAGAAAGGAGGAGTAAGTACTGTTAGCTTGTGCATATATCGTTTTACCGACGGCGAAGACAGAGATATAAGACAAGTGCAGAATTTGCTTCATTAGAGCACGAAGTGGGTATCCTCTAAAGAGAGCAAAGAGAGAAGAAAAGAAGAAAGGATTAATGAGGGCTGGAGGTTGCACGGTGCAGCAGACTCTGACGGCGGAGGCCGCCAGTGTGGTGAAGCATGCGGTGGCTCTGGCTCGGCAGCGAGGCCACGCGCAGGTGACGCCGCTCCATGTCGCCGCCACTCTGCTTGCACCGGGAACTACGAACCTTCTCCGCCGAGCTTGCGTTAAGTCGCACGCCCACTCATCTCATCCGCTGCAATGCAGGGCGCTGGAACTATGCTTCAAGGTCGCTCTCAACCGCCTTCCCACCACCGCGGCGCCGCTAGTTCAGGCTGGGCAGCCTCCTCTCTCGAACTCGCTTGTTGCCGTGTTGAAGCGCGCCCAGGCCCAGCAGCGGCGGGGTTGCCTGGAGCAGCAGCAGCAGCCCCTGCTAGCCATGAAGGTGGAGATTGAGCAGCTAGTCATTTCCATTCTTGATGACCCCTCTGTCAGCCGGGTCATGCGAGAGGCGGGCTTCTCCAGTACTTCTGTGAAAAGCAACATCGAGGAAGAAGTTTCTATTCCTGTGAATTTCCCTTGTTTCTCCATGGATCACAGTAATATCACCAATGAGGTGCCCGCCTCCAGATCTGCAGCTAAGAGTCTAATCCCCGGGGGGTTCGAAACGGGGTGTAACATGCTCTACACTAGTACTAATAATAATCGTAGTTATAGTAGTAGTTCGAGGATCAATTTCTTGGAAAATCCCATGTTTGGTAGTCATAGAAGCAGCGGTAGCTTGAAAAACGAGGATGTAGAGAGTGTTTTTGAGGTTTTGGTGGGGAAGAAAGGTAGAAGGATGAATAGTGTAATTGTAGGAGATTGCTCTGTCACAACGGAGAATGTAGTTAGGGAGGTGATGAGTCGGGTAGAGAGAGGAGATGTTCCTGATCCGTTCAAAGGCTTGCAGTTTATCGATCCTCACTTCTCCTCTCTTGTTCACAATACGCTGAGAAGGGAAGAGATTGAGCAGAAGCTCGCTGAGCTGAGAGGAACAGTCACTAACTGCCTTGCAGTAGGTTCGGCTATTATTTTTGCTGGGGATCTTAGATGGGCAGTTGAGGTTCATGAGGACGGCGATAAAAGTAACAGTAATCACTATAATCATAACAGAAATAGTAGTAATAATTTCTCTTCTGTTCAATATATAACTATGGAGTTGGGAAGGATACTGAGGATTCGTGGGGAGAGCCGAAGAGTGTGGTTAATGGCTACTGCAAGTTATCAGACGTATATGACATCCCTCACGCTGCAACCGTCTCTGGAAAGTCTATGGGGGCTTCAGGCAGTTTCAGTTCCCAGTGGCGGCCTTGACTTGAGCCTTCAACCCTGGTTAGTTTTCTTTCCATTTCTAATGCTGTCCAGTTTTTGTTTTTTTTATTCATGAACAAACCAATTTCTTTCCCAACTGCATATTATTGTCTTACAACTACATTATTAGGCGAAGAATTCGCAAAAGAATATAATTTTTCATGGTAGACTATCGTAAAGTAGTGATTCAGAATCCCACCGACATATTGGAAAGGTGCATGCATTCAAAAATTCAATAGTTCCAGACGTTTTTGTTCAATATCCATCCGAAATTTCTGTAGTCTCTATCAGGAATTTTGTAGTGTTCTGATCCGCACAAACTTATTTCCTTCGTATCACGGGATGAATACACGCTCATTTCCATTCCCACTCACCAACTTAGCGTCCCATCTTACGATTAGCACGCGATTTGACGAGTAATAGCGCAAAATATTCATTCGTGTTAAAACGTTATTGTCAGTCCCCAAATTTCGGTAAGGGAAGTCCTTAGTTTATTCGTTACTCGAGATGGTGAAGCCAATGTGGTACCTGAACAATGTCCCACAAAAGAAAACTTTAGCTATTCCAACGGGAGTTTCCTTGTGAAGATTCTCTTTGGGTAATCCATGCTTTTCAAGCACTACACTTTCTTGTGTTTCGAAATCCATTTCAAGCTATACATTAGTAGAGCTGTACCGGTCCTGACGTTAACAATGGCTATTGTAAATTTGGTGTAGTAGAAATCGAAATGTTTTGCAACATGTAAAAAATAATAATCTTGCATTGGTTTACCACTATGTTTTACAGTAGCCGAGCATGATTGATTTTATGAGAGAATATGTTTTGCAGTTTGACTAGCGAAGGCGAGCCGAAAACCAGTGGCGTAGGTGCGGAGGCATTGGTAACAGTACCAGAGAATCACTTGCGCCCAATGCCTCTGTTAAAAATGATCAGCTCCGACGAAGATGTGGTCGAGAAACTCAACTGCTGTTATCAGTGTTCAATAAATTTCGAAGAAGAAGCAAAATTTGTGTTGAGAACAGAGCAATGTTTGCCGTCAAGTGACCCAAACATGCCCCTCTGGCTTCAGAAATGCAGGCGTAACGTGTTGTCAGAACCAGATGCAGCAGCCCAGGTATACTTCGATACGTCTATCACCTGCCCAGGTGTTGTTATTTGCTACGTACCATTTTTTCAATGGATTGTATTTAGCTAGCTAATGCATGGGAATGCAATTTTTTTAACAGGAGGAAGCCAAGTTGAGGGAACTGCGCAAGAAATGGAATCAAGCATGTCAGAGCAGGCATTGCAATTATTATGATCCGATACATCTGCAACGATCCGCTTTGGAAGCGCCACAACAACCTGCAAGCACGGTGTCTTCAGTAAATCTTCTTTCTCCCTGGTGGGGTGCAACTCAAACCAATGCGAGTGGAGTTAGTTCATCAAGAAACAAGGAGTCATTTCCAGATTGGGTAGACAGTCCCCTGTCATGGCAAACAGTGGAGAAGGTTGGGGATTCGAACACGCAGCATCCTGCCGCCGTCAAAGATTCAACGAGAGCCGATGTTGAAACCACGCTCACGCTAGGATTAAGCGACACTGTTTTCAAAGGTAACGACGAAGAAGCTAACAAATGCACTGCTACCAGCGATGTGGCACCAGTCCCCTTCTCTCGCCCTCTGCAGTTTGAGATGAACATGAAGCAATTCGACCCAGAAAGTCTGAAGGTATTGAGCGAGAGGCTTGTGGAGAAAGTTCCCTGGCAAAGCGAAGGAAATATCCAAGCTATAGCCAGAGCGGTTTTGCAGAGCAGATCTGGCACGGTTAGTAAAGATAGCAGGATGATGAATAATGTGAAGGGTGATACGTGGTTGCTGGTGTTGGGGGCCGACCGGATGGGGAAACGAAAGATGGCTCAAGCTCTGGCCGAAATCATCTATGGATCACAAGATAAGCTCGTTTACCTTCCAAGTCCCTGGTCTCATGGTCAAATCTACAAGGAGCCTGTGAAAACATACTTAGACAAGCTTATTCAGGCAATCGCTAATAATCCCCACTGCGTGGTCCTGCTAGATGATATGGAGCAAGCAGACTTCCTTTTCATGACCGCCATATTGAAAGCCATGGAAAGTGGAAAGCTAATTGACTCCAACGGCAGGGAGGTTAGTCTGTGTGATACTATTGTATTCATGACCTCAAGTCTCGGGGCAAAGTATTTCGCAAATTCTAGTTCGCAAATAGACGAAGAGAAACTATCCAAATCATTTCTGCGCTGCTCCAGGGGCTTCAAACTTGACGTCCAGGAAAGGGTAGAACAAGTACAGGATAGATTGGGCCACCACACGTGTAAGCGTAAGATAGAATGGGATCTGCTGCAGGCCAGAGAAACAGAGAGGAGGCGGAAGTCCCCTGCGTTGGACCTGAATGTGGAGACGGAGCGACAAGATAGAGACGCGGGTTCCATGACTGGCAACAGCGATGTAACAGAAGAAACAGATGCTTTATCCAATCAAATCTTTCGCTGCGCTCGGGCGCAGTTCTCAGATTATTTTTTCAATCTCTTAGATGAATGCATAGTATTCTGCGCCTTCGATTTTTCTCAGCTTGCAGAATCCTTACAAGAGAAACTCCATCATTCGTATTGCACAGCCACCAACGGCCGGGGCTGCTTTGAAGTGGACGGACCAGTGCTGGAACGCATGGTTCGTTTTTGCTGGGAGCAAGCTCCGTTTGGTACTGATACTTTCCACAAATGGGTGGAGGAAGTTTTTGAAGTGGGATTAGAGCAAATGATGTCCATGCAAAACCTCACGGCAAAGACTACTGTCAAATTATCTGAAGCAGAAACAGACGACGGGGAGTCTTTCTATGGTCATTCCCTTCTT
Source organism: Sequoia sempervirens (assembly GCA_007258455.2). Lineage (NCBI taxonomy): Eukaryota > Viridiplantae > Streptophyta > Pinopsida > Cupressales > Cupressaceae > Sequoia > Sequoia sempervirens. The sequence continues at coordinate 216,637,688 of VDFB02193867.1, forward strand.
CCCTCAAGACTCGAGGTTACCAGTTGCAGCAATTGTCAGTTCATGGCCGATGAATTCACGGTCTGCAGAATGCACAGGCAACATTCCAATACAAAGGCGCTCATCCAAGTACGTGCCTAAATCAATATTTTACAGTCAATGCTTCGCCATATATGCAAATAATCCATTTCAAGAAACACCCATGTACATTCATTTCCATTTTGGATCATTCCCTGAAATCATATCAGGTAACACATTAGTGTAAAGTCATGCTTTTTGTCAAAGGTTTGGTCAGTGTGACTCATTTCACATGACTCAACATGCATGAAGTACTTGCAAGTAACATAATAATAGAAACTTGTTAAGAGGTTATGAACCAAACTTTTTCGCGATGCAGGTTAACTTTATTAGCATCATCGTATTTTTGACTAGTATTTACTATTATGAATTCATTTAATTATAATAATGTTAAATTTTATTATTTTGTTAAAAAATGTGCGTAGAGATTGTTCTGTTTTAAATATTAAATTAGTGGACTTTCAAACATTATAATCAAAGAAAAAAATTAAGTTATTAGGAAACAATAATTAAATTAGTAATAGGAGGTGGGTCACAGTCATTTAGCTTTTGTTAGAGTAGTAAATTAATTATACGACATAGTCCACACCATCTCCAACTTGACCAAGCGCCGAATTTAGCCGACTTTCATCACCCCACCTCATCCATCTTATTTAAGTTATTTTATGTTTCACCTGTCTATAATAAATGGTGTAGCTAACACACGCTACACTATGTAGTGAATTTATTGTATATTTTTCTATAAATGAATGCACAAGCTTGTGTCTTGCAGCTCTCAGTTTTGTAGCCAATCTTCTTTGTTTGCTTATGTGCTTCTCTGTTATGTTTTCATGGTAGCAGAGCCATATGGGGTCTATAGTGTTTGTGATGGGCAAGGTTGTTGATGTCACAACTTGCCTCATTTAGTCAATTATATATTGAACTAGGTGTGTCTCAGAACTATATGCGATAAGGATGGTTGTCACAGATTTTTGGGGGGTTTTGCACTATAAACAGTGACTTCATGTATCGATTTGGCTCCTTCACGAGCTTTCAGGAGCTTTTTCAGGTGCTCTCAAAAGCTAAACGACAACAACTAATTCCTAAGGATTAATTCTATCTTATTTCCTAAACTAAAGTTTTGTTGACTTAGTTATGACTTCATTGGACTTGTTTGAGACCGATTCATGGAAAAGACTAACATTTACTTTAATTCTTAATCTAAAATATGAAATCCAAATTATCTCTATTTTGCTTTAAAAGAAATCTATCTTAAGATCTGCTAGAAATTAAATGCTATTTTAAGAATAGAAATAAACTGCAAAGAAATGACAATTACTCTAGGAAACATAAAGACTAATTTCCATGAAAAAAATTCCAACAAACTACAATTCCATCTTTCCATAAGTTCCCATCATTGCTTCTAATTAAACTTCAACAAATATTTACTAGACTTAATTCTTACGAACAACATCTAAATCTGATTAATTTAATAAACCTTACAATGAATCTAATCAAACTAATCTAACCATGATAAACTAGACTTAAAATCAATTCAAGCATAATTAACTTATCCAGATTTAACATCCAATAAACTGAAAATGATTCAGTAACTTATCATTCCAGAATTGACATCTAACATTTCAGATTTAATATTAATAAATAGAAACAACATAACATTGTAAAATACCAACACAAGATCGATCCCAAAGGTTGAGCAGGCCCTACTATTCCTCAGGTAAGATCTCTTTAACACAGAGCTTGAGTTAACTTCTTTCTTTCATTTAAATTGATCAAAGTGGGACGTAGAACAAAGAATTGCCTTCAATTACAGAATTCTCATTGAAAATTATCTAACTTCTAACTAAAACAAAAACATGGATATTTATAAACATATATCCTTATTGAATTCATAACATGGTGATTAACTGCCAAGATTCAAGGTGTCTAACTAAAGATTTAAATAAAACTAAAGCATAACTAAAACAGGACTGAGAATAAACATGGGGACATATGCCAGATTGGCGTTGGGAGTAGAAGTTCCATAACTGACTATAAAGAAGCTGATTTGGACTTGAGTGATTCATCATCCAGCTGGGCTGATCAATGGCATGATTATCTTCCTTAGCTAAACATGGAGTTTAACTTCATCATCAGCTTTTAAATACCCTGTATAAAACCCTTAAGAAAAAGATAACAATTATGACAGCAAAATATCAACACTGCATAATTATCTTGTTAATATCATCATAAAGTAACACATTTAACATAAACCATTACTTCAAATATATCTACCAAATTAGCTAAACATAAAGCAAAATAAGTAAATATATTAGTCTATAGTCTACTACCAATCATGTCAATTAACAAAAATAACAAGTCTTTTAAACATAAATGATTTAAATGAAAGTATGTTCCTTGAGCCTCTCATCATTCTTCCCCACTTGTTATGGATCATGTCCTCATGGCTCCTCATCAAGAATTATGGTGGTCTCATTTTCCTTGTTTAGTGTCTCCATCTAGATGCAACAGTCGAACACTCCTTCCCTGTACTGGTGCGACAATCTCCTATTGAGTGCAAAGCCATGGTTTTGTCTCAGCTTCTCAAACCATGGTCTTATCACTCCCTCAGGTATATTGGGTGTTTCCTTGAGCTTTGGGGTTGGCATAATGATAATTGGCATTCTGAACCGTATGCCAAACCAAAATTCTTGTTGTTGTTCAATCAAAGTGATCACATGTCTAACTCTTATCAAAACTCCATCTAAGATTGTTTGGAATAATTGGCTCCCTTCTTCTTACTGACTCAGGAATGAGTTGATATCTTTCCTCACATGATTTTATTACCAATGGGGGAAATGTCCCTTCTATATTCTAGAATGCAGAAATACTATTAAGCAAGTTTGAAACATAAAGAGGATTGATTTGATTCAATCCTACCACTGATCGTACATTGGTGATATATTTCTTTGCATGAGGCATCTCAGGCCTCATTGGTAAACCCTACCTTTCCTAAGCTTCCTTATATTTTTCCATTCTTCTTGACCATTCAACCTGATTTTGCATCAAGGAGACAAAGGATTTGATTTGCATCTCACCAACATAAACATTCAACAGAGAATCATCATTATCTCCCATTAAAAATTTGTGCTGGAAAAACTCACACATTTGATTTTGAATGTCAGGGTGGCTATGGAAGTAATCCTACAGAAAATCTCTATCATTGTGATTGTTAGTGTAGGTTTTTTATTTTCCTTATGTTTGGGGTATTTATTTTTTCCTACACATATTATTTAAGCTTTCTTAGGTTTATTAGATGTGGTAATGTGAGGACATGTGGCAAAATACAACAACTACATGTGTCACTCTCTCCCCACACATGGGTAGTTGAGTTACACATCCTCTTTTGGCTTGTTGTGCCACCTCTCATAACCACTATTTTGTTTTTACCCGAGTAGTTTATGGGGTAGTTGGGTTTCTCACCCTCTTTTGGATTTATGTGCCACCTCTCTCATGTCTTCACTTGAGGAGGTTATGCCACATGTCTTGTCATTTACCAAGTAGGTGATAACCTCCCACCTTTTATGGGTAGTAGGAGTTAATGCACCTCTTGGATGTATTTGCCTTTATTCTTCTATATATTAAGCACTCTCTTCTCACCTTCACTAGTCCAGCTGATTCAGCTAGTTCGGTGATCGTTCTGTGAGAGTGACGAGAGTCTCCTCAAAATTCTCTTGCAGTGTTGTCTCTATTTTCTCTCTTTCAGATTTCTTCTCCATTCTATTATTTTGATTTTCAATCACTTGTTGAGTGGAGTGCATATGATCTACTACCAACAACAGATCATGTCTCGGTTATTGCAGAATCCAACATGGTATCAGAGCTGATTTGTCTGGTATAGCTCATTATTTTTTTTGAATTTGTTTTGAGAGATTTGAGACTAATATATTGCTGAAGTTTTCCTCAAAACTAAGTATGCTCTTGGAGAATTAGAACAGTTTAAAGGAAAATCAACAACTGTTTAATCTGGTTTATATATGCATGTGTTCCTGTGGGATATGGGTGATTGTAGCTTTTTGGTAATATTGGAGGCTTTTTCAACATTTCCAGAGTGTCAAGAAGGATTTAGAAAGTCAAGATTGACATTTACTTCACCAAAATTAGAGATTGGAGGACACAGTAAAAATCAAAGTAATTTTTTTCTAAATTTTTTTGGAGCCGTTTTTATTTTGGCTTCAAAATTCCAGCTTTCACTCATTTTCAAATAAAACAATTTCTAGGTTTTATTCCCAGGGTCGAAAAACCATCTGGGTAGTCGTTACTTTTTGCAAAATATTGATAAATTTTGCAGAAATCAAGTAAAAAAAGGCGTGAGTCGTTTATGATGGGCAGATTTTGCACTGTTCTTCAAAGTTGCATAACTTTTGCCTCAGGTGTCAGATTTTTGCAAACAAGTACTTTACGGAAAGCTGAAAAGGAGAAATTTCCATTCATGAAGGTATTGATAAGAAAAATTGCATCTTTCTATCAGATATTACAAGTTGAATCTGCTGCATTTTTTTACCTTCAGTAAATCATATCTTTCACTTTTGTAATCTATTTTTCAAAAAGAAATAGGTGTAAGAAAGATATTGAAGGGTAAATCACAGCTACAAGGCTTTCTTTTTCAGATTTGATTTCAAAATTAATTTGTATCAAATATTGTAATTTTGGCTATTAAGAGCCTTTAAAGCTTTGTAATATGGAAAATCCTTGTAAAAACACTAATCATAAAGTGCCAACATTGTAATATCTTGGGGGGGGGGGTTAATTGTTTATACTAGTGGAAAGGGGAAGCGTCTCTTGATGTCTCTATTGTGCATTCATTTAAAGTGAATTTTTGTATCAATCTTGGGGGATTATACAAACAATTTGTAATCATGAACTGAGATAAAGTTCCACAATTGGGGTTTAATCATGGATATTAGTAATGAATTTCACAAATCTGTTGTAAGGCTAAATTGAGAGAACTATTTTTCTTGGAAGAAAGGGATAAAGAATCAATGCCTTGAGTAGGATCTACTACCCTATCTCTGAGGACTCGTTCCTGAGCCAAGCGACTATGATCAGAAAAATGCATGGTTTAACAACAATGACATGGTCTATGGACTAATATGTCTTACTATATCTAAAGATATTTTGCATCATATTGAGCATACTGAGTGCCCTTTCATTGCATGGACCATCATCTAGCAGTTGTATGGAGACATTGAATCTTCATCTGAAAGTGATGCTTCTTTGGATGACCAAGCACTTGTTGAGATTCATGATGCCTCTTCTCAAGTGGAAATGTCATCATTGGATGATCAATTCATTGATACCGCATCACCATCTACTATTGCTACCTTAGATTCTAGAGATGCTTCTTTGAAAGTTTCCAGTGATTCTTTGCAGCAGGATATTCATTATCTTTCAGATTCAGCTTTGGATGATCTCTTGACAGGTATGTCAGACTTGTTTATAGAGACACATATTGCAGATTTGGGAGACACTATTGATGATATTCATCTTCTTTACAATGAAGTCGAATTTTCTTCAAATGTTGTGAGGGGTCACTTTGACCCTCTTCATTCTCTACATGATCATTCCTTAAAATTTGACATGAGTGTGGATACTTTGGATCATCATTTGGAGAAGACATCTTCAGAGGAGATACTTGAGTCTTTGGATTATGCTCTACATCAATCTCTAGGAGATTTTGATTTGTCATCTTCAGCAGTCTGGCCTAGAACACCTGATTTGATTGTGGCAGCCTTCAACATCAAAATGGGGATACTTGAGTCAACTTCAGAGACTTCATTCATCTTACACATTCTTCCTACATATTCCTTTCTAGAGTGGGGAAATAGCTTGCATACACCTTTCGTTTTGTTTCTTCCTAAGGGGAGGAACATTGTTCGACGATCGTGGACCACCTTCTACATCCAGTTTCGAGCATCTACCATTGGATCTCTTTGGGGAGGATTCGTTGTCCTTCCACTTCTTTTCTCTCTCTATTTAGGGGGGCTATTCTCTTATAGGGGGGGTTCTTCTTTTGGGGGGGATCTCTATGTACATGGGTACCTAACATGGCTTCATTTTCCAGGACCCATATTTTCACCCACCTAAGCTATGCTTAAGGGGGGGTGTTAGTGTAGGTTTTTTATTTTCCTTATGTTTGGGGTATTTATTTTTTCCTACACATATTATTTAAGCTTGCTTAGGTTTATTAGATGTGGTAATGTGAGGACATGTGGCAAAATACAACAACTACATGTGTCACTCTCTCCCCACACATGGGTAGTTGAGTTACACATCCTCTTTTGGCTTGTTGTGCCACCTCTCATAACCACTATTTTGTTTTTACCTGAGTAGTTTATGGGGTAGTTGGGTTTCTCACCCTCTTTTGGATTTATGTGCCACCTCTCTCCTGTCTTCACTTGAGGAGGTTATGCCACATGTCTTGTCATTTACCAAGTAGGTGATAACCTCCCACCTTTTATGGGTAGTAGGAGTTAATGCACCTCTTGGATGTATTTGCCCTTATTCTTCTATATATTGAGCACTCTCCTCTCACCTTCACTAGTTCAGCTGATTCAGCTAGTTCGGTGATCGTTCTGTGAGAGTGACGAGAGTCTCCTCAAAATTCTCTTGCAGTGTTGTCTCTATTTTCTCTCTTTCAGATTTCTTCTCCATTCTATTATTTTTATTTTCAATCACTTGTTGAGTGGAGTGCATATGATCTACTACCGACAACAGATCTTATCTCGGTTATTGCAGAATCCAACAGTGATAATCTAGGCTTCTTCCCAAAAGTAATTGATTAAGCTTCCATTCTAGAAAATTTTCTCTAAGAAATAGAGCATATACCCCAGCCGGTCTTCTCATTGAAAGCATAAGAGAACTTATCTCTACTACTTGTTCAATTCTTCTTTCAATGTCATTATTTTCTTCCTCTAACTTCTATACCTACTTTTTTAGTTGATCATTTTCATGTTTGAATTTCAGGGCTGCCAGGGAGAGATACGCAGGCTGGCTCTTGGTGGCATATCTAATGGAATGTTAGATGGAATGGGAGGCAGGGAAAGGTAGCGCGGTGGGGCCACGAAAGTAGAGGTTTCATGTGGATAAAACCGCACATATTGTTGTTTTAATTGCTCTTCCTTTTGCTGCAATTCTTCTTTTAACTTCATAATTTCCTCAGCATTTGCTACTGCTTGTACACTAGCTTGTTGTAGGGAATCCTCAGTTTTATTCAATTGCTCTCTATACCTTGCTTCACTTTGTTCAATTTGTGTTTCCATTTCTTGACTTTTGTTAAGGGATTGCTGCAATTCCTTTTCTTTTCTTCTCAAATTTTCCTCAAGGAAATGCATGTTTTTCCTTTCTTGCTCTAATTCAGCTTTCAATTGGGATACTTTCATAGCCCTTAACAATTCCTCAGTTTCTAATTCCTCTTCATTCGATTTTTCATGAATTTCCTCTTTTTCAATCAATGGTTCTTTTCCTTTTATTTTCTCATAAGGTAGAGAAGATGGAGGGGATGTCACGATTTCCTCTTGTTCAAATTCCTTTGATGCTTCTTGCTCTTTAGATTGTGCCTTAGACTCTTCAGCAGAGTCATGGATTTCAAAAATAGGGATTCTTTCAGGAGTCAGCATTGGGCTCTTAGGAGGACTTTGAGGCTACTTAGGAGAATGAATTGGTGTGTGGTTTTCCTCATGGCTTGCAATAGTTTCTATCGGGCTTTCAGGAACATGGGTTTGAATGGCAGGTATCTCTTCAAAGGTGGATGCAACAGTTTCAACATGGCTAGGGATTTCTTAATGCAAATCTTATTTTTTTCTTTTTGGAATTAGTACGAGTTACCCTAGGGGATTCTTGTAATTTTCTTTTACCCTTAAAATCATGGAAGCAATTTGTTGGAACAAAAATGTTGGTAGATTTATTCTAGATGAGGGTTTTGTCTATCCATACCTTAAATGTATCAATAGTTGCATTCCCGATCCTAATATAGTGTCGTACTATCCTTCATAGGTGAATAATTTCATTAGCCATGTTGCAATAGTTCTCCATGGTTCGTCCAAACTATGATGAGCAATCCCACGTTGGTCTCCCTTATGCATCAGAATTTTTGGCCTTCTTTTAGGTTCTTGATGAAATTCTACCACTAAATTTTTAAATTTGACTCGACCCTTGTTAACTAGTTTCCCTTCAGCTGGAATTATAGAAATTTCACTTATTATTTATGGGGTGACTTCAATGATTTCACCTCTCACTCTGGTGACATTCATATGAAAATTTATCACAAATTCTACTATGATTTCTGGCTGAAAACCTTCATATTTCATTATAAAATCCATCCATCTAGCTTTGCTTAACAATCTCCTGGTTTCTGAATCAAGAGTGAAGTTCTCTAGTTCTACATTCCTCTTGTTCCTCATTTCTTTCAGTCAACAATGGTGGATTTCAACAATGGCAGACTTCAACTGGAAAACTAAATTACTTAGCAAAATATGGAATGATTTTTCCTTGTTTTTGGAGCAGCCAATTTGAATAATGACATGACGTCTCATTAATTCTTTGCATCAACTTCCTTTATTGCTCCAGACAATTCACACGCCATAAATTACAGTTGCAATTTAATTCACAAAGTTGGTGGCATTCCATACACATGTCAACATAAATGTGGAAAGATTTTTGAAAAGACAGGTGGATCTCTACATGATCTCTAATTATTATTGACATCATCCCATGTCACATCGTTCCTTATATCAACTGTCCAACCACTTTTCGAAATGATTAAAAGGCATTTATTATCATTATTAACAACAATATGGCAAAGATGTCTAGACTTATAATTATTTACCTAATTTACATTAGTCTAACTTCTTTAGAAAATAAAATTTGAAAATAATATTTACATTAAATGCACCTCTTTTTATTTCGGGCCTTCAAGTTCTTCAAGAGTTCTTCAGGAGCTTTCAAGAGCTCTCAGAGCCTTAGAATTACAGGAGTTGAAAGCCTTTGAGATCTTCAGGAAACTTCAAGAGTTCTTTAGGAGCCTTCAGGAGCTCTTAGGAGCTTTGGAACTTTAGGAGTCATCAGGAGCTATCGAGCCAAACAGAGTCTTTATAGTCTTCAACCTTCAGGAGCCTTTAGGAGCTTTTGGGAGCTCTTCAAGAGCCTTCAGGAGCTATCGAGCCAAATAGAGTCTTCAGAGTCTTCAATATTATGGATCTTCAGGAGCCTTTAAGAGCTTTTGGGAGCTCTTCAAGATCCTTCAGGAGCTTTCAGGAGTTAACTTAGATAGACCGCCATTTGTTGGTTTTCAATCATTTTTATTTTTTTTGAAAGCAAACCTGCCATTTACTAGTTTTCAATTTACTTCATTTTTTCACAAGACAAACCACCATTTGTTGGTTTTCAATTTACCGTGTTTATGCATGCTTTCTTCAAAGGTTCAGAGATCTTCTCTCATGGAAGAAATTTCTTCCATGAGAAAATGTTCAGTTCTATGTTGCAGATCATCTAGAAATTCCTCCTTTGTTGTAGGCTTATGATATGTCTTCAGTCGATGATCATTAACTAGCATGACTCTCTTTTCTCCATCAATCAAAACTAATTGGACAACTCCATTTTCAAATACTTGTTCTATCTCATAGGGTCTTAACCATCTAGTATGGAATTTCCCTTTAAATTCTTCAAATCTAGAGTCAAATAACAATTCTGAATCTCCTTTAAACTGTCTAGACACAATATGCTTATCGTGTCATTCCTTCCTTTCCTTCTGAATCACCTCTATATGTTGAAGTGCCTCCATTCTCATTTCATTGTGTCTGTTGAGCTACAAAATTCTACTTTTCTCAGATTCAGGTAAATCAATTCCAATTTCTACTACTATTTTTAATTCAAATTCTATTGGCATGACTGGTTTTTTCCCATACATAAGTTCATATGGAGAAAATTCAATTGTTGTTTTCCATGTGGTATTATAGGCCCATACTTCTTCATCCAACCTATCTAGAACCTAGTCTTTTTTCCTCAATGAAACTATTTTTGTCAGGATATTCTCTAATTCTTAGTTTGTGACTTCCACTTGTCCATTCACTTAAGGGTGATATGGCGAAGATTTTCTATGACTCATTTGGTATTTCTACAAAAATACTTCCATCATTGCTGATAAAAACTGTGGTCCTTGGTCTGAAACAATCTCTCTGGGTGCACCATATCTCTGAAGAATTTTCTTGTACAAAAAAATGCAACTTTATCTTCTTTTGTTGCTGGTAATGCTTTCACCTCAGCCCATTTTGTTGCATAATTTGTACAAACAAGGATGTAACATTTCCCTTTTGAAGGTGGATCTACTGGTCCCACAAAATTGATGCCCCATTTTTCAAATGGTTCCAGAGCTATTTGTGGCTGAAACAACATCTCCATGGTTGGCGTGGGTCTTCCCATTCTTTGAAAATCATCACAGTGTTTGACAAAGCATGAGACATCCTTTGTCATTAATGGGAAAAAGTAGCCACTCCTAAGATCTTGTGAACTATTCTCACAAATGAATAGTGTCCTCCTTCAGGCTCATGATGACAAGCATGTACTACATCATAGAAATCTAACTCAGTTGCACATCTACGTAAAACATGGTCAAGGCACAATTTAAATAAAAGACCATTAATCAACTGAAATCTAGAACTAAGAACTTTAACGAATTAACCTCTTTTTTTTGTTTATGACTGAAGTCACTTGGGAATTTCCCTGTTACAAGGTAATTTTCTAAATCAGCAAACCATGGTGGGTGAATGATATAGAAAATAGATGTTCATCAGGAAATGTATCATCCACTAGTTCTTGATTATCTTGCAAAACAATTCTAGAAAGAAAGTCAAGAACAACATTGTCTTTTCTAGGCTTATCAATAATTGTTACATCAAATTCATGTAATAATAGTAACCATCTAATAATGCATCCACCTACTATAGCCTTGTTCATCAAATATCTAATTGTAGCATGGTCTGTATGTACATAAACTTTGTAACCTGTAATATAATGCCTGAATTTGTTTATTGCATATACTACAGCTAAAAATTCCTTTTATGTTGTTGTGTAGTTTCTTTCAGCGGGATTTAAGTTTTCACTAACATAATAGATTGAATTAATGGCATCATTGTCATCTTTTTGTCCTAATATTGCTCCAATAGCCAAATTGGATGCATCTGCATGAGTGTGAAAAGGTTCTCCCCAAACCGGTCCTTTGATAATTTAAGAAGTTGTTAAAGCTATTTTAATTGTTTCAAAAGATTTTTGACAATCTACAATCCATACAAACTCATCTTCTTTCTTGAGTAGTGTAAAATGTGGTACTGCAATTTTACTAAATCCTTCTATAAACTTTTTGTAATACTCAACATGCCCAAGAAAACTTTGAACACTAGTTTGGTTCTTAGGGATCTCAATGTTCTGTATAATCTCAACTTTCTTGGGATCAACCTTTATCCCCTCTTTTGAGATGTGATGTCCTAGAACAATTCCCTTTGTCATCATAATGGAACTTTTTTCATGATTGAGTGATAATCTATGATCTTTAAAGCGTTGAAAAACCTTTTCTAAGTTTTGTAGTGCTTCATCAAATGTTTTAGCATGGACTGTAAAGTCATCCATATAAACCTCGACACATGAAGTGGTGAAATCTACAAATATTGCAAGTATTTCTCTTTGAAATGTGGTTGGCACATTACATAGTCCAAATGGTAAGACTGTAAATGCGTACATACCCCAAGGACAAGTAAATGTAGTTTTTTCTTGATCTTCAGGGGCTACTTGGATTTGGTTATATCCATTGAAGCCATCAAGAAATGAGAAGTAGTTGTTGCCTGTTAGGTTATCCAATACTTGGTCAATGAATGGCAATGGGAAATGGACTTTATTTGTGGCTTTAATCAATTCTCGATAATCTATGCACACACACCATTTACCATTCTTCTTGGGGACTATAACCAGTGGAGAAACCCACTGACTATCAAAAATTGGGTATATGAATCCTACATTAAGCAGCTTCTCTATTTCTTTTTTAACAATGTCACGAAGAAGAGGATTGATACGCCTTTTTCCTTTTTTGATTGGTCTTACATCCTCTGTGTAAATGTGGTGACTACAAATTGAAGGATGGATTCCTCTCATATCAATATACTTCCAAGAAAATGCTTCAATGTGTTTTTTCTAAATTTTCCTTCAATTATTTTTCTTGTGTTGGGGATAAAGATGAATTAATATTAAGAGATTTATCTCTAGCTACTGTAATCTCTTTGGTGTCTTTTGTTGAATCAATGTTATTTTCAACATGTGTGTTTAGAGGGCAAGAGTGTTGTTCATGTAATGTTGTTTGACAATTTTCTTTCTCAATTTCTGACGTAAACTCGTGATCCCCACATCCTTGAACATGTTCAACTATGGTAACAATGGATAACTCCACAATACCATCACCCTCTGATTCTAAATCTTCATCTACCCAAATCTAAGTGTTTGGTTGAATTGACTGTTGTGTTGGGTATGTGCAGGATCATCATGGAAAAAATAGGCCCTTAAGTGGCAAAAAATTAGAAAAATCAGAGTTAGGCAACTTGACGTAAAAATTTGAATAAGTTATCTATTTTATTTCAAAAATATGTAAGAATAGAATATGTATCAAATTTTATGTAGTTTCTAAACTACTAGGTTTTTTTTTTTTTAAATCTATTTGGTGAATATTTGAAATTTCAATGCAGAGTACTTAAATTTCAGGGAAAAAAGTAGGTGTTTGTCCGACCACCCTAACCACAATAAAATGATAATATTTTTTATAATATTTTAGACATAAGTAGAGGACTCATGTCCCAATGTGATGCATATTTTTTTTTTTTTTCCAAGTAAATAATTAATTATGATTTTTTTATTACAACTTTTAAAAAATATAAAAACTTGTATGTCTAACCACCTTAACTTGGTCAAAACTTCATTAAATTCAATTTTTCTTTTTTTAATCCTATAGTATACAAAATGTAGAATGTGATGCATGTTTTGGATTCCAAAAACGTGATACCATTTGAAATCTATAGATGTTTTCCAATTATCCTATCAATCAGGACTTTAGTTGTAATTCAAATAGAAAATGAATAATAATAATTTATTAAATTCAAAGTAAAGCATAAATTATATTGTGGAAATCTAAGAATCTCCTTTAAAAACCCTTTTCATTTCATCAATTTTGGGTAAAAAGAAAGTTGTCAGCCACATACCCTACAAATACCCATCATATTGCCACTTTTTGGCCTATCATGATCCTACACATACCCTGTTGGTGGATAGAGTGACAATTATTTCTATTTTTGACCATTTGATATGATCATGCTTGTAGATCTACAATCAATTAAGCTGGCAATAGTAGCCAACCATGGTCTACCTATGATGATTAGATATCTAGAATCTTTCTTCTTGGATTTAAGAGCCAAAAAGTCAACTAGGTAATCCCATGTGTCAATAGTAACCATGATCTCTTCTATAATACCTTTTGGCTTTCTAGTAGATTGGCCAACCAACTATAGAACAGTTGTTGTTGGCTAAATAGTTTTCATTCCTAGCATTTCAACCATATCAAATGTGATAACATTTATGGCAGCTCCCAAATCAATTAGGACATTGTTAACTTCTACTCCATTTATACTCAAGGTTATTACAAGACTTCTAGGATCATTATATTTCTAAGGAAGCAATCTTCCTGATAGTACATTAGCTAGTTTTGTCCCTACTTGTATTTTAGGAGGTAGCTTCTTCTTTCTCCCTGGAGTTTTCATGCAGAGGGATTTTACTAACTAGTTTATCTATGGTATGTCCTTTATTGCTTGCAACAATGGTATTTTGATGTTTATTTTCTTCAACTCACAAAGAATTTGAGAATCAACAACATTCATGTAACTAGGTTGAGAGTTTTCAAGAGTGGGTTTTTCTTCCTTTGATCTCTCAGGGTAAGGTGCCTGTTTGACATTTTGTTCCTCTTCATTTTTTTGTGTTTCTTCTGAAGTGTCAATTTCTTCCCCACCTTCTTGAGCTTTTTCTATTGGATTAGATTGAATAGTTCAATTTCTTAGTTGAATATCATTAGCATCAATTATGTTCAAAATAGGGGGATTCACATCATTACTATATTTCTTGGATTTGCAACCAGTTGAGCTGGTAATTGAGGTTGATTCACTTGGTCAGTAGTGGCATTAAGAGCATTTATTGCAAGAGTTTTTTATCACCAGGGACATTTTTTCCCTTAGTTTTTCCATGGTTGGAACTGTGTTTGATTTTTTTGCCATGATGGTTGATTTGACTATCACTATGGCTATTGATTAGCCTGCCATTGTGACTGGTTCCATTGGGGATTAATCTATTCAGGTTGTCCCCAATATGTAGGCAGAGGTTGTGGTTTATATGGAGGGATCCATTGGTTTTGGTTTTTCCAAGGGTTTTGATTCTAGTTTGATGTAGAACCATATTGTCTTTGGTTTGAATTATGTCCTGTGTTTTGAGGTCTTTAGCCTACATAATTAAGTTCCTCTTCAACCATTGGTGGTTTCTTTAGATTGCTTTTTATTCCAGCCAAAAGATTACAGGAACTTGTTGAGTGTGGTTTCTCACAAATCTCACAGATATCAAATTGATTCAATGGACATTCTCTTAAAAGGTGTTTTCCCCTACACTTAGAGCAATGAATAGATAATGGTCCAGTGGTATTCTTATCTCCGTGCGTGTTGAGATGAAGTAAATCATTTTTTATGTTTGCTAATTCCTCCATTACTTCTGACACATCAGTTGTATGAGCCTTGTTCCTTCTAGAGTTTCAAGTCCCTACCCTAGTTCTAGAGTAGTTGCTACATATCTCAACAATGTCTTCCAATGAAAGCTTGTTAATGTCTCCCTTTACCATAAGATTCAAGGACTCTCTTGATTCATCATCAATTCCTCTTAGGAATATTGTTTTTCTAATTTCATTATCCAACCCATTAGTACACCTTTGATGCACAAATTGGAACCTATCAACATAGTCTTCTAAACTTTCGTCCTCCATTTCCCTTATTTGAAACAATTCCTCTTTTTTATCCCTTACTCTGCAGTAGTCTTGATACTTATCCAAGAATTCAGTCTCCATTTGTTGCCAAGTTGTAATTGTTCCTACGCCTAATCCCATGAACCATCGTAAAGATGATTCTTTTAATGTAAAAGGAAACAACTTCAAATTTTGATTACCATTTGTGTAATCACAAGTCTAGAACAAAACTTTGAACTAAAAAAGGAACTAATCAGGATACTCATATGGTTTTCCTCTAAAGGTAGGAAAAATTGAGGGTGAGATATTTTTCATAGGAGGTTCACCAATGTTTCTTTCAAGATTGATAGGAAAAGAGAAGTTCCTATTGGCTGGTGGCGTTCAGGTTGTTCACCCATTTCTTCTTCCTGAAATGGATCTCTATTCTCTTCTTGATTGTCTATTTGTTGTTCTTGGTTATCTTCCTAATTTTTGATCTGGTATTGTTGAATATCTTCCTGATCAAAATTAAGATTTCTTCAAAAATTAATGTTCCATGGAAGAAACCTCCCTAGATGGTCTCTATTTCATCTCATCCACAATTCAGGTCTATCTTCCTTATCAACACTAAGGCTTTACACTTAATAGCCAGATGTTTTAATCCCTGACAATGACACCAAAAATGATCCAGGCAAGGTCGTTGATTTCACAACTTGTCTCATTTAGTCAATTATATATCAAACCGGGTGTGTCTGAGAGCTATATGCAATAAGGATGGTTGTCACAGATTTTTGGGGGGTTTTGCACTGTAAACAGTGACTTTAGGTGTCGATTTGGCTCCTTCAGGAGCTTTCAAGAGCTTTTAAGAGCTCTTAGGAGCTAAACTGCAGTGACTAATTCCTAAGGATTAATTCTATATTATTTCCTAAACTAAATTTTTGTTGACTTAGTTATGACTTCATTGGACTTGGTTGAGACCGATTCATGGAAAAGACTAACATTTACTTTAATTCTTAATCTAAAATATGAAATCCAAATTAACTCTATTTTGCTTTAAAAGAAATATATCTTAAGATCTACTAGAAATTAAATGCTATTTTAAGAATAGAAATAAACTGCAAAGAAATGACAATTACTCTAGGAAACATAAAGACTAATTTCCATGAAAAAAATTCCAACAAACTACAATTCCATCTTTCCATAAGTTCCCATCATTGCTTCTAATTAAACTTCAACAAATATTTACTAGACTTAATTCTTAAGAACAACATCTAAATCTAATTAATTTAATAAACCTTACAATGAATCTAATCAAACTAATCTAACCATGATAAACTAAACTTAAAATCGATTCAAGTAGAATTAACTTATCTAGATTTAACATCCAATAAACTTAAAATGATTCAACAACTTATCATTCCAAAATTGACATCTAACATTTTAGATTTAATATTAATAAGCATAAATAACATAACATTGTAAAATACCAACACAAGATCGATACCAAAGGTTGAGCAAGCCCTGTTCTTCCTCAGGTAAGATCTCTTTAACACAAAGGTTGAGTTAACTTCTTGCTTTCATTCAAATTGATCAAAGTGGGATGCAAAACAAAGTATTGCCATCAATTATAGAATTCTCATTGACAATTATCTAACTTCTAACTAAAACCAAAACATGTATATTTACAGACATATCCTTGTTGAATTCATAACATGGCGATTAACTTACAAGATTCAAGGTGCCTAACAAAATATTTAAATAAAACTAAATCATAACTAAAATAGGAATGAGAATAGACATGGGGACATATCCCAGATTGGTGTTGGGAGTAGAAGTTCCATAACCGACTATAAAGAAGCTAATTTGGACTCGAGTGATTCATCATCCAGCTGGGTCGATCAATGGTGTGATTATCTTCCTTAGCTAAATAGGGAGTTTAATTTCATCATCATCTTTTAAATACTTTGTATGGGTATGTGCAGGATCATGATGGGCCAAAAAGTGGCAATATGATGGGTATTTGTAGGTTATGTGGCTAACAACTTTTTTTATACCTAAAATTGATGAAATGAAAAGTGTTTTTAAAGGAGATTCTCAACTTTCCACCAATATAAATTACTCTTTACTTTGAATTTAATAAATAATTATTATTAATTTTCTATTTCAATTATGACTAAAGTGTTGATTGATAGGCTGATTGAAAAACATTTATAGCTTTCAAACGGTATCACATTTTTTGAATCCAAAACATGCATCACATTCTATGCTTCACATACTATAGGATTAAAAAAAGAAAAATTGAATTTCATGAAGTTTTGACCAAGTTAAGGTGGTCAGACATACGAGTTTTTTATATTTTTTAAAATTTGTAATAAAAACTTCATACTTAATTATTTGGTTGGAAAAAAATTACAAAAAAATATGCATCACTTCTAGACATAAGTCCTCTACTTATGTATAAAATCTTATAAAAAATATTATCATTGTATTATGGTTAGGGTGGTAAGACAGACACCTACTTCTTATTTTTTCCCTAAAATTTAAGTACTATTGCATTGAAATTTCAAATTTTCACCAAATAGTTTTTTTGTTTTTAAAATAAACCTAGTAGTTTAGAAACTACATTCAATTTGATACAGATTCTATTTTTACATATTTTTGAATTAATATAGATAACTTATTCAAATTTTTACGTCATGTTGCCTAACTCTAATTTTACTAAATTTTTTGCCACTTAAGGGCCTGTTGTTTCCATGATGATCCTGCACATACCCGTATAAAACCCTTAAGAAAAGGATAACAATTATGGTAGAAAAAGATCAACACCGCATAATTATCTCATTAATATCAACATAAAGTAACACATTTAACATAAACCATTACTTAAAATATATCTACCAAATTAGCTAAATATAAAGCAAAATAAGTAAATATATTAGTCTATAGTCTACCGCCAATCATGTCAATTAAAAAAATAACAAGTCTTTTAAACATAAAATGATTTAAATGAAACTATCCTTGAGCCTCTCATCAGTTTGGTTTGTGAATTTTCTCCTATACTTAGAGCTTGGCTAAGATTGGCTATTTGATAGGTCTCCATATGCAAGTCTAGTCTCTGAAAATATATAATGCTTGTGGGGGCTTGGAGTTATAGAGATTTGTTGCAAAATCAACTGTTGAGATAGAAATGTAGAGTGTGAAAGCAACAGAGCATGAGAAACTAGAACTTGAGCTATAAGATGGTTTTTTTGAAGAGATTTGTTGTTGGTGCAGGAGTGAAGGTTGCACAATAGAAGATCAAGTCGATGTTTTATTGTTTATGGAGCTTTTGTCTTAATTTTTAGTTTGCTTTGTGAACAATATTAATGAATATGTGGAGAGGCTTGCATGAATAGAGGTTGTCACCATTATGTGCTGTGAGTAGCTCAACACATGAATTTTTCATGATCTCATGTGGGAATTCTAGGTCATGTATTTTGTTCATCTTTCAAAAAATCAATGGGCATGAATATTTAAAAAGTGAAATTATTTCTCTCTAAAGGGAAGGTGAAGTTATCATATTTGACAATTGTTGTTGAATTGAAGATATTGACAAAATTGTTCTACATATTTATAAGACAAATTAGCAAAAGTCCTTATTTGTTTCATTCATAAGAAGGCCAACATGAAGGCACAATAATACAAAAAAATTCTTTGTGTGTTGGTAGGGGCTTTATTCTTTAAGCCCCTATATTTGTGTGCTTGAGAGTTTATTTTTTTCTTGCTATGGTTGCCTCTAATATCTCTAATGTTTTGGTTAGTACACAATTAGATGGTTCTAACCATGCAAGTCAGAAATGTGATATGGAATTGATTCTACAAATGAAAGGCTTATGGGAGCTAGTAGTAGAAGGCGTGCACCTATAGATGAAAGTAAGCATGAAAAATGGAATAAAATGGATATGAATGTATGGTCTACCATTTTATGGTTCAAAATTAGTCCAACGATATGGTCTCGTGTTCAAGATCTGAAAATAAAAAGAAAATATGGGAAACCCCACAAACAATGCATGGAAGAACTAGCAAATTAAAAGTGATGGACATCAAAAGGAAATTAACTAATTTAAAAATGAAAGGAGGAGATAGCATGAATGATCATATAATTATAAAATTGAAAAACTTAAGAAATCAACTTGCAATGATGAAGGTTGAATATCAAGATTTTGAAAATATAGATTTTTTAATTGAAAGTCTTCTAGATGACTACCATAACTTCATCCACATATTAGAGCTTATAGGGAAACTTGAGAATATCACATTAGAAGAAGTGTATGGAGCTTTGTTGAATGAAGAGGAGATGCTTAAAAAGTTCACAGGTGATTCTAGCAAGAGTTCTCAAGCATTTATGGCTAGAGGAAAATATAAGAACTACGATCAAAATAAATCATACCAAAATCAAGGGAACTAACACAAAAATAATCAAAGGAAATGGAATCAACCAAGGGATAATCAACAAAGGAATAGTTTACAAAAGGTTAAAAACGAATGGAGAAACAACAAAGAGTATTATAAAAGAGAAAAAAATATCAAATATTATAATTGTGGAGAAGAAGGGCATAAAAATGATCTATGTCCTAGGCAATCACATGCAAGAGGTCAAGGAAAATTTTATCAAAGAAGGAAATCAAATTTTTCTCAAGAAGATGGTTATCATAATATAGTGATAGCCTCTTCGGCTACTCAAGGAAATCCAAATAACACAAGGTATATTAATTTAGGAGCTATCCAACACATGACTTACAATCAAAACTTATTTAATTCTTTAGAAGAAACAAAAGGTATAAGGATATTTCTAGGGGATGATAGTTCACATGGAATTGAAGGAATAGGTTCAGTGAAATGAAATGACATGATGGTAAGAAGTTGGAAGTAATAGATGTGAATCTTGTACCTAAGTTAACAAAAATTATTCTCTTAGTGAGTCAAATAACTCAACATGTGAACCATGGATTTTTGGGCATGAGGCTTATAGACTACCCTTGAACTCTTAGGATATTTCACCTAAAAGGAGAGAGATAAACCTCATGCAAAATCAATCTGGTTCACTCAAATTAGGAAATATATGATGAAATTAAGACTCAATGGAATGATTTGAGTGCAATTGAATGAAATATTTGACTGATTATGAATACAAAACCTAAGAATTATATAATGTTGGAATACACAATGTGATATGCAAACATGAACTAAGTATGAACAAACACAAAATAGAAAGGAGAAAGGTTGAACCAGAGTGCACCTGGAGGTCTAATGAAGATTCTGGAATATTTTGAATGCTGACAGAGATCACTAAAAAATCACCAGTGGGACTCATTCGCCACTGATGGCAAATCAGTCCTACTTCTAATTGGAAATTGGTTTCTAAGTGTCGAGATCCAGAATCTAACAAAATCCAGATTTCTAGCCTTAAGGTGGGACTCATTCACCACTAATGGTGAACCATTCCTATCCCAAAATTTTGAGAAATTAGGAAATAATTTTGTAGCACCAGATCTAAGGTTGTCTACTTGTCGGGTTGACAGAGTCAAATCTGCAAAAAAAGGACAAAATGTTTTCTCCAAGCTTGAAATATGATTGATTTGACTTGAAACACTTTCGTGACTTGTTGACCACCTTTCAACACCTAATTGCTTGATAAATCTACATACACAAGTCTACAAACACACATGCAAAAGGGGAAAAATGGTTGAGGGTTAGAGAATAGGGGTTTGCCTTGGTCAAACCCCACTTTGGTAATCAAACCCTAAACAATGAAATGAAATGAAAAGAGTATGATAAATAGATAACATGAAAATTTCATAAAATTACCACATCTTTGATGCTCAAAATCTAGAGACATGTCAATGGCTTCTCCAATATGATTGATTGATGCTCGATTGAATGATGCAAAGTGCTCAAATGTGATTTGAATTCTTAGTGAATGAGAAGATTACTTGAATGTGTTAGGAGATGTAAAATGAGGAGAAAAACACTTATTTATAAACACTTGTGCCTTAGTAACCCAATGATACCTCATCACAGGCCGACATCAAGTAATTTTGAATAAAAACGCGAAAGAAAATTTGAAATATTTTGAATTTAGAGCCAAGAGGGACTCATTCCCCACCCATGGCGAATGGGTCCCACCTTGGATCTAAAAGTGTGTCTCAAGAATTATCTCAAGTGCATTTAATGTTGTTTTTCAGGTCTACATTCAAAAATTCACTTAATTAAGCCTTATAATGGCATAAAAGGGTCAAATAAAGCATAAGAAAGGTGTAAATAGTGAAATTAAGCCTAGAAAATTGTGAAATCTTGTTACAAGACTTTACAACATTTCAAAACAAGACTTGATAAGTGATGAAAAGGTGATTTTTAGGTGAATTGTAATGAATAGAGTCTAGAAAAGTGTAGGAATGTTTTACAACACTTCACAACACCTTCACAAGATGCCATTATTTGAATTTTAAGGACCTAATGTGAATGTTTAAGCCACATTACAATGTTAAATCAAAGAAAAATGGACCAACCATCATGAAGAAAGACCTAAAAGGCTGTGAAAATGATAAGGGGCCATTTTTCTTTGGCACATTTAGCCTCCACTTTAGTGAGAGGATGAACTTGCTTCAAACTCACACTAAAGTAGCCATGCATATCGAGAGGGATCCTAATGCACTTATGTTAGCAAGATGGAATAACAATGATCAAGAGGGATGATCAAGCCCCCAGGATGAAGATCCCATGGCAAACTAAGCATAAGAACAAAGGAACACATATGTTAAAATGAAAGAAGAAAAGTTGGATGAAGCTTTGATCGTCTGTCCAACTAGTTGTGAATTAGATCTAGGCTATTTGTGAGAAAATGAAAATGCATATTCACTTTGGGGTGACAAAACTCATGGTGGTCCACTAGGTGAGAAGGCCCAAAAGGTGAACTACATACCCTAGCTTGTATGGACTCACTAACACATAGGTGGCTATGGGAAAATTCGTGTCGTTGAATGGGATTTCGAATCAACCATATCAAAGTTATACCTCCTGATAACTTTAACAAGGCGCCACAAAGAAAAATGTTGGTTCATGCTTCATGAGACAAGCAAAGATTTGTATGCTTAGAACTCATGAAAAAACAATATGGTACAACAGGAATGCAAATTGCATTATGTAAGGTGGCAATGATGCAAAATGTAAAATGTTAAAATAAAAAATGTAAAATGTAAAAGATGTTCAAAGGAGTCTTGATAAGTTCATGCAAGGTCTGTCACTTAGGGAACATTGTGTCTAATGTCTCCAAGAGAGGACATTTCAAAGAATAGTATATTCAAAACTTAGGGGATGTAGTGTGTCACATCAAACCACCAAGAGGAATGTAATATGCTAAGATAGATCACACTTATGAAGGACATCATGCCCAATGTCATCCAGAAAGTGACAAACGCATCATATGAAACAAGGCTACACTAAGAACCAAGAATGCAAATGAAATTATGCCAAAGTATGCCCCCCACTTTAAAGGAATTACTACACATCATTTTGTGAGAAATTACTTTAAAGTAGCGAAGCAAAAATGCAAAAAGGAAAAACAAGACATGAGAGCCAACTCGGAAAGCGCTATGCCAAGTCATATGTTTCTGAGTTAGGCTGCTTCATGTAAACGAAAAAGAAAAAAAAAGAAAGGGAGTTGACCCCCAGAAAAGAACACACCAAACACATAAGGTATCTATGGATTTGGGATCATTATGTTCATTGCTGCAATGTTTTTATGAAAGAGCTTGGAACTGTCATCATTCCCCAAAGCACACAAAACTAGAAGAATGACATAAAGTGAGAAAAAACAAAAGAAAAATAAGATTTTTTTTGGGTCAACATGGAAGATACATTGTTGTATCAATGCTTTGCATCATCCCCAAAAGGAAGAACAAAAGAAAAAATAAAATGAATATATGAACAAAAAGAAAAATCTTTTGGGTCAACATGAAGGAGACATTGTAGTCTCAATGCCTTATGTCATCCCCAAAAGGAAAACACAAAACAAAAGTGAACAAAAGAAAAGGACCTTTTGGGTCAACATGGAAGAGACATAGGGCATCTCTACGCTTTGCATCATCCCCAAAAGGAAAATACAAAACAAAAGCGAAGAAAAGAAAAGGACCTTTTGGGTCAACATGGAAGAGACATAGGGTGTCTCTACACTTTGCGTCATCCCCAAAAGGAGAGCACAAAACAAAATTGAAAAAGGAAATGCACGTCATATATAATAGAGGTACAGATAGAGGAAGTGTACAAAGAAAGAGAACATCAAACACATGATACAGGGGAACACAATACACACATACAAGAAAAATGGAAAGGAGCTAGTAATGAAAATGTAAGTCAACCATTAACCAAGTTATTGGTTTCTCAATCTTAATTAGTTAAGTGGAAAATGAATAACGTAGTTAAGAGACAAAGACAAATGCATTACAAGGACAGTGCTAACAACTTCTTGCCCTCCACAAAGTGTAGAGAAAGAATGAGCCAAGGTGGGTGATGGGGAAGGATCATGCAATAGTGATGGGAAAGACTCTAATATTTAAAATGAGGCTTATCAGCATGAGGAGGATCTTTATATCCTAGTCCTATTATTTTTCTTTCTTCTTGTGGTTTTTGTTCTAGGAGTTGGTGAATGTTATATTCATGTGTTGTGTCACAACCTTGTTTACTAAGGATAGTAAAGCCTTTTCCATATGTTTCTTCAAGGTTGATGGGAGTATTTGTGAGTTTTTTATCATAAAATGGGTGAGGATGTGTTGGTTGAGAGGAAATAGGTCCACTTGGAAGAACTTTAGGTCCATTGATTTTGGGATGTAAGTATGCAAAATGATTAGGAGGTTTAATAGTAGGAAGATCTTGTGGCTTTATGGATGGGTAAAAGATTGCATTGGATTCTAGGTTATCAAGGTATTCACTTAAGAACTTGTTCATGCTATCATCATCTTCTCCAATGATGTCTACATCATGTGAGGAGGACAATCATGAGGAGTTGAAGGAGCATGAGGAAGCTCAAGCTCATTAGGGTCACATCCAAACACACAATTGGATATGTCTACCAAGGATTTTAATGAATTCCAAAAATTATTAAAGGAAAATGCCATGATAACAATGAATGCAAGTAAACTAAGATGGAAGAAAGAAGAGAAAACAAACAATCTGGAAAGTATAACATAAAATAACTATAGAAAACTATAATGCAGAAAATACCCAAAAAATTCCTAAGAATGCTGTTCTAAATGTGTAGGTGGACTGATTCACCCAGGGTGGCGAATGAGTCCAGTTATGAGTTTTTTTTATTGTTTTTCAAAAAAATTAAAGTGAATTTAATACTTTCCAGATGCCGATGAAGGATGCAAATGTAGTTTTTTCAGTTTTTTCAATGATATGTTATGCAAAAATGAAGTCTACTTGAGTCTTTCACTAATGCACTTGTAAGAAACCCTAGTGTTTATGGTCAAAATAGCACAACATTAAATAGAATATTACTATTTTGTTTCTCCTGAAAGAGAAAGACAGCACATGGAGATCTAACTCCCAAGGTCCTGGTAATTGGTTCTCAATTATGTTGATTTCACTCAGTGGTTAATATAACTCTAATGTTCAAGGGGCCTTTGCTAGTAACAAAGAACAAGAATTCATAGCATCAAGTAGTCTACGTTTGGGGGGTTTTAAATAAAATAAAAAGATAAATCAGAGCTTTAAATCAAAGAAATGTGAGTAAAATTCTTACACATTCAAACATGCATATTAATAATGAGTTCTTATTCCAACTAACCACAACTATAGCAAGATGCAATCCATAGAATAAACTATGCTACTACATACATCCATAATGCTTAATTCATATACCATCAATAATCACCAAAATTACTTCAAACAGGTCACTCACTCATCATCCAAAACACATATCAAATGAATACAATAACAATTTAATTCACAGATAATCCAATGATATGATCTTGAATCCAATTCCTTCTATTAACTTTCATCAAATAAGGAACAATTAAGCACAACAAAAATCACTGGCATATGGATTGATCATGTACCATTAACCTTATCAAAATGGATCCAAACTTTGAAAACCATGACATGAAAATGTATGAAAACTGTAAAATAATCAAGCCTTTTTACTAAACCCTTTAAAGTATCTTTCTAAATACCATTGAAATCATAGATCTAGTTTCTATCTTTTATCATTAGGTGGTTGATCTTTCTTCAATTAGCCAACCTTTACAAAGTAGATTCTAA
Source organism: Sequoia sempervirens (assembly GCA_007258455.2). Classification (NCBI taxonomy): domain Eukaryota; kingdom Viridiplantae; phylum Streptophyta; class Pinopsida; order Cupressales; family Cupressaceae; genus Sequoia; species Sequoia sempervirens. Next base: position 216,663,090 of record VDFB02193867.1, read on the forward strand.
AAATACATATAGGGTGCCACATGCATGAATTTCTCAATTATCAATCGAGATCCACAATTCATGGAGTTGAAACTGAGCGCAGAAGTAGACTCAAGAACCCCTATTTTCAAGGCTGATCACTCTGTTGTACAAAAAAGTAAATTTGATACCCGAAGAAGGAAGTGAAACCCACAGATCGGACTCAGAGTTGAACTTATGTCAAAATCCACAAAAAGAGGAGAAGAGCAGATGGAGTATGACACAAAGAGTCAGACACTTTTGCACTGAATGCTCAAGGATGTACTTGTCATAACTGGAGAATATCTGTTGAAGAGTACTTAAATCCGGACCATCCAACCAATCACCTTCAAATTTAATTCTTTCAAATTCTGCAAAAACTAAATTTTGCATCTCCTTTAACTTAATTAGCTCATTTCTAGCAGTTCTTACCTCCTCCCGAATATCCATAAATTGATCGAACAATAAATTCTCCCCATCATCTCCCTTTTGCATAATCTCCTCAAACCTTCTCCTCCATCTCTCACTTAGTTTATCCAACGACAGGCCTTCTTTATTGGAGGAATCTAAGTTGATTAAAATGGCTACAACCACCTCTAACTCAATCATCTATTGATTCAAGTCTTTACTCATTTTTTGGACTTCTTCTTGATGTCCATGCATAGACCTAGACTTGTATCTTATGATGCTCATAGTCTTTTCCACAAAATCTTCATTACCAAGCTCAAGAATTTAATATTCTATCAAGGTGGATTTGGGCACTTTGCTGACGTCTTCAAGCCTTTTAACATATTCCTTATATTCATAATCCTGCTTGTCCAAATCCTTAATCTGCTGGTCTAGATCTTCTGCTAATTCAAGAGTAGCTTTATGAATCTTAGAACCCTCAACAAGAACATCATCAACCTCTTGGTTGAGCTTATCCAACCACTTATACATCATCTCTACTTTTCCTTTCATTTGAATCAAATCATTTGCTTCCCTTTTTGTTAACAAAACTTTGGATTCAGGAAGAGCAACTTGTTGAGAAATGGGACTTGAAACATCTTTCAAGAAACCATGGAGCTGATCCAATTGAGCCTTAAGCTCATCCTTTCTTTGCTTATCTTTAATAATCTGGGATTTTGTTGAAGAGGCCATAATGTCAATCAAACTCATCTGCTAGTTTCTTGTAGGCTTTCCCAAATTCACTACCTCCAACTGATAATTCATGATTTGCATATCATCACGATTCTTCTCCATTATAGGTACGACACATTCAACAATGATCTCTCTAGCATCAGTAAGCCTAGTAGAGTGAAGAACCCTTGCCTTCTTCTTAGGTTTCTCTTTCCCAATTTCTTTCATCATTTCTTCCCAATTCAACGGTTGTGGTTGAACAATTTGTTTTCTCTCTAAGTCCAATTTTAACCAAGTAGGAGCAATAGGAGTAGTGGCTTCTTGGGCTGAAGAAGCAACAGTAGTAGGAAGATAGAGGTTGCAACAATGTAAGCCTTGGTTGAGAATCAACTTCCTGCACATTTTGTTGATCACTTTCTCCCTTTCCTGTGCTAACTTTCTATTCCTCTTTATCCTCTCTTGGCATTCACTCTTCTATTTTCTTCTTTTGCTGGTGTGGTGTTCAGCAATCTCACCAGCCTCTCTTTCCCTTTTTCTTGAGCCTCTTCTTGTGCTTTGAGCTTAGCTTCAATAGCTTATTTTTCTCTTCTTTGCTAAGTCCTCAAGGTTATGGATTTTTTGCTGCATTATCAACTTATCCCTTTCTTCTTGAATTTTGAGATGAGATCAGCTTTGACCTTATATTCCAACTCCTTTTGCTTGACTTCCAATACCAAGATATGTACAATGGACCTTAAATATGGATGTTTATTACTCTTCTCATGGAGGTCTATAGCTTGTTGATATTCTGATTCAAATTGGTTAGGTTGTGTAGATGATCAAAAATAAACTATAGGTTATGTTCTCTCTTTGGGTTCTGGTCCCATTTCATGGTGTAGTAAGAAGCAATTTAATATTGCTTTATCAACTACATAGGCCAGCAAATATACTATAATGAATGAGGCAACAAAAGAAATAACTTGGTTGTGGGCTATTCTTTTAGTACTCAAACAACATCAAACATGGCCTTCTTTACTTCATTGTGACAATCAAAGTGTCATTATGTTGTCCAAGAATCCAATGTTTCATGCTCACACAAAACATATAGATTTCCATTACCATTATATCAAGCATCTCATCCAACAATAGTGATTCATCTTTAGTATTGTAAACTAGAGGATTAGATAGATGATCTATTTACCAAGGATTTTTCTGAAACTAAGTTTTTATATATTAGAAGTATTTTAGGCTTGCGAGAAGTCATATGAATATTTGATGGTTGTCATTCAAGGGGAATTATTATTAATTTCTACCATCATATTAATGAATAAGTGATTGTAAATGGTTACCTAACAAGGCTGCTAGGACCCATGTTTTCTAGATTATGGGGGGATGTTTCAAGGTAATTAGTATAATTAATTTATGGGGGGATGTTAGAGTAGTAAATTAATTATACAGCATAGTCTATGCCATCTCCAAGCCAACCAAGCACCACATTCAACGAATCTCACTACCCCACCTCATCCATGTTATTCACGTTATTTTCTATTTCATTTGTCTATAATAAATGTTGTAGCTAAGAAACACACTACAATATGTAGTGAATATATTGTATATTTTTCTATAAATCAATGCACGAGCCTATGTCTTGTAGTGCTTAGTTTTGTAGCTAGTCTTCTTTGTTTCCTTCTATGCTTCTCAGTTATGTTTTCAACTTCCACATATCCAAGTTGGTTTGATAATTAAGAATTGACTCCTAACTAGTTAGAGCACCTTGAGCTTGATCGTCATTATTTTGTACTTTCTTAGAAGGTTGACTAGCAACTCTAGCTAGAGAAGTAACCAAGGTGACCTGAGGGAATTTCCTACTATTTGGTCATCTAGGGGATCCTCTAGTGTGATGATAAAAAGTGTTTGGAAAGGTGTATCAAACTTGTATTACAATCTTAAGACTAAAAAATCATATTTGGATCATAGAGGTTGATTTTGACCTTATAAAAATATTAAAATAGGCCTTAACAAAAGTAAGCTAGTTATAACAACATCGAACTCTATTAGACCTTCAATTTAGAAAAAACTAATCAACTTCTTGAATAAAAAATAATGGGTTTTAAACATTAGCCCCACAAAATTGAATCCATAACACTATATGTGGCACACCATAGATCTATAAAAAAGAGTTACACATCAAAAATGCATATTTGAATAGAGATAACAAGACCAAACTAGAGCATCCAAATTGGTTATAGGATTATGAAAAACTTATGATAGTTGTAAGGAATATGTTATTTTTTATATCAAATCATCTTTGAATTGGGGCATTGGATTTTATTAATAATTTTAGTGGTACATTTCAAATGGTTCTAGCTCATAGTTTGTTAATTTTTTAATAATTTCATGAATTTCTTCTCATATTTATTAGGTTCTTGAGATGTCATTTTCATACTATATTTTTCTCATATTATTATTCTACAAAAATATCTCAATATCTTAATTTCTCTATAATATTGTATGAAACCTAAGCCTAGATTTGTATTGTAAATCTCCTTGACCTATTGATCATAATATAATTGGTTAAAGATTTGGAGGTTATATTTTTATCCAAAAGGGTTTTCTTATTGTATATATATTGTTATGATGACAATTCTTTCTACACATAAAATTGTATATATTTTTTCTATTTACATATGCCCCCTCTTAGATTAATTATATGTTTTAATCTAAAATCCATCAAAGATTGGTCATATTGGTTAATACATGTTAGTATTAGAAGGATATTTTTGAAATAATCTTGATTTGATTGAGATATTTTTGTAGAACATATCTCTTTTTCGAAATAAAATAGCAAGGACATATTATGTGGATACAAAAAATATTAATGGAACAAAATTTATGTTATGGTAGTTATAAATGGGTGATTTGTTGGTCGGTTAGGGTCTATGGTCTTTGGTCACAAGAAATAAGTCAAGAACCATGTAATAAGTGTTAGAATTCCCAAACATGATCATAACAAATAAAACCTTGTTCTTTAACAAAAACCCTTGCACTCAATGAGCCTAGTTCATATTATCAAAGAGATTGATAAAAGAGTTAATTAAAATGTACAATATGACCTTGCATATATAGAAAATGAAGAGGAAATCCACCTATCATGTGGATTGACAAGTGCTTGATGATGTGGCACAAATGAGTAGAAAAGTTTCCTATAGGTGTCAACCTATGGATACTAGGAATGTGAAAACCAACAACTTATTTGATAAAGTCATCAAACTTGGGGACAAGTGTTGAATGACTACAAAAGTAACCTTTGAGGTGAGATGGAAATTCTTCCAACCTAATAAGGTATGCACATGAGCTTTACCAAATAACTAGGTAACCTCAAGAGGCCAAAAAGGTTGCACATTTAGTTAGACAAGATGTTGTCTAACTTCATCAACCTAAGTACACTTAAGCTATAGTGAATAGATAAACTATTCACTCTAACAACCCCCCTTAATTGGTACTTGGGGATATAAAAAATATGCAATAAATAGAAATAAATGGGTCCTGACTATGAGGCCTGGTTAGGTACCCATGTATAAAGTTTATCATAAAGTGGAGTAAAGGAGAAAAATGGAAGTGGGATCAAAACCTCTCTCCAAAAGATAAATACAAGGATTATAACACCTCCTAAAAAGATGTCCCATGATGATAGGAACATGATAATGAAGAATTTATGAAGCATTTCAAAGATGTAAACTCTATCAAAGATGAATTGGTGTTTTTTGGAATAAAAAACCCACCAAGAAATGTAGATCAGGATAAGAGATACAAAACACTGTATGAGTGAACATATGAACACTACTCAACCATGAATACACAAAGGAAATCAAATTTGCCAAGTTAAAAATATAGATAGTACTATGATTCTAGAGTGCTAGAACTCTCCATGAATACACAAATGATCCAAAATTTGAAATAATCCCCCATTTGATAAAATAAAGATACAATATATTCTTTCTAGAGCTCCATGGAATCAAAGTACAACATATGATAACAATGAAATAATCCCCCTTAATGATAGATATAAGATACTAATTTAAATTTTCTTTCACAAAATTTTGTCCATTGAAATACACATTAAAGTTATATAACATTAAAGATGTATCAAGAACTAAGAGATATAAAGTGCTAATTTAAAGTGACACATGGCGTGAAGGAAATGTGAGGTCATTTTTGTGATAGGTTCAAAAGCAACACACACAAGTGTTGAGAGCACAAGGACATCTATAACTGTGATGAAATAATACACAGGACCCATTTTTGTGATTAAAATAAAGTGTAAGTACCCAAATTCCCTCCCTATGATGTGATTTTGTGGCACTCTACCCCCATTGTTACATTTAAAATTGTGTTTTAAGTTCTTCATGTTTTTTGTCATTGGATTGTGGCATTGTTAAGCACTTGCAAACCTGTGTTTTAAATTCTCCATGTTTATGTCTTTTTGTTTGCAAGTTATTAAGAAAAGCTTGCAAACCTATGGTGAAATTGACCATTCCCAAATGAGGCAAGCCACCTATCAGCTTTAACAAGTGTTGAGAATTGTAAACAAATTAGCTTACAAATTAAACCACAACTCTGAAAAAAAACACTTATATTAGAAGTTTGATGGTTTGCTTTGACAAGTGTGCTGTCAACAACAAAACTGTAACTCTGACAATCCCCAACCCCAAGGTAAGATCACAGCTTTCCTTTCTGAGGCACCATTGTTAGGGTTGCAAATTTCATTGAAGTGTACCTTGTGCTATAGCTACTAAAGGCTTGCACACATGTGGATATTCACACCCCAATAATGGAGTGAGTGAAAAGTGTCCTATAGGACCTTACAGGCATGGACTAGCAATCACCCAACATTATGGATGGCTCCCCAGAGTGGGTTATGGAGGTGAGTGTCAAATAGGTGTCTACACAATCAAATGGAATGTGCAGTAGCCTTCTACAAAGCATTTCCATGCCCTCCCTAGGTCACATGAAAGTTCACCACAGTATGCATTTTACTTTAGATGTTTCCCCTTACTTTATTTCCATTAGTTTCACATCCCTCAGGTCTGTGCAAACCTCACCAAATGGCAAAAATCAAAAGAGTAACCCCAAGCTATGGTAGAAAACAAAAGTGTACAAGTTATTTATATTTTTTACTTAGAATATTCTTCTTTCCTATAATAAATATTGCTTATACTTTGAAGTTTATTTCATGATGTTGATCCCAATTATTAATCACACTTGACTATATTGAATTAATTGACCAAAGTCTTGATGAATAGACAAAAATATGTAATTTCAAGGAGATTCTTTTTTAGAAATTCCGGCATTGACAATATTCATTAGATATGCCTTCTTAACATTTAATAAATTTTGTATTATTCATGCAGCTTGTTTTAATTATATGGATCAAAAAAAAAAAAAATTGATCATGAATTGATTTGAAAACCAAGTTCCTGGTTAGTGGCGTATCACATTTTTGAATCATTTTTTAAAAAGTAATCAAAATATTGCAATATCACATTTTGTAATTATTTACTTGGTCCTATAAAAAATTATAAAAACAAAAATTACAGCGGGTGTTATATTTTTGAGTTCCTCTACTTATACCTAAAATATTATGTGACGAAGTTTATCTTTTAAGGTCAATTGTTAGTTACTTGGGTGGTGAGACGGATCATTTTATTATAGTGTCCCCTTACCTTATTTTTTCCCCCTAAAACAAAATATTGAGCAAATTTTCACTAAATAGATTACTTTTTAAAAAAAATAAACCTAGTAGTTTAGAAACTACATTTAATTTTCTATAGATTCTATTCTTACATGTTTTTGAAATAATATAGATAACTTATTTAATTTTTTATGTCAAGTTTCCTAACTCTGATTTTTCTAATTTTTTTGCCACTTAAGGGTCTATTTTTTCCATGATGATCCTACACATACCCTTTTCACTTGCTTCAGCATTGTTTTGTTGTTTGGATGGTTGTTGATTTTTTTTTAATTTCACTTGGCCTTTTGTTGTTATATCCTTTTGCTTCCTGGATTTTTTGTTTCGGTCTTCTCAGAGTTTAATATGTTACCGGAAATCGGAGTCTCGGAGTCTTGTGTTTGTGTCAAGGGAATTTGTATCTTCATATGATTCTAGTTCCACCCAGTATTTCACTAACTGGAAAGTTGTCAATCTCGATAATTTCCTTTTTACTGGATTTTGGTATTTTATTGTTTTCTTTTCCAAAACTCAGAAATCAGAGAGTGTTTTTAATTTTGTTGATTTATCTTTTAGACTCGGTTTCGGGTTTTTTTTTCTCATTCGGGTTTTTCTTTCTCTTTCCTTAGAGAGTATTTCCCAGATCTTGATGTTTTTTTTTATTTTTTCAAAGCCAATACTGGAAAGATTTAATCTTGATGATCATCAATTGATCACATATCTTCAATGACATATACCTTACAAAGAATCAATGTGACTTATTATTGCCACGTATAATCATCATGTCATCTTCCTTCTCAAATAGTGAGCCAGGACAAAAATCTAGGTGTTTGTGATTTGGACCATAATCCGTAATGATTGCATCTTGATTCTAGGAATTAATGTGAAATAATAGGTAATTAATGAAGGTGGAGAACTACCTATGTACTTGGCACCACCTCAAGCATGCAATTGCTTTTGCAACACTCCACTTTGCGTCATATTGTACATTTGCTAAGGACATTGAATTAATGAAATGACATTGGCACACAAGGAGAGGTAAATTTTGAGAAACCAAGACACATGTACCAGGCTTTTGAAATTGCATTCTGAAAGATCACCATTATTGACTAGAACAAGGTATGTTTCAAATAATTGATACTTTTTTAAGTGTTTCTCAAGCTATAAAATCTTGATAATGGTATTTCCATTTAGAAATTGAAATGCTAATTATTCTCTGATTTGTTAAATTTAATTGAAAATGAATTGAAAATTTTATAAAACGTACTTTTTGGTTAAATTTGACCCTAACTCGCACACAAGACACATATTCTGAAATTTGTAGAGCACATCATATACAAAATGAGCACTTATGATGCAAGGGCAGAAGATGAATTCAAGTATTGCAACTCACAATCCATACCCATCAATGTAGTGGTTACAGAAACTAATATGGGATGGTCTTTCAACATTGAAATTTGTTCATGGCTATTGCAAGAGAATTCTTTTCAATACACCAAGAATGTTGTGGCAAATGGGTTACTTCCTGTAGGAGGGTTTCCGCCAGCAATGGAGGCTCCTGAATTAATTATGCAATGTATAAATCATTACAACCCAACCAAGAGGATTGTTGAGAAAGAAGGGAGAATTTACACAAACCTATCATAGAAAGGAATCATATACACATTTGGTCTCTCCATTTACACGCAGATGTTCAATGTTGACATGAAGGCTAAAGCCAGGACATATTAGAGCGCTGAAGAGCGTAATAGAGAAATTATGAGAACTTAATGTTGCCAATAGCCAATTACATAATAGACCAAGGTAATTCAGAGGTCTATGTTTAAACAATAAATGTAAGATATTATAACTTTGTTGAGCATAGTGGTTGGTTTAAGAGATGCAAGAAAATTCAAACCCTGGATGTTTGTGATAATATCCCACATGATAGAGGGTCCCATGGAATTGCATTGGGTAAAATTGACAAGTGACATATAATTACATGAACATATTACTACATTTCCCAAAACCAGATGCTTCTACATGTCATCATATGTTATTTACTCTTGTGCTATTAGAGCTAGTAAACAAGGGTTGAGATAGGTTGGTACTGATGAGACAAGTCTTTGGCACATTTTGATCATACTTTTATAAATACTTTGTTGTTTTTATTATACTAAAACAAACATTCAATCTGTTTATGGGATAGGATATAGACCTTTTTATGACTTAAATATGATGAGTATATTGTCATAAGAAGTCCCATGATTATTACCTTTAATGTTTTATTAGTTTGACAAATACTTTATGGCTTTTTGTGATCATAAACCTTCTTGCAGCCTCCACTACCAAAACTTCCTGTAGCCATATCTGAAATAATGTTTGCCGTAGTTTAATACTAAATGAATGAATGAATAAAGTAATGGATTATCTTAAAGGATGAATGTGTTGAGCTAACCTTCTTCCTCAGGAAAAGATGGTGAGATATTTTGCAGGTACCACGATTGAAGGAAGGGAATTCAATTTCCACTTGAAGAATTGAAGACCAAATCCATAAAGAATGGTTCAATAGCAAAGGATGAGGAGACAGTTTCAACTCATCCGCCATGCAGGGAGAGTGTTCCAGAAATCTAGGCTAGGCATCTTGGTGGTGCATAAATCCAAGATGATGGCACTTTAAGACTGCTAAACCAATTTGACTTAGTTCTTGCTTTGTCATTCATCTCTTTACTAAAGTTAGTTAAATGTAATAAATGCCTCCCATTTTATAAGGGAAGGTTGGTTAGTAGTTAGGATTAGTTTTCAATAAATAGCCCATTCTCCTTTAGAGAAGGGGTTGGCTAAGAAAATCGCTATTGTAACACACTTTCAGTCTTAGAATTTTAGCCAGGAGATTGTGCCATGTACTTGTTTACATTGAATCAATAAAGCTTATGAATTTTTTCATCTAATTTGTTGTCTACTTTTGGCACTACCTAAGGGGGCCCACTTAGGGAACTGTCCATACTTTTATTCTACAAGTTAGAATAGCCGCATTTTCCTTCATAGAAGTTAATGTGACTATTCTTGTAGCTGGCAGAAACACATAGCTGTCAACTGTTCCTACAACCACTAGGAGCAGAATAGGTTATCTTTCGAGTTTTTCATTTCCAAAGCAAAGTTAAACAGTAAAGTTGTTTTCAGTACTTAAATTCCAGTATAAGGCATTTTAGGAATCATGCATGTCTGGAAGGGTGATTAGTGCATATCTTGTGTTGTCCCATTTCAAGTTTATGTCCCTAGGTTGATAATTAAATAAGGTTGTTTAGTAGGTCATGACTGCCAGTTGTGATGTTCAATCCCTGAATAGAGGAATTCATGTTCCTAGTTATTGAGCTGATTAAAGAATACTACTTTTGTGGCGCCGTTGTCAGGGGTGGTGTCAAACTAAGAACCTATTATAGGCATGCTAGGAAAGAGGTTAAGATTTCATTCTTAGTACTTTTAGTTTAGAATTCTACATTCATAGAAGAAGAGACCAATTTGGAAGATTCCATAGTTAGTTTACTTTTGTTGTATGCATAGAAGAAGAAACCAATTTGGAAGATTCCTTCCTAGGAGCATAGATATTGAAGAGATTGAATCGAACCTATTCCAAGATGACTCATATCTGGATGCTGGCCAAGACTTAGTTACTTCATCTTCTTCCTTTGATTCCTTTGAACTAAGTTTTAACCTATCCAAAGGAACATAATCAAATAATCCACTTGCTCTTGTAGTTTATCAACCAGGAGTTAATCCAAGAATACAACCAAGAATGGCAAATCCTATTTTTCCATTTCCAATTCCTAACCTACATGACAATAATAACCTCAAGAACATCCCTACCTCCTTACTGCCAAATTTCTATGGACTTATTACTGAGGACCCTCATACCTTCTTGTTTGAATTTGAAATCCTTTGTAGAAGCTATGACTATACAACCTCAACACACAAGCTGAAATTGTTTCCCTCTACTCTAAAGGAGGTAGCCTTGAGATGGTTCATGGGATTGGGAAGCAATGTAGCTAACAATTGGGATCAAATGAAGACTCTGTTCTTGGATAAATATAAAGAGTATTATAGAGGAAATGATCTGAGAGGAGATGACATCTTCAAAATGTCACAAAAGGAGGATGAAACCTTAGAGGATTATGTGTCAAGATTCTTGTTTAGTGTGCAGAAGAATACTCATCATGAGCTAAATGAGGAATCTCAAAAACTTCTCTTCTTAAGGGGAGTCAATGATACTTGCATGGAGGCCCTTGACCTCATGGCAGGAGGTGATGTCACCCAAAGTAATTGGGATGATATCAAGAAAATCTGTCTCAATTACTCCAAAGCAGCTATAAAGAAGGGAAGGGGGTTTAGACCTTCTTCTATAAAAGGAAGTGGCTCTAGAATATCTAAAGGGGAGATTACCAATCTCTTGTTCGACTTCAAGTAGGATATCATCAATGATGTAGCTACTCAACTAGATACTATGCAAGCTAGAAGGAAGAAAGAGGAAGTTGAGGCAATGTTAGTTGAATATTGCCCCCACTACCAACAAAGAAAGAAAGAATGTCAATGCAAAGAAGTGGCCAATTTGGAGGTACAACATCTCCCTACTGAGTTCAAAACCATTGAAGGAGAGGAGGAAGTGTTCTTTGTTGCTCAGTGCAGGCCATGGGCCCCAAGACAAGGTATGCCTTAGGACCCTTTGCAAAATTTTGGTTCATATAATAGTCAATGGAAAAACCAGTACCCTCCAAACTATGAGCCATACTCCCAACCTCAGTGGAATAACCCTTTGCCAAATGCCTAGCAAAACTATTGGCAATCCTCACAAGGGAATTGGCAATCACCACAACATAATTAGGGGTAGCCTCCACAAGGGAATTGCCAGTAGTCTAACCAATGGAGAGGAGGCCAGCAATGGTCAAATCCACCCACTAGTTTCCTGCAGCAACCGCAGCAGTAACAAACCATTATGCCACCTCCTACAGCTAATCAAGGTCAGAATCCAAAACCAACCCAACTACTTGCTCAGGCAGCACCCAATCCAAATAACCAACAACTGCAACAGTAGTAGCAAGTCTATTTTGCTGATCCTAATCATCATCCTGCCTATGCTCTTAACCTGAATAATATCAATTTACATTTAGGAACTGTGTTGTCCACACCATCTCCTCCCATAATCTCAGAATTTCCATCTGAGGAGATTGACCAAGAAGAAGATACCAATGACCAAGCCCAGCCAAATGAGCCAGTTCAGATTCCATCATTACCTAAGGCATCTGATAAAGTGTCCCCTCCTTTCCCACAAAGGTTGGAAGGTGAAAATGTAAAAAAATAAGAGGAGCCTACCTTTGACATCCTTGACCAACTAAAGCATATATGTGTGAAAATTCCCTTGTTCCAAGCAATCAAAGAAGTACCTATCTATGGCAAGGCCATCAAGGATGCATGTTTGAAGAAACTGGGGAGGAAAAATAAGGACCCTCAAACTGTCCATGTCATAGGCCAACTCTCTGACTTAATGCTAGGGAAGCTTAGCATCCCAAAATATTTAGATCCAAGAAGCCTTGTTGTGGAGATCAATGTTAATGGGTTGCAAATTAAAAATTCTTTAGTAGATCTCAATGCGGCTATCAATGTCATGACAAAGGACCTAGTTGTAAGACTTAATATTTCAGACCTAAGGGCTATAGCTACAATATTGCAGCTTGTTGATAGCTCAACTGTCAAACCTGATGGGGTAGTTGAAGACCTATTAGTCACCTTGGATTCCTAGGAGTACCCTGCTAACTTTATGGTCTTATCTCTGAAGGCATCATTGGGGGGATACCTGTCATACTAGGAAGGCCTTGGTTGGCTATTGTTGATGCTTACATTGGTTGTAGGTTGGGTAACATGACAATATCTGATAGATATAGCACAAAGAAGCTTACCCTCTATTCTCTAGCCCTGCCCCAACTTGAGTCTGGAGAGGTTGTCTGGCTAGATTTGGGAGAAGAGGAGGAAGTGAACTCCGTGGCCAATTTAATGATGATTACCAGAGAGCCTTTCATTGCACAACAAGATGAACAAGGTATACTATCCAATATCCTATTGAATAAGTATGGTATCGAATACTTCTATTGTGAAAAAATTCCATGTTCCTTGTAGCCCATTCTTCCTTTGCCTACATCAGCTCATTATCCTATAGCAACTGATTTCTTTCACACCTTGTTACCCCACGAGGTAGAAATGTCATTTTTTCCTAAAGTATCTAAGGTAGATTTAACCTCCCAAGTTGAGGTAGCCGCAGGAAAAACCTTGAGCATCAATAAAAACCTCACAAGTGAGCAACAGGAATCTATGGTCAAAATGCTTACCAGACATAAGTCAACTTTTACTTGGGAATATAGTGACATGAAGGGTTTAGACCCAAAACTCTGTACACATCGCATATACATTAACAGTGAGTTCAAACCTTTTAGGTAGCCTCAAAGAAGAATTAACCCAGCTTTGAGAGAAATTGTTAAAGAAGAATTGCAGAAACTGTTAACAGTTGGCTTTATCTACCCAATCTTAGATAGTCAGTGGGTTTCCCCATTGGTTATTATTCCTAAGAAAGGAGAAAAATGGAGGGTATGTGTAGATTACAAAGAGCTCAACTTGGTAATAAAGAAAGATTACTTTCCTCTTCCATTCATTGATCAAATTCTAGATAATTTAGCTGGAAAAAAGTACTTCTCATTCTTAGATGGCTTCAGTGGGTACAATCAAATCAAGATTGCTCCTAAGGATTAAGAAAAGACAATTTTTACATGTCCTTGGGGAATGTTTTCCTATTCAGTTTTTCCTTTTGGTCTCTACAATGCACCTGCAACTTTCCAAAGGGCAGTCATAAGTATCTTCTCAGACATCTCATATGATTGCATGGAAATATACATGGATGACTTTACTACTTATGGTACAACATTTGAGGAATCTTAATCCAACTTGGAGAAAGTACTACAGAGATGTGAAGATCACAACCTATCGCTGAATAGTCAAAAATGCTTCATGATGATGCAGAAGGGAATAGTGCTTGGTCATTATATTTCTACTGCAGGAATACAGGTTGATCCTGCTAAGATTGAGGTCATCTCTAATCTACCCTTTCCTACCAAGCAGAAGGAAGTAAGAAGCTTTCTAGGCCATGCTAGATACTACAGAAGATTCATCAAGGACTTCAGCCAAATAGAAGGCCCCTTATACATTCTGCTGAAGAAAGATGTAGATTTTTCTTGAATAGAGGAATGTGAAAAAGCATTTCTTGATTTAAAAGCCGCCCTTACATAGACACCTATTCTGAAAGGACCTGATTGGTCACTTCCATTTCATATTCATATTGATGCATCAGATTATTCCATTGGAGCTATGTTAGGGCAGAAGGGTGGTTCAACAGAACATGCACTCTACTACATAAGCAAAAATCTGCAAGGGGTTGAATTAAACTACACTGTTACAGAAAAATAAATGTTGGCAATCATCTATGCTATCAATAAATTCAGGCATTATATCACCGATTATCATATATTTTTCCACACTGATCATGCAGCAATCCGATATCTCATGAACAAAAGCTCAATAGCCGGGAGACTAGCAAGATGGTTATTGCTTATGCAGGAATTTGACATTACAATTGTGGACAAGCCAGGTAAATCCAACGTGGTTGTTGATTTCCTTTCTAGAATTCAAAGGCAAGATGACTCTGCACTTATTGAAGACTCCTTTCCTGATGAGCACCCATTTGCAATCAAGGTTATTCACCCATGGTATGCCGATATAGCAAATTATCTGGCTGCAGGAAGAACTCCTCCTCAATTCTCCCCTAAGGAAAAGAGATTATTGGTAGAGAAAAGCTTTAACTTTTCTTGGATTGTAGATTGCATGTTTTATATAGGGCCAGATCAAGTTATGAGGAGATGTGTACAAGAGGAGGACACTTATGATATACTGCATGCAAGCCATGATGAGCTGTGTGGTGGATATTTTACTACCAAAAGAACAATAATAAAAATTTTAAATACTGGCTACTATTGGCCAACTTTGCATAGAGATGTAGCCAAATATACCAGGAGATGTGACAGATGCCAAAGGATGGGAAGACCAACTCGATCTGATGAGATACCTCTATTTCCACAAGTTGTCATTACACCCTTCGACAAATGGGGACTGGATTTTGTAGGACCAATTGATCCACCTTACAATGGTAAGTCCTACATCCTTGTATGTACAGATTATGTGACAAAATTGGTAGAGGCTAAACTTATGAAGCATGCTAGGAATAATAAAGTAGCTGAATTCCTCTATGAGGAAATATTCACCAGGTTTGGTGTCCCTAGGGAAATAGTGACAAATCAAGGAGCACAATTCACTTCTACACTTATCACAACCTTAGTAAATGAATACAATATACAGCATAGGAAATCAACTCCTTATCACCCCCAGGCCAATGGCTAGGTTGAGGTCACCAATAGGGACATAGAGGCCATTTTGACTAAAAATGTAGATTTGCATAGGAAGGATTGGGCTGCAAGGTTACCAGAAGCTATATGGGCCTACTGTACTACCTGGAAGACTGCTACATGATGTACACCTTTTGAAATAGTGTATGGTAAAATAGCTATGATGCCAATATAATTCAAACATAAGACTCTAAGAACAACATTAGAGATGGATATGGATTTAACAAAGGCACAAAAGGATAGAGTCATGCAGCTCAATGCTCTGGATGAGCTCTGAAAGAATGCCCTACAACACACTGAGATAATACAACATCAGAGAATAAGGTGGCATGATAAATACATCAAGGAAAAGAAATTCAAAGTAGGAGATTGGGCCCTACTTCATGACTCACAATATAAGGACAGTCTAGGAAAACTACAAACCAGATGGTTGGGTCCATATGAGATAGAGGAGGTATTCACCAATGGTCCAATTCAAGCTACTAGTCAATGGGCATCACCTAAAGCTCTATTCTAAACCCATTGACAAGGAAACATTTCTGAGACTGTTCGAAATTTAGCAGGATGGCAGCAATCTTGTAGCCAAAGGAATTGAGCCTAGGATCAAATTCCCAAGCCATGTATAAAAGTGCATACCAAATCATAATAAAGGGGTTATCTAATAAGATTCCCATTCCATTCATTCACTTCATCCACAATCTGTACTCACTCTCTCTCTTCCACATCATCCACCTGTCATTTCCCATATCATCCATGTTTCTCTGTGTCACTTATTGCAATGAAGAAGGAAGTCACATCAAATAATTACGACGATTCTCTCCAGGTATGCTCCACTTCATTTTAAGATTGCTTTAGTTACTTTATTTATTGCATTTAATTTAGTATTAATTAGCATGAAATTTTTTCTATATGGTTGCCATTTCCTTCGGCTCATTTGCACGATTGAGCAAGTTCTTTTTTCTTCACCACATCCTTAATATCACCGCTATAAGCTTGTCCCATCAGTTGTCAAGAACCCTAAATATATGAAACATGTACTTATTAATCAAATAGTCTTTCCTTCCTACAATAATGAACCTACATGTATTCTGATTATCCATGATTACTCTCTCCCTAAAAATATTACATGATCACATTGTTTTCCCTATTTTTCTGTCACTTTTGAAAAGAGGTTCAAAAGTTTCGGTTGAGGGGAGGGGCAGAGTGTTGTAGAATTGCAGAAGGGTTCATTAATTGGGTTACAGGAAGTTCAGTTGGAAAAGCTAGGTGAGCATTACTTAACGCATTTAATTATAGAAAACCAAGAAAATGGGAGGTCAGCCGATTCGGCATGAGCCTACAGACCATAGCATCCTGTTACAGGATGTGTTGCATGTGCCACTATTTAGACAATATGGGTGGCTCAATTACTTCCTAAAGCTCAAAACTTTTAATACAGACATTGCAGAGGAATTCACAAGGACATTTCATGATGGGGAAGAAAAAGTTAGAGGCATAATAGTCAATGCGTCAATTGATAGAATTGTTGAGGTAACGGGACTACCTCAAGTCAGAGAACCATTTCCCAGAGGAAGAGATGCAAGAAGCACCAGGGCTAAGTTCACTCGGCCAAATGACCCTCCTCTGTGGGTAGATAAGCAAGGTGCGCAAAGAATGAGTATGCCGCAGGACTGGGTGTCACAGGTAGGGTATATCATCAAATACATAACCTGTGAAGGTAGGTTTTTAGTCCTACATTCCCATCACTTCAAACTTTTGTCTCATTTATGCCATGGATTGTTGATGAATATCCCCAACTTTCTTTACAATTTGTTATCCAATAGTGCTGCTGAATTTAAAAAGGGTAGGGCTAACTCTATATCTCACCACTGCCTTATTAAATTACTTGTTGAAATATCCATTCAAGACGCATCAGGAATGACCTGGGAGGAATTCACGGTCCCATTCAACCCTAAAATTCAAAATGTAGGACCTAGGGGTGAACCTCTTCCCTTTAAGCAACGAACCTCCTAGTCTATAGGCCAAACCTCTATTACTATGTCCACTTCTTAGGAATCATCTGGTTCACAGGATGATGTTCCTCTTTTTGAAAGAACTCCCAAGTAGCTGGCACAAGGTCCTATCAAAATTCATGAGCCATCTCCGAAGGATAGGAAAGGAAAGTCACCTGTTGTAGCAACCCCTGTGCCTATAAAAAGAAAGAAAAAGGGAAATTTTTCTATTCCTACAACAAAACCTTCCAAAAAGCATAAAATAGTTCCTACTTCCATGAGAAGGAGCTCTAGGCTCATGAACTAGGTAGCCCACCAATCATTTAAAACTACTCCTACCACACCGCCTTCAGATCCTTCCAGTCCTGAACTTAGAGAAGAAGAACTTGTTATTGAGGAGGTTTTGAGTACACCTAAAGGGGCTGGCCTGAATAAGTTGGCTACCATTGCAAAGCAACTATAGGAAGATATGGAATATGATGAGAAGGAAGAAGAGCCGGTTGTATTTTCGTTATAAGAAGAGAAAGTTAAGGTGGATGTGTTTGAAGAAGTACAGGAGACACCTGCGGTGTGCTATAATCATAGACCACCACTCCATGTCACAAAATTTGCTGCAGGAATGGCATGTTTTCAAGAACTTCAGCAATAGCAGACTGCTTCTGCACTTGAAATTGAGAGACTACAAAGGATAATCCAGAACAAGAATCTAGAAATTGCTAATTTGAATGACACTCTCAACCAGTTGGTAGAGCTGGCTCCACAACTGATGCAATGTCCTATACCTTCACCTGTCTACGCAATGTATCTCAAGGATTTGTATTTGAACTTCCAACTAATTAGAGTCTGGAAAGGTAAGAATCCTTCTTTGGATACCCCTGAGGAATTTTATGAAGCATACAGGGATTCACCTCTGCACATCAGGAACCTCCTGTGTGAATTTTATCTGCACAATTTGGCTATATCCCAGGATAAGGAATGGAATCCCTTATGTTATGTCGGTGATATTCATATCAGTGCTCTAATCTCCTAGATCACCAATGAAATAAGCAGAGGAGAACAATTTGATAGCCATATGCATGATGAAGTAAATATGCCATTGTCTGTAAAGAATGAATCTAGAAATGGAATGGGTATTTACTTTGACTGGAAGAAATTGTGGAGAGATGAAAGAGCTAGGCCACTAATTGAGCCTCTAAGACAAGAGGTATTTTCTCAGTACTCCCAAATTATAAATAGTGATTTTAATGTTGCAACCCTACACATTTAGAACAGATGGGAGCATCTTTCATTTCAATTAAAGAAAGCAGAACCACATACTCCCAATACCTTGTATGCAGCAACCAAAAGGGCAGAGAGGTACATGAGGAATGCCAGAACAAAGAAGGAGAATTGGTTTCCCTTGGTTATGCACCCACCTATTCTCCTATGGCCATTATTGGCTATATAGGGGGATAATAGCACTTATAATAGAAGTTTTGAAGATAATAGATGGCAAAGGTTGGAGGCAATGCGAGCTCACTTTTGGAGTTTCTAGAGTGGTGAATGTGGATAGCAACTGAGTGCAGATCTGAGAGAATTTTCCAGAAGAAGGAATGCTAGACTTGCTGAAGGGTCCAGCGAGTAGTTGGTTGAGGGGAGTGATGAGCCAAGTCTTTGGCACATTTTCATCATACTTTTATAAATACTTTGTTGTTTTTATTATACTAACACAAACATTCAGTCTATTTATGGGATAGGATATAGACCTTTTTATGACTTAAATATGATGAGTATATTGTCATAAGAAGTCCCATGATTATTAGCTTTAATGTTTTATTAGTCTGATAAATACTTTATGGCTTTTTATGATCATAAACCTTCCTGCAGCCTCCACTACCAAAACTTCCTACAGCCATATATGAAACAATGTTTTCCCTAGTTTAATACTAAATGAATGAATGAATAAAGTAATGGATTGTCTTAAAGGATGAACGCGTTGAGCTAACCTTCTTCCTCAGGAAAAATGGCGAGATATTTTGCAGGTACCACAATTAAAGGAAGGGAATTCAATTTCCACTTGAAGAATTGAAGACCAAATCCATAAAGACTGGTTCAATAGCAAAGGATGAGGAGACAATTTCAACTCATCCGCCATGTAGGGAGAGTGTTCCAAAAATCTAGGCCAGGAATCTTGGTGGTGCATAAATCTAGGATGATGGTGCTTTAAGACTGCTAAACCAATTTGACTTAGTTCTTGCATTGTCATTCATCTCTTTACTTAAGTTAGTTAAATGTAATAAATGCCTCCTATTTTATAAGGGAAGGTTGGTTAGTAGTTAGGATTAGTTTTCAATAAATAGCCCATTCTCCTTTAGAGAAGGGGCTGGCTAAGAAAATCGCTATTGTAACACACTTTCAGTCTTAGAAATTTAGCCAAGAGATTGTGCCATGTACTTGTTTACATTGAATCAATAAAGCTTATGAAGTTTTTCATCTAATCTGTTGTCTACTTTTGGCACTACCTAAGGGGGCCCACTTAGGGAACTGTCCATACTTTTATTCTGCAGGTTAGAATAGTTGCATTTTCCTTCATAGAAGTTAATGTGACTGTTCCTCCAGCTAGCAGAAACATAGAGCTATCAACTGTTTCTGCAGCCACTAGGAGTAGAATAGGTTATCTTTCGAGTTTTTCATTTCCAAAGCAAAGTTAAACAGTAAAGTTGTTTTCAGTACTTAAATTCCAGTATAAGGCATTTTAGGAATCATGCATGTCTAGAAGGGTGCTTAGTGCATATCTTGTGCTATCCCATTTCAAGTTTACATCCCTGGGTTGATAATTAAATAAGGTTCTTTAGTAGGTCATGACTACTAGTTGTGATGTTCAATCCCTAAGTAGAGGAATTCATGTTCCTAGTTATTGAGCTGATTAAAGAACACTACAGGTACTCTAGGCACAAAGATTGGTAATAGTTTGATATATGCACATTTACCCCAAATCATCATACATGGGTATAAAGATGATTACAATAAAGTAAATGATTTTTTCTCCATGAAATTGGTAAGAACAATGGAAGGTGATAAAGTTAAAAGATTATCCCTGGAAGTGCAAAGTGCCATTCGGCCAATGGGAGGCTGGTATATATCGTTCCCAACTTACTCCTACATTAGAGTGGAGGGATTTGATGGAAACCCATTCATGCTACCTAGGTATCCTACATATAAAATTGTTTTATTAGAACTGGTGAGATAGTTAAAACCATCTCAAGCTATTTATATCCATGCTTTCAAAAAGGCCTCTTTTAAATTTCCCATTACAATAGGAAATTATAACTGCAGTGCAATTAAAGTAACTGATTTGTGTGAAGAAGAACTGAGGACATACCATTTTGAAGAGTTCCCACTCTAGAGAGTGTATTATGATATTGAAGGAAATATTGATAAAAATATAGTTGGTTTTCATGCTCATGTGCCACATTTAGAGGACTATTGGCTTAACTGTGAAGACGAGCATGTGGTAAGAAGAATAAAATATGAAAGAATGCTTCTCAGATTTGCTTGGATGCTCAAGCTTTATGATATCCCAGATCAACTGGATGAAGATGATGTCCACGTGTTGAACCAATTCTACAATGATGACAGGGTATATGATGAACCCATCCTAGACCCAGGTATTGATGATGAATATATGACATCAATTGGTGAGTTCACCAGACCAGTCTTAAGGTATACTCAACACTGGATTGATGATTTTTGCAAAGGTTTGAGAGAAAGTGGAATTGATCCTATCTTCTTAGAAGATAAAAGGAGGAAGCAAAGAGATGAGAAAACATTTGAAAGTGGAGAGCCTACCAAGAAGAAAAGAAAGACTAGCAAGATGACTCCAAGTATTAGAATTGAAGAAAGAACCCCTGAAATTACAAGACAAGAAGTTCCCATAAAACCATCTGATAAAAAGAAACATGCAGAGACAGATAAAGATAAATAAAAAGTGAGACCTAAAGGTGCATCTTTCTCTATAGCTAAATCGAGAACAAGAGTGGCTATTGACGAAAGAATAGGAGGCAAAAAAAAATGTTGTGCACAAACTAGGTCTGCATCTCAAAGGGTTGCAGCGTTGTTTACCCCTCCCCCTTTTGTTAATATGGCTAGTACAAAACAAGCACTAGGAGGGACTCCTATCGCTTTAGAGGAAATCTCTGAAGAAGATGAAGCTAGAATTAAAGAATAGATGGATAAATGGGGTGCTATGTGGGAGAAGGTGAAAGAAAATAAGTGTAAAGACAAACCCATGGTACATCTAGTGACAAAAGAAATTCAGGATGAAGGTTCTAACCGCATAGATATTGTAGAAGAAGAGTTTATTCAAGGAACGCTCACCTCATAGGCATGAAACCCTAGCATACTTGAAATGGAAATGAGGGAAATTGTAGAGCAAGATCCTATTGATGAAAGAATTGTTGAGGATACTCTTGATTCCCAGCCTTCATTTGGGAATGTGCCAAATATTAGTAAATATTTGTAGATCTTTGAAGAACCAGAGTAAGGCCTTGATAAAATTGAAATTGAAATTTTAGAAGAGGAAGCTACACAGTTTGTAGGAGATGGAATTGAAAATGAAGAGAATCTTGGTGTAGCTCAGTAAATAAAGAAGATAATGTCTAGAGAGATGAAGTAAAAAATCTAGATAGACAAGAAAATATAAGTCTCCAAATAGAGGAGGCAGTGTCAAACCCTACCAATCTCGAATCTATGCTAGATATCATTGAAGGAATTCCTATTTCAGAAAATGTGATAAGTCAAAGAGAAGAAGTTCTTAAAACAAGTAGAAAACAAGAACAGAGAAATGTTATAGAGGTATAGCAAGATGATGATACACCTGATTGGTTAATCATGGAATTAGCTTCTCCAATGGAAGTGGAAGTACTACCTCTGAATCTTAATAGTTTTATACAAGAAGTAGATACTCCTGAACCTAGGCACAAAGCAAAGGCAAAGCATGTCATACAGAGAAATGCAGATGGAAATAGAACCATTTAGATAGCTACTCCAATAGTTGATAAAGACATACATGAAATAATGCCTAAGGAGTATAATATAACAAGCATTAACCTTGGACACTCATCTTGGAAGCAAGAGTTAGAGGAAATAAAAGTGAATTTAAATGCTACTATTGCCAGAGTACATAAATAAAAACAAAAGAAAAGAGAATTGAAAGAATGGGTTGCTACCTTGGATCATTTTATTAAGTCATTAACTTTATCTGGCTGGGAACAAGTTGAACTTCCCCAACATTCGGTATTGATGTCACAAGAGCAAGTAGATGCAATTGCAGCAGTTCACCATAAAATGAATATGTTTGAAGAATGGATTGAGTACTGGGTAAAGCAAGGAGAATAATTTATTACAGATGGAATAGGGAAGTACAAGGAAGAATACCATCATTCGGAGAATTCAAAAATATTTGAAGATGAATGTAGATTTTTCCATAAGAAAGTCATCAAAGAAAAGTGAAACATTGAAATTCTCATGCAGTCAGATATCCAAGAGTTAATACAAAGTGATGTAATATCAGGAAATGAACTTCCATTGCCAGAAAAATAGAAGAAACTGTTGAAATGGGAAGGTGACATGTTAATACCATGTATTGAAGGATTTGAAAAGGTCATCGTCGAGTGCAGAACATTGATTAGGGAAAATCAAGAGTTCATTGAAGTACTAACACGTCAAGGTTTTGATCCCTTAACATTAGGACAGGAAGGAAAAGAAGCTAAATCCTTCAAGGAATGGATAGAAATAATAAATAGAGATCTTGTTCAATTGTTGAAATAGGAAGTCATTGATGAGTTAATATAGTGTAGAAATATTATGGTCAAGTATGAAGTAGACAAAGCACATAAGAGTGATATCATGCTCCAAGTAACTGAAGAATATATTAGGCTCAAGCTGACTTGGAGAGAATTACAAAAGATTTCAAAAGAATGCATGCATCAAGTATGAGGTTCTTTCCTAGATTATAAGTCAAAGAAAGGTGAAGGAAGAATCCCAGAGCCTGAATCATGAGAGAAATAAGAGAGCTAGATACCGGATACTAGAAGCATGATGAAGTTTATTTTGTTTCATTTTTGAGTTAGCAAGTTGATCCTAGTCCCGGTAGATGTTACTTATCCTGGTGTTTTGGAAAGAATCTAATAGCCTTGACAAATTTAAAGTGATTGTGTTGGAGTATGAATAAAGTGTTACTACACATGAAGTCAAAGCCTTGATTTATTCTAGAATGTTCTTGATAACAGTTGGAAAATGCCACATGCCACATTCTAATTTGTTATTTCTGAATCTCTGAATAGACTCTTAAGTTGAATTTTTGGGGACTTGTTTCTATAAAAGGCCCTCTCATCCCTCATTTTTATTTTAATTTCAGAATTTGTGGATGTTGGAGGAGCATAAACTTTTAATTTTTTTTCTTTTGTCCTATTTTTTGAACCATTCTGGTGTAAAACTTTGTATGCACGTAGACATTAATTAATATCAAAGCTCATTAGATAGCTACCTATCTTAGTATCTTTTGTAGCTAGTTTTGTTAGTTCGATCAAACAAGACTATATGCTGCACCATTTAAGGGTGCATACAAAACCTACTTGGTGTCCAGAAATAAAACCCTTCTCTTTAAAATCTTGCACTATTTTATATGTAGCTATAAAGCAATCTGGCGAAGTATAAAGTGGTTTGCTCTATTTTAATTAATTCTTTGGGGAATCCATGGAGAATAACTAGGAGAAACTTTTAATTTTCAGTATTTTTTTTATATTTAT
Source organism: Sequoia sempervirens (assembly GCA_007258455.2). Lineage (NCBI taxonomy): Eukaryota > Viridiplantae > Streptophyta > Pinopsida > Cupressales > Cupressaceae > Sequoia > Sequoia sempervirens. The sequence goes on from VDFB02193867.1 coordinate 216,687,169, forward strand.
TTTAGAATAGATGTTTAATAATTTGAAAATGTTCCAAAAAAATTAAATGAATTGAAAGAATTTTGTTGAAAATTCTTTGTTTCCCATATGATTGTTGAATGCTAAATGCTAAATCTACTTAAGTGATAGCAAAGAATTTGTGATATTCATGAAATATTATGGAAAATATTTTGGTTTCATGATGTTTGAACTCATTTTTTCAATTTGTAATGTATATCTAAAATATTCAAAGAATAACCATAGTCCCTTTCAGATTAACAGTAATATCAAATCATTACCTGAGAGTGGCCCTAGTGCAACCATGACCTAGTTATCAGAGACTTGGGATTGAACGAAATCCAATATTTGTCCTATAATGCAAAATTTCCCCTTAGGTTGTCTTTGTTCCATATCTTTCAAGAAGGATAGGCTCTTTGCGGTCTTGTCTATGAAGAATTTATTCACCCTATTTTCTATGAGTAAAACTATCGTCAACACTAAGCATGTACTTTTGTTATATTTTTGAGTTGACCTCCTATGGCTAGTTCCCATTCATTTAAGTTATAACCTATGTATAGGTTATCATGTGTATACTGACCCGTTGCTTCCTTTTCATCACTTGAGTCTATTCCCTTGATTATCTTTTATTTTTCTAAGTCTAGAGTTGTTCAAGTCTTTGTAAAATTTGGTTAAGTATGAAAGTTTTCAATCTTTTGGTTATTACTCAAAACTTTGTGGGTCAATAATATGGTTGTCAAACTTCCCTTTTTATTGATTAAGACTATCCTTTTCAAAGTTCCTAGGTTCGAGTCATGCATATCATTTTATTACCTAGATGTCCCCATATTACCTAGGAGATGTCCCCATCTTAAAACAAAATATTGAGCATGTGATAATGCAAAGTTCATATTACCTAGGAGATGTTCCCATCTTAAAACAAAATATTGAGCATGTGATAACTATTTCACTTAAGTTTTTTTTTCCCCTCACTTCGCTTCAACTATGTGGCTAATTCTCATTCCATTGCTAGCTTCCTATGCATCGCAGTTTACCTTTCTACCATTAGCTTCCTTTGTGCAATGTGTGATGGATTTGTAATTTCATGACCCAAGGGTAGGTATCAATCCCTTGTTGCATCACATGCTTCTTTCACATTACATTTCTCTTAGTGCTCGCTATTTCCCTTGGTGCAATGTGCGATGGCACCATTGATAGATCATTTCGAGGACACTTGTCTAAATCCTATACCATAACATTATTTTATTGCATTGATAATTTAACTCTTGATTGCCTATTATTAAATGTGATATGAAATGAGTATTTCATGTTACACCATGTGGCAACTTTTCCTTTCATCACCCACTCTCTTCACATCACATTTTTCCCTTCCACCATTGGTTCCCTTTATGTGATGCGTTATGTCTTCAATGCTGTTAGGCCAATGGAAATGTGTTGACATTCTATCTCATCACAAAGTCCCTTCAAATCATGTTTTCATTCATGGGTTCTTAGGGCCTAAATGCGATATGCAATGAAGAAAGGGGTAAAGAATATGGTGAAGAAATATTCCAATGGACAGGTGGCATTTCATGATTACATTGTTCACTCAATTCACATCGCTATTGTGAATTGTTTTGTGTTGAGCAATTTTTTGTATGTGATAGAAAGATTGGTGGGTCCTCTATTTCATATTAGTAATGGGGAGATATGAGAACATGTTTCCAAGGTGACAATTGACAATTGTTCATTGTATTGCGCATCTCCTTCACATCACAAAAGGTTTTTGATCATAGAAAAAAGTTGTGATAGGAAATATGAAGCAATGGAGATCAATAGTGGCACAAGTTTAAAGGGGGGTTGATCTGATGATCACATTTTAAACTTCTCTTCATGGTCAATCTCAACCATCCATCCATGATCAAGTGAAAAGAATTCAAACTTCAATGGCCAGCAGCTCCATTTTATGAGAAGACCAAAATTGATGGCACAAGTAAATTTCCAGCCACCATATTGAATCTGATTGAGTCCAAATCGATTCTTTATGCTCCTCCCATGATTTTGTAATGGCTACAATAGTGTAGGTACTTATTTATGTGTTGCAAGTGCCAAATTCCTTTTTCAAGACATGCTCACCCAAATCTTTCTACGAATCTCCTAGGGATTCCAAGTTTGTATTGATGAATATCATAATGGAATGTTTGTTATTGGTGTAAGAGCCATTATGGCTAGGGTTCCTACTCAAATTTGAGGGAAACTCAAATTTTTTGTGAAATTCAAATGGATTTCATCCCTATTGTAACTCTAGTTGTGTTAGGGTTAGGGTTTGAAATCAATTCTGAGTTATACCTACACTATAATGGAAAATTTTGTTCTCATTCAAAGGGTTTTGATTCTTAGTTTTTTTTAAGTATTTTTATAGGGTCAAGTTGCATAGATAAGTCCTAGGAAGCTTAGGGAAGAAATGTTGTAAATATTTTCTCTATAATAAAAAAAGATGATATGAATACACATTATATTGTATCTAGTGCTACATATTAGTTTATCATCCTCTCCATTGTTGTACATGCTACCTTTGAATTAATATAATCAAGGAATATTTTCTAGTTCTCATTATACATTTTTCTCATGGATGTATGAATTGTTTGCTTCTATTCAAGGAATATCATAAGGGTAAGTGCACTAATCTGTGACACAATTTTGATGCCAAATTGGAAAAAAATGGAGAAAAACGTCCAAATTGAGCATTTGGTGCATGCCAAATTGAGCATTTGGAACATGCCAAATTTGGAGTAAGCCAAATGCAAAAAGTGATTTAAAATCCAAAAAATGTATTCCAACCTCCATTTTCTATTGAACCCATGGCTTGGATTTTTCTTCTCTGAAACTCGCACTCACCAAATCTCTTCCATTTTTTGTACTCTTAGCTTGTAATTCTTCACAATGATGTCGCCAACATATTAGAGAGGTCAAAGATTGTGAAGAGGTATGTATTTTTATTCTATTTATTTTGAATTTGATTTAGAATGTATATTGAAATAGGTTTTTATAATAAAACTTTGTTCTAATTCTTAGGGAATGAATCTCTACCTCGAAACATTGAGAATTCATAATCACCCCCTCACAAAGAGCCTCCTATGCAAGAACAACCTGAAACCACTCCATAAATTCATAGCCATCCTCAAGGAACACAAAAAAATATTATAAATCAAATTTAAAACAATAAAAGAGACATTGAACAATTAATTAGAAGATTAACCAAGCATGCTAAAACCCACCCTTATAGGAGAGGGATTGTTGAATCATTGAAGCCAATTGTATCTCATGTTGGAGAAATAAGCGAGAAAATAAATTTTTGGTCAAATAAGAGGCATGATATGCGACCATTTTATGCTAGTGGTTTGTCATATGTAGATGTGAAAAAAAAAAAATTAGCAAAGCAGACTTGTGTGCCCTATTTAAAGACCTAAGAACCAACACACCTTTGTCTCATGCATGCAGGAGGTTCCCCATCCATTGGTGTCACCATGAGTTAATTAAAAATAAATTTTGGGAGTGGTGGTGGATGGTATTTCACCAACCTCCATGCAATAACCATGAGGTACTATAGTACTTTTTGAGGAAACTCTATTGTGATTTTTTCCTCAATAAGATGCAAAATTATTTTAACATCTTAGACTTTCAAGGTAGAGGTGGGGCCTCCACACATGATAGACCCATTGCACGATGTAATCCACAGTTGGCACTGAGACCCTTGGCCAAACCCATGGTGGAGCATGCCACTATTTCATCCATTATTAAGGATAGTGTAGAGGTGGACACGCTGGAGTCGACTAGCTCACTCACCCAGACCATTATACAATGTGCAAGGCCTCTAGTAGAGCCTGATGTGGAGGATATGTGTAGGCTTTGAGCTCCACCCCACCATTGTGTCACTTGTGGTGTTGTTTGCATGTACGATTATTAGAGTGTTCAAGATGCAGCTACATAGCCTACATCATTTGTAGAGACGATGGCTTTCATATATGATTTTTTGAATAATACATTTGACATTAATACTTAGGTAAAATTCAAAAAGTTCATTAATTTTTTTATTAAATTATATTTTGAAATTTAAGAATAACTAAATTAGTATAATATTGATATGATGAAATTTCAGGGTTGGAGTGTTCATGAGACATGCTCCATTCCTATAGTCCCTTATCCATTCTCGATGTTGAGGACCCATAGGTATGGAACTAGTATTAAGGATATTATTAATGCATTTAAATAGTTGAATGCTATATTTGAATGTTTGTCTCATAACATGTTTTGGATGTAAAATAGTTTCCCAGTGGACCTTTGACCTCCACACCTCACAATTCATGTCCTCAAACAACTTTCACGAAGGTAGCCTTTATTCATTAATGATGTAAAATAATGTTAGCTAGTTTTCATAATTTTTCATATATTTACCATTAAACGTCCATCTCATTCTTCCATTCCTTTCATCACACATATTTTAACCATTTTATATCACATATCCCAATCTTTAACACCTTATATATTATACCACCTTCCTCCATTTTCATCTTATACACATATCATTACAAGAAACCTTTCCTACTGCTCATTATTGACCAAATCTCTAATACATTATTACTACACACCTCAAGTTCCCACTTCATGTCCTATATTCAAACCTTAGACACTGCCTAATTCACTTTATGGTCTAATATTCCCTCCTAATTACTTCCCATTAACCTCTAGTATAGTTCACCGTAAAAATGTTTTATTATCCCATCCTAGCTCATCTAATTAATCTGTACTAGTCCATTCTATTTTCCATCATCCCCTCTTGATCGTGTCACATTATCTTCTCCTAATTCAATTTTTTTTCCTTTATTCCTTCTTAATCCCATCCCATTAACATTTAATAGTTCCCCCTATTTTCCATGATTCCCTCCTAGCCCATCCCACTAATATCTTCTAGTCCATCCTATGCATCATTATGCCCTTCTACTCCCATCTTATTGTACCCATTATTATTTCACCCTAGATGTTCCATGATCCCCTATGTTCCATTATCCATGCTATGTTATACCATCTTTATCCACGTTTCATCCTAGATAACTCTTCTCTATTATTACTACATACAGGTCAAGTTCGCACTTCGTGTACTATAGTCAAACCCTAAACACCTCCTAATTCACCATATGTTGCATTATTCCCTACTAATTGCATCCCATTAAGCTCTAATTTTCCACCCTATATTTTCTTATCACATCTTAGCCCATCCCGTCAATCTATACTAGTCCATCCTATGTTCCATTAACCCCTTCTATTCCCATCCCATTACCCTCTCTTATTTCACCTTATGTTCCATTATCCCCTCTTGGTCTTGTCCCACTATCTTTCCCTAATTCACGTTGTGTTCCTTTATTTCCTCCTAATCCCATCCTATTAACCTCTAGTAGTTCACGCTATATTTTGTTATCCCATCCTAGCCCATCCCATTAACCCATTCTAGTTCATCCCATTGTACCCTCTATTATTTCACCATACGTTCCATTATCCCCTGTTGATCTTGTCTCTTTATCCCTTTTATGATATAGCACCTCCATCCAAATTTTATCCTATACACCATTAGAAGAAATATTTCCTTCCACTCATTCTTGACAAAAGTTGTCTTCTCCATTACTTCTACACACCTCAACAACCAACTTCATGTGCTATAGTAAAACCATAGACATGTCCTAATTCATCATATGTTCCATTTGTTGGAAAAAAAAGGACACACAACTAAGAGGGGGGGTGAATCAATTGTGACAGAAACTAAAACTCTTCTCTAATGAATAAGCAATAAACCATAAAAAATCAACACATCATAGAGACAAATAAAACAAAGATCTTTTTGCATGGAAACCCTGTTGGGGAAAAACCATGGTGGATGTTAGTCCACAAGATTATACTCTACTAGAAGTATAAAAGAAATAATAAGGGGAATGCACATGCATTCAAGCATACTGCCTAGAGCTCACTGTCCAACAATAGGGTTTGGATTAAAACCATCCAAGATTTGTGAACTGAGAAAATAGCTTCTTCACAAGCCTGATTACAGTTCCAATTAAGCTCAACACTTCTTCACACTTCGCACATTCTTCTTCACACTTTGCTCAGCAATCGAATGATATTCACACATACACACATAGGAGCACATGAAGTATCATTTCCACCGATCACACAATTCGATCTTATATATTCGCTATAGGAGATTTCATCACCACTTCATCGACTAGAGAAAAATAAAACATATTTGTAATGTTAGCCCAAATTTATAAATAAACTTTTAATGTGTATCCACCAAGGTAGCCACAACATAGTGGAGACCCAAATTAATATCTCCAACACAAGAATACTTTAATCAATTACACCTCAAAGATCCACAACATGCTACCAATGACATGTTCAGCCAGGAACAAGAAAAATTGAACATGCGCACAAAGATATTCAACCACGAAATATTTCAAATAATGTGGACATACTGTAAAGATAGAGAATGATCTAGAGACACCACATAACACCAAAAAACAACAAAGAAGCGTCTGCAACAATTGAGAAAACAATAATTACAAAAACTTCATTCATGAACACTAATAGAGACCAGCAACACACTATCAGACCACATCATACTCAAAACTTCACGTGGACCTCTGAAACTTCCAGTAGATGATCTAGAAACATTCAACATCAGACCCTTAAATCCACATTAGCTAATCTTCAATGTAGAAAACACAATGCCTTCTTGACCTGCACAGTTCCACTAGGAACTAGGAATACTTTCCTTTACAATTTTCTCAATATCCTCGACATATACAATCTTCAATGTACCAAATATTATTAGTGTTGACACCAATGACAACCACGTATCAACAACCATATCGACAACATCCAACAATCTCCCCCTTTGGCATTGATGGAAACACATGATGTGAAAAGTACCATCAACCCAACAAACTGACTTCTTTTGTACTTCTCCTCTCAACTAAACTTCTCTTCTCAAATTTTTTTCACAATACACTTCTCGCCCTTTGAAATCAATGACAAAGGTAACCATGACCTTTCCATGCACACGCTCTAAACCACATATCCACACATCTAACTACTCCCTTGAGTAGCAACCACGAAAACATCAATCTAGATCAGAATATAGTAATGAGGCTTTCAGATTGATGCAAATACATGCATCTTTAGTTCTTATCAGGAGGGGTGATTACCCCTAGCATCCCTCTGAGATACTCAAAAGTATCCTTTGGCAATGACTTAGTAAATATATATGCAATTTATTCTTTGTTAGGTACATATTCCAATCTGACTTCTTTCTCATTCACCTTTTCCCTCAAGAAATGAAACTTAATTGAAATATGCTTAGTATTAGATTGTAGTACCAGATTCCTTGAGATGTTTATTGCACTTGAATTGTCACAGTATTTTGCAATAGGCTCTTCATATATCACTTTGATATCTCTCAACATTTGTTTCATCCATATCACTTGAGTACAATTATTTGTAGCAGCAATGTATTCTGCTTCAACAATGGATAGAGAGATGGAATTCTGGTTTTTGCTCAACTAGGATATCAGCTTCTTCCCTAGGAAGAAAGCACCACCACTAGTACTTTTCCTGTCATCTACATCACCAGCCCAATCTACATCAATGTATGCACATAGAGTAAGATAATCATCCTTTGGATACCAAAGTCCAAAGTCAACTATTCCTTTAAGATATCTAAAAATTCTCTTGACAGTAGTCACATGTAATTCCTTTGGATCAGCCTTGAAATCTAGCAACCATACATACAACATTCATAATGTCTGGTCTAGTATGTGTCAAGTAGAGCAATCTACAAATCATTGATTTGTACCAAGTTTGATTTTACTTTGGAGAATCATCATTCTGCCATAGCTTACATCCAGTTATCATTGGAGTACCAATAGGTTTGGAGTCATCCATTCCAAAATTCTTCAGTAGCTCTTTCACATATTTGGACTGAGATATGAAAATCCCTTGGTACAATTGTGTAACTTGTAAACCCAGAAAGAACTTCATTTCACGAATCATGTTCATCTCAAATTCACTCTTCATTTCATCAGAAAACTTCATGCATAGATTATCATCTCCTCCAAAAATGATATCATCAACAAAAACTTCTATAATAAATTCCTTATCATGATCTAACTTGAAGTATAGGTTTCTATCAATAGTACCTTTTGTGAATCCAAGCTTCAATAGATATTTTTCCAATTTAGCGTACCATGCTCTAGGGGCTTACTTAAGTCCATACAGAGCTTTCTTTAATCTACAAACCATATCTCCCTTGTCTATTATTTGGAATCCATCTGGTTGTTCAATGTACACTTCTTCTAGTTCTCCATTAAAAAATGCAGACTTCACATCCATTTGATAGACTTTATAATTCTTATGTGCAGCATAAGCACAAAATAATCTCACAGCTTCAATTCTAGCTATAGGGGAAAAGGTTTCTTCAAAATCAATACCTTCCATTTGAGAATAGCCTTTACATACCAATCTTTCTTTATTCCAGACCACTTCACCTTCTTCATTCAGCTTGTTTCTAAACACCCATTTGGTAGCAATCAAATTCTTGTCTTTAGGCCTAGGAACCAGTAGCCATGTGTCATTCTTTTCAATTTTTGCCATCTCTTCCTTCATAGCTTCTAGCCAATGTCCATCTTGATAGGCTTCAGTGACACTCTTAGGTTCAATCTTGGATATCAAAAGATATTCTTCTGCAATTTTTCTTCTAGTTTACAATCCTTTACTCTTATCTCCTATGATTTGACTTTCAGAATGAATCAGCTTTACATACCTTGGACTTTTGTGACTTACTTGGACTTCTGATTCTTCAAATCTCTCTTCTACACTTCCACTTATTTGTGCCTCTACACTTATTTGAGTTTCTTGACTGACTTGATTTACTAGAACAAATTGAGGTTGCTTCACTGGAACATACGGAATAATCTGAAGTAGATTTGGTGTTTGAGTGCTTTTCAATTGACTTGTGTTGTCTTCATATGAATCATAGTTGCATTGTCTAGATGACTTGATAGAGTCCTCATCAACTCTGACATTTTCACTTTCAACCATCTTTCTCATTCTTTTATTATAGCACTAGTATGCCTTACTCTTTGTAGAGTAACCTAGAAAAATCCCTTCATCGCTTCTAGCATCAAATTTTCTTATATCATCATCTCTTTTGATATAACACCTACTTCCAAAGATCTTAAAATACTTAACAGTAGGCTTGTGACCAAACCATAACTCATAAGGGGTCTTACCAAAATTTCCATTCACATTTACTCGGTTCAAGGTATACACAGCAGTACTTGCCACTTCACTGTAGTACATCTAAGACACATTTCCTTCCATCATCATGGTTTTGGTAGCATCTAGAATTGTTCTATTATTTCTCTCTGCAACTCCATTCTATTGAGCGATTTGGGGAGTTGATAGTTGTCTCTTAATTCCATGTTCTTTACATTAAGAGTTGAATTCCTTAGAAATGAACTCACCACCTCTTTCAGATCTCAGACATTTAATTTTTAGACCTTTCTCATTTTCTACCATAGCCTTGAAGCATTTGAATTTCTCCAGAGCTTCCCATTTTTCTCTTAAAAATGAAACCCAAATCATTCTAGAGTAGTCATCAATAACCATCATGAAATACCTTTCTCCATGAATACTTATGACTCTTGAAGGACCACAAAGGCCAGTATGCAGTTGTTCCAGAAAATTATTTGAATGAAAATGTTTTCTTTGGAAAGAGACTCTAGTATGTTCACCCATCTGGCATTCCTTACATATTATATTAACAGGTTTTACTAATCTAGGCAGATCTCTTACTACTTGAGTAGAACTTATCTTGATAATGTTGTCAAAGTTTACATGACACAATCTCCTATGCCACAACTAGCTTTCATCTATCTGAGCAATCAAACAACTTCCACTAGCAGTATTTAAATGAAAATTGTTACCTTGTGTTTGTTTTCCTATTGCAATCAAGTTTCTAAAACTCCCACATATCTTGCATCTTCTACCTTTGAACTATAGATCATATTCCTTATGAACCATCTATCCAACACTCAACAAATTGTGCTTTAGACCTTCAACATAGAGGACATCATTAGTTTTGTCCTTACCACCAAGGAAAATGGATCCTCTACCATGAATCACACTAGCATTGTTATCTCTGAATCTTACAACTCCACCATCATATTGTTCTAGACTCACAAATTTTCTTGTCACCAGTCATGTGATATGAGCATCCACTATCAATGACCCACTCATCTTTTTCTTCAACTTGAGCTATAAGAGCTTTTTCATCTTTAGTAGATTCAGTAGCCATAGGATTATTTTCAATGGTAGCAATGAAAGCCCAATCATCTTCTTTTCCATTGTCTTTATCAGATTCTTCATCAGTCACTACTTCAGAAAAGTAGCATCTCTTGGGGAATCTATACTTCTTAGGTTTAGATATAGGAACTCTTTTAGGACATCTTGATGCAAAATGACCTATTTTACTACATGAAAAACATTTAATAGGTAATACATCTTCATACTTACTTTTTCCTCTGCCTTCTTGCTTTGCAATCAACGCTTCTAGTTCTTCTACTTCTCTTTATTTATCTTTGAGTTGTTTTAGTTCTTCATCATACTTGGATACCTTTCTAGAACTCTCTCTCAGACTATATCTTTGTCTATTGCTTCTAGACACAGTAGCCTTAAATGCAGATTCAGTCTTCTATGTGGATTCACCAAACTCACTTATCTCAAAAGCAGCAAGTTTCCCAATACATGTATCTCTTGTCAACTTGTTTACTGATATGAATTCTTTAATAGCATGAACCTTCATTTTGTAGGAGTGAGGAAAGGATCTGAGTACTTTAGCCACAATTTCATCCTCATCCATAGAACCACCGGCACATGTAATACCCATCACTATCTCATTTACTCTCTACATAAAAGAAGTGATAATTTCATCTTCACCCATCTTCAAATTCTCATACTTTCCTTTCAAGCTTTGTAGCTTAGCCATCTTCACCTGTGCATCTCCTTCATACAAAATTTCTAGTTTCATCCACATTTCATGAGTTGTATTCAGACCTACCACATTAGCCATCTTTGAATCTGTCAAGGCACTCAACAATGTTTCAATAGCCTTGATATTGCTTTCAACATCTTTGATCTCATCAGTAGTAGAGGGACCATTCTGAGGAATGACATATTTATTTTTAGTAATCTTCCAGATGGCATCACCAATACACATTAAGTGACATTGCATCCTAACTTTCCATAGTGAATAGTTAGAGCCATCAAATCTAGGACTGCCCTTCTTGAATGTAGTTGTCATCCTCGATCACCTCAAGCTATTAGAATTTCTTCAAAGGAACCTGCTCTGATACCAATTTTTGGAAAAATAAGGACACACAACTGAGAGGGGGGGTGAATCAGTTGTGACAGAAACTAAAACTCTTCTCAAATTTTAACTTAATCTCATATCTGATGAATAAGAAATAAACCATAAACAAACAACACATCAGAGAGACAAATAACATAGATTTTTTTGCGTGGAAACCTTGTTGCAGAAAAACCACGGTGGATGTTAGTCCACAATATTATGCTCTACTAGAAGTATAAAAGGGGTATGTGCAGGATCATGATGGGCCAGAAAGTGGCAATATGATGGGTATGTGGCTAATGACTATTTTTTTACCCAAAATTGATGAAACAAAAAGGGTTTTAAAAGGAGATTCTCAGCTTTCCACCGATATAAATTATGCTTTACTTTGAATTTAATAATTAATTATTATTCATTGTATATTCAAATTACGACTAAAGTCCTAATTGATAGGCTCATTGAAAAACATCTATAGATTTCAAACGGTATCACATTTTTTGAATCCAAAATATGCATCACATTCTATGCTTTGCATACTATAGGATTAAAAAAAGAAAAAATGAATTTCATGAATTTTTGACCAAGTAAGGTGGTCAGACATATGAGTTTTTATATTTTAAAAAAGTTGCAATAAAAATTCATAATTAATTATTTACTTGGAAAAAAATTACAAAAAAATATGCATCACATCAGGGCATCAGTCCTCTACTTATATCTAAAATATTATAAGAAAATATTATCATTTTATTGTGGTTAGGGTGGTCAGACAGACACCTACTTATTTTTCCCTAAATTTAAGTACCTTTGCAAATTTTCACCAAATAGATTTTTATTTTTTAAACAAACCTAGTAGTTTAGAAACTACATTCAATTTGTTATAGATTCTATTCTTACATATTTTTGAAATAATATAGATAACTTATTCAATTTTTTAGGTCAATTTGCCTAACTCTGTTTTTTCTAAAATTTTTGCCACTTAAGGGCCTATTTTTTCCATGATGATCCTACACATACCCAAAGAAATAATTGATCTGTATAGGATCTAGACTAAATTGTAGAAATCAATGCTTAATTTTTACAATGGTTATTCCAAGTTAATTAAATTAAAATTAACTTAAGGAAATAACAAAATGAAGAAATTAACAAACTGAGAGAAGATGAGAGAGAAGAAGAGAAGTGCAAACAGTTGATAACGAAGTTCGTCACAAACGTGACTACGTCTCCGGGTCCACTCCAAAAGAGAGACCGATCCGATTAACTCCAAAATCAATTACAAAAGCACCATAACCATTCTCCAAGTACTTCGGCAGCATAACAGCACTCCGACATACAACAATGGCTTGAAAAAAACTCTACAAGACCTCCCTTTCGTCACCTCAGCATCAAAACTTCATCACCTGAAAAAAAAACTTGAATCCACTCTCACCTCACACCCCTTTAAATACATAAAAATTTCTCAAATTGGTTACTAACCAATTGATTTTACAATATTTTTGAAAATCCTCCATATCTCCAAAAAACAACTTAATCTCCCCTTTTTACAAATATTTTCAACCTCCTCCATTTTTAACATATATTAATCTTTAAAAATCCCCCCTAATATTTAATTTAGCCCTTTTATTTATACATTTTGGGCTTCAGTTACAACTTAAAGGGTTAATCATACAGGAAGTTGTTTATTTAATCCTTTACAAGGATTCTTGTTTGTTTTAATTTCAAATTATAGGAGAGTTGGTTTAATTTTTGGAGGCATTCGGTTTAACAACTTAATAAAAGGAACAGATGACATATACAACAAAGTCAAACCGAGCCATATTAGTTTTGTAACTATCGAATGGTCTATTAGTGGGTTCACTTTTTAAAGACCCGGTGGTTTCGGGTTCAACTCCCGGTGGTTGAAATTTTAAACAAACTCCAAAAATGATTATAACAAAAACAACCGTTCCCCATTTATAGTAATGAGCGCTGCCATTGGTGGAATGATGGAACCGGTCGACAGTCCTGCAGGAGGTTGCGGGTTCAAATCCACAAACAATTTTTTGTTACAAACAAACAAATTTGACCCACGCCGACGAAGGATAAACATAAGGCCACGTGTCACGCTGAGGAGCTGCCACGTGGCGGAACCTGACTCGCTCGTTCTGATGACGTGGAAACTGACTCAGATGTCGACGTGTCTGCCACTGGACTGGCCTTTCTACCAACTAATCATGCCACGTGTCCAAGCTCGATTCGCTTAAACTGTTGACTGGACTGATGATTGTGCTACCACGTGGAATTTGATGTCATCGTACGGATGACACGTGTCAACCACGGATTGGTCCATTTTGATCTGCACAGATGCTGACGTCATCATGTACGGATGCTGACATCATCACTGTACCTACGAGTCAACAGAAACTTTGACCAGCTGTATCTTGAGCATACGACGTCAGATTTTGATGAAACAAACGCCGTTGGAATCATCTTGACGAGCTCTTCATGATGATGCCAACTTTGACAACTTGTGACGACATCATTTTTTTGCTTCCTGGATGCCACCAGATCCCAGTTTGACCGAACGTTTGACTGGCTATAACTCGTGCAAACGGACTCCTTTTCACTCCGTTCGAGTTGCGTTGGAACCAGGATGACGAGCTCTTTTTGATGGTGCAGATTCTAGAGAGAAATGAGACACTTCAATTTTCACTGAAAAATGTCCACCGGATCAGGCCTCCCCATTGAAGACCTTTTGGACCTCCAAAAGTGACATTTATTCTGACATTAAGTGAGGACTTGGCCTCTCCACTTGTCCTGTATCTTCTATACATCTGAAAACCTGGCTCACAAGCACAATGAAGACTGCAACAATATTGTTGAACATAAAAATTATTCTATCACTTCCATATGCTTCTACATCAAATATCGTAGCCACTAACCAACAAAAATTGACTAGCATCAAGCTAAACAATAATGCAGAAATGAAAGAGAATAAGTCAACAACACATCGATCCTTTACAACATGAACATTGTTACCCGAGGATTCATCAATGCTTTCAAGCATCCTTTTCTCATGCTGTACTGCAAGTGCATCCTGCAACATCTGACCCTGGTTAGCTACTCCAAGTTCAAGTGTAGAACCACCTGTACTGATAGACATAAGAGTTAACTCTTTACTTGCATTAATTACCCTCTTTAACTGCCCTATGTTTGCAAAAGAATGACCAGTCTTAATCCTGTGAGAATGTACAATATACTAAATGTCATCTTTAAACAAGTGATAATGATTCTTTTCCCTATAGAAAATAGCTTTCCTGTCATATAAGTAAGGGCTTCCAAGCACTATCCCACAGATATCTAATGGAACTACATCAAATTGTACTTCATCCACAAATTTACTAGTGATTGTGAACCTTAAGATGCATTGTTTTGTTACTTGCAGCTTATCATTTTCACAAATCCAGCCTAGTGGATAAGGTTTCTTATGTTGTGTAGTTTTTAACCCAAGTTCTTTACAACACTTTCAGAAATCAGATTAACTTGAGAACCACTATCTATGAGTGCATCAATTTTAGTGTTCTTAGCAACAACCCTTAAATGAAAAAGCTCATTCCTTTTCACATCTTTAGAGAAATCATTAACTGTAGAAGTAGAAGCACAACTAGCAACAGAAACACCAGAAATAGGAGCTTTACCTTTTAACCCCATAGCTGTTATCTTAGTCTCATCATCTAAATCTGAACCAAGATCCATAACAACATTTGTGGCTTTCTCCTTACCTTTTTTCTGATTACGTCTTTGAGCCCACTTAGGCCTCAACTCGATGTAACTTCCACAGTGATCTTCATCATGACCTTCCTTGTCACAATGAGTGCAAGAAAGTTTCTCATCCTTCTTGACCGTAGCTTTCTTTCCTTTTCCTGTCTCTACATTCTTAGAAGATTTCTTTACATAATTATCAAACTTATCAATAAAAGATCCTTTACCCCTTGACTCTAAGTGTGTAGCTTGAACAGACACTTCATCCAAATTACAAGGGTTCAATACCAAAATGGAATGCCTAAGGTAGGAATGCAGACCTCCTATGTACTTCAACAAAGTGTCCTGGGTGTACAAAGGAACATTCAAAGCAATAGCCCTTTTCCTAAATTCATGGGTGTACTCTTGGACAGTTTGACCCTTCCCTTGCCTAAACATTTTCCAGTCCATCATTAACTGCTGCATATGTCCTAGAGGATAGAACTGCTTCTTAAGAGCATTAATAAATTCTGCCCAAGTTAAACTGACTCTACCATGCTGTGAAACTTCTGCCTTAGACTTACTCTCCCACCAGGTTAAAGTTGTACCTCCTAAAAAAAGAGTAGCTAATTGGATCCTATCAACATCATCTAATAGGTTTTGGACTCTACAGTAGACTTCAACTTGCTGAATCCAATCATCTAATTTTTTAGCATTAAGTTCACCACAATATTTAGGCAAGTCAAATTTTACATCCAATTTAATTTTAGGCTTATACCCACTCTTGAAAGGATTAGAAGAAATAGAATGAGGAGAAGATGGAGAAGGAGGAGAAGGAGAAGAGGGAGTAGAAGAATAAAATGGGTGATCTGTTTTCTTGCCACCATCTCCATGTTGTTCCTCTTTCTTGTCTTTGCGATCTTCTTGCTTCAACGAACCTTCGTCATGTTCCTTCCGTTCTTGTCTCTCCTGAAAAAGAATATCCACCTTAGCCTTCATCTCAAGGAATGCTCTTCGAAATTCCTGCTCACTGATTTCTTCAGGAACCTCCATTCCAGAAATTGACATCTTTGTAAATGTTCTTCGCTTCCCGATCTCAGGATTAAAGTCTTCAAGCTTTCCTTCACCCTTCTAAATCTTGGATCTCGTTAGCATTCAAAAACAAATAACTGCAATAATAGTCAACTATGCTCTGATACCAACTTGATCTGTATAGGATCTAGACTAAATTACAGAAATGAATGCTTAATTTTTACAATGGTTATTCCAAGTTAATTAAATCAAAATTAACTTAAGGAAATAACAAAATGAAGAAATTAACAAACTGAGAGAAGATGAGAGAGAAGAAGAGAAGTGCAAACAGTTGATAACAGAGTTCGTCACAAACGTGACTACGTCTCCGGGTCCACTCCAAAAGAGAGACCGATCCGATTAACTCCAAAATCAATTACAAAAGCACCATAACCATTCTCCAAGTACTTCGGCAGCATAACAGCGCTCCGACATACAACAATGGCTTGAAAAAAACTCTACAAGACCTCCCTTTCATCACCTCAGCATCAAAACTTCATCACTTGAAAAAAAAACTTGAATCCACTCTCACCTCACACCCCTTTAAATACATAAAAAAATTCTCAAATTGGTTACTAACCAATTGATTTTACAATATTTTTGAAAATCCTCCATATCTCCAAAAAACAACTTAATCTCCCCTTTTTACAAATATTTTCAACCTCCTCCATTTTTAACATATATTAATCTTTAAAAATCCCCCCTAATATTTAATTTAGCCCTTTTATTTATACATTTCGGGCTTCAGTTACAACTTAAAGGGTTAATCGTACAGGAAGTTGTTTATTTAATCCTATACAAGGATTCTTTTTTGTTTTAATTTCAAATTATAGGATAGTTGGTTTAATTTTTGGAGGCATTTGGTTTAACAACTTAACAAAAGGAACAGATGGCATATACAACAAAGTCAAACTGAGCCATATTAGTTTTGTAACTATCGAATGGTCTATCGGTGGGTTCACTTTTTAAAGACCCGGTGGTTCCGGTTTCAACTCCCGGCGGTTGAAATTTTAAACAAACTCCAAAAATGATTATAACAAAAACAACTGTTCCCCATATATAGTAATGAGCGCTGCCTTTGGTGGAATGGTGGAACTGGCCGACAGTCCAGCAGGAAGTTGCGGGTTCAAATCCACAAACAATTTCTTGTTACAAACAAACAAATCTGAACCACACCGACGAATGATAAACATAAGGCCACGTGTCACGTTGAGGAGCTGCCACATGGCAGAACCTGACTTGCCCATTCTAATGACGTGGAAACTGACTCAGATGTCAACGTGTCTGCCACTAGATTGGCCTTTCTGCCAACTAATCATGCCACGTGTCCAAGCCCGATTCGCTTAAACTGCTGACTAGACTGATGACTATGCTGCCACATGGAAGATGACATCATCATACAGATGACACATGTCAACTGCGGATTGGTCCATTTTGATCTGCACAGATGCTGACGTCATCATGTATAGATGCTGATGTCATCACTATACCTACGAGTCAACAGAAACTTTGACCAGCTATATCTTGAGCATACGACGTCGGATTTCGATGAAATGAACGCCATTGGAATCGTCTTGATGAGCTCTTCGCGATGATGCCAACTTTGACAACTTGTGACGACATCATTTTTTGCTTCCTGGATGCCACCGGATCCCAGTTTGACCGAAGGTTTGACTGGCTATAACTCGTGCAAACGGACTCCTTTTCACTCCGTTCGAGTTGCATTGGAACCAGGACGACGAGCTCTTTCTGATGGTGCAGATTCTAGAGAGAAATGAGACACTTCAATTTTCACTGAAAAATGTCCAGCGGATCAATAATAAGGGGAATGCACATGCATTCAGGCACACTGCCTAGAGCTCACTACTCAATTGCAAAAGAGGACTCACTGTCCAACAATAGGGTTTGGATTAAAACCATCCAAGATTTATGAACTAAGAAAATAGCTTCTTCACAAGCTTGATTACAATTCCAATTAAGCTCAACACTTCTTCACACTTCACACATTCTTCTTTAGACTCTACTCAACAATCAAATGATATTCACACATACACACATAGGAGCACATGAAGCATCATTTCCACCGATCACACAATCGCTCTTATATATCCATTATAGGAGATTTCATTACCACTTCGTTGGCTAGAGAAAAATAAAATATATTTGTAATGTTGGCCCAAATTTACAAATAAAATTTTAATGCGTATCCACCAAGGTTGGCCACAACATAGTGGAGACCCAAATTAATATCTCCAACACAAGAATACTTTAATTAATTACACCTTGAAGACCCACAACACGCTACCAAGGGCATTTTGGCCAGGAACAAGAAAAATTGAACATGTGCACAAAGATCTTCAACCACGAACTCTTCCAAATAATGTGGATGTACCACAAAAATAGAGAATGATCTAGAGACACCACATAACACCAAAAAACAATAGAGAAGTTTCTGCAACAACTAAGAAAACAAGAATTACACAAACTTCATTTAGGAACACTGATAGAGACCAGCAACACATGGCCAGACCACATCATACTCAAAACTTCACACGGACCTCTGTAACTTCCAGTAGATGATCTAGAAACATTCAAAATTAGACCCTTAAATCCACATTATCTAATCTTCAATGTATAGAACACAACACCTTCTTGACCTTCATAGTTCCACTGGGAACCAGGAATACTTTCTTTTACAATTTTCTCAATATCCTCGACATATACAGTATTCAATGTACCAAATGCTAATAGTGTTGACATCAATGAAAACAACATATCAACAACCATATCCACAACATCCAACACCATTATCCCTTTGAAAGTTGCTAATAATATAGGAATCCTCACTTCATTCATGTGAACTTCATTGTGGCATTATCACTATGTTTATAGCATGCCCTCATTAACATTAGTTCATTAGCATATGCAATATGAATCTCAATGAGCACTGAACTTTGGAATTTGCAAGAGTTTGGACTATCCCAGTGGACTTAGTACTTCCACCATTCTCAGATCTCTAAGAACTATAATGTAGTCTCAACTGAGGCCAATCATTTACTCTTTCATTTATGACGGTTAGAAAGGGACTACTTAAACTTCTTTATATTATTGTTAGATATGTTGTTTCAATTGCAGTTGTTGACATTAGACAGCCCTGGTGATGTTGGTGGCACGATGGACCATGGAATTGCTGCAAAAAAATCTAGTTCTGATCCATTGAGAGAGGTATGCAAAATATTAGTCAATTTGACATTATATTTTCTCTTTTATGGTCTATTATAGAAAATTTTCAAGATACTTTTACGTAGTTTAATTTATATCTTGACGGTTGTTATAGGTGGTTGTCACTCCAGATTGAATTTGGTAATGTTGTAAATTTCCATGATGACTATATTTCTACGGTAAGTGATTATATATTGTTGTATGTCATTCCACAATTCAATTTCTATGTATTAATATCTTTACTTTTTATCGTATCAGTTGAAGGTCCAAAGTGAAGAGAGGAGGAAAAGTGAGTGTGTTCAAAAGACAAGATAACCAATAGGCTAGAGGGAAATGACTATGTATTATTGGGTATGTGTAGGATCATCATAGAAAAAACATGCCCTTAAGTGGCAATGAAATTTTAAAAAATCAGAGTTAGGCAACTTGACGTTAAAATTTTAATAAGTTATATATATTATTTCAAAAATATGTATGAATAGAATCTGTAGCAAACTGAATGTTGTTTCTAAACTACTAGGTTTATTTTATTTTTTAAAAATCTATTTGGTGAAATTTGGAAATTTCAATGCAATAGTACTTAAATATTAGGGAAAAAATAAGAAGTAGGTGTCTGTCTAACCACCCTAACCAAAATAAAATGATAATATTTTTTTTATAATATTTTAGATATAAGTAGAGGATGCATGCCTTGATGTGATGCATATTTTTTTTGTAATTTCTTTCCAAGTCAATAATTAATTGAGATTTTTTTATTACAAAATTAAAAGAATATAAAAAACTCATATGTTTGACCACCTTAACTTGGTCAAGACTTCATGAAATTTTTATTTTTTTTAATCCTATAGTATGTGAAGCATAGAATGTGATGCATGTTTCAGATTCAAAAAATGTGATACTCTTTGAAAGCTATAGATTTTTTTCAATCAACCTATCAATGAGGACTTTAGTCATAATTCAAATAAAAAATGAATAATAATTATTTATTAAATTCAAAGTAAAGCATAATTTATATTGGTGGAAAGCTAAAAATATCCTTTAAAAACCCTTTTCATTTCATCAATTTTGGGTAAAAAAAATTGTCAGCCACATACCCTACACATACCCATCATATCACCACTTTTTAGCCCATCATGATCCTACACATACCCTAGGGTCATTTGTTGTATGCCTATGTGAAATTTTTGAACATATGCTTTGTACTATCGATATATATGTGACATTTTATGTCCATATGGCTCTTTTGTACTAAGCCTGTATGGATTTTATGGATATAATATATATACTTTTATCAATATATATCATTGTATAGCCTTATGATTTTTTCATTAAAGAAAATCTTATTTTTCTACTGACATTGTTGAATGATGTTATCCTGCATATTGTATAAATTGTATGCTTGAATGTTGTAGGCATGGATTTTGTTTACCTCTAATGCTTAATTAATTATTGTTGATTGCTCAATAAGCTCCATTCCTGGTGGTTGGTATCCTTTGCAATGCTTCAATTACTTGTGCTTCACTTATTCGCATGTACACTTCACTTATTCATGTGTATACTTCACATATATTGTGTGTATTCACATGTATGCTTCATGATTCTAATGTATAATCCATGTGTTCATGTGTATACTTTATGTATTTGTGTGTATACCCCATGCTTCTTGAGTTCTATTATTGTCTAGTGGCAAGGACTTTAACACCAAAAGGTTTCAAATGAACTGTAAGAGATCTTTCCCATAAAAAATATCATAGAAAAATGTATTACTTTTGATTCATGGTTGAGGTTGGCATCTAACAACTAATGGTTCTAATTCTAAAACTTAGCAATCATTGCATTTACATCTATAGAACAAGTGGATGTTTCAAACCTCACTGGCATATATATACCTCTATGAACTTATATGAATGTGCATCAAAACATGTGATAGTTGTTGATCCAACCAACAAAATTTATTTGCATCTGCTAATATCACAACACGACATCTCATTAAATGAAATTAATGCACAGGTCAGTTTTAATGATATTTTGAAGATATTAGATGTGTATGAACAACAGTATAATCTTGATTTCTAGATGCATCACTCATGCAATTATCACATTTTTCCAATATTCATCATTTAAGTAAGTTAAAAAACCTCCTTCCATTTTCTATGCATGAATAACATGACAAATCATTAAGAAACATGGTCCTATAATTGTTGGCACATCATGTTTTATAACTCTAGAGCACGAAAAACATACGTCATGGATATTAAATATCCAGATCCAATGTCTCACTAGTAGGTTGAGTTTTCCATCTCAGCAAGGGTGCATTATTCGATGACAACAACTGCAATTCAGACTCTAAAGGGATTCAACCGATTGAACACAACTCAAATTGATTCAACATGTTTAGGTGTGAAAGAGGACTGTTCCTAGTGTAAACATACCCACCAAGATGCGTTGGAATAGTTTGTTTGGTCACACGAGTTGTAGAACGAAAGTTGCACCACTTTACAACTTTGCACTACTTGCATTTGACAAATTTTTCCCCAAGCAAAAAGTCACCACCATGAGAAAATACCTTCGAGATAGCAAAAATTGAGAGAGGTTATTATAAAGGGGCCCAATGCAAACCCATAGGCTTACACGAGAATTTTCTAAGCATCATGGTATCCGAGTAACAACATGTTGAAGTTTACAGCCATTTGACACTTTGGACTCTTAAGGGATTCAACCAATTGAATGTAGCTCAAAGTGATTTGGCATGTTTGGGTGCAAAAGAGGACCATGCCTAACGTAAAAGTACCCACCCAGATGAGTTAGAATAGTTCATTTGGTGAGTTGTAGAATGAAATTTGCACCACTTTGCAACATTGCCCTACTTGCATTTGATAACTTTTTCCCTAAGAAAAAAAAGTTGTCACAATAGAAAGCACCTCCAAGATAGAAAAAACCAAGAGAGGCTATTGTAGAGGGGACCAATACAAACCCATAGGCTCAAATGAGAAGTTTCTAAAAATCATAGAATCCGAGTAACAACATGCTAAAGTTTGCAGCCATTTTGCACTTTGGACTCTAAAGGGATTCTATCAATTGAATGTAGTTCAGAGTGATTCAGCATGTTTGGGTGTGAAATATGATCATGCCTAGAGTAAACATACCCACCCAAATGCATTAGAATAGTTCATTTGGTCACACGAGTTAAAGAATGAAAGTTGCACCACTTTGCAAATTTCAACTACTTGCATTTGAAAAAATTTTCCCCAAGTGATAATTCACCACCATGGGAAAACGCCTCCGAGATAGCAAAAACTAAGAGATTATTCTAAGCATCACAATATCCGAGTAATAACATGTAGAAGTTTGTAGCCATTTTTTATTTTGGACTCTTAAGGGATTCAACCGGTTGAATGTAGCTTTGAGTGATTCAACATTTTTGGGTTCCAAAGAGGACCATGCCTAGCATAAACATACCCAATCAGACACATTGGAATAGTTTTTTTGGTACACGAGTTGTAGAATGAAAGTTGTACCACTTTGCAACTTTCAACTACTTGCATTTGACAACTTTTTCCTTAAATGAAAATTTACCACCACAGGAAAATGCATCTGAGATAGCAAAAACCGATAGAGGTTATTATAGAGGGGACCAACATGATTCCATAGGCTTAGACGATAATTTTCTAAGCATCATGATATCTGAGTAACAACATGCTAAATTTTGCAGTCATTTTGCACTTTGGATTCTTAAGGGATTATGCCAGTTGAATGTAGCTCGAAGAGATTCAGAGTGTTTGAGTGTGAAAGAGGAATATTCTTATCATAAACATACCCACCCAGATGCGTTGGAACAATTTTTTTGGTCTCAAAAGTTGCAAAAAAAAAGTTGTACTACTTTGCAACTTTCAACTACTTGCATTTAACAACTTTTTCTCCAAGTGAAAACTTTCCACTACGGGAAAGGCCTCCGAGATAGTGAAAATTGAGAGAGGTTATTATAGAGGGGCCCAAAGCAATCTCATAGGCTTAGACGAGAAGTTTCTAAGAATCATGGTATCTGAGTAACAACATGCTAAAGTTTGTAGCCATTTTGCACTTTGGACTTTGAAGGGATTTTGTTGGTTGAATGTAGCTTGTAGAGATTCAACATGTTTGGCTACAAAACAGGACCATGCCTAGTGTAAAAGTATCCACCCAGACTCAAAAGAATAGCCCGTTTGGTCACATGAGTTGTAGAACGAAAGTTGCAGCAACTTTCAACTACTTGCATTTGACAAATTTTTCCCTAAGTGAAAATTTTCCACCACGGAAAAAGGCCTCTGAGATAGTGAAAACCGAGAGTGGTTATTGTAGAGAGGCCCAACATAATTCCATAGGCTTAGAAAAGAAGTTTCTAAGTGTCACGATATCTAAGTAACAACAAGTTCAAGTTTGTAGTCATTTTTCACTTTGGATTGTTAAGGGATTATGTCGGTTGAATGTAGCTTGGAGTGATTCAGTGTGTTTGGGTGAAAAATAGGACCATTCCTAGCATAAATGTACCCTCCTAGATGCGTCAGGACAGTTCGTTTGGTCATACAAGTTGCAGAATAAAAGTTGCACCACTTTGCAACTTTCAACTACTTGCATTTGACAACTTTTTCCCCAAGTGAAAATTTTCCACCATAGGAAAAAGCCTCCAAAATAGAAAAAAATAAAGAGAGGTTATTGTAGAGGGGTCCAATAAAATCTCATAGGATTAGACGAGAAGTTTCTAAGCCTCACGGTATCCGAGTAACAACAAGCTAAAGTTTGCAACCATTTTGCACTTTGGAATCTTGAGGGATTCTGTCAATTTAATGTAGCTCAAAGTGATTTAACATGTTTGGGTATGAAAGAGAAGAATGCCTAGCATAAAAGTACCCACCTAGATGTGTTGGAATAGTTTATTTAGTCACACGAGTTGTAGAACAAAATTTGTACCACTTTGTAACTTTCAACTACTTACATTTGACAACTTTTTCCTCAAGTGAAAATTTGCCACCATGGGAAAAGGCCCCGAGATAGAAAAAAATGAGAGAGGTTATTGTAGAGGGGCCCAATGCAATCCCATAGGCTTAGACAAGAATTTTCTAAGTGTATTGGTATCTGATTAACAACATGTTGAAGTTTGCAGCCATTTTTCACTTGGACTCTTAAGGGATTTTACCAGTTGAATGTAGCTTAGAGCGATTCAGCATATTTGAGTGCAAAAGAGGACCATGCCTAAACATACCTACCTAGACACATCAGAACAATTCATTTGGTCATATGAGTTACAAAAAAAAGTTGCACCACTTTACAACTTTCAACTACTTGCGGGCAGGTGCATGGAGATGGGTAGCCAATTTGTGGCCACTTTCAAAAAAAAGTTTTGAAAATTCATAACGTGATCATGTTATAATGTGAGCACATTATAACGCACTCGCATTATGACATGTTAAAAGAAAAAAAAATGTGAAAGTAATTCATTTCACATTTTGACTATTTTTTTGTTATGCCCGCAGCCAAAACCCCCATTTTTCACGCTTGCGTTCTAGGAGGAGGCATTGTGCAAAAATATTCAACAAGGGTTACTATTTCTTCACAAGGATGGAGCCACAATTACGAGGAGGTGTGAGAGGTAAGGATTTTTTTCTTTTTGTTTTGAATTTGTTAGTTTTAGGTTGTATTTGATTTTTTTTTTTGAATTTGCAGGAGATGTAAATCAACCTACAAACCCTCAAAATCTTCAACAAGAAGATCAACCAAATCCTCAAGAACAAAATCAACCACAACAACAACCTCCTCCACCAATCACTCAACACCCTTATGGAACTCAACAAAATTTGATGAGTGAAATTGAGAACAACAAAAAGAAAATCGAGGATTTAAGTTGAGTGATCCAAATGGTTCAACTACAAAACGAATGACCATAACAAGTTCATTGAAAGATATGTTAAAAAATGTAGATTCAATTAGCAAACAAATAAATGGATGGAAAGATAGGAGGTAGGTGGATAGGGCTTATTATGTGGATAAACTATCATATAAAGATGTGAAGGATTTAAAAATTACAAAAGGTGATTTGTGCTCATTATTCACTAACCTGTGCACAAATCAAAATTTTACCCTCAATGCAAAGAGGTTTCCTATTCATTGGTGCCACCACCAATAGATTAGGAACTATTTTTATGATAGGTGGTACATGGTCTTTGATTACCCACCGTGCAACAATTGTGAAGTCCCGCACTATTTCCTCAGGAAACTATACAGTGAGTTCATATTGAACCAAATCCCAAATTATTTTGATATGAGGGGCTTCTAGGGGAGAGGTGGGGGGTCAGCTCAGGATAGACCCGATGCACAATTGAATCCTACATGGCAAGGGAGATGATCTCTCACTAGGCCACCTCGTGAGAACATTGTTATGCCTTCTATCACAAAGGAGAGTGTTGATATAGAGACATTGTAGGCGATCAACACTTTGACCCAAAGTTTCATCCATCATACTATCCCTATTCTACAACACCATCCAGGGGAGTCTTTGAGTGGTATCCTTCAAACCCATGTGTGTCAATCTTTCGGGGTGACTTGTTCATATGACCCCACTGACACTCAAGAGGCTACTACACAGGATCCATTTGTAGCTATGGAGATGGAGAGGGTAGCTGACATTTTGCATGAGGCATATGGCATTGATAGTCAGGTAAAAGTTAGCATGTTCATTGAATTTAATTTATTAAATTTCAGTTTTGAAATGCAAGATTAACTAATTTAGTTTTATGATTTTAATAAAATTGTAGGGTCGCAGTGTTGAGACTGGATACACCGCCCTCCACCTACTTATTTATGCAGTACACCTATCAGTGGGGTATGTAACTAGTAAACAATTATAAATTTATTACATGTTAATAGCATTGTTTAATGAATGGTATTTTGGATGTTGAATAGGCTAATATTGGAGGTTTCCAGGGAACACCTCCCAGTGCCAATGGATTTACTCAAACCTACATGCAGGTAATAGAATAAAGAGTTTAACTAATGAATTATACTTAATAGATTTGTGACGTAGTTTATATTCATAACGTTGATTACATTGCATTGCATATCATTCAAACTCAAAGCATTACTTAACATTCCATAACTAATAACTAGATGTTGATAAATGACAAAATTTCAACTACAATATAGTTGTTTAGAAAGTCAACATAAGCAGTGATGCAATTACTTCACCATGAGACCACATTTCTTCGAGGAATTTCTTCAAACAATTCACCACCTTTTCTATGATACCAAATTTTCCATACATGTGTACCAAATCATTTTATCAAACTACTCACTTCCTTGCAGCTATGGCTAAAAGCCTAAAATAGTTGTTTTCCAACAAACTATGGATGCTTGGAAAAATATCTATCAAAGCATAATAGTAAGCAATAATACCATAGAGAAGGAAATGAACTTTTTGAAAAAATGCCTAAAATAAATGCAGTCTAATGGTGATGGAATGCCATGACATGCATTTTTTTGTAATGGCATTCCATCACCATGATACCCCATTTCTTTGAGGAATTTTTTCAAATAGTTCACTGCCTTCTTTATGCCACCATAGTTATCGTACATGTCTATGAAAGCATTTTATCAAACGATTCATTGGATTGCTTCTATGGTCAAAATCCTAAAAACATGTCCTTTCAAACAAGATATGGATAGGAAAAATAGTAAGCATGAGAATAAAAAATATATAGTTTAATAAGTACTCCAAAATTTGTTCATTATCTCACATATTATAAGTCATGATGTGGATTGGTATTGTAGTTTTTGTGATTAAAAAATTTGTTGTTTTATTTTTAGTTGTTGCAAGCCAAAACACCTCTAAATGTGATGAGGGAAATGGAGATCGATGTTTCATCTGCTATACAACCCTTAAGGCTCTGACATGGAAGGTATGAGGCAAATTAGTAAATTTCAATTTACATTCGTTGTTATAGATGTTAGTGAAAAATCAAACCATTATTGTTTCATAGTTTAATTTCTATTTGGACGGTTTATACAAGGCTTGAGCATGCTTGAGCATGGGCGTGTGAATATTTCCCTCATGGAGAGAGATCATGAGATAGTGGTAAGTGATGATTTTGTTAAATATATCATTTTTTATAATGTAATTTCTATATATTAATGTCTTTAATTCTTATTGTAACAGTTAAAACTTCACCATGAACTAAACACTACAAGGAGCAACAAGAGCATTCCTCGAGAGCAACACAAACGAGTGATAGACCTATCACCACCCGATCGACAAGAAAAGGGAAAGAATTTATTTCCAAAGCATGGAGAACAATGACTTTTGATTCCAGAGCCATTTGTTGTATACCTACATGGAAATTTTGTACATATTTTGTATTGGATATATTTGACACTGTATGCCTATATGGCATTCTCGTAAGACAATATGGGTATTTTGTACCTATATTTCATACTTATATCGACATATATTGATGTATTCCTACATGGCTATTTGGTTAATACAAATATTTTTTTATCGATGGTGTCCATATTTGCATTCTAAATTGATGGTTCAATAGATATGAGTTATGTGTATTCAAGTGTATACTTTACAACTTATGTGTGTTCCAATGTATACTTTGTGAATTACGTGTTTTCATGCGTATACCTTGTATTCGTGCATATACTTTTTATTAATTTGTGTATACTATGTATTGGTGTGTATACTTCAAGGCTTACGTGTTTTTGAGTACTTGTGCTTCCCTTATTCACATGCACATGCTTGACTTATTCACGTGTATACTTATTAATTAGTTAGCCCTAGCATTGATCATTGTTATCCTTCATAGTTTGTCTTGAATATTAATTGATTGATGCTAAACAACTTTATCTAAAAGAAAAAAACATGTTTTCAATTGGTATTCCATTAAATGATTCATAAGAAGATACCAATATATTTAATCATTTGATTTGAACAACTCAATTAAGCAAAAGATACATAATCTTCACAACACTTGCAAAACATAATATTCAGAGTAGATGAAGTAGTTAACTTCTTGAGACATTATCATAAAAACATTTATCTTCAATAGTCTTTAAACATTTTCACAACATAATCTTGATAGTGCAAAATGAATTGTTATGTTCTTGATGCATCACCATATAAACACCGTGAAAGATTTATATGTCAACTTTTTGCAATATTATTTCTTGTATATGAAATGGACTTGGGAGAAAGAAAGTTATAAATTATAATAAAAATAAGAAATGGACTCAACGCTGCCCTAAACCCTCAAATAGGTCTATTTAATAAAGAAACACGCTCTCAATCACTCCTCCAATTGGAAAACACCATTGGGCAGCATTTACCAAATTATGCTACCCCTTGACTTTACCCACTTTTACTCCCTCAAACCTCTCTTTTTCATTCAAAACCCCTCTATTCTCAATTAGGCATCATTCCATAACATACTTTTGACCTCCCTTGTCCTTGCATACCATTTGAACACATCAAACACCACAACCTCACCCTATTTACAACCTATTCTAACTTATTCTCAAGCAATTTCCTCTTTTAACCTTGTCTAGCCTTGCTTTTAAGGCCTAAATTCTGAATTTTGAACAGGGGCAGTGTTAGTAATCTCTTCCAATGCCTTTACCAATGCTATTTTCTTATTCGTACTTACATAATTGACTCAAATGACCCCACACTAACTTAAAACTAAAAGCAAGATTACAAAATGGCCTATCATGGCCTTATTTGACATTATAATAACTAAAACCACCAAACTATACGTTCTTCACCAAATGGAGGAACAAGGTGCTCTACACCAATGATCATACGCTTTTTGTGTGGAATACTAAGACTTCTCAACTATCATGTGTATGTTTCTCTTTTACATTGTTTTGCATGCCATCATAAGGGATCAAGCTAGTTGAACGTAGCTCAGATCAATTATGCATGTTTGGGTGAGAAAGAGGACCATGCCTAGCATAAACCTACCTATCAGGATGCGTTGGAGTATTTATTTTGGTCACACGAATTGCAAAACAAAAGTTGCACCACTTTGCAACTTTATGCTGCTTCAATTTGACACTTTTTCCATCAAGTGAAAACTGCACACCATAGGAAAATGACTCTGAGATAACAAAAACTGAGAGAGGTTATTGTAGAGGGGCCCAACAAAATCCCATAGGCTTAGATAGAGACTTCGTAAGCATCATGGTTTCTAATTAATAGCACGTCAAAGTTTTCTTCCCTTTTGCACTTTGGACCCTTAAGGGATCGATCCGGTTGAACATAACCCAATGTGATTCTGCTTGTTTCAGTGTGAAAAAATACCATACCTAGCATAAACAAACCTATTTGGATGCATTGGAATAGTCTGTTTGGTCACACAAGTTGCAAAACAAAAGTTGCACCACTTTGCAACTTTGCATTGCTTGCATTTGACATTTTCCATCAAGTGAAAATTTTCAGCCACGAGAAAACCACTCCAAGATAGCCAAAACCGAGAGAGGTTTTTGTAGAGGGGACCAACACAATCCTATAGGATTAGACAAGAATTTTTTAAGCATCATGGTATCCAAGTTACAACATGCTGAAGTTTGCTTCCCTTTTGCACTTTGGACCCATAAGGGATCGGTCTGGTTGAATGTAGCTTAGAGCAATTCCGCATGTTTGGGTGTGAAAGAGGACTATGCCTAGTGTAAAAATAACTATTCAGACACGTTGGAACAGTCCGTTTGGTCACACGAGTTGCAAAATGAAAGTTGCACCACTTTGCAACTTTGCATTGCTTGCATTTGACACTTTTTCCATCAAGTGAAAATCCGCCGCCACACGAAAACCACTACAAGATAGCCAAAACCAAGAGAGGTTTTTTTAGAAGGGCCCAACACAATCCTGTAGGATCAAAAAAAATGTTTCTAAGTGTCATTCTATCTGGGTAACAACATGTTGAAGTTTGCAGCCATTTTGCACTTTGGACACTTAAGGAATCAATCTGGTTGAACGTAGCTCAGAGCAATTCCGCCTATTTGGGTACAAAAGAAGACCATGCTTAACATAAAAATACCTATTCAGACACATTGGAACAGTCCATTTGGTCACACGAGTTGTAGAACGAAAGTTGCACCACTTTGAAACTTTGCACTGCTTGCATTTGACACCTTTTTCATCAAGTGAAAATCTGCCGCCATGGGAAAACCACTTCGAGATAGCTAAAACTGAGAGAGGTTTTTCTAGAGGGGTGCAACATAATCTGTAGGATTAGACAAGAATTTTTTAAGCATCACGATATCCGAGTAACAACATGCTCAAGTTTGCATTCATTTTGCACTTTGGACTCTTAAGGGATCGATCTGGTTGAACGTAGCTTGGAGTGATTCTGCGTGTTTGGGTGTGAAAGAAGACCATTCCTAGAAAAAAATACATATTTGGATGCATTGGGACAGTTCGTTCGGTCACACAAGTTGCAGAACGAAAGTTGCATCACTTTGCAACTTCGCACTGCTTGCATTTGACACTTTTTCCATCAAGTGAAAATCCGCCGCCACGGGAAACCACTCTAAGATAGCCAAAACCAAGAGAGGTTTTTGTAGAGAGGCCCAACACAATCCTATAGGACTAGACAAGAAGTTTCTAAGTGTCACAATATCTGAGTAACAACATGTTAAAGTTCATCGCCATTTTGCACTTTAGACTCTTAAGGAATCGATCCGGTTGAACGTAGCTCAGAGCAATTCCACATGTTTGGGTGCAAAAGAGGAACATGGATATTGTAAAAATACCTATTTAGATGCATTGAAATATTTTTTTTGGTCACACGAGTTGTAGAACAAAATTTGCACCACTTTGCAACTTTGCACTACCTACATTTGACACTTTTTCCATCAAGTGAAAATCCGTCGCCACGAGAAAACCAATCCGAGATATCCAAAACTGAGAGAGATTTTTGTAGAGGTACCCAATGCAATCCTATAGGATTAGATGATAATTTTCTAAGCATCACAGTATCTAAGTAACAACATGCTAAAGTTTGCAGCCATTTCACACTTTGGACTCTTAAGGAGTCGATCTGTTGAACACAGCTCAGAGAGATTCTATGTGTTTGGGTGCAAAAGAGGACCATGCCTAGCATAAAAATACCTATTTCGATGCATTTGAATAGTCTATTTGGTCACACGAGTTGCAGAATGAAAGTTGCACCACTTTGCACTGCTTGCATTTAACACTTTTTCCATCAAGTGAAAATCCGCCACCACGGGAAAACCACTTCGAGATAGCCAAAACCGAGAGATATTTTTGTAAAGGCGCCCAACATGATCTTTTAAGATTAGATGAGAATTCTAAGCATCACAGTATATAAGTAGTAACATGTTGAAGTTTACAGCCATTTTGCACTTTGGACTCTTAAGGGATCAAACAGTTAAGGAGTTTAAAAGGAAGTTAGATCCATTGGAAAAGTTTAGTTTAAATTAGAAACATTATAAATATATTGTAAAGACTCGATGAGAGGGGGATCTTGAAGATTTGAAGCAATAAAAGTTGATTAGCATTGTTTTTTATTAGATTTTCTATATTTTTCCATTCTTGGCAAACTTGTACGATCTCGTATAGGGGTGTTTTGACTTGCAAACTGTGGAAATATCTTATAGCATGTGTTAACTTGCATTTGTAGAATTTTTGAGAGTCTTATTTTAAATTTGTGGAGTTTTATCTCAGATTTTCTCAACTTTCCCTATTAACCCTATTTTTGGGGTGTTCAAAGTCACATAAATGTAATTTTTTACCATTCCACCCTCTATGACTATTGTGATTGGTGGAATGGAATTGTATTAGTTGGGAATAGGTGGTTTCAAGATTTTTATTGAAGGGGAGGTCTGATATTGCATTGGGTGCGATCCCCTAATGTGAAAATATGAGTTTTCCTAATGAAAAGTGGAGGTTTTGGTGGGCCAAAGTGAGTTTTGTGAGAAGGCAACATTATTTCATGTTTGATTAAGATTGTGCAGACCAATTCAAACTTGTTTGAAGAGGTTTTATGTTTTGGGAGATTGGGAAGTGACTTTTTCAATAAACCCCTAGGGTTTTGGCTAAAAAGTAGGGTTTTATGGATTACCCTTTGTATAGTGATGTTAGAGGTTTGATTATGCTTTTGGAGGTTTTGACACATTTAAATTTCTGCCCCAAGGTTTGTTAAGTTTTGGATAAGTTTCAAGTATAGTTGCTTTGGAAAAAGAGGCTAATTAGAAGCCAAAAACGATGAAAAGGTGAAAATTGAGTACTCTGGTGTGAAGTGATCATAGGAGGATTTTGAGTATGTCAAAGTTTTTTCAAATGGGTCCCTGAAGAGGTTCATTTCATGGACTGATGAGGTGTCATTGAGATAAGTTACCTGATTGATTTGATTTCTAGTGCTATAAGGGAAAAGAGTGATTTTGAAGAAATGATGAAATTGTGAGGAGTTCATGGCTTGACAGTTGTGTTTGCAGATTGGAATTGTGACTTTGTTTGTTGTAGGCCTCCACCTATTGCATCAATCCACAAACCATCATATTGACTGTATCACATGACCTTTTACATTTTACATTTCAAAATTCAATTTTTACATTTGAAAACTAATCAACAATCAAAGTATAAGGTGCTCTACAATCCACACAAGCTTGAAACAAAAAAGGAAAAGTGCTGCAAATACAGAAAACATCATCCTTTATTTACTAATTTTGCAATTGTGCAACTAATGCAAGTTTTTCATTTTTACATCAAATGACATATTTTGTGCAATATCACTTCTCTAATCACCTAATGATCTCTTTGAGACTTTGAATACATTACATCAAGTTTTGCAAATTTCCCTATTGAAGGCATTTATAGAACAAGGTGCTACTGCACCAAACATGAACTCCAAAATTACAATATTTGAGTAAATCTCATTACAATGCCTTAGGAACTTTTTTCTCACAAATATTTTACAATGTCACTCATGCATTCGAGATTCTCTTTAAATGTCTACATCATAGGTGCTCATTATGAGGTTAACTTCAATTGAGTAACTTGAGATTCCCTCACTAAGCTTCACACGATCTTTTATAATGGCTTCAGATCAGAATTGAGATTTCTCAAGATCATCAAAATAAGGATGATGCATTATTTTTTTGGCAGAGATTCTCTTTGATGGATCATAAATCAACATTTTCTGCAATGAGAGACCAATCAATTTTTAGTAGTTCACTTAAAAATACACAAAGTGAAAGAGAAAAAGAAAGAGCATCCAAAATGGAAATGAAATGAAAATAGATGGAAGGAACTTACAGATAGGCATGCTAGTCTCTCAACTTAGTCACTCCTGGCCATACATCTTCACTACGAGTTCCAAAATACCTATTGCACACAACACCTCTCATGAATAGACTAAGTTGAAATTTGAGATGCTCTTATAATGTCTATATCACAACTGCTCATGATAAGGTTAACACTCAAAATTATCTCACCAAGCTTTGCACACACTTTTGTAATGGCTTAAAATCATGATTGAGATTTGTAAAGATCATCAAAATAAGGATGTTGCATTGTTTATCTGGCTGACATTCTCTTGCATCTCTCATAAATCTGGATTTTTTGCAAGGGGACACCAATCAATTTGTAGTAGGTTACTTACAAGTAGGAAAAGTACAAGAAGATGATAGCATTTCCATCAAAAAAATTAATGTGTATACAAGTATAAATTAATAAGAACCGATGTGCATAATTAAAAATTAATCCAACGAACCATATGGGTCTAATTTTCTCTTTATTGTGTCTAGTATTGCTTCGTGGTCAAACTCACAGACCTTCCACAAGACCTTGTTCAAAGGTATACCCCCATATTTGGTCAAACAAAAATTGGATGCCACGATAAGGTTTGAGTAATGAAGAATCTTATGATGAGTGTCAAAGTACTGAAACAACCAATGTTTAACACTCTTATGCGGGTACCTTCTAATCCATGTTCCAGTAACAACAACTGAGCTTGTAGGGTATTCGATGTTTTCTCTATCTATAACTGGGGCCTCCAATTTCTTTTTGGCCTCAACACAATGACACAAGTAATAGTTCATTCCCTCTTCATTTTTTTCATCTCCAATAACTGCATAAACTTGCTCTGCATTGATATGTGCAACAAATCTCTCAAAATTAGTCAACATTACGAATACACTACAAAGTAATATAACAATATGGAATTTCAAAAACTAAGAAAATAAATATATATCCTGATTGAACTAAATCTAATGTGGTCAAAGTTGGCCGATGATTCCATCTATGTTAGTTCCAATGCCATCGGAGGGTGATACGTGTGAAGTGGGTTGAGATAACTTGTCAATTGTTTGTCAACCCACTCCCCTGACTCACAATCATTCTAGGCTTGCATTGTACATGAAGAACAAAATCATGCCTTCTTTCATGTATGAATACTCCATGGATCTACACTTGAGCTAAGGAAAGAGTGTAGCTCACTTGATCCTGTTAGTGTACAACAATCCTCATATGGTGCAATTTTAGTATCATCCATCAACCAAAAAATACCTACGAACTGAAGACATGTACCTTCATTACCTGGACCCATCGAAGAATTGCACCACTTGACAATTGATCTTGCATCTGTCAACTTTGCACTATCTTTATACTTTTAACTCTTCTCATGCTAATGCTCTTTTCACGCATGCTCCTGCACCATCATGCTCCCCCTTTCAATGACCAGCCTCACAAAAGTTCCACATATGTTGTACACCTATATTGACATGCATCATGCTCAACCAGTAGAACATGTGTGAGTTCTTGAACTATGCTACACAATTATCCAACCATATTATATGTCGACTGTATGCTATGCCTCTTTGAGCCAAATCACTATAGAATATCTAGAAGCAACCTTGCACAAACTCTAGAGAATGTGTGCAATCATCACTAATATAAAAGCATTCCCTCAATACCTTCCTTTGGTCTTTTGTACTATCAGCTGCATGAGTGAATGCTATTTGCACAAATATCAAAACTTGTGTGGAGTTGTAATATTGTGACTGCACCTCATGCTATGGTTGTAAAGTGTAGTTCTCTACAAATTCAACCACTGATACTATGCTACCAACTGGAAAGGTGTCCTTACATAGCTTGAATTATGTGTCCATCCATCGGGCTCTATGGGTATTCCTTGTATACTCATACACTATATTGTCATGAAACATGGACATAAATTGATGCACTAGAATCTTCTGAACAACTAAATTACACCTTTTTACTTGATACCCATGTTTTGTAGCATATACCACCATGTTATACTTCTTCAAATCTACTTGTTTTTCTCCCACCTCATTTGTTCTTTCCATATGTTGACATACTGGCATACACTGCAAGCCACTGCAATGCTCCCATGAACCATCCAAGCATGCTATCCTATAGAATATTTGTCCATCCTCTATTTCACATAATTTTTTTGATAAGAACTCTCTTGAATATTTTGGTGGGGCTTCTATGCCACAATCCTAAAAAACATTGTTAGTATACAAATCACAACATATATAACGATAAACATCAAAATGGTTAGAGAATTCAATATGTAGTCTACAACAAAAAGTAGTACATGTGTGATTTATTTTGACATAAAAAGGTTTAAGCATTTCAAAAAATATTTGACAAATACTAATTTGAGGATAATCCATTTGAAATTTATGAAAAAATTAGGTTTGAGTCATATCCAGAAAATTCTTTAGATGTGGATCATGAATCTGACTACCGATTCTCCTTCTTACCACATCCTTTGATTCAGAGATGGCCTTGTGTTATTCTTCTAATTCTCTTCAATTAGTGTTCTTAATGCCTCAACAACTTTTTTATCTTTTGTGGCAGTCTCCTTGAGAATGCCAATAATTCATTTGAATCAGTGCCCTCAATTCTTTGCTGCCTTTGAATGGCTTTTGATAAAGTTTATCTACTAATTCTCATTTTTTCACTCATCTTTCTATTGAGACGAGCTCTCTTTGTTTGACTACTTACCATAGTCGATGTAATGACATGCCGTGTGACATTACTATCCTTTGAGCATGAGGTCTTACCACACTCTCATATGCATCCATTAGATTCTTCACAATAGTTCTTTCACTTGATGCATTCGATGTTCTCAACCCAAGATTCTTCATGATGTGTCTATACTTTATACCCTGCATCATTTCAACAAATAGTTGGCATCTTGCTGTCTCATTTAGCCTTTCAAAGTAGAATTTCCAAATCTTATTAGCATATCATCTACAAGTGCATGCTAGAATCTTACCTTCCATGTGCTACAAAATATCCTCATCAATATTAATCAAATACTTTGGCTTTCTACACAAAATTCTAGGTGGTGTCCCTCTAGGTACATACATCTCAACATTAGGAATTTCATCAATATTTAATTGAGGTGGGCTAGATTGCATACCTTCGATTGATGGTGGAGTAGAAGACATACCTTGAGGTTCTCGTGGGTATGATGGCATACCTTCTTTGTCAAATCTAAGTGATGATGTACTCTCAACTTGAGATGCGTTGGATGGTGTCCAACCATATTCACTTGCGATAGATGGTGTCCCTCCATATTCACTTGCGGTAGCTGGTGTCCCTCTATATTCACTTGTTCTTAATGGTGTCCCTTCGTATTCACTGTTTGTAGAGGGTGTGTCTCCAACTACGGTATTTGAATCTGTCTTAGCATGATGCTTTCACATTCATGCCCTTTGTGCTACCAAATCTTGTTCTCTTTTTTTACGGTTGAGGTTCCTCTTTAGTTGGCTTGTTTTCATCAATAGTACCCAATTTCTTCTTTTCACGATATGCCGCCACCCGTTCTCTCTCCTTTGCTATGAAGGTTTCATACTATTCGTCTGTTAGTTTATTCCTTCTTTGTTTCTTCAGCATGGTGGATAATTTTACCTGTAGCATGGTAATGAGATGAATATTAGTTCCTAAAGTATTTGTCCATTTAAATAAACGAAATATATGTCATTCAAGGCTTCATAAAAAATACTTATAATCATCTTGTACAAGACTATTTCTAGCATAGAAAAAGGTGGTGCAAGGGTTGGTTTGTTGTTTCAGTCTGATCATTTTGAGTTGGTTGGGGTCTAACCACCTAGGTTGTTACCACGCTACCCCTACATTCTCAACCCTACCCTATTGGCAAGCTAGTGGAGTGTTGGGAAGCTAGCCCACTTACTAGCTTTCCAATGTGGTAGGGTGGAGAAGGTAGGGGCAATGTATGCCTCATAGAAATGGGGTGCCACATATCACCGTGGCACCCCATTTCTATGAGGCATACACTGCCCCTACCTTCTCAACCCTACCAAATTCGCAAGCTAGCTCACTCAATAGCTTGCCAATGCGGTAGGGTTGAGAAGGTAGGGGCAGTGTATGTCTCATAGAAATGGGGTGCCACGGTGATATATGTCTCATAGAAATGGGGTGCCACGGTAATATATATCACCACGGCACCCCATTTCTATGAGACATACACTGCCCCTACCTTCTCAACCCTACCGCATTGGCAAGCTAGTGGAGTGTTGGAAAGCTAGCTCACTCACTAGCTTTCCAATGCGGTAGGGTTGAGAAGGTAGGGGTAGTGTAGGCCTCAAATAAATTGGGTGTCACGGTGATTACATCAGCATGACACCCCATTTCTATGAGGCATACACTGCCCCTACCATGTCAATCATTTTTTAGACCAACCTAAACACATAGGTTTAAGGTTTGAAAGTCATTTAAAATGGTGTTTTGACCAATTCCTCTCACTGCTATAACTTTAACTTGAGGAATGGGTCTGAAACATCACTAAAAAGGTGTGGGAATGTTGATTGTGTATAGGGGAAGTCAAGAGTTGAGTTGGGCATGAATCCCTAGAGTGAAATTTGGTGTTTTCCATGTGAATTTGAGAGGTTTTGACATGCTAAAGTGACTATTGTGTTAGGGAAGCATTTTTTCTTGTTGAATTCAGTTTGTGCAGGCCATTTTAGACCTGTTTTAGGTTGTGGCATGTTTTTATAAGGTTGGGAAGTGTGTTTTCCAATAAGCCCTAGGTTATTTGGCTTAAAAAGAGGGTTTTTGGTTTACGCATCTTGGTGGATGAATTTTTGAGAAATAATTGTGAATTATTTGGTTTGAATACATATAAATTGCTTCCCACATGTGTTTGGATGTCTTGGTCAAGTTTCAAGATAAGTTCATTTGCTAAAGTATCCTAATTTGAGGCCTAGTTGGCGTAGAAAGCCTGATTTGAGAAAGTTGTTACAAAGTAACCAATAGTGGTTTGTTGGAATGTGATTGTGTACCTTGAAGGGTCCTTGAAATGGTTCAATTCTTGGTCTAAAAGAATCTTATCAAGAAGAAATACCTAATTTAATGAGTTGGCAATGTTATAAGGAAGAGTGTTGATTTGGTGAAAAGTGAAGAGTTTTGAGAATTGTGACTTGTGAATATTTGTTGTTGGTTGATTTTTTGTGTTTAGTTGTGTTGTAGGACCTCCTTTATTTGTATCACAATTCAAATTCTTTTTCCATGCTTCCATTTTGAGCCATGATTGCAAGATAGGCTACATATTTCCCCATGTTGCTAACTTATCCTTCAATAAAGAGTCTTCTAATAGTGGAGAGAAGGGTTAGAATCCCTTGTAGGTAGACTAATCAAGGAAACATTTAAAATATATCACAAATAAAAGTGATTAGGTAGGTTTAGAGATGAGGTAAATTTAGAAATAGCGATAAAAACCAAAATAGTTTCTAAGATATATCAATGTGGGAGGAGTATATTCCAATTTTTTAAAGAGGTGTATGGAAAATTTGGTAGCATACACAAGGAAATGAGTTTCTTGGTGTAATTGTTTGACAAAAAACCTCAATGAAAGCTTAGGAGAGTGTGCACTTCCATAATAAAGGATTGAGAAATGATGTTTTATTTTACTTCCTTAAAACGTATGTCATATATATGTGTATACAAAATGTGGAAGCATACACAAGGTAATTAAATTGTTAAATAATAAAATGCCTCAAAGAGATGTGGTTTACAAATGTAATTGGCAAGTGTATAGAATTGTGTAATTTAAAATGTGCATTGACAACCTAAGGTTATAATGGAAAACATACAATGATCAACATGGAATATGCAAAATAACAAAAATGAAAGGAAGGCATAATAGAATGAAAAAAAATGTGTAAAGACTTCACATACCTAAAAAACCAGAGTTTCAAATGCAGGAGTTCAACCCAATTATGTAACCTTAGCTTCTTATTTCTTCAAAATCCTCAACAATTTGACTTTTTCAAAAGCTTACATTCGCCTCCAAACTTCAATTGTATATCAGTTTTCAATGAAATTCCAACTTGAATTGATATTATTTGTCTTTCAATGTGAAAAATCTACTATTTCATGCAAAGGTGGTAGAAAGATCATGAAAAAGGTGGTGGAATGTGAAAAACATTCATGCACACTTCACAACATCATCAAAAAGGAAATTTTTCTTGGAGCATGTGTAGAACTAGGAGAATATGCAGAATGTGGGCATTGAGATCATGGGTATATTGAGTTTTTTTATTGTTTTTAGTGCAACACAAAATGCGCTCGCATTACAATGCGAGTGTGATATTTCTTCCTAAAACAACCATCTCTCTACTTCTTCAAAACGCGGACGCATTATGTGAAAGTTGGTTTTTTAATAGATTTATTTTTTCTCTTTGTCTATACCATATATACTCTGATTCTATCTCTCTTCCATCTACCCTTATACCCTAATTCTATCTCTCTCCCCTCTACCCTCTACCCTTAACCCATACACCCTCTATCTCTCTCCCACTTCTCCCACCCTCTCTCCCACCCTCTCTCCCCACTCTCTCCCACCCTCTCTCCCATTCTCTTCCACTCTCTCCCACTCTCCAACTCTCTCACACTCTATCCCACCCTCTCCCACCCTCTCCCCCACTCTCTCCAACTATCTCCCACCATCTCTCC